>CM057827.1:114611378-115211378 GCA_030068075.1 Paguma larvata
TGTGGCACTTCAATGCTAGATCTGCGCATTCAATTTCACACACTGATAACTTACTGAAACAAGATAATAGTTGAAGGAGGCATTCCCCACAGTGTTGCTTCACAGATTGGAGTGTATGGCACTTCGCTGCTAGTTCTATGCATTCAGTTCCTGACACTGCTAACAAGCTGAAATAAGACGTTAGCTGATTGAGGCATTCCACACGAGTTGATTCCCAGTGTTGAATCCATAGCACTTCGCTGCTAGTTCTTGCATGGGAATGCACACCCTCTTAACATAATGAAACAAGATGTTAATTCAATGAGGCATTCCCCCACAGGGTTACATCACAGAGTGGAGTGTATGACACTTCGCTGCTAGGTCTGCGCATTCGGTTTCATACAATGCTAACTTACTGAAATAAGAGTTTAGTTCAATTAGGCATTCCCCCAGTTTTGTTTCACACAGATGAGTATATGACATTTCCACACAGTGTTCTTTCACACAGATGAGTATATGACATTTCGCTGCTAGTTCTGGGGAATTGGATTCGGTAACCTCTACCTTACTGAAACAAGGGGTCACTCAATGAGGCACTCCCCACAGTGTCGTTTCACAGAGTGGAGTGTGAAGCATTTCGCTTCAAGTTCTGCGCATTCTGCTCCTCACACTGCTAACGTACTGAAACAAGATGTCAGTTGATTGGAGCTTTACCCACAGTGTTGTTTCACCGAGTGGAGTAATAAAGCACTTTGCTGCCAGGTCTGCGCACTTACTTCCTCACACTGCTAATTTACTGAATCTAGATGTTACTTGAATGAGGCACTCCCCACAGTGTTAGTATTCACAGAGTGGAGTATATGGCACTATCCTGCAAGTTCTGCGCATTCAGTTTCTCACACTGCTAACTTACTGTAACAACAAGTTAGTTGATTGGAGCAGTCCCAACAGTGTTATTTCACAGAGTGGAGTATATGGCATGCCCCAGGTGTTGATTCCATGGAGGAATACATGACACTTCGCTGCTACCTCTGTGCATTCAGTTCCTCTCAACTGCTAAATTACTGAAACAAGATGTTAGTTGATTGGGGAATTCCCAACAGTGTTGTTTCACACAGTGGAGTGTATGGCACTTCGCTTCCTGTTCCGCGCATTCAGCACCTCACACTGCTAACTTACTGAAACAAGATGTTACTTGAAAGAGGCACTCCGCACAGTGTCTTTTCACAGAGAAGAGTGCAAGGCACCTCGCTGCCTGTTCTGCGCGTTCTATATCACAAACCGCTGTCTTGCTGCAACAAGCTGTTAGTTGCAGGAGGTCTTCTGCACTGCGTTGTTTCACAGAGTTGAGTGTATGGCACTTCGCTGCTAGGTCTGCGCATTCAGTTTCACACACTGTTAACTTACTGAAACAAGAGTGTACTTCAACGACAGTGTTTTTTTTCACACAGATGAGTATACGACACTTTGCTGTTAGTTCTGCAAATTGGATTCCGTACACCTCTACCTTACTGAAACAAGATGTTTGCTCAATGAGGAACTCGCCACAGTGTTGTTTCACAGAGTAGAGTCTATGGAACTTTGCTGCTACTTCTGCGCATTCAGTTCCTCTCACTGCTAACTCACTGAAACAAGACGTGGATTGGGGCATTCCCCACAGCGTTGTTTTACAGAGTGGAGTATAATGCACTTTGCCCCTAGTACGGCGCATTCAATTCCTCACGCTGCTAACTTACTGAAACAAGATGTTACTTGAAAGACGCACTCCCCACCGTGTAATTTCACATAGATGAGGGCACGGCTCCACGCTGCCTGTTCTGCGCAATATTTATCACCCACCGCTAACACGCTGCAACAAGCTGTTACTGGTAGGAGGCCTTCCGCAGTGCGTTGTTTCACAGAGATGAGTGTATGGTACTTCACTGCTAGCTCTGCGCATACGGTTTGCACTATGTTAACTTACAGAAACAAGAGGTTTTTTCAATGAGGCATTCCCCACACTGTTGTTTCAGAGAGTTGAGTGTATGGCACTTCGCTGAGAGTACTGGGAATTGGATTCCGTACACCGTTACCTTTCTGAAATAAGAGGTTAGTTCAATGAGGCTCTCGCCACAGTGTTGTTTCACAGAGTGGAGTGTATGGCAATTGGCTGATACTTCTGCGCATTTAGTTCCTCTCACTGCTAAGAAACGGAAACAAGTTGTTAGTTGATAGGGCATTACCCACGTTGTTGTTTCACAGACTTGAGTATGTGGCACTCTTCGGCTAGTTCTGCGCATTCATTTCCTCACACTGCTAACTTACTGAAAAAAGATGTTAATTCATTGGGGCATTCCCATCTGTGTTGTTTCACTGAATGGAGTAAAAAGCAATTTGCTGCCAGTTCTGCGCCTTTAGTTCCTCACAATGCTAACTTACTGAATCTAGATGTTACCTGAATGAGGCACTCCCAACAGTGTTATTTCACAGAGATGAGTGAATGGCACCTGTGTGTCTGTCCTGTGCATTCTATACCACACACCGCTAACTTGCCTAAACAAGCTGTAGGTGCAGGAGGTCTTCCGCACTGTGTTGTTCGGTCAGAGTTGAGCGTATGACAGCTCGCTGCTAGGTCTGCGCATTCGGGTTCACACAATGCTGACGTACTGAACAAGAGGTTTGTTACTGAGGCATTTCCCACATTGTGGTTTCAGAGAGTTGAGTGTATGACAGCTCGCTGCTAGTTCAGCTCATTCGGTTTCACATTATGCTAACTTACTGAAACAAGAGTTTAGTTGATTGGGGCATTCCTAAACGTGTTTCACTGAATGGAGTATAAAACCCCTTTGCTGCCAGGTCTGCGCATTTAGTTCCTCGCAATGCAAACTCACTGAATCTAGATGTTACCAGAATGAGGCACTCCCAACAGTGTTATTTCACAGAGATGAGTGCATGGCACTTCGCTGCTACTTCTGTGCATTCAGTTCCTCTCTCCGCTAACTTACTTAAACAAGACGTTAGTCGACTGGGGCATTCCCAACAGTGTTGTTTCACAGAGTGGAGTGTAAAGCACTTTGCTGCCAGTTCTGCGCATTTAGTTCCTCGCAATGCTAACTTACTGAATCTAGATGTTACCTGAATGAGGCACTCCCAACAGTGTTATTTCACAGAGATGAGTGCATGGCACTTCGCTGCCTGTTCTGCGCATTCTGTATCACACACAGCTAACTTGCTGAAACAAGCTGTTAACTGCAGGATGCCTTCCGCACCGCGTTGTTTCAGAGAGTTGAGCGTATGACAGCTCGCGGTTAGGTCAGCGCTTTCGGTTTCACACAATGCTACCTTCTGAAACAAGAAGTTAGCTCAATGAGGCATTCCCCACACTGTTGTTTCAGAGAATTGAGAATATGACACTTCGCTGTCAGTTCTGAGAATCGGATTCTGTACACTGCTACCTTTCTGAAGCAAGAGTTTATTTCAGAGAGGCTCTCGCCACAGTCTTGTTTCACATAGTAGAGTGTATGGCACGTCGCTGCTACTTCTGCGCATTCAGTTCCTCTCACTGCTAACTTACTGAAAAGGTTGTTATTTGATAGAGGCATTACCCACGTTGAAGTTTCACACACTTGCGTTTATGGCCCTCTTCTGCTAGTACTGCGCATTCAGTTCCTCACCCTGCTAACTGACTGAAACAAGACGTTAGTTGATTGGGGCATTCCCAAAAGTGTTTTTTCACTGAATGGAGTATAAAGCACTTTGCTGCCAGTTCTGCGCATAGTTCCTCGCAATGCTAACTTACTGAACCTGCATGTTACCTGAATGAGGCACTCCCAAAAGTGTTATTTTACAGAGAAGAGTGCAGAGCCCTTCGCTGCCTGTTTTGCGCATTCTGTATCATACACAGATAACTTGCTGAAACAAGCTGTTAACTGCAGGATGCCTTCCGCACGGCGTTGTTTCACAGAGTGGAGTATATGGCACTCTGCTCCTAGTTCTGCGCATTCAGTTCCTCACACTGCTAACTTACTGAGACACGATGTTAGTTGACTGTGGCATTCCCAACTGTGTTGTTTCCCAGAGTGGAGTATAAAGGACTTTGCTGCCAGTTCTGCGCAATTAGTTCCTCACACTGCTAACTTACTGAATCTAGATGTTACTTGATGAGGGACTCCTCACAGTGTTATTTCACAGAGATGAGTGCAGGGCCCTCGCTGCCTGTTCTGCGCATTCTGTATCACACAAGCTAACTTGCTGAAACAAGATGTTGACTGCAGGATGCCTTCCACACGGCGTTGTTTCACAGAGTGGAGTATATGGCAGTCTTCTGCTAGTTCTTCGCATTCAGTTCCTCCCACAGTTAACTTCCTGAAACAAGATGGTAGTTGATTTTGGCATTTCCAACCGTGTTGTTTCACAGAGTGGAGTAGAAAACACTTTGCGGCCAGTTCTGCGCATTTAATTCCTCACCCTGCTAAGTTACTAAATCTAGATGTTCCTTGAATGAGGCACTCCCCACAATGTTATTTCATAGAGATGAGTGTACGGCACCTAGCTGCCTGTTCTGCGCATTCTGTATCACACACAGCTAACTTGCTGAAACAAGCTGTTAACTGCAGGATGCCTTCCGCACCGCGTTGTTTCAGAGAGTTGAGTGTATGACAGCTCTCTGCTAGGTCTGCGCATTCAGGTTCACACATGCTATCTTTCAGAAACAAGAGGTTAGTTCACTGAGGCATTCTTCACACTATGGTTTCAGAGAGTTGAGTGTATGACAGCTCGCTGCTAGGCCCGCGCATTTGGATTCTCACAATGCTAACTTACTGAAACAAGGGGTTAGTTGATCGCGGCAATCCTAAGTGTTGTTTCACTGAATGGAGTATAAAGCACTTTGCTGCCAGTTCTGCGTTTAGTTCCTCGCAATGCTAACTTACTGAATCTAGATGTTACCTGAATGAGGCACTCCCAACAGTGTTATTTCACAGAGAGAGTGCATGGCCCTTCGCCTGTGTTTGCGCATTCTGTATCACACACAGCTAACTTGCTGAAACAAGCTGTTAACTGCAGGATGCCTTCCGCACGGCGTTGTTTCACAGAGTGGAGTATATGGCACTCTGCTCCTAGTTCTGCGCATTCAGTTCCTCACACTGCTAACTTACTGAGACACGATGTTAGTTGACTGTGGCATTCCCAACTGTGTTGTTTCCCAGAGTGGAGTATAAAGCACTTTGCTGCCAGTTCTGCGCAATTAGTTCCTCACACTGCTAACTTACTGAATCTAGATGTTACTTGATGAGGGACTCCTCACAGTGTTATTTCACAGAGATGAGTGCAGGGCACCTCGCTGCCTGTTCTGCGCATTCTAGATCACACACGGCCTGCTTGCTTCAACAAGCTGTCAGTTTCAGGAGGTCTGTCGCAGGGCGTTTTTTCAGGGAGTTGAATGTATGACAGCTCGCTGCTAAGTCTGCGCATTCGGCTTAACTCAATGCTAACTTACTGAAACAAGAGGTTAGTTGTTTAGGGCATTCCTAAAAGAGTTGTTTCACTGAATGGAGTATAAAGCACTTTGCTGCCAGTTCTGCGCATTTAGTTCCTTGCAATGCTCACTTGGTGAATCTAGATGTTACATGAATGAGGCACTCCCAGCAGTGTTATTTCTCAGAGATGAGTACATGGCCCTTCGCTGCCTATTCTGCGCAGTCTGTATCACACACAGCTAACTTGCTGAAACAAGCTGTTAAATGCAGGATGCCTTCCGCACGGCGTTATTTCACAGAGTGGAGTATTTGGCACCCTGCTGCTAGTTCTGCAATTTCAGTTCCTCACACGGCTAACTTACTGAAACAAGATGTTAGTTGATTTTGGCATTTCCAATCGTGTTGTTTCACAGAGTGGAGTATAAAACACTTTGCGGCCAGTTCTGCGCATTTAATTCCTCACCCTGCTAAGTTACTGAATCTAGATGTTACCTGAATGAGGCACTCCCCACAATGTTATTTCATAGAGATGAGTGCATGGCACCTCGCTGCCTGTTCTGCGCATTCTGTATCACACACAGCTAACTTGCTGAAACAAGCTGTTCGTTGCAGGAGGTCGTCCGCACTGCGTTGTTTCAGAGAGTTGAGTGTATGACAGCTCGCGGTTAGGTCATCGCATTCGGTTTCACACAATGCTAACATACTGAAACAAGAAGTTAGCTCAATGAGGCATTCCCCACACTGTTGTTTCAGAGAATTGCGAATATGACACTTCGCTCTTAGTTCTGTGAATTGGATTCTGTACACTGCTACCTTTCTGAAACAAGAGTTTATTTCATTGAGGCTCTCGCCAGAGTGTTCTTTCACATAGTGGAGTGTATGGTACGTCGCTGCTACTTCTGCGCATTCAAGTCCTCTCACTGCTAACTTTCTGAAACATTAGTTATCATTTCATAGGGGCATTACCCACGTTGTTGTTTCACAGAGTTGAGTATAAGACACTCTTCTGCTCGTCCTGCACCTTCAGTTCCTCAACCTGCTAAGTCACTGAAACAAGATGTTAGTTGATTGGGGCATTCCCAAAAGTGTTGTTTCACTGAATGGAGTATAAAGCACTTTGCTGCCCGTTCTGCGCATTTAGTTCCTCGCAATGCTAACTTACTGAACCTGCATGTTACCTGAATGAGGCACTCCTGACAGTTTTATTTCACAGAGATGAGTGCATAGCCCTTCGCTGCCTGTTTTGCGCGTTCTGTATCACACACAGCTAACTTGCTGAAACAAGCTGTTAACTGCAGGATGCCTTCCGCACAGCGTTGTTTCACAGAGTGGAGTATATGGCACTCTGCTGCTAGTTCTGCGCATTCAGTTCCTCCCACTGCTAACTTACTGAAACACGGTGTTATTTGATTTTGGCATTCGCAACTGAGTTGTGTCACAGAGTGGAATATACAGGACTTTGCTGCCAGTTCTGCGCAATTAGTTCCTCACACTGGTAACTTACTGAATCTAGATGTCACTTGAATGAGGCACTCCCTACAGTGTTATTTCACAGAGATGAGTGCATGGCACCTCGGTGTCTGTTCTGTGCATTCTATATCACACACCGCTAACTTACTTAAACAAGCTGTTATTTTCAGGAGGTCTTCTGCACTGCGTTGTTTCACAGCATTGAGTGTATGGCACTTCGCTGCTAGTTCTGCGCATTGGGTTTCTCACAATGCTAACTTACTGACCCAAGAGGTTAGTTCAACGCGGCATTCCCCACCCTGTTGTTTCAGAGAGTTGAGCGTATGACAGCTCGCTGCTAGGTCTGCGCATTCGGTTTCACCCAATGCTAACTTACTGAAACCAGAATTTAATTCAATGAGGCATTCCACACAGTGTTGTTCCTCAGAGTTGTGTGTACCGCACTTCTTTCCAAGATCTGTGCGTTGGATTCCACACACTGCTAATTTCCTGAAACATGATGTTAGAGGAATGAGGCCTTCCGTACATTGTTGTGACGCAGAGTGAAGTATATGACACTTCGCTACTAGTTCTGAGAATTGGATTCCGTACACTGCTACCTTACTGAAAGAAGAGGTTATTTCAATGAGCCTCTCGCCACAGTGTTATTTCACCCTGTTGAGTGCATGGCACCTCGCTGCTTGTTCTTCGCATTCTATATCACACACCGCTAACTTGATGAAACACGCTGTTACTTTCTGGACGCCTTCCGCACTGCGTTGTTTCACTGAGTTGAGTGTATGTCACTTCGCTGCTAGGTGTGCGCATTCGGTTTCACACAATGCTAACTTACTGAAACAAGAGGATAGTTCAATGAGCCATTCTCCACAGTGTTGTTTCAGAGAGTGGAGTGTATGGCACTTGGCTGCTAGTTCTGCGCAATCAGTTGCTCACACTGCTATCTTATGAAACAAGATATTAGTTTATCGATGCATTACCACCGAGTTTTTTCACAGAGTTGAGTGTGTGGCACATCGCTGCTAGGTCTGTGCATTCAGTTTCACACACTGCTAACTGACTGAAACAAGAGTTTAGTTCAATGAGGCATCCCCCACAGTGTTGTTTCACACAGATGAGTATATGACGCTTCGCTGCTATTTCTGCGAATTGGTTTCCGTACATGCTCCCTTATTGAAACAAGAGGTGAGTTCAGTTCCCCACATTGCTAACTTACTGAAGCAAGATGGTAGTTGATTGGGGCATTCCCAATAGTGTTGATTCACAGAGTTAAGTGTATGGCAATTCGCTGCTAGTTCAGCGCATTCAGTTCCTCACACTGTTAACTTACTGAAACAAGATGTTAGTTGATTGTGGCATTCCAAGCACAGTGTTGTTTCACACAGATGAGTATATGACGCTTCGCTGCTATTTCTGCGAATTGGTTTCCGTACATGCTCCCTTATTGAAACAAGAGGTGAGTGCCATGAGGCACTCCCTACAGTGTCGTTTCACAGACTGAAATGAATGACACTTTGCTTCAAGTTCTGTGCATTCAGTCCTCACACTGCCAACTTACTGAAACAAAATGTTAGTTGATTGGGGCATTTCCAACAGTGTTGTTTCACGGAGTGGAGCATATGGCACTTTGCTGCTAGTGCTGCCCATTCAGTACTTCACACTGCTAATTTACTGAAACAAGATGTTACTTGAAAGACGCACTCCCCACAGTGTTATTTCAAATAGTTGAGTGCATGGCTCCTTGCTGCCTGTTCTGCGCAATAGTTATCACACACCGCTACCTTGCTGAAACAAGCTGTTACTTGCAGGAAGCTTTCCGCACTGCGTTGTTTCACAGGGTCGAGTGTATGGTACTTCGCTGCTAGGTCTGGGCATTCAGTGTCACACAGTGCTAACTTACTGAAACAAGAGGTTAGTTCAGTGAGGCATTCCCCACAGTGTTGTTTCACAGAGTGTAGCGTATGGTAGCTAGCGACTAGTTCTGCACATTCGATTTCACGCACTGATAAATTCCCGAAACAAGATACTAGTTGAAGGAGACATGCCCCAAAGTGCTGTTCCTCCGCGTTGAGTGTACGGCACTTCGCTGCTAGGTCTGCGCATTCAGCTTCACACACACTGCTGACTCTTTGTAAAAAGATTTTAGTTGAAAGAGGGCTTCCCCACAGTGTTCTTTCATAGCGTCGAGTGTACGGCATTTAGCCTAGAGTTCTGTGCATTTGATTCCACATAGTGCTCCCTTACTGAAACAAGATGCTAGTTGAAGGAGTTATTCCCCGCTGTTTTGTTTGTTTCCCAGAATTTACTGTATTCGGCTCGTTCACAGAATTCGTTTCACAGAATTTCCCAGCTGCTCGTTCTGCTCATTTTATATCACGCACTACTAACTTGCTGAAACAAGATGTAATTTGAAGGAAGCCTTCTGCACAGTGTTGTTACAAAGAGTTAAGTGAATTGCAGTTTGCTCCCAGTTCTGCGCATTGGTTACTGCACACTACTAACTTACTGAAACAAGATATTGGTTGAAGGAGGCATCCCCCTCCGTGTTATTTCACAGAGTTGAGTGAATGGCACTTCGCTCCTGGTTCTGCGCATTCAATTCCTCACACTGCTAACGTGGTGAAACAGGATGTTAGCTGTGGGAGGTATTCCCCACGGGGGTGTTTCACAGAGTTGTGTGTATGGCACCTCACTGCTAGTTCTGCGCAATTTATTTCACACACTGCTAACTTGCTGAAACACATTGTTGGTTGAAGGAGGCCTTCTGCACTGCGTTGTTTCACAGAGGTGAGTGTACGGCACTTTGCTCCAAAATCTGTGCGTTGGATTCCTTATGCTGCTAAAATACTGAAACAAGATGTTTGATGAATGAGGCTTTCCACAGTGTTTCACAGAATTGAGTATATGGCACTAAACTGCTACTTCTGTACATTGTGTCTCATTCAACCAACTTCTCATTTCAGTGACTGAGCAGTGTATGGAATCCAATGCGCAGAACTAGAAGCAAAGTGCAATATACTCAACTCTGGGATGAAATACTGTGGAGAAAACCAACTTCACCGAACATCTTGTTTCAGCAAGTTGGTAGTGCGGGATATCAAATGCGCAGAACCAGCAGCGAGGTGCCATACACTCAACTCTTTGAAACAATCCTGTGGGGAATACCTCCTTTCACTAACATCTTGTTTCAGTAAGTCAGCAGTGTATGGATTCCAATGCGCAGAACTTGGAGCAAAGTGCAATTCACTTAACTCTTTGAAACAACACTGTGCGGAAGGCCTCCTTCAATTACCCTCTCGTTTCAGCAAGTTAGCAGTGTTTGGAATCCAAATCGCAGATCTTGGAGCGAAGTGCCATACCCTCAACTCTGTAAAATAACACTCTGGGGAATGCCTCACAACTAACACCTTGTTTCAGCATGTTAGCAGTGTGTGGAAATGAATGTGCAGAACATGCAACGAGGTGCCATACACTCAATTCTGTGAAACAAAACTGTGGGGAATAACTCCTTCAAGTAACATCTTCTTTAAGTAAGTGGGCACTGTATGGAATCCAATGCACAGAACTCTAGGCTAAATGCCATGCACTCAGTGCTATGAAAGGACAATGTGCCTCTTTCAAGTAACATCTTGTTACGGCAAGTTAGCATTGTGTGAAACTGAATGCGCAGACCTGGCAGCGAAGTGCCGTACACTCAACTCTGAGAAACAACACTGTGAGGCATGCTTCCTTCCACTAATATCTTGTTTCAGTAAGTTATCAGTGTGCGAAATTGAATGCGCAGAACCAGCAGCGAGGTGCCTTACGCTCCAGGCTCTGAAACGACAGTGTGGAGAATGCCTCCTTCAACTATCCTCTTGTTTCAGTAGGTTAGCATTGTATGAAATTGAACGCACAGACCTCGAAGCGAAGTGCAAGAGACTCAATTCTGTGAATCAGCACTGTGGGGAATGTCTCATTTGACTAACGTTCTGTTTCAGTAAGGTTGCAGTGTGTGGATCCAACGCCCACATCTTGGAGCGAAGTGCACTTACTTTGAAACAACACTGTGTGGAAATCCTCTTTCAATAACATCTTGTGGCAGTTAGCAGTGTGAGGGACTGAATGCGCAGAACTAACAGCAAAGGGCCATACACTCCCTTCTGTGAAACAACACTGTGGGCAATGCCTCATTCAACTAACATCTTGTTTCAGTATGATAAGAGGGTGTGGACTCCCAGGCGCTGAACCAGCAACGATGTGCTATGCACTCAACTGTGTGAAACAACACAGTGGTGAATGCCTCCATTAACTAACATCTTGTTTCGGTACGTGAGCAGTGTATGCAATCCAAGGAGCGAAGTGCCGTACATTCAACTCTGTAAAATAACACTGTGGGGAATGCCTCCTTCAACCAGGATCTTGTTTCAGTAAGTTTTCAGTGTGTGACACTGAATGCGCAGACCTAGCAGCGAAGTGCAATACACTCAATTCTATGAAACATCACTGTGGGGAATGCTTCATTCGACTAACGTCTGTTTCAATAAGTTAACAGTGTGTGGATCCAATGCGCAGGTCTTGGAGCGATGTGCACTTACTCAACTCTTTGAAGCAACACTCTGCGGAATGTCTCATTCAACTAATGTCTTGTTTCAGTAAGTTAGTAGCGTGTGGAATTGAATGGGCAGGACGAGGAGCGAAGTGCCATACACTCAACTCTGGGATACAACAGTCTGGGGTATGGTCTTTCAACTAACATCTTGTTTCAGTAAGTTAGCAGTGTGTGGAATGGAATGAGTAGAACTGGCAGCGAAATGCCATACACTGAACTCTGTGATAATACACGGTGGGGAATGCCTCCTTCAGCTAACCTCTTGTTACAGTAGCTGAGCAGTGTACGGAATCCAAAGCGCAGAACTAGCAGCGAATGCCGTCTTCTCCACTCTGTGAAATAACACTGTGAGGAAGGCGTCATTCAACTAACATCTTGGTTCGGGAAGTGAGGAGTGTTTTGAATCCCATTCGCAGAACTAGGAGCGGAGTGCAATGCACTCAATTGTGTCAAACAACACTGTTGGGAATGCATCAATCAACTGACATCTTGCTTCAGTGAGTGAGGTGTTTATTGAATCCCATGCATCCCATGCCCAGCACTAGGAGCATAGTGCAATACACTGAACTTAGTGAAACAACAATGTTCGGTAACACATTATTGAACACACATCTTGTTTCAGTAGGTCAGAAGTGTTGAATCTCGTAGGTAGAAATACAAGCTAACTGCAATGCACTCAATTCCGGTAACCAACACTGCGGGGTATGCATCATTCAATCAACATCTTCTTTCAGTAAGTTCGATTCCAGGCACGAAGTAGGAGCGAAGTGCCATACACTCAGCTCTGTGAAACAAGAGTGATGGGAAAGTATCATTCAACTAACATCTGGTTTCAGTAAGTTAGTAGTGTATTGAATCCCATGCGCCGAACAAGGAGCTAAGTGCCGTGCACTCAAATCTGTGAATCAAGACTGTGGCGAATGCATCATTCAAGTAACATCTTCCTTCATTAAGTTACTAGCGTGTTGAATCCTTTCCAAAGAACTAGGAGCGAAGTGAAGTGCACTCAACCCTGCAAAACGACACTGTGGGCAATGCATGATTCACTAACATATCGCCTCAGTAAGTGGGGAGTGTTTTGAATACCATGCGCAGAACTAGGAGCGACGTGCCATACCTCAACTCTGTGAAATAACACTGGGGGGGAATGCATCATTCAACTGACACCTTGTTTCAGTAAGTTAGTGGCGTATTGGATCCCAGGCCCAGAACTAGAAGCGAGCGTCAATACGCTGAAATCGTGAAACAACACTGTGCAGAACACATCTCTGAACTAACATCTCGTTTCAGTCCGTTAGTAGTGTGTTGAATTCCATGAGCAGAACTAGGAGCAAAGTGCCATACATTCAACTCTATGAAAAAACACTGAGCAGAATGCATCATTCGAATGACACCTTGTTTCAGTAAGTTCGTAGTTTGTTGAATCCCATGCACAGAACTAGGAACAACGTGTCATACACTCCACTCTGTGAAACCACACTGTGATCATCATTCGACTACCCTCATGTGTCACTGGGTAAAGAGTTTTTAAATCCCCTGCAAGGACTAAGGGAAGTGCCATATTCTCAACTCTGTTCACCAACATTGTGGAGATTGCATCATTCAACTAACATCTTGTTTCACTAAAATGGGTGTGTTTGAAAACGTGTGCCCGGATCTTGGGGGAAAGTACCATATACTCGTTTTGTCAAAGAACACGGTGGGCAATGCTTCATTCATCTAACATCTTGGTTCACTGTGTTAGTAGTGTTTGAAATCCAGGAAGGAAGTGCCCTCTTCCAAGGGCCAGATTGCCAGCAGCTGGTGCTGGGCATCCCTTCATATTTCACTTCCTCCAAGGTCTCTAGGACTCCAGCCCCCCTTATCCATCTTGACACATCTTTACTCTCTTGCAAAAACAAGGTTCTTTCTCCCATCCATGTCGGTCAGCGTCTCAAGAGTCCTATCATCGGTTTTCCACCTGGGGGTCTGGTCCAGTCCTTGTGTTCTGGGAGAGGTTTGGCCACAGGGCTCCTTCTTCATTAACTCACTGGGCTTCAAAAGTTTGTGGCCATTCAGATGCCCAGGGCATTGGAAGGCCACCAGCAGAGGTTGTTTGGGGAGTAACGGGGCAGAGATTTGGGCAGGGAGCTGGCCTCCTTCTGGGCCGAGGGCAAATGAAGCCAGGCATCTTCTTTCCAAGTGGATCCCCATTCCCACTGGAAATGTCGAGCGTTAGCCCATCTGGAGCCCATATCTTTCCCCTTTCTGTATTTCTGACCATTTATGTTTGTTTCTCTTAGGACCCCTGGAGCCATCACTCACGCAGCTGGCATCGCTGGGTAGGCTGCAAAATCCCCCTCTGCTCCTGTGTTTGGTGAGGGCACTCAGGCTCTGCTCTACCAAAGGAACGATGACCCAAGAAAGATGTCCCTGTGTGCCTGGTGCTTGGCCTGCTCTGCTATGGAGCGTGAAGGGGACCCTGATTGGCTTCCTGACCTGGATGATAGCTTTCCTTCATTCTGGGATGCACCCAGATTGCACATGCACAGTAGGAATGAGGAGGGGGTCGGCATTGGCAGAGCCTTTGCCGGGAATTAGGGAACCAAGCCCTTGTTGCAGATTCCTGAGCAAGAGCCCTCCAAACCCAGTAGCTCCATCTCCAGCACTGCTGGCTCCCTCGACTGATGGGGAAAGTGGCAGGGAGAGACCAAGCCAGAAACCGAGCCTGCTCAACAAAGAAGGCAGGCTTCCTGCTCACAGAGCTCCCACGTAGAATCCTTCAGAGTGCTCTTTTGGCCTTAGCCCACAGGACTCTCTTATTGGCAATACAAGCTGGTTGATAGGAGAGTGCACTGGATACTTCATTCTCAACTTTCTCCTGGTCGTGTGTGATGAAGAACTGTGGCAGGCAATGGTGTGTCTGCATTGCCACCCCTGAGCCCTTTTGAGGAAAGACAGTTTGCATCGAAACTCTTCTGAGACAGTGTCTCAGCCTGGGACTTTGGTGGTGTTTTTGTGACGGTGATAGAGGTGTTGCATTTGTCCCCTGTGAATTTTGTTTCAGAATGATGTGGCCCTTCCCAATCCCAGGGTGTGTGCAGGCATCCAGGGAGAATGCTTGTGGGTAGGCTAAGCCAGAGGTTCGAGGTGGATCCCGCCTCCTGTGTGGGACAAGGGCAAGGAAGAGTCGTGGTCTCCTTCCTCGGATTCCCCCATGGCAATTTGAATGCAAGGCTTGACTCACCTTATTGTCATTTCTCTACCATTGCTGCTCTCCGAACTTGGTCTCGGTTCACACACGGAGACCCTGTGTCTGTCCCCTGCACCAACCAACGTCCCTGGAGCGGAGGTGAGTCCCAAGCCTTTCCTGAGCCAAGCCAGGGCTCGCAGAGTCTGATATCCCAGAGGACAGCTGACCCCCTGTGTCTGAGCCCTTGGTGCTGGGAAGGCCACAGTACCGTGGGAATGAGTAGTCACATGGACCCTGTCCCTAACGGCTGGAGCTACCCTCAGTCGGAAGAACAGACAGTCTGTGCACGTGCAGCATGCTCCATGACCTGATCAGGGCACTGAAAGCCTTTAGAATAGATGCTGCACCAAGGCCTCGTTCCCACCTCTAGACCATTACATGGAAGGACCCTCTTTGTATCTCAGAACCTCTGCTGCCCCTCTCGATGGATATGATGGGCAGAAACACACCAGAAGCCAACGTTCCCCTCTATTTCTTAAGGAAGGATGTGGGCCTCTTGCTCACAGGGCTCCACAGAGCATCCTTTGGAACACTCCTGTAGCAAACGGCCCCTGTGATCCCTGAGCCGGCCTGCTTGTGAATACATTGTGCTAGTCAAGTTCATCTCAACATGAAGAACTCTGGGCCTCGGTGGATCCAGTTTCATAGCACAGGTTTATCATCCATCAAGGATCGTCGTGGGGTCCATACCAATTCAGTCTTTCAGAGTGCTATCTCCGGCTTGCAGATGCCCAAAGGGGACAAGCCCTTATGACTGTGGGAAAGCTGGAGAGAAAGGAGCCCAGGCCTTTTGGTTTCAGGACTACATGGACATGCAGAGCCCTAGGACATCCAAAGGAGTCCAGTCGAGAGCTGTTTTTGGCCAGGCTGGGCCAGACGGATTAGCGGCCAGCTGGCTTCCTTGCTGGACCTAGGGGAATTGAGAGAAACATCTCCACTGCCCATGGATCACATCGCCATTGCATGGAAATATTGAACACCCTTTGGTCCTGGCTGAAGTCGTTCCTGTGCTTCTGACCGCCTCTTCATTCACCTGTAGGTGCCATGGCGCTGGCATTCACTGAGCCGGCATCCGGGGATGGGCGTCCAGTGGGAACTGGGTCCCCTGCTCAGTAACAGCCATGAGCATCGGGTATCCCAAAGAGAATAGCCTCCTATTCCTGACCTTGGTGCTTGGCTGTTGGAAGCAAGGGTTGGGGGTGCGGGTGGCTGGAGTGGAGGCAGCTCATCTCCTTGCTCTGCCTGATTGAGGTGTGTTCCTTCTGAAAAGCAGACAGTTCACACTGGAGCAGTAGGCTCCAGAAGCTGGTCAGCACAGAAAAGCCCTAGACACTAAGAGAGAACCACTTCCCCTCTCCACACTTTGGCGCCACAGCTGAGGGAAGCTCCCAGACACAGCACTGTCACTGCCTACTCCACTTCATGATGGGAAAAGTCAGAAAAGCAGACCAATTCCCCGAGCTCTCCAGGTCCTTGGGAAAGAAGGCAGATCTGCTGCTGACAACGTTCCCGCACAGAGACACTAGATGGCGCCGTTGCCTAAGCCATCTGTGTTTCCTTTTCTTCTTCAGGCCAGATTGCCAGCAGCTGATGCTGGCCACTTCCTTTTCCATATTTTTCTTCATTCCAGGTCTGCAGAACTCCTGCCATCCTGAATCATCTTTACTCTCGTATAGAAACAGGGTTCTTGTCACAACTGTTACTTCAGAGTAAGGGTCTCAAGAGTCCTATCCTCTGCCTTGCACCCGGAAGTCTGGTCCAGTCCTTGTGACTGGGGAAGAAGTCTTGTCACAGGGCTCTGTCTTTGTTGATTCACTGCATTTCAAAAGTATGTGACCATTCAGAGGCCCAGGGTATTTTGCAGGGGACCGGCAGAGGATGTTTGGCACGTAGCCTGGGCCAGAGATTTGGGCACTGAGCTGTCCTCCTTCTGGGCCGAGGGCAAATGAAGCCAGGCATCTTCTTTCCCAGTGGATCCCCATTCCCACTGGAAATGTCGAGCTGTGGCACATCTGACTCCCATTTCCTTCCCCTTGTTGTTTTTCGACCGTTTTTTCCCCCCATACTACCCATGGAGCCATCACTCAACAGCTGGCACCCCTGGCTAGGTTGCAAACTCTCACTCTGCTCCTGTGCTCAGTGAGAGCTATCAGGCTCTGCTGTACCAAAGAAAAGAAGTCCTTCAGTCCCTAGGTGCTTGGTGCTTAGCCTGCTGTGCTATGCAGGGTAAAGGGGAGCCAGTTTGCCTCACTGACCTGATGAGTGACTGGTGTTCATTCTGTGAAGCAGACAGTTTACACATGGGCAGTATGAACCTGGAAGGGTCAGCACTGGAAGAGCCTTTGGCAGGAATTAGGGAAGCAAGTCCTCGTTGCGGATTCCTGAGCAAGAGTCCTCAGAACCCAACAGCTACAGCTCAAGCCCTGATGCCTCCCTCAACTGATGGGAATTGTGGCAGAGATATTACAATGCAGAAATCACTGGCTCCCAAAGAAGGAATGCAGGCTTCTTGCTGACAGGACTCTCAGCAGTAGTTGTTCAGGGGGCTCCTGTGGCAAAGCCCTCAGGCCTTTCTCCTTCCGGATACAGCCCAGTTGATAGGACCCTGCGCTGGGTGCTTCATTCTCAACATTCTTCCAGTCACATGCATAATGAACGGCTCTGGCACTGGGTGTCTCCGCTGCCACCCCTTTGTCCTTTTCATGAAAGAGGCTTTGCCTGAAGACTATTCCAAGACAGAGTCTTAGAGTAATATACTCTTTTTTCAGTTTGGGGGTTTTGTGGTGTCCTTGGGACGGTAACAGAGATATTGCATTGAGCCCTTCTCAATTGGATTCAGAATGATGTAGACCTCGCCAAACCTAAGGTACATGAAGGGACCCAGGGAGACTGCTTGTAGGTAGGCTAAGCCAGAGGTTAGTGGTGGAGTCTGCATCCTGTGTGGGACAAAAGGAAGGGAAGGTAGAGGTCTCCTTCCTCGGTTTTCCCCATGCCCCTTTGAATGGATAGCTTTGACTCCCCTTGTAGTCAATCCTCTCCCGTTGCTGAGTTTCTAATTTGCTCCCACATCACACACTGAGACCATGTGACTCTCCCACACGCAACTGAGTTACGAGAATTGGAAACGAGTTTCCAGTCAGTTCCTGACCCAATGGAGGGCTCTGAGTGTCTGGCGTCCCAGAGGACAATTGATTCACATGTCCCTGAGCTCTTGTTGCTGAAGAGGTTACTATAGCTATAGGAAATCCTTTCTCTTCTTGGGATATCAGAGTTTCTCGGGGATTGTTTTAGAGCCCTTGTGTCAGAGGCATGTCCTGTCCTGTGAAGCTGGGAGTCTGGTGAAATCCTGGTGAGTGTGCAATAGGCTTGGCCACAGGCACCCTGTCGTTGGATTTCAGAGTTTGTGGCCATCACCAGGCCTAGAGCCTCTGTAGGTGCCTGGTGGAGAATGCTTCTGTGTAGGCTAAGCCAGAGGTGTGGGAATGGAGCTGGCCTCCTGTCTGGATCGAGAGTAGAGGAAGAAAGATAACTTTTCTGTTGAGGGACGCCAGCCCTTGGGAGATGCAGAATTTTGGCACTGCTTCTACTCATGCGCCTCGCAAGGCTGCTTTCCTGGCTAGGGCTCCATTCATGTTCCAGGGGCCATGGCCATATGAATGATGCCAGCTTCCCAGCCAGTTCCTGACGATACGGTAGGAATATGGATCTGCCATCCCTGATGAAATCTGAGCACATGGTGTTGCTTAGCTGGCTAGGGTGTGCATGAGCATGGGTATCCAGGGGGCCTCTCTCCCGTCACTAATGGAGATGCCTTGATTTTGAAGAGCAGCGGGTTTTCATGTAGGCAGGATGGTGCAGGATCTGGTCAGCACAGAAAGTACCTTTGCATGCAATCCTACACCAAGACTTGCTCCCAAACACTTGCATCATCCGGGACACATCCCTCCTCCCGCTAGCTGTCTCACAGCTACCCCAGTTACTGATGGCAAGGATAGGACACATGCCTAGAGCCAAATCGTTCCCTCTGATTCTGAAGAAAGAATCTCGGAAGACTCCTTGCTGACAGGGCTTTCAGGTGGAACTACTAGACGGCACTGTTGGCCAAAGACAACAGGTGTTTCTCCTTCCTCAGTCAGTTTGTGAGCTGGGGAAGATGGTGCTAGTCACGTCTCTCTGTGCATTCTCTCATTCCTTCTGAGGGACAGATCTCTGTGTGCCTAGCAGCAGAGGCAGGGGTGGAAGTAGACTCTCTGATTCTGAGATACAGTGCTTCTGCCCGTTTGCTCTCTATGCCTTCACTCCTGGGACCAGGAGGTGGTAGCAGGATGGGGTGGTTGCTCCAGACCTACTTCTGGAGCAGAGCCTGTGCTGCATTATCATGCACGCCTCATAAGGTAGGGAGCACACTCATGCACTGTGGGGTTAGTGATGTCCTGTGACGTCCAGTGACACACACCTGGTTTTCCCGCCTTGGCTCTGAATATTTGCCTGTCTTAGGCAGGTGTTGAGGCCTGTCTAAAGGAAACCGGTATACTTCATCTACAGGTGTGGCTGACCACTCCCCACTGACACCCTAGCCAGGATTCATGGAGCCTGACATCTCATCCTCTGGACCACTGTTTAGGGAGTCCTGTATCCAAACTCTCACTGTACAGTGGGGTGACTGATCTGATCGAGAGACTAGGACTGACCCAGATCACAGGAGGTAGGAAGAGCCCAGAGGATAAGGCTGGGCTCGGGCCCATTTTAGAACATGGCTCAAATCCCTCCCATCATGTTTTTAGAAATGAGAGAGTCTGATATTCTGGGAGAAATCAGGCCCACTTGCTCTCCACATGGGTTCCTTTCACTATCCAGCCCCCACATGTGCACTGGCACACACATACTGAGGGTGTGTGTTCAAGAAAAAGCATTCACTGGGGAAGTGAGAAGAGAGAAGAAGGCACAGGGTCAAGAGAGCTCTGCCATGGGGCAGCAGCATCTATTTTCTGAGCTGCATGCTCAAAGGCCCAAACATGGGCAAGGAATTCGTGAAATTGGTAGCTTTCTGCTGGGACCCGGGCCACCCTTGGCCCAGACTCCAGAAGAAAGGACTAGGGCACCTGGAATTACCATGAGTCAAGTCCCATTGGTTAGACTATAGCTACAGAAGAAAAGCCTTCAGCATTCTCCTGGAGAGTGTTGTGTTTCTACAGAGTTCCATAGAAGCATCATGGGTCCATTGGCCTTGGCTCCCCATCAATGAGTCACTGTGGTCCGATTCCCTAGAGAAAGGCTTTCGCTTGCTGGAAGCCTTGGAGAGCCTAGAGACGCTTGGAGACTTGGGTTGGTGAAGACTTGGGCTAGGGAAGCACATGTCAGAGCACTGTACACTGAATCTAGAGTCCAACAGAATCCCAGTCTTTGTTGGACCCCCAGGGTCTTCATTTGGAAATAGGGGGGTCATCGTCCTGGCTGACATGAGGATGCCTCAGGAGGAAAGCATATACACTGCGGATGGACAGAGAAAGGGGAATGGCAGAAGCCCGAGATCCCTTGCACAGCCCTGGAACCTCTAGGTCCTGAGCTTTACCCTGGGACCTGAAAGGGCCACTGCCTTCGTGGCAGCCACATGAAGGTGCTGATTTTGTGTGCAGATTTCATGCCTGTGGCTCCAGGGCTAGTGCTGGACACCAGGCAACAGGCAGCCTCCTGTGTCGGCGGGGCCCACCGAGTTTTGCTGGGGAAACTGGACCAGGGAAAGGTCACGCAGAGTCATTCTGCATTTCCCCTGCCTCACATTCCACAGGAATATCCCATACTCCCAGTCATCTCCACAGAGTAAGCTGGTCAAACTCGAGATGGAGTGGCCAAAGGTGCTTCCATTTATTCATTCAGCAACCACTCCAAGCACTCACCTCATGCTTGGCCAACTGGTGGGCCCATGCGCAAGGCTTACAGTGACAAAGTGGTCCCTGCCTGCCAAGTCTTCACAGTCTGGAGGGGAGAGGAACAGAGGTATGAAGGACAAGACATGTGAAAACTAGGGCAAGCGCTGTCATCATGAAAAGAACGAGTGTGCTGTGAGGACAGGCTGGGGAGTCATCGGATGGTATGAGAGGCCTCCCTGACGTGACATTTGCTGGGGCCAGAATGACAAGAACGAACCACACTGCACATGACTGCAGAGTGTCAGGGGGAAGATATTGTTGGTGCAGAGAATACGAGACACTGAACGGATTTGGCACCCAGGGTCGGTGTAGCATTCACAAAGTTCCATTCAGCACGGAACTTGTAAAATCAGGCCTGGGTGCCTCAAGTTGAATGACTGTTTCTTAGCCATCGAGGCGCATCTCAGGGTCCATGCGAGTTCAGTCTTTCAGAGTTCTATCTCCAGTTTGGAGATGTCCAATGTGGATCAGTCCTTGGGACTGTCGGAACGGTTGAGCCAAAGGAGCCCTGGCCTTTGGTTGCAGGACCACATGGACATCCAGAGGCCTAGGGCCTTGGCGGCGGTCCACTGGAGACTGATTTGCTTGGAGACTGGGCCAGACATAGTAGAGGGGAGCTGGCTTCCTTGTTGGGCCTAGGGGACAGGAAGACACCCATCTCTATGCCATGTTAGCCTCATTCCCTTTGTCGAAATAGTGAGAACACTTTGCTCATGGTTATATCCATTCCCTCTCCCTTACTGTGTTTCTCCCTCTGTATTCATTCATGCTTAGGAACCATGCAGCCATCACTCACTAAGCTGACATTCCTTGGTAGGCCTCGGACTCCGAATCTGCTCCAGCGCTCAGTGAGAGATATCAGGCCCTGCTCCACCGAAGGAATGAAGGCCTTGTGTCCCTTGGTTCTTGCTTGGTGCTGGGGCTGCTCCGCTATGTAAGGCAAAGGGGAGCCGGCTCGCCTCACTGACCTGGATGATTCACTTGCCTTCATTCTGAGAAGCAGAAAGGTAGCACATGGGCAGTAGGTAAAGAGGGGTGGGACAGGCCTGGGAGAGCGCTTTCCAGGAATTAGGAAACTAAGTCCTTGTGGCAGACTCCTGAGCAAGAGCCAGCAGAAGCCAATAGCTACAGCTCCAACACTGCTGCCTCCCTCAAGTGCCTGAAGAAGCAGGAGGGGCAGACCAAAGCCAGAATTCACTCTGTCCTAATGAAAATATGCAGGATTCTAGCTGACAGGGCTCCCAGGTGTAGAAGCTCAGAGGCTCCCTTGGCCTAAGCCCACAGTCGTTTGTTTATCCGGATACAACCCGGTTCAGAGGAGACTGCACTGGGTACTTCATTCTCAACATTCTCCAAATCTCACGTGCGATGAGCCCTGGCACGCTGCGTCCCCCACTTAGCCCTTTTTGTGAAGAAAGTTCTCCACGGAGTTGATTCAGAGCCACTTTCTTAGAGCAATATCCTCTTGTTTCAGCTTGGGAGTTTGGTGGTGTCCTTGGGATGGTGATATAGGTATTGCTCTGGACCCTTCTCCCTTTCATTGGACAATTACGAGGCTGTCCCCAAACCTAGGGTGTGGAAAGATGCCCAGGGAGATTGCTTGATGGGAGTTTAAGCCAGTGTTTAGGGAGGATCCGGCCTCCTGTGTGAGACAAGACGAAGGGATGTTGGAGATCTCTCCTTCCTCGATTCGACCTGTGCCCATTTGAATGGAGAACTTTGCCTCACCTGGCAGTCACTCCTCTCCCAATGCGGCTTTTTTCACTCGCTCGGTTCACACAGCAAGACCACGTGGCTGTCTCCTACACAACCATGTTCCAAGGATTGGAAGTGAGTTTCCAGTCAGTTCCTGAGCCAGTGCGGGGCTCTCAGAGTCTGGATGCTGCAGAGGAGACCGCACCCTTATGTCCCTGAGCTCTTGTTCCTCAGCAGGCTGTTCGAACGCTAGTAAATAGTTGCTCTTCTTTTGAAACAAGGGGTTCCCTGGAATCCTTTCAGAGCCAGTGTCTCAGAGCCCTCTCCTTTCCTATGAAGCGGGGAGTCCGGTACCATTTTGGTGAGTGGCCACAGGGGGACTGGGAGTGGGCTTGCAGACTTTGTGGACATCCCCAGGCCTAGAGCACCTGCAGGTGCCCGCTGGAGAATGCTCATGTAGGCTAAGCCACACGTTTCAGGAAGGGAGCCGTCCTCCTGCCTGGATCGAGAGTTAAGTAAGATAGGTGTCTCCTGTGCAGATGGATGCTATTCCCTTAGGAGATGCAGAACTTGGGCGCTGCTTGTCCTCATGTACATCCCATTGCGCTTTTCTAGCTAGGTCTCCGTTCATGTTCCAGACCCTGGGGTGCTTACATACACAGCCATGGCTGTAGGACTGCTGCCAGGTTCCCAGTCAGTTTTGAAGGAAATTGAATGCTCTCTGGCTCTAATTTCCAAGAGGAAACCTGGCCCTTGTGGCCCTAAGCACACGGTGTTGCTTAGCTGGCTGGAGGATGCACAAACATAGGTCTCCAGTTGTCCCCCAGCCCTCAGCCCCACTAAAGGAGATTCCTTCATTTTGGAGGACAGCAGGTGTTCACGTGGGCAGGATACTCAGGGTTGTGGCTAGCACAGAAAGTACCTTTGGATGGGATCCTGCACCAAGTCCCACTTTCAAGCCCTTGCCCAAGGGGCGGGAGTACACCCCTGCTCCAGCTGTTTCACTGCTGCCCCCATGTACTGAAGTCAAGCGCAGGACACATGCCAGGAGCCAGGACTTTCTCGCTGAGCCTGAGGAAAGAATCTGGGTAAGCTCCTTGCAGACAGTACTTTCAGGTGGAACTAATAGATGGCAGGATTTGCCAAAGCCCACACGCGTTTCTCCATCCTCAGTCAGTGTGGGAGCTGGAGAAGACCGTGCTAGCCTTGTCACTCTCTGCATGAACTCATTCTTATCCCTGATTCAGAACACTGGCCCTCATCTACCCATTTTCACCCCATTTGTTCTATACTCACTCTGAGCCCTCCCTGGAGTCCACACCATGTGTTTCTCCAACAGTCATACCCTGGACTCTCCACTGGGGAACCTAATCCATTCTTTGTGACCCTGGAATAATTGGGCCAAAGGGCCGCTGGCCCTTCAGCAGGTTACATTTCCCTGTATGCTTGTTCATCTCTGCAGGAGTCTCCCAGAATTCAGGTTTCTGGCCTAGTATGCCTGCGTTGTTGTTTTGGTTTGGCCATAGAAGAACCTCACAACTTGGAAGGTGTCAAGCATCTTTAGAAGACAAGACATACTGTAGGGGGGGGAAGTGATTACAGACTGGGAATGATTCTCAGGGCAAGGCCTCTTTATTGTAAACCAGTGTAAACTTAACGATTTGTGAAGGGACAGGACTACCATGCTCTAGCACATCCCGCTGCATTTCTGGCAGATACCTATAACACTAGACAGCACCTTGACTCAGTACATGCTTATTAAGGGTTATTCCTGGCATTCTTTGACAAATTCCTACCATATAGATCCATAACACATGAGGTTGCATGTGTGAGAGCACAAGAAAACTCCAAAACTGGGCTGTGAGGAGTGAATTCTCCAGGAGGCCAACACCAGGTGCTGCCCCAATGGGTTCCACCCTCTCTGCCAGTCCCTGCCTTCTGCCACTGTGCTCGGGGCTGTTGTAGACCTAGTCCTGCCAGCCAGAATCAGCAGCGTTGCTACAGTTGAGTATGTTGAGGGAGCACAGCACTGCACAGGCCGATGCCATGCCGGCCACACCGAGTCCGCGGAATGGATTTGCTGAGGCCCTGAGTTTGCTGAGGCACTGCCTTGATGCACCGGGCTGATCGCGCCTAGGCCCCTGACCCAGAGAGCTCCGTGTGGTTGTCCTCTGCACCCAGCCCCCATGCCTGTGGTCCCGCTGGCACCTCGGGGCCACAGATGCAAGGTCAATCCAAGTGTGAGGCAGCGCAGGTCCTGCCAATAGCAGAGGCTGGGCTGCCTTGCTTGGGGCCCGCCACATCCAACATGCACACGCCTATGGGAAAATCTATCCCTGGGCAGGGGGATAGTGAGTGACAGCTCCATGCTTCCTAAGTCGAAACGGGGACAGAGTTAGACCTCGAGGCATTGGAAGGCAGTGGCCAAACATTAGGACTTCCAATGGGAATGGGAACAATCCGGAAAGGGGATGTGTCATTGCATGTCCCCTCAGCCAAGAAAGGAGGTCAGCACCCTTCCCAGCCGTCAGGCCCGGGCTAAGTGCAAAGGTCTAACCTGGGCCCTTCCAATGCCCCAGGCTTCTGAATGCCTGCACGGGGTTGACAGCAACTTGCCGGGGTGCCTGTCACCAAACCTGTCCCACAGTCCCGATGGAGGCACGAGGATCCCCAGCTGAAAACCGAGGATATTCTTCTCAGACACTATATGGGTTGGACCCCAGAGAGGAACTCGTTGCAAACTAGGGTGAAAATAGATTCACCGAGGCCCAGAATGCTTCACTAGCAGTCAGAATGACATGACATGGAAAAGGATGCGACTAGTGCCATCTCCTAGCAAGCTGGCCCTCTCCGGAATAAGCAACACCCGTGGGCTTTGGTGAAGGGAGCCCTTCACAGGCTAATGGAGGCCCTGTGACCAAGTGGCCTGCATTCTTCCTTCAGAAAGACAGGGAAAGTCCTGGCGTTGGCTCTGTTTCTGGCCCTTTCCCCTTAGAGGACAGGGGCAGCAGTGATTCAGGTCTTGTTGTTTGGGGCTCCTGGCCAAAAGTCAAGTGCTTAGAACCTGGCCGGGTGCAATCATCACTTCAGAGACCCTTTGAGCGTTCTCCAGAGTCCAAAGGCATGAGCCCTCGAATCTGCAGTATGAAGGCACCTCTCTCCGCTTGGGGAGACAGGCCAGCTGGCTACCCATCCCTGCAATGACCCGAGCTGACCAAGCACCGAGCCCCCAGGGACAGAGTGGCCTGCTATCCTCTGTTATACCAGACACAGAGAGCCGTCAATTGGTTCAGGAAGTGACTGGGTACGCCACACTAATGCTCAGACCCGGGCTGTGTACCTGGCACACATCCCTTCATCCTGAAATGGTCTAGTCTCCAAAGAGTATGTTCCTCGGAGGCTCTGGCTCTGGATGACTCCCAAGTCGATCCTAGTCTGGGGAGAGAGCAATCAAATCCACAGAGGCACCCTGGGGACCAAGGTTCATTGTAACAGAAGAGACTGGGATCGAGGTAGAATTCAGTGCCTACTCCTAACTCCCGGCAAGCTGACTGTCTGGCAAGTGAGAACACCTGAGGGCTGTCGTCCAAACAAACCTCCATTGGCTACACCTAGCCAGAGTCTGCCCTGAGAGCAGACCAGCTCCTTCTCTCAGGGTATCCCGCTGGTCCCGGGTTTCACCTGGGTGAGGGTTGGTCTGGGCGCCAGAGAAGACACAGAGTCAGTCTCTTGGAAACAGCCTCTTATCAGGACTGCCCAAAGTTTATTCTTCCTCCAGGCTTTTGATACATTTTTTCTAAGCACGCCAAGTCTACATCTTGTAAAGATTGACAGGATGATATCAATCCAGTTTCTCAAAGTTCCTACTAAAAAACCAATGAAAACATTCTACGCAGTCCATCAAACTTCAAAGAATGACTTGTGTTTTAGGTTACATAGAATGTTCCCAGAATCAGTATATGAGGGTGAAAAAACCTTTCACATGCAGTCAGAACGAACCTGATGGCCACATTCAGGTAAATATCATGGGTTCAAAGGGTGAGAAAAAAGTAGTCAGATATTCGTGAAGGCTCTGGCTACAGTCAAAAGATTATGTGGAAAACATGTTTTTCTCTAAAGTTGCTCCCTAAGATTATATATCATCTCCTGACCATTAATAATGTGTTCACCAAAACCTGCCGTAATGACCACATTCCTGGGATTCAGGCAGCATTCTTCAAACGTCAATTCAATAGGGAATATACTTCGAAGATACAGGAGCATCTACCTGAATGGATCTGATTTGATTTCCATGACAATCCACACTAAGAAGTCATTAGAAGCCAAATATATGTAAGAGACCCCAGCAAAACTGACTTGGGGGAGAAAGACCTAAAAGGCCCATCTTTGGCTTGCAGCTCTGGAAAAAAGGACTTCTCTTGCAGGTTCTTCTTAGTCCACCTGGGGTTATAAGGGCTTGAACCTCAGTCCTTCAGCTCGCAGCCCTGCAATCGAGGTCTTATGTTCGAGGCCATTAATGCTTCACCCAGGCTTCCAGGGGCTTGGGCCTCGGCCTTCCCGAGATGGTCACCCCCACACCTGAGAGTGCCATTCTGTAGGGGGTCTGTATTCTTCCTCCAGAAACAGAGGGAAAACTGTCCTGCCCGTCAGGAAATAGATGTGCCCTTGATGGAGAGGCAAACGGTCCCTGCTCCCAGCTGCTTTTCCAGTTTTTGGAACCTGGACCTGATGCAGTCGTTCTTTCAAGAGACCTTTCGGTGCCAACCAGGGCCTGAGGCATAGTGAGCCTAGGGGAACCATCTGTGATACGGAAGGAAAGAAGATCTACACTTCCCTGCGCTTACTAGGGCTGGCCAAGCAAGAATTCTTCCACTGGGACTTGAGAAAGGGACGAGAAGCTTCTGGCACTGAGGGCATTTCTTACCCTGACATACAGCGGACAGGCACCAGCGGGTTTTGGCGGAACGGGTTTCACACTTAGGTGTTTGCAATCAGGCTCTGTGGAAGGATTCCTTGAACAGGCAATGCACTGACTACTTGTGGAAGCGAAACGCCTGTGTGGGAACCATTTGCTTTTCCATACGAAGCCATCTCAAGCAGCCCGGGGAAGGAGGCCTACTGGGGAACCATGAATGCCAAGCCCCACGAGGTCAGTAGCAGGGAGTTCATCGTTCCTTGGGGATGTCAGAAACGGACTGCTCTAGGCTAGCCTAGGGCTGGAGTGGGTGTCGGCCTCCAATCCCTGGGCTTTCCTTATGGGAGTGAGAGCCCTACCACAATTCAATGTGCCTCAAGTCCTCTGGAGGAATCAGCTCTGGATACATCACGGCTTCAAGGCTTTCATTTCAGTAGACAATAGGAGAAAACTTACAAGAACTTGACAAGCTCTGTTGCTCTTCTCCCTGCAATTGACCATGCTTCCTCCCCATTCTCTGGCTCTGCCAACACTCTAACATTTCGTCTGGCACCTCCAAGTGCCCTGGGTCTGTCTCTTGTCCCAATATTTCCCAAAGGCAAGGCCCGGGGGCATTTTTGCCCACCCTAGGCCAAGTCAGGATGTCTTGGCAAAGCTCGACAAACATAATGAGGGGACATTGCTCTTAGGTGTGGCCTCGAATGCCCCACAGTGGGGACTTACTTCCAAACAGAGCAGGGGTATGCAAATGGATACACAGAAAGCAGAAGACCTTCATGTCGGATGAGCATGGCCCTATTCCGAGAACAAAGAGAGAGGAACCATCTGGCAAGCTGGCTCTTTTCTGAATGAACACACATAGGTGGGCTGGGTAAATAGGAATCCTCCAAGTGCTGAATGAGGGAGCACAAGGACAGCTGAGGGCCACATGCAAGCTAGCGTTACCTGTCCCCAGCGCCAGGAGAGATCTGTGTGTGGCTGCCCAAGCGCCAAGGAGAGGACAGAAGACAAATGCTGAAATGATGGAGCCTGCATCCATTGACAGTATCTTAGGAAATTACAAGGAAAAGCCAGGGGCCTCATCTCCAGAACCCTATAGACTCAGTTTCCTGGAGCTCCCACATCAGCCTGCCCTCCCTAGGGATGTGAGGAACAAAGGCAAGAAGGAAATGGCAGACAAAAGAGCATTTCCTGGGGTGTCTGAGTCCCTGAAGCCTCCGATTTGAACTCAGGTCAGGATCTCACAGGGCCTGTGTTCCAGCCCCAGAGAGCAGAGAGGCTCTGTGCTGAGAGCGCAGCCTTGGAGCCTGCTTCAGATTCTGGGTCTCCCTCACTCTCTGCCCCTCTCCTGGTGTTTATTCCCTCTGTCTTCCTCCGTCTCTGGCTCGAACTCTGGCTCTCCCGCTCTCTCTCTCTCTCATTTTCTCTCTCGTGTTTCTCACACACATTCTCTCTCTCTGTCTGTCTCCCTGTGTCCCCTCTCTCTCCAAAAATAAATCAACATTTAAAGCAAACAAAATTTAAGTCCTTGTAACCTACAGCCCCTTGACAAATACTTGAGGCTGGCTGAGTAAAATGTTTCCCCAGCAACCCCTAATTGTCCTTATTTAAATGCTATGCCAGGAGGCAAATCAACTCTAGCTTGACAATAGCTAGCCTTGCAGCAATCTGGGACTCCTTAGCATGGGAATGCCCCCTTGTCCACTTGCCAGGGGACCTTGCCTTCCCCAAGCCCAAGGTCATAAGCAGGTATTCTTCACATGGTTTTCCTCGAAGTAAGAATTCTTATACTTAAGAAAAAGAATAAACCAGAAGCCACACACTGAGGCCTACAGGTATTCAGCTTATTCAGCTCAGGTAAAATGGAATCATGCTGGGACTGCTGACTTGAGCTCCATTTCCCAGGCAAGCCTGGATTCCTGAGAGTAAGAAGGAAACACCTGGTGGGTTGGGCTGGAAGGAAACAGCAGGCACAGAATGTCTCAGCCTCCCAGCAAACAGGGACCTGACACTGAGGCTTTTCTTTCCAGAAAGCAAAGGTATTCTGCAGCCACTCTTCAGTTCGGTTCCTACGCAAGGAACTGAGCCCCCAACCCCACGTAGTGCAGTCTTCTCTGTAGGGTTTACTTCTTTGTCTTACATACAGAGTAACATAGGAACATGCAGTCTCAATAAGTGGTCTCCCGTTTCAAGGTCCTGAGGGATGCTGTCACAGATACGTGAAGCCAGGTTGCCTTGAGGTTTTTCTTTTCCCTTGTCTTTAGGGAGCAGACCCTACCACATTCCCCTCTTTGATGCTCATGTTCCCTGTCTAGCCTCAAAGAGCACCATCCTACTTTAGAGGTCGACGTTTTTGTCACAACTTCACATGAGTGGCCGTCTTTTGCTTTTCTCCTCTCTCTCTGTGAACTCTGTTCACAATGAGACTGGAGGTAGATCATAAAAGCAGGGGAGCACAGCAGGGTTACATGAAGCACCCTCTAAATGTAGGAATCTAATCCCCATGAGGCTTTCGTATCCTCCAAGAGGTGAAAACCGTGCTCCAAATAAGTCTCCGGTGTTCCAGCTGTTTCCGGTCTGGACTGGGACATGAGCCACCTTTTCTTTTTGATCTGTGATCTCCTCTGTGACTTCTTCCTCATCATCTATCTCTAGGCGGCAGGTGTTCAGGTTCCATTTTCCACGAACCCTTCTCTCCGAAGCAAGCATGGAATCGAAGGCCAAGCAAGTTGGATGCATGGCATCGTCCATCTTGCTTCCTTGCTTGACTACAAAGCAAAGAGTTCAGGCATTTTCATTGGTGATAATATTTGGAGAACTCCTTGAAATCTACGTATGTTGTTTAGCCTGCAAATGGGAGTGTAGCAGCCCCAACATACACCCTCTGTCTAGAAGGCAGGGCCAGGATACTGGATTCTATGCTCGGGAGGCCAATTCTTATCTGTTTCATCGTGAATTTGTAAGGCATGCTGCTTTTTTGAGTCTCCCTGTCCCTTACACCTGAACACCCAAATGGGGTTCTGTGGCAAGTGAGAGCAGGAAGAACGATGGACACACGTTTCCAGCACACATGACCCTGTCCCGACAGAGGGATGGACAATACACGTGTCCTCTCACATACCTAGTACGGTCCCCCTGGGACCTGCCATTTGATAGCTGTGTTGACAGTGTCTCAGGCCTCTCAGAGATGAGGGAAGGTAGGCAAGGGGGTGGGGACCCAGCTCCAGGTGACAAGGCTTTCAGCTGGAACTTTGAGTTGGCCCTGTTTGCCAAGCCCAGAGGTGTTTCTCTTTCCTGAGTCAGTCTGTGAGCTGTGGAAGGCCATGCTAGACTCGTCACTCTCTGCCTTATGTCATTCTTAGGCCTGATTCAGAACTCTGGCCCTCCGTCCACTCATCTGCCCCCCCTTTGCTCCATTTCCACTCTGAGCCCTCCCTGGAGTCCACCCCGGGTGTTTGTCAGACATTCGTAGCCTGGGCTCTTCCCTGGGGATCCTGCTGCATTCGTCGTGAGTGTGGCATATGTCGGACAAAGAGCCCCTGGCTCTTCAGCAGGACAGTTTTCCCTGGAAGCTTGTTCATCTCTGCAGGAGTCCCCCAGGGCTCAGGTTTCTGGCCCCAGCAGGCCTGTGTTGTTGTTTTGGTTGGGCCATGGAAGATGCTCAGAGTTTCTCGTGTTTCCAGCACCTTGAAGAGACAAGGATAACAGTCAGTTGGGAAGATATTCCAGCATGTGAATGACGCTCAGGGCAAGATCTCTTTATTGGAAACCAGTGCCACCTGAAGGGTATGTGAAGGGACAAGGCTACCCTGCTCTAGTACTTCCCTCTGCATTTCTTGCAGACATATTGCACACTGACCAGCATCCTGACTCAGTATATCCCTACTCTAGGTTATTCCTGGCTTTCTTTGACACCTTGTTGTCCTTGTTGTGCCCGAATTCTCGAATCCCCCCACAAGAGACCACCAGAGTCGAAAGTCAAAGCCAAGTGGCAAGGGTCGTTTTATTTCAGGATCGATCCCGGTCCTTTCGCATACCGCTGCCAGTATGCAAAAAGGCCTCGAACATGGTTGGTACAGCGTTTTTATAGACAGAGACAAATAGTACAGGAGGGTTTCAGGTTATAGGGTGACTGATTGGTCGATATTTGAAATACGAACATATGCTGCCTTCTGATTGGAGTTTCTTTGTTTCCTCTTTGGCTGGAAGATTCTGTCCGTTATGTGAAAAAGTCAGTTATTTATCCTAATACATATCAGAAAAGGGGGAAGGGGAAGAATGTGAGGGAAGCAAGGTTCTCAAGCTAGTAAATGTCCGCTCAAGCTAAAGAATGTCCGAAAGGTGAAAGGGGAAGAATGTGAGGGAAGCAAGGTTACTGAAGTGAGAAATGCCAGATACTTAAACTAATACATGTCAGACTAGACTCAGAAAACATCTCACCATGCATATCCATTTCACGTGAGGGTGCACGGGTGAGGGCACTTGCATCGTCCAGGCCTGGGCTGAGAGGAGTGAACTGCTAAGGAGGCCAACACCAGGTGCTGCCCCAATGGGTTCCACCCTGTCTGCCAGTCCCTGCCTTCTGCCACTGTGCTCGGGGCTGTTGTAGACCTAGTCCTGCCAGCCAGAACCGGCAGCTTTGCTACAGTTGAGTATGTTGAGGGAGCACAGCACTGCACAGGCCGATGCCATGCCGGCCACACCGAGTCCGCGGAATGGATTTGCTGAGGCCCTGAGTTTGCTGAGGCACTGCCTTGATGCACCGGGCTGATCGCGCCTAGGCCCCTGACCCAGAAACCTCCGTGTGGTTGTCCGCTGCACCCAGCCCCCATGCCTGTGGTCCCGCTGGCACCTCGGGGCCACAGATGCAAGGTCAATCCAAGTGTGAGGCAGCGCAGGTCCTGCCAATAGCAGAGGCTGGGCTGCCTTGCTTGGGGCCCGCCACATCCAACATGCACACGCCTATGGGAAAATCTATCCCTGGGCAGGGGGATAGTGAGTGACAGCTCCATGCTTCCTAAGTCGAAACGGGGACAGAGTTAGACCTCGAGGCATGGGAAGGCAGTGGCCAAACATTAAGACTTCCAATGGGAATGGGAACAATCCGGAAAGGGGATGTGTCATTGCATGTCCCCTCAGCCAAGAAAGGAGGTCAGCTCCCTCCCAGCCATCAGGCCCTGGCTAAGTGCAAAGGTCTAACCTGGGCTCTTCCAATACCCCAGGCTTCTGAATGCCTGCAGGGGGTTGACAGCAACTTGCTGGGGTGCCTGTCACCAAACCTGTCCCACAGTCCCGATGGTGGCACGAGGATCCCCAGCTGAACACCGAGGATATTCTTCTCAGACACTATATGGGATGGACCCCAGAGAGGAACTTTTCCAAAATAGGTTGAAAATAGCTCTGTGTTGAGTGCGCTGCAGCTGGCGCCTGCTTCAGATTCTGGGTCTTCCTCTCTATCTGCCCCTCTCCTGGTGCTTATTCTCTCAGTCTTTCTCTGTCTCTGGCTCTAACTATGGCTCTCTCTCTCTCTCTCTCTGTCTATCATTGTCTCTCTCTTGTATCCCACACTCTCCCTCTCTCTGTCTGTCTCCCTCTCTCCCCTCTCTCTCCAAAAATAAATAAACTTTCAAAGCAAACAAAATTTAAGTTCCTTGTCACCTACAGCCCCTTTACCAATATTTGAGGCTGTCAGAGTAAAACGTTTCCCCATTAACTCCCAATTGTCCTTATTTAAATACTTTGCCTGGGGGCAAATCAACTCTAGCTTGACAATAGCTAGCCTTGCAGCAATCTGGGACTCCTTAGCATATGAAAGCCCCCTTGTCAACTTGCCAGTTGATCTTGCCTTCCCAAGTCCAAGGTTAGAAGCAGGTATTCTTCTCTTGGTTTTCATAAAAGTTAGAATTCCTATATTTAAGAGCCAGAATAAACCAGAAATGACACACTGAGGCCTACAGGTGTAAGGGTCGAAACCCCAAATACCCAAGAACAGAAAGTTCCAGACGCCGAGGCTGCAAAAGCATAGGAGATTTATTAGCTAGCTCGAGCTAGGGTCCAAAACCCAGAGCACCAGCGCGGTGGCCTCTTGTAGGGTAAGGACCCCGCTCTCGGGATTCAGTTCTCTTTTTATAACATTTGTAGGGTTACGTGAGCTGTCTCTGCCCCTTCTCTTTGTTCTTTTGAGTCCAGTTGGCCGTGTCTTTCTTCTGATTGGCTCGTTTAAATTCGGGGCCTTTCAGTTCGGGGGGCTTCCTTTGTTAGTCTCATGAGGCGGGTCAAACTGGCTCTCCCTGAGAAACAGAAACTCCAGGAGGTACAGGAAACGTAAACTGAAAGCTTTTAACATATATCACAGAAACTCCAGGAGGTACAGGAAAAGTAAACTGAAAGCTTTTAACCTACATCACAGAAACTGAAAGCTTTTAACATATATCACAGAAACTCCAGGAGGTACAGGAAACGTAAACTGAAAGCTTTTAACCTATATCACAGAAACTGAAAGCTTTTAACATATATCACAGAAACTCCAGGAGGTACAGGAAATGTAAACTGAAAGCTTTTAACCTATATCACAGAAACTGAAAGGTTTTAACCTATATCACAGAAACTGAAAGCTTTTCACCTCCTTCACAGGTATTCAGCTCAGGTAAAATGGAATCATGCTGGGACTTCTGACTTGGGCTCCATTACCAAGGCAAGCTTGGTTTCCTGAGAATAAGAAGGAAACACCTGGTGGGTTGGGATGAAAGGAAACAGCAGGCACAAGAATGTCTCAGCCTCCCTGCAAACAGGTACCTGACACTGAGGCTTTTCTTTCCAGAAAGCAAATGTATTCCTGCTGACACTGCTCAATTCGGTTCCTCCGGTTCCTCCGCAAGGAAGTGAGACCCGAACCCCACGTAGTGTAGTCTTCTCTGTAGCTTTGACTTCTTTGTCTCACATATAGAGTAACATACGAACATGCAGTCTCAATAAGTGGTCTCACGTTACAAGGTCCTGAGGGATGCTGTCACATATATGTGAAGCCAGGTTGTTTTGAGGTTTTTTTTTTCCCCTGTCTTTTCGGAGCGAACCCTACCACATTTTCCCCTTTGATGCTCAGATCTCCTGTCTACCCTTAAAGAGCACCATTTTACTTTAGGTGGATATTTTCATCACAACATTACATGAGTGGCCGCCGTTTTTTTTTTTTTTTCTGTCTCTCTCCTTAAACTCTGCTCACAGTGAGACTGAAGGCCGACCATACAGGCAGGGTAGCACTGCATGGTCACGTTAAACACCCTCTGAAATTTAGGAATCTAATTCCCAGGAGGCTTTCGTATCCTCCAAGAGGTGAAAACCATGCTCCAAATAAGTCTCCGGTGTTCCAGCTGTTTCCGGTCTGGACTGGGACATGAGCCACGTTTTCTTTTTGATCTGTGATCTCCTCTGTGACTTCTTCCTCATCATCTATCTCTAGGCAGCAGGTGTTCAGGTTCCATTTTCCACAAACACTTCTCTCAGAAGCCAGCATGGAATCGAAGGTCAAGCAAGTTTGATAGATGGCATAGTACATCTTGCTTCGTTGCTTCAATAGTAAGCAAAGAACTCAGGCATTTTCACTGAGATAATTTTTGGAGAACTCTTTGAAGTCTACTTATGTGGTTCAGCCAGTAAATGGGAGTGTAGTAGCCCAAATATGCACCCTCTGTCTAGAAGGCAGGGCTATAATATTGGTTTCTACGCCTGGGAGGCCATTTCTTATCTTTTTCATCGTGAATTTGTAAGGCACGCTACTTTTTTGAGTGTCTCTGTCCCCATTCACTTGAATCCCCAAATGTTGTTCTCTGGCAAGTGAGAACAGGAAGAAAGTTGGACACACCTCTCCGGCACATATGATCCTGTCCAAACCGTGGGATGGACAATATAGTGTGTTCTTTCATGTACCTAGTACAGTCCACCTCGGATCTGCCATTTGATGGCTGTGTTGACTGTGTCTCAGGCTTCTCAGAGATGAGAGAAGTTAGACAAGGGACGGGGATCCGGCTCAAGGTGACAAGGCTTTCTCGTGCCATTTTGAGCCGTCACTGTTTGCCAAGCCCACAGCTGGTTCTCCTACCTGAGTCAGTGTGTGAGTTGGGGAAGACCGTTACTCTCTGCATTTTCTCATTCTTCTCCCTCATTCAGAAGTCTGGCCCTCCATCTACCCATTTTTGCCCCTTTGCTCCATTTTCCTCAGAGGCGTCCCTGGAGTCCAACTCCAGGTGTTTGTCATACAGTCATAGCCTGGGCTCTTCCCTGGGGATCCTGGTCCATTATTTGTGACTCTTTCATATGTTGACCCAAAGGGACCCTGGATCTTCAGCAGCATAGCTTACCTGTCTGCTTGTACATGTCTTCATGTGTCTTCCGGAACTCTGGTTTCTGTCCAAGTCGCCCTGTGTCTTTGTTTTGGTTTGGCCATGGATGATCCTCAGAGCTTCTCGGGTTGCAATCACCTTGAAAAGAATAGAAGAAAAAAATGTAGTTGAGCGCTGGGTGGCAGGTTGGAATCGCTGTGTAACTTTTTTGGGGGACTTATCTCTTCTTCATTTTCTGGTTCAATGGCTATGATAATTAGACTTTAAGGAATAATCCTAAGGAGCTACCAATACTCCTTTGTTTCCAGGAATTTCCCAGTCTTTTCTAGACTGACATGGCCTAACTCATTCAATTAGTGGAGAACAGAACAAAACAAAACCAAGAAGCCTGGACGGTGCTCTTCTGTTTGAGTTGACAAGATTTAAAACTGGGAATTCTATTTCTCTGCCATCTGCTGACACTTCTGCTCTTCTGCCCTTCCCTCCCCCCGCTCCTATTCTGCGCCACTTGGTTGGGGGGCGGGTTGTATTACTGTCTCCTCAACATCTCAGGCACCATCAGCTCCTCTCCCACCCTAGGTGTTGAGGAACCCAGACCACCCAAGTCAGATTTCCCCATCAACGTTCCAGGTAAACATTAACCATGGGAAACCAACGGTCTTTCGTGGACCCAGGTCAAACCTATTCAGTGTAATTACCTATTAAGGTAATTTTAAGTTCGTTCGTTTCAGATGACAATGTTTATCAACATTCAAAAGAAAAACAACTTTTATTCTACCTAGATTTGCTGAAGGTCAAATAAGCTCACGTGACCTCTGTTCCAATTTGTTAACCAAAAATGACTTAATGTGATGGTTAATTTTGTCTCTCTCATAGCTTTCATGGGTAATTGTTAAGATAGCTTTCAAAGTCCTTGGTAACCTAAAACGGTAAAGTTTTGCTTGCATGATAAATTGAGAATGATTCATCTGCTATCTAACAAGATAGAAAACTAAAGCACGAATTACTAGATGTAGGTGTGTGCTTTGGACCTGTTTGCAAAAATGAAGGCTATTTGGAACTGTTGAAAAACATGCTTTGTGCTTAAGGGATTCGTAAGGTTGCCATCAAAAAAAAGAAAAAATTCTGATATAACATGAAGTTCACAATTGGTGACTACTTAGTTTTCACTAGAGACTAAGGTTTCTAGCAGTTAAAATTCTACTGAGTGTATTTAAAACTGATGGAAATAAGGGAAGCAACTGTGTATGTAGGAGGTATCAAAGAAAGGTATAAGAAATGGAAATATATTTTTATTGTAGGTAAAAGAAAGTAATTTTGTCCTAAATGAGGCTGTTTATTTGGAGAGACATGGCTTGGGACAAAATCTGAATCCAAAAGAAAACTTGGAGAAGTTTCAGGAAGGATAATCTTTAAAAAAAATTTTCCATGTGGTCAGGACGGACTAAGGTTTAAAGAAATGGAGTTTAAAAGTACACAGGGTTAAGATTTAAATTCTTCCTCTTTGATTCAAAGGCTGGGAAAATGATGGCAATCTCCTTGATGCCAGCCTCCAAATTGGCCACATTTGTGTTGTCCTTGTTTAGCAGAGGAATGGATGCCTCTGCTGTATGAGGAATGGATGATCTAGAAAGGGCTTTTACTAAGGTACATGGGAGCCATTTTACTGAACTTAGTAAAAGTGCCAAAAATGGGTATCCACATGGTCAAAACATATTTCCGTGGGCGTTGTTGAAAATGGCAAGGGAAAAGACCTTGACTTTGACCCTCTAACCCCCTCCCTCCATGGCCGATGATCAATATGTAAGTTACCGTAGAGTCAAAATAAAATGAGTGCCTCCTATCGCAACCAAGAAAATCTTGCTTGGTCACAGTCCATACCCCCAAGGTCCTACAGGCGGGAAACAGAGGGTTTAAAAAAAACCCTTTATGTTACAAGGTTTAAGACAGATAAAAGAGATTCAAGTAAATTTTGTACTTGGATAAATGTATAATGACTTTTCCGAATATTACATATGCTTTTGAGTTGACCTGGAAAGACATCATGCTTTTGTTAAAGCAGAGTCCTAATGGGACAGATGTTTTGAAAAACAACAACAACAACTAATTAAGGAAATCTCAGACTTAGTCCTTAAATTAGCCACTAGTTTACAAACACAAAATGAGAGACGGATGGCCTTCCTGGAGAGAGGGAGGGAGGCTCTCATTAAATATATGGTTATCCCCCTTGACACCCCTAAGGCTGAATAATTTTAAAAGATGAATTTGTCACTCAATTAGCCTTAGATATTCATAGAAAATGCAAATACTGGCTGTTGGCCTTGAAGGGACCCTGGAGGAGCTCTTATGAGCTGCCAAGTGGGTATATTGCAAGCAAAACAGAAAAGGAAGTTTTGGGAAAAAAAATCTAAGGCCTTAGTTGTGGCCTTAGGTGCTACGTCAGACCGGACTTCCTGAGGTCTTGGTACCAAGTGCCATTTATAGGGCCATTCAGAGCACTAAAATGAGAAGAATGTCCTCAGAGGAGACAACCAAAATAAAAACCCCATAAGCCGTGCCCCTTGTATGGAAACAATCACTGGAGATCTGAATGCCCTCGGGGACCTCTATCTGTGAGGGCTCAGATAACCAATGTCCTGGAAAGGACTAACTGGGACCTGGGGCTCTTCACGGTGGCTCCCTAAACCAACTGTCTCTCAGAAACCCAGAACCTCAGGTAACTCTAAATATAGAAGGAAAACTGGTTGATTTCCTTCTTGATACCAGAGCTCCATTTTCTGTCCTCCTTGCCACTCCAGGCCAACTATCCAAAGGCAGCCCGATGATTAGAAGCATCTCTGGAAAACTTCTAACTCCGTTTTTCTCTCAGCCCCTGGGATGTAAATGGGGAAACCTAATTTTTCCTCATTCTTTCCTGATATTGCCAGAGAGACTGACTCCCTTGCTAGAAAGGGACATTATAAGTAAATGAGGACTAGGGTGCTACCGGCTCAGGACAGATCAATAATTATGGGACTTTTTGGAAATTACTGGCTATTCTAGGCTCTAGATACCAGGGTTCAGGAGAAGAGTTTGCTGCTATATCAATTATTAAAGGAAACTCAATCCCACCTATTCTCTCCCACCCCCCCCCCACAACATAAATCAAAAAAGAAACCGGGGTCTGACCCCTAAACACTGTCTCCAGCCCTTGGAATGGTTGCAAACAGAGCAGGGCAATCACTATTACCAAGCTCACAGAGCTACAAGATTATGAAAACACAGCATCAGGCTTTTTGTTCAGGGAGAAACAAAACTTATCAAATGCCTCAAAGGATGTTTACTGGGGAAAAAATGATCGAGGACAGTTCTGCGGGTGGTATCGGGCTGTGAAGTACGTCTTCAAAACAATCCTTTCCACCACAACCTTGCTCTCCCAGACAATCAAGGAACTGGAGACTATTCAGGAAAAGACTAACAATTAGCTCTCACTCAGCTGCCAAGGTCAAAAAAAAATGCCAACATCTGTTTGTAAGGGTTAATCCTTTTACTAATTGGATAAAGGCCTTCCCCTACAAGATAGAAAAGGCACAAAAAGGAATAAAAACTCTGCTTTAGAAAATAATACCCAGGTTTGGCATACCTACAAGTTTTCCAATTAATAATGGTAAATGGCTGCCTGCACTCTTTCTCTAGTACAACTCCTGGCTCTTGAAAAAGTTTTACACCTCCAAATAAAGCAGACTGTCTGCTTCTACACAGCAAAACTCTCCATAACACCTCACAAGCATTAGATGCTTTAAAACCATTTTTAAAAATTAAGTTAGGGTCTCTCTTAGATTATTTAACAGGTTTGGAAACCATAGATATTATCTTAAGGTGCCATCTTATGGGTCAGTAGAATCTTTACTTTGTGTTTTTCTCTTCGTGTCTGCTAAAGTTTATACGGTCTCCTGCCTGCCAGCCTTCCTGTCAAACCGTCCTGTGGGTCACTCGACTAACCCTTGGTAGACTCTAACTGCTGGACGCCTACACTGTCCCTTATCAGCTTGAAGAAGCCAGGATGGTCATCATTCCTGTTCCCCAACAGCAGTGACAGGCCCTGTTCCAGGAGAGAAATCAATAGGGCAGGGTTCGCATTAGGCAGGGAGAGATAAGGGACCTTCAGGGAGGCCGACTGCAGCCGCAAGTGGGAGGCTAAAAAAGCAGACGGGGTTCTCCCTTTCTAAAATCCTTTACGGGTGCCCTCCATCGGATTCTCAAGGGCACAAAGGGGGGATCGAAATGAGACACACAATCTAACCCTAAAACAACAGATGGCAGACCCTTGGCTTCACTCTAACCACCTTTCACCACTGGGTCAGAGAACAATTACTTGTACATCTGACCAGACACTCACCCCTTTAAACCAGGAGATGCAATATGGATAAAGGAGTCAAATGTCCAACCCCTAAAACCCCTCTGGAGGGGCCCGTTTGTCCACCCCTACTGCAGTGAAGGTAACCGAAGTGGGTCTCTGGATTCACTACAGCAGAGTGAATCTGGCATCTCTAAATTGGGAGAGCATTCCTGATCCATCAATGCTGTGCAAGCTGACCATACAGAAGAAGCCATCTGCAACTCAGAGGCTCCAGAAGACTGGAGCCCTGCTTTAGTCACTCCAGAAGCTGACTAATCCGCGCATGGCAGAAACCTGAGGAATCCACACCCTTGTGAGACAAAACCCTGTCCTTATTTTCTGTATGTTTCCTAATTGAGACGTACAGTCACGCCTTGTTTCTCACTATTATCGCGACTAGAGCTCTACTTTTGGCCATAGGATTGGCCAAGGCCCCACTGGCTGACCTGCAAATGTGATAGGAGGTTTCTGTTAACACTCGACTTCCTTCCGTGGATAGGATACTTTGTTGGGACCAACGTGGGAAAACAATGGGCATTAGAGACTAGCAAATTAGATCCCCACAAACCTGAGAGTAAAACAAAATACCCCAGTCCTCCTCTTGGGGTTTGGCTTTTCAAAAGCTCAATTCTTGGGAAAAATTGTCTTGCCTACTGGGAAAGAAGTTCACCAATGCATGCCTAGGCCAAAGATTTTATAACTCAACTGCCCAGAACACCCAATGGTGGGAAACTCCACATCACCTTGAGCCAGATCCGTACCTTCTGTCTGACTTCTCTCATCTCTGAGAGGTATGAGACAATGTTAACAAGTCATCAAATGGCAGGTCTCTTGTGGACTGTACTAGATATGTGGAAGGAGAGCCTATCTAGTACTTCCCTAAGTCTGGTCAGAGTCATATATGCTGGAAACTATTCGTCCATCTTCTTCCCGCTTCCACCAGCCAGAGAAAACCCTTTGGAAGTCCAAGTGTAAGGCACAGGGAGACTCAAAAAGGCAGTGTGTCTTCCAAATTAACATATACAAGATAATAAATGCACTCCTGAGTGTATAATCCATATAATCACCCTGCAAACTGGCCAGAGGATGGGAATTGGGGCCACAACACTCCCATTTACTTGTTAAAACACATAAGTAGACTACATGCATTTCTACAAATTATAACCAGTGAAACTGACAGAGCACATCGCTTACGACCCAAAAAATGAACCAAAATGTACAATGCGATCTATTAACCTTTCTTGGATTTGGATTACAAGCCGGCTTCTCAGAAAAGTGTTTGTGGAAAATTTCACCTGGAAAACCCCTGCCTAGAGAGAGATGATGAGGAAAAAGTCATAGAGGAAATCGCAGTTTAAATACAAAAGGTGGCTCATTTCCCAGTCCAGAAGTGAAACAGGTGGAACACTCGAGATTTATTTGCAGGAAGGGTTTCAACACAGGGAGGATTCAAAACCCTCATAGGAATTAGATTCCTAATTTCAGAGGGTGCTTCATGTGACCCTGCTGTGCTCCCCTGCTTGTATGGTCTGCCTCCAGTCTGATTGTGAACAGAGTATACAGAGAGAGATAGAGAGAAAAAAGAGACAGCCATTCATGTAAAGATGTGATGAAAATATCAACCTCTAAAGTACGATGGTGCTCTTTGAGGCTAGACAGGGGATCTGAGCATCAAAGGGGAGAATATTGTAAGGTCCTCTCTATAAGACAAGGGAAAACAAAAAACCTCAAGGCAACCTGGCTTCATGTATGTGTGACAGCATCCCTCAGGACCTTGTAACGTCAGACCACTTATTGAGACTGCGTGTTCTTATGTCACTCTATATGCGAGAAAAAGAAGTAACACCTACAGAGAAGACTACACTACGTGGGGTTCGGGGCTCACTACCTGGTGTAGGAACCAAAATGAGCAGTGCCTGCAGGAATACATTTGCTCTTTGGAAAGAAAAGCCTCAGTGTCAGGTCCCTGTTTGCTGGGAGGCTGAGACATTCTGTGCCTGCTGTTTCCTTTCAGCCCAACCCACCAGGTGTTTCCTTCTTACTCTCAGGAAATCAAGCTTGCCTCGATAATCCAGCTCAAGTCAGCAGTCCCAGCATGATTCCATTTTACCTGAGCTGAATACCTGTAGGCCTCAGTGTGTTGTTTATGGTTTATTCTTGTTCTTAAGTATAAGAATTCTTAATTTATGAAAACCATGAGAAGAATACCTGCTTATAACCTTGGGTTTGGGAAAGGCAAGGACAGTGGGCAAGTTGCCACGGGGGTTGTCATAAGCTAAGGAGTCACAGATTGCTAACTGGCTAGCTATTGTCAAGCTAGAGTTGATTTGCCCCCTGGCATAGCATTTAAATAAGGACAATTAGGGGTTGCTGGGGAAACATTTTACTCAGCCAGCCTCAAGTATTTGTCAAGGGGCTGTAGGTGACAAGTAACTTAAATTTTGTTTGCTTTAAATGTTGATTTATTTTTGGAGAGAGAGGGGAGGCAGGGAGACAGACAGAGAGAGAGAGAGTGTGTGAGAAACACGAGAGAGAAAATGAGAGAGAGAGAGCGGCAGAGCCAGAGTTCGAGCCAGAGACGGAGGAAGACAGAGGGAATAAACACCAGGAGAGGGGCAGAGAGTGAGGGAGACCCAGAATCTGAAGCAGGCTCCAGACGCTGCGCTCTCAACACAGAGCCTCTCTGCTCTCTGGGGCTGGAACACAGGCACTGTGAGATCCTGACGTGAGTTCACATCGGAGGCTTCAGGGACTCAGACACCCCAGGAAATGCTCTTTTCTCTGCCATTTCCTTCTTGCCTTTGTTCCTCACATCCCTAGGGAGGGCAGGCTGATGTGGGGGCCCCAGGAGACCGAGTCTCTAGGGTTCTGGAGATGAGGCCCCTGGTGTTTTATTGTAATTTCCTACGCTTCTGTCAATTGATGGAGGCTCCATCATTTCAGCATTTGTCTTCTGTCCTCTCGTTGGCGCCTGGGCAGCCAGGAGTGCCTGAGGAATGTCACACAGATCTCTCCTGGCGTTGGGGACAGACAATGCTAGCTTGCATGTGGCCCTCAGCTTTCCTTGTGCTCCTTCATCCAGCACATGGATGATTGCCATATACCCAGCCCACGTGTGTTTGTTCATTCAGAAAAGAGCCAGCTTGCCAGATTGTGCCTCTGTCTTTGTTCTCAGAATTCTCCCATGCTCATCTGACAAGAAGATTTGCTTTCTGTGTAGCCATTTGCATACCCCTGCTCTGTTTGGAAGTAAGTTCCCCACTGTGGGGAATTCGAGGCCACACCTAAGAGCAATCTGCCCTCATTGTGACTGAGCTGCTTGGGCAAGGCATCCTGACTCTGGCCTAGGGTGGGCAAAAAGGCCCTGGGGGCTGCCTTTGAGAAAGAGTTGGACAAGAGAAAGTCATAGGGCACTTGGAGGTGCCAGACATGTTAGAGTGTTGGCAAAGCCAGAGAATGGGGAGGAAGCATGGTCAATTGCAGGGAGAAGAACAACAGAGCTTGTCGGGTTCTTGTGAGTTTTCTCCTATTGTCTACTGAAATGAAAGCCTTTAAGCCATGATGTCTCCAGAGCCGATTCTTCCAGAGGTCTTGAGTCACACTGAAATGTGGTAGGGCTCTCACTCCCATAAGGAAAGCCCAGGCATTGGTGGCCGACTCCCACTCCAGCCCTAGGCGAGCCTAGAGCAGTCCGTTTCTGATATCCCCAAAGAACCATGAACTCCCTGCTACTGACCTCGTGGGGCTTGGCATTCATGGTTCCTCAGTAGGCCTCCTTCCCCGGGCTGCTTGAGATGGCTTCGTATGGAAAAGCAAATGGTTCCCACACAGGCGTTTCGCTTCCACAAGTAGTCAGTGCATTGCCTGTTCAAGGAATGCTTCCACAGAGCCTGATTGCAAACACCTAAGTGTGAAACCCGTTCCCCCAAAACCGCTGGTGTCTGTGCACTGTAGGTCAGGGTAAGAAATGCCCTCAGTGCCAGAAGCTTCTCCTCCCTTTCTCAAGTCCCAATGGAAGAATTCCTGCCTGGCCAGCCCTGGTAAGTGCAGTGAAGGGTAGACCTTCTTTCCTTCCATCTCACAGATGGTTCCCCTAGGCACACTATGCCTCAGTCCCTGATCGGCACCGAAAGGTCTCATGAGAGAACGACCGCATCAGGTGCAGGTTCCAAACACTGGAAAAGCAGCTGGGAGCAGGGACCGTTTGCCTCTCCATCAATGACACATCTATTTCCTGACGGGCAGGACAGTTTTCCCTCTGTTTCTGGAGGAAGAATACAGACCCCCTGCAGAATGGCACTCTCAGGTGTGCAGGAGATCGCTTCGTGAAGGCCTGAGGCCCCAGCCCCTGGAACCCAGGGTGAAGCATTTATGACCTCAAACATAAGACCTCGATTGCAGGGCTGCGAGCTGAAGAACTGAGGTTCACGCCCTTGTAACCCCAGGTGGAGTAATAAGAATGTGGAAGAGACGTCCTTGTTTGCAGAGCTGGAAGGCGAAGATAGGCCTTGTACGTCTTTCTCCCCCAAGTCAATTTTGGGATGCGGTCTCTTACATATATTTTGCTTCTAAGGATTTCTTAGTGTGGATTGTCATGGAAATAAAAGCACAATCATTCAGGTAGATGCTCCTATACCTTCCAAGTGTATTCCCTCTCGAATTGACGTTTGAAGATTGCTGCCTGACTCTCAGGAATGTGGTCGTTGTGGCAGGTTTTGGGTGAAGACGTTATGAATGGTCAGGTGGTAATAGATAATCTTAGGGAGCAACTTTAGAGGAAAACATGTTTTCCACGTAATCTTTGGACTGTAGCCAGAGCCTTCATGAATATCCATCTACTTTGTGCTTACCCGTTGAACCCATGATATTTACCAGAGTGTGGCCATCAGTTACGTTCTGACTGCATGTGAACTGTTTTTGCACCCTCATGTACTGATCTTTGGAACATTCTATGTAATCTGAAACACAAGTCATTCTTTGAAGTTTTACAGAATGCCTAGAATGTTTTCATTGGTTGTTTACTAGGAACTTTGAGAAACTGGAAGGATTTCATCCTGTCAATCTTTACAGGTGTATACTTGTTGAGCTTAGAAAAAATGCATCAAAAGCCTGGAGGAGGAGTAAACTTCGGGCAGTCCTGATAAGAGGCTGTTTCCAAGAGACTGACTCTGGGTCTTCTCTGGCGCCCAGACCAACCCTCACCCTGGTGAAACCCCGCACCAGCCGGATACCCTGAGAGAAGGAGCTTGTCTGCTCTCAGGGCAGACTCTGGCCCAGGTGTAGCCAATGGAGGTTGCCGTTGATGACAACCCTCAGGTGTTCTCACTTGCCAGGCAGCTTCCAGGAGCTAGGAGTAGGCACTGAATTCTAATTGGAGCCCATTCTCTTCTGTAATGATGAACCTTGGTCCCCAGGGTGCCTCTTTGCATTCGAATGCTCTCTCCTCAGACTAGGTTCAACTTGGGAGTCATCGGGAACAAGAGCCTCCGAGGAACATACTCTTTGGAAACTAGCACATTTCAGGATCCAAGGGTGTGTGTCAGGTACACAGCCCGGGTCCGAGCATTGGTGTGGCATACCCAGTCACTTCCTGAACCAATTGACGGCTCTCAGTGTCTGGTATCCCAGAGGATAGCAGGCCCCTCTGTCCCTGGGGGTTTGGTGTTAGTCACCTCAGATCATTGCAGGGGTGGGTGGCCAGCTGGCCTGTCTCCACAAGCAGAGAGAGGTGCCTTCAGACTGCAGACTCGAAGGCTCATGCATTTGAACACTGGAGAGTGATCAAAGGGTCTCTGAAGTGATGATTGCACCTGGTCAGGTTCTAACCACTGGACCTTCGGCCAGGAACCCCTAAAAGCCAGAGCTGAATCACTGGTGCCCCTGTCCTCTGATAGGAAAGGGCCAGAAACAGAGCCAAAGCCAGGACTTTCCCTGTCTTTCTGAAGGAAGAATGCAGGCCACTTGGTCACAGTGCCGCCGAGTAGCCTGTGAAGGGTTCCCTTCACCATAGCCCACAGGTGTTGCTTATTCCTGAGAGGGCCAGCTTGCTAGGAGATGGCACTAGTCACTTCCTTTTCCATGTCATGTCATTCTGATTCCTAGTGAAGCACTCTGGCCCTCGGTGAAACTATTTTCACCCTTTTTTCACCCTATTTTGCAACGAGTTCCTCTCTGGGGTCCATCCCATAGTCTGAGAAGAATACCCTCGGTTTCAGCAAGGGATCCGAGTCCCAACATCGGGACTGTGTGACAGGTTTGGTGACAGGCACCCCGGTAAGTTGTTGTCCACCGCATGCAGGCATTCAGAAGCCTGGGGCATTGGAAGGGCCCAGGTTGGACATTGGCACTTAGCCTGGGCCTGACGCCTGGGAGGGGAGCTGACCTTCTTTCCTGGCTGAGGGGACATGCAATGACACATCCCCTTTCCAGATTGTTCCCATTCCCATTGGAAGTATTGTAGTTTGGCCGTCCTTATAGCCACTGCCTTCCCATGTCTCGAGGTCTAACTCTGTGCCCGTTTCGACTTAGGAAGCATGTGGCTGTCACTCACTATACCCGTGCCCATGGATAGATTGTCCCACAGGTGCGTGCATGTTGGATGTGGCGGGCCCCAAGCAAGGCAGCCCAGCCTCTACTATTGGCAGGACTTGCGCTTCCTCATACTTGGATTGACTTTGCATCTGTGGCCCCGAGGTGCCAGCGGGACCACAGGCATCGGGGCTGGGTGCAGCGGACCACCACAAGGAGGTTTCTGGGTCAGGTGCCGAGGTGCGGACAGCTCTGTACAGCAGGGTCGTGCCTCAGCAAATCCATTCCATGGCGTCGGTGTGGCCAGCATGGCTGCGGCCTGTGCAGTGCTGTCCTCCTTCAACATACTCAACTGTAGCAACGCTGCCGTTTCTGCCTGGCAGGACTAGGTCCACAACAGCCCCGAGCACAGTGGCAGAAGGCAGGGACTGGCAGAGAGGGTGGAACCCAATGGGGAAGTACCTGCTAACATCCTTAGCAGTTCACTCCTCTCAGCCCAGGATTGGACGATGCAAGTGCCCTCACCCGTGGACCGTCAGGTGAAATGGATATGCATGGTGAAATGTGTCAATGAAAGCCAGGAATAACCTAGAGTAAGGATGTACTGAGTCAAGATGCTGGCCAGTGTGGAATATGTCTGCAAGAAATGCAGAGGGAAGTACTAGAACAGGGTAGCCTTGTCCCTTCACATACCGTTCAGGTGGCACTGGTTTCCAATAAAGAGATCTTGCCCTGAGCATCATTCACATACTGGAATATCTTCCCAACTGACTGTTATCCTTGTCTCTTCAAGGTGCTGGAAACACGAGAAACTCTGAGCATCTTCCATGGCCCAACCAAAACAACAACACAGGCCTGCTGGGGCCAGAAACCTGAGCCCTGGGGGACTCCTGCAGAGATGAACAAGCTTCCAGGGAAAACTGTCCTGCTGAAGAGCCAGGGGCTCTTTGTCCGACATATGCCACACTCACGACGAATGCAGCAGGATCCCCAGGGAAGAGCCCAGGCTATGAATGTCTGACAAACACCCGGGGTGGACTCCAGGGAGGGCTCAGAGTGGAAATGGAGCAAAGGGGGGGCAGATGAGTGGACGGAGGGCCAGAGTTCTGAATCAGGCCTGACTGACTCAGGAAGGAGAAACACCTCTGGGCTTGGCAAACAGGGCCAACTCAAAGTTCCAGCTGAAAGCCTCGTCACCTGGAGCTGGGTCCCCACCCCCTTGCCTACCTTCCCTCATCTCTGAGAGGCCTGAGACACTGTCAACACAGCCATCAAATGGCAGGTCCCAGGTGGACCGTACTAGGTATGTGAGAGGACACGTGTATTGTCCATCCCTCGGTCGGGACAGGGTCATATGTGCTGGAAACGTGTGTCCATCGTTCTTCCTGCTCTCACTTGCCACAGAACCCCATTTGGGTGTTCAGGTGTAAGGGACAGGGAGACTCAAAAAAGCAGCATGCCTTACAAATTCACGATGAAACAGATAAGAATGGCCTCCCGAGCATAGAATCCAGTATTCTGGCCCTGTTTTCTAGACAGAGGGTGCATGTTGGGGCTGCTACACTCCCATTTGCAGGCTAAACCACATACGTAGACTTCAAGGAGTTTGACAAAAATGATCACCAATGCAAATGCCTGAGCTCTTTCGTTTGTAGTCATGCAACGAACGAAGATGTACGATGCCATGTGTCAAACTTGCTTGGCCTTAGATTCCATGCTGGCTTCGGAGAGAAGTGTTTGTGGAAAATGGAATCTGACCACCTGCTGCCTAGAGAAAGACGATGAGGAAAAAGTCACAGAGGAGATTTCAGATCAAAAGGAAAAGGTGGCTCATGTCCCAGTCCATATCGGAAACAGCTGGAACACCGGAGACTTATTTGGAGGACGATTTCAACTCTTGGAGGATTCGAAACCTCATGGGAATTAGATTCCTAAATTTCAGAGGGTGTTTAATATGACCCTGCTGTGCTACCCTCCTTGTATGGTCTGCCTCCATTCTCATTGTAACCTGAGTTTACAGAGAGAGACAGAAAAAAATAAAAAGTCGGCCACTCATGTAATGTTGATGGAGGCTGAAAGGCTTTTGTTCTTGTCATAAAGGCCGAAAGGTTTCTTCCTGTGATAAAGGTCAAAAGGTTTCTGTTTCTGTTTCCTGTACCCCCTGGAGCTTGTTTCTCAGTGATAGCCGTTTTGACCCGCCTCATGAGACCAACACAAGAAGCCCAGAACTGAAAAGCCCCGGACTTAAAGTAGCCAATCGGGAGAAGACACGGCCATCCGGACTCAAAGGAACAAAGAGAAGGGGCAGAGACAGCTCATGTAACCCTACAATGTTATAAAAAGAGTACTGAATCCCGAGAGTGGGGTCATTTCCCTAAAGGAGGCCACTGCGCTGGTGCTCTGGGTTTGGACCCTAGCTCAAGCTAGCTAAGAAATCTCCTATGCTTTTGCAGCCTCGGCTTCTGGGACCTTCTGTTCTTGGGTACTTGGGGTCTCGAACCCTTACATATGGGGGCTCTCCCGGGATATCCAGAGACCCCAGGAACAGAACCCTGCGCCGAGGAGGAGTGATTTCTGGAAATCCGTACAGTACAGGCTACTGGGCCCAAAAGAAACCAGCAAAGTACCTAGGCGGACGCGCTGGACGGTGGCCGGTCGAGGGTGTAGGGAGACGTCTCTCACTCTCATCGGTAGGTTTCCGCCAAGACCCAAAGAAGGGGTCTACTTGAGAGGGAAACCGTCAGGAAGTCTTATGAGCTGATTCAGGTTTCAGCCAAGACCCAAAGTAGGGGTCTACTTGAGAGGGAATCCATCAGGAAGGCGTATGAGCTGATTCAGGGGATATAGGACGTCCTTATTGTTTGTCTGTTCGTTTGTTAGTGTGTGAATGTCGTGTTGCTAATGGTGGGACTCAGGGGCATGCGCCTGAGTCACCCCATGTGTAATCCCACGGCGTGAGCTATGGGATTCGAGTGGGCCCTAACCCGTTTCTGCAGCGATCCTCATAAGGCTTAAGGCAGTCAAGTTTTCTTGATCCGAACAGGGGGTTTATACCTGTCTGCCAATGCTAAGAGGCGCCTAAGATCCCGCGAGGGACGCGGACGGGCGGGCACCTGAGTCTTTCCCATTTCTGTCTTGGTCTGTCTCTTGCTGATTGCCGTGCCGCTTTTGCTGCTGCCTTCATTTTCCCTGAAAACCCTAGAGACTTAATTAACCTTTTAGATTCCGTCCTGTCCGTCCTGTTCACTCACCAGCCGACCTGGGACGACTGCCAAAGGTTATTAAGAGTGCTTTTTACCACGGAAGAAAGAGAAGGAGTACAGGGGGAAGCCCGAAAGCTAGTTCCCAGAAAGGACGGGAGACCCACGACCAACCCCGGCGTCATAGACCGGACATTCCCCTTGGAGCGACCAGCTTGGGACTACCACGAGGCTCAAGGTAGGGAGCGTCTCCGGGTTTACCGCCAGACTCTGATGGTCGGTCTCCAAGCGGCTGCAAGAAAGCCGACAAATCTGGCTAAGGTAGGAGATGTTGGACAAGGGGTAGAAGAAAGCCCAGCAGCCTACTTAGAAAGAATAATGGAGGCTTTTAGGCAATATACTCCTATGGACCTTACCGCGAATGAGAATAAGGCGGCAGTAATGATGGCCTTTGTAAATCGGATGGCCCCGGACCTAAGAAGGAAGTTGCAAAAAAAAAAATAATAATAAGGCCACTGGGAAGGGAAGCAAGACTGATCAAGTAAAAGTCTTAGAGCTAGGTGAACTGAGTGATTAGGGGAGTCGGGATTCGGACCCTCTCCCTCAGCCCGGGGTAGCTCTTAAAGTGGAGAGGACCCCTGTTGACTTCCTTGTCGACCCCGGAGCACAACATTCAGTCCTCCGCACCACACGAGGAAAGTTAGCCAGCGAGAAGTCCTGGGTACAATTGGCAACTGGTATGAGCCAGTATTCATGGAACAAAAGAAAATTTGGTGATCTGCTCATCTATCTGAGCTGACGGACTTTAGGACCATGTAAAACTCATTTCTCTACCCTGTGTGCTTCAGTCTGCCTCCAGGCTGCTTTAATCTGCCTTCAAGCCTCTAGGCCTCGCGCCCATTCTGTCCTCCCTTCCCCCTCCTCCCATTTCTGCTATCACCTAGGGTGGGGCCTAAGTTTCTGGCACTTCAATGCCTCAGGTAGCATTCCGCTCCCCACCCCCACACTGTGGAAAGGAAAAAAAAAAGCCTCTTTAAACTTTAAATTTCCTCCCTGGTTCCACGGGAGAAACTTAACAATGGTTAACTTTTAAGGGGACATAGATAAAATATTAAGATAGATACTAAGTAAGGTTGAGTTGAATGGGATTTCAAATGTACACTGGTATAAAGTTGAAATTCTGCTTTTCTCTCCATTTAAAACAAAAAATTTTCATGGATTACTCTGCTCTTGATAAGATAATGTGAACAAAGTTTTTTTTTTTTCTCTCTTTTCTATGGTAAAACCAAAGCTTTAGTTATCAGGTCTTTAATTGCTCAGTAAAAACATCTCAATGTTAAAGGAGCTAGGTTTTGCTAACAGCCATATGATGCTATACATTGGCGTTAGGATCTTTTACTGCCACCTTGGTCAAATAAATAAGAGTTTTAAGATTTGCGATGATCTGTAATCCTATTTAGGATGTGCTTTATAATAACTTCCCGAGGTTTTAACAAACTTCCCAGGATTGAAATAGTAAATGAAACATATTTGGTGTTTAAACGAATTTAAGTTTGATGGATCTGTCTTTAAAGTTTATATCAGCATTAAATATAAAACTTTATTCTACTGAGGTTTACCGAAGGTCAAACAAACTTATGTTATCTCTGTTCCAATTTGTGAGCAAAAGCAAGCCTGAAAGTGATGGTTAACTTGGTGTGCCTCATAGTTTTTGTGGGTAAACGTTAAGATAGCTTTCAAAGTTCTTGGTAACCTAAAGTATTTAAAGTTTGGCTTGCATGAGAACTTGAAATGAAATTCATTGGCTATATAATGAGATAAAAAGCTGAAGCACTAATTACTAGATGTAGGTTTGTGCTTTGAACCTGTTCCAAAAAAACTAAGGATATTTGGAACTGTAGAAAAACATGCTTTGTGCTTAATTGATTCCTAAGTTTGCCATCTAACAAAAATTCTGATGTAACAGTTCACAATTGGTTACTACTTAGTTTTCACTAGAGACTAAGGTTTCTAGCAGTTCAAGTCTGCGAAGTGTTCTTAAGATGGATGGAAATAAGGAAAGCAACTCTGTATGTAAGAAAGTAGGAGATATGAAAGAAAGATATAAGAAATAAGAAATATGCTTTTGCTGAAGGTAAAAGAAAAGTAATATTGTCCTAAATGAGACTGGTTATTTGGAAAGAAATGGCTTGGGACCAAATTTGAATGCAAAGAAAAATTGTGAAAGGTTCATGAAGGAAAACCTTTAAAAAGGAATATTATGTGTGGTCAGGACAGACTAAGGTTAAAAGACATGGATTTTAAAAGTACACAGGATTGTACTTTTCTCAAGTGGTAAAAATTCCTCCTCCTTTGATCCAAAGGCTGGAAAAAATGGTGGCAATATCATTATTCCCCTAGATCGGGAAGGTCGCCCTAGATTTGCCTTTAGCCTGCCTTCTGAGAACCTTAAACAGCCTTCTCAGTGGTATCAATGGAAAGTTTTGCCTCAGAACATGAAAAATAGCCCCACCCAATGTCAAAAGGTTTGTGGATCAAGTTTTAAGACCAGTTTGGTTTTGCAGGCTTAACAGGAGTCACCTTTAAATGGTTACATCTGCCCTCTACACCCAGAAAGATAGTTACATCCTATCCAGCACTGCTGGCTACTTTACTAACAAAGGGGGCAAACCTAGTAATTGCCTATAGCAAAGGTCAATTGGAACCCTAGAGGCCTGAGGCCTAATGATCTTTGGCAGATGGATGTTACTCATGTTCTATCTTTTGGTAAACTTTCCTATGTGCATGTGTGTGTGGATCTTTTCTCATGTTATTGCCTTGGCACATACAGGAGAGGCCTTTAAGGATGTGATCCAGCACCTTTGTCTGTGCTTTTCGTACTTGGGAATTCCCAGGGCAATCAAAACGGACAATGCCCCTGCTTATACACCAGCCGCCTTCAAAAGATTTAATAGGATGTAGTGTTAACCTGGGGGCGAGGGTATGCTTGTGTATTTCCACAGGACGTGGACTCCCCTCTGTAGATTCCTGATAGATTGGTACGGCCGTATGTCCAGCCTCCCCAAGCCACCGTCATCTTCTCCAGTTCCTCAAAGGATGACCCAAAGGGAGATGCAGAGACGCTCTTTGGAATATCACTCCGACGCCTCCACTGCCCTCTACCTAGGAGAGATGGAGGATAACGCTCTCCAGGACCCTGAGCAAGCTCTCTTTGCAGAACAATCGGCCTTGAAGATGTAAAGCCACTACTCACTCCAACCAGAGCACTGCTATTCCTGCTCGGGGACAAATGGAGAATCTGACAGATAAGGCGACTGCCCTCGTTGAGAGTCAAGGGACCCCCTTGATCCCTGCAAGGTTTTCTCTATGTTGTTTCAGCCTGTGTCCAGGCCTCATATGTTCTTTTGTAGTTTAGTCTTACTTCCGGGAAATTTAGGGTAGAAATTAATGAGGATCTACATTTTTACATTTCTTATTCCGATTGTGTTTTATCTAATTGCATTAGTACAAGTTTTCCGGGAGATCAGTGATGCTCTCATGTGACCTAAAAGTGGGTTTGTTACTCCTTTACATTTTATTCAGACTGAACATTCCTGGGTTAAAGAATAGAAACACACACTGGGGGTCTGGATAATAATCTTTCTAACTTTGCTCATCATCTTTTTGTTTCCATAATGATCAATATCGGAGTTTCCATTCTAATATTCTTATCTTTAGAATTTTAAGCGGCAGCATAAAATCTATTTCAAGAGGAAAAGGGGAGATGTTGGAGACCAGAAGATACTGGCCCTGGTAACACTACCTAAGGAGAAGACTCAGGCCCATAAGGCAGTGCCCTAGACCGGGCCCTCATCAGTGGATGGGGGTGCCTCGAAGCAAATGCCAGGTTGTAATACGACAAGAACATAAAAATGGCTGGTCTGACTCTGAATGAGGGCCGGTTAGCCAATGACGGGTAAGACTCCTCATGAGGGGGGGGGCAACCTAAGACAGGCACGGTCAGAGTAAGAGTCACCAGGACACCTGGCTATAGGGTCACTGGGCCTCTGTGTTGACTTGTAATTTATCCTAATATTCTCCTGAAGAAGACGGGCCATAGAAAAATAAGACTGGCTCCAGAGCTTATTCCCCTATTAAACCAGCATATGCTGCCATACTTGGGGATTATGGAAATAAAATCTCTTAAGAGTTTAGAATGTATTTTGATCTATTTAGACTGATGCCAGACCCTCAGGAATGTGATTATTGCTGTGGGTTTCGAGTCAGGACTGTGGTAGGAAATTGAGGCTAGACGACTTCGTGTTGGCTTAATATAAGAAACTCTCTCTTTTTCTATCACTATTTCTCCTTCTATACTCTGGTTAATCTAGCTATATGTGAGGACGTCTCATTCATTCCCTGGATTAATAACTGTGATGATTGGAGCTAATCGACTCTGACTAGCCTACCTCGGGATAGAGATATCAGCTGCCGTGTCTGCCAGGTTACAAGACCAGGGAAGGTCTGGGGGGACCCACACAGGTACCAGGGAAAGGGGGAGGCAACCCGGACGTTATTGGGAAATAGATTTTACAGAGATTAAGCTAGGAAAATATGGTCATGGTGGCCAGATCTATATTTCAGTTTAGAAAAAGTTAGCCCGTTAGAAGAAACGGAGGGAGGTAAATGGAGACAATATCGAAGGAGGGTGTCAATAAGTAGAAATGGATTTTATGCATGTCCGGGATTTAGGACGGGGGCAATGAGGTGCACATGTGGAGGGATTGAAACCTCTACTGCGCAGCCTGTAATTGTGTCACCACCAATGATAGGGAACGGAAATGGAAAGTAAAACCCCAATTTATTGAAATGTCCTATGTCCGACTATGTACCCGGACCTGGTATTATGATGACTGTAACATTATCCGTGTAAGGTTTACAGAGGAAGGAAAAAAGAAAGGCGATGGGTCTCAGGACTCACTTGGGGACTCTACTTATATCAACATCCCCTCTTTGGGACTGCCATTCAAATAAAATTGAAAGTCTCCCCTCTTATGCAAGCAGTAGGGCCAAATCAGGTATTAGGGGGAAAAAGGGGAGAGCCTATACCCAGGCAGATCTCCACCACTCCCTCCAGCAAGACCCCCGTCCTTACCCCAGGGGTAAGGACACAAGCTGTCTAAGAAAATCAGACCCTAGAAGACATAGACCCCCTACGGAAATTGCTAACAGCAGCATATGAGGCCTTAAACCGTTCGGACCCTGAGGCGACAAAGGCATGCTGGTTATGTTATGATATAAAACTCCCCTTCTAGGAAGCTGTAGGTCTAGCTGGCCCTTTTTCACAATCAGGAGAAGCGTCGCCAGCAGCATGCAGGTGGGATCGAGAGGGCCCCGGCCTCACACTGCAAGCAGTCACTGGCAATGGGACTTGTATAGGAAAAGCCCCTCTAGCCATATCCAGCTCTGTGCCTGGAGTAATAATTACTCTATAAATGAATCTAAGTGGATAATTCCAGCCCTTAATGGTTGGTGGGTTTGTTCTGAGACAGGGCTCACCCCGTGTGTTTTGAATGCATCAACAGAATATTGTATCATGGTATTGGTGTTTCCAAAGGTTGTTTACCACTGAGAAAAAGTTATGGATGATCTATGGACAGAAGGGACAGAGGCAAGAGAGCCAATAAAAACAGAAAGAGAGCCCTTCACGGCCATAACCTTGGCCACCTTATTTGGCCTCGGTGCCATAGGGGCAGGAACAGGGATCTCATCACTAGCCGTCCAGCACCGAGGATTCAACAGCCTAAGGGCAGCCATTGATGAAGATATAGCCAGAATTGAAGAATGAATCTCGCACCTAGAAAAATCTCTGACCTCCCTTTCTGAAGTAGTACTACAGAACAGAAGGGGGGCTAGATCTAATCTTCCTCCAACAAGGGGGTTTATGTTCAGCCTTGGGAGAAGAATGTTGTTTTTATGCTGACCACACCGGAGTGGTCCGAGAATCAATGGCCAAAGTCCGAGAAGGACCAGCCCGGCATAAAAGAGAACGGGAACAGAGGGAAGGCTAGTTTGAGTCTTGGTTCAACGCATCCCCTTGGTTAACTACCCTGGTTTCAACCCTGCTCAGACCTCTGCTTATACTTATCCTTATCCTTACCTTTGGTCCCTGCGTCTTAAATAGACTTTTAGCTTCTATTGAGGAACGGGTTAGCACGGTTCAGCTGATGGTCATGAGCCAGCAATTTTACAAGCTAAACCCCATGTAAGAGCAAAAATGCTCCTAGATACAAAGAAAAGGGGGGAATGATGGAGGCCAAAAGATTTTTGTTCCTGTGATAAAGGCCGAAAGGTTTTTGTTCCTGTGATAAAGTCCAAAAGGTTTCTGTTTCTGTTTCCTGTACCCCCTGGAGTTTGTTTCTCAACGATAGCCGGATGGACGTGCCTCATGAGACCAACACAAGAAGCCCAGAACTGAAAAGCGCCAGACTTAAACGAGCCAATCGGAAGAAGACACGGCCATCCGGACTCAAAGGAACAAAGAGAAGGGGCAGAGACAGCTCATGTAACCCTACAATGTTATAAAAAGAACTGAATCCCGAGAGCGGGGTACTTACCTTAAAGGGGGCCACTGTGCTGGCGCTCTGGGTTTGGACCCTAGCTCGAACTAGCTAAGAAATCTCCTCTGCTTTTCCAGCCTCGGCCTCTGGGACTTTCTGTTCTCGGGTATTTGGGGTCTCGAACCCTTACAATGTTGTGATAAAAATATCGACCTCTAAAGTAAGATGGTGCTCTTTGAGGCTAGACAGGGGATCTGAGCATTTTCAAAGGGGGGACTGTGGTAGGGTCCGTTCCCTAAAGAGAGGGGGAAAAAAACCTCAAGGCAACCTGGCTTCACCTATATGTGAGAGCATCCTTCAGGACCTTGTAACATGAGACCACTTATTGAGACTGCATGTTCGTAGGTTACTCTACATGTGAGACAAATAAGTCGAAGCTACAGAGAAGACTACACTACGTGGGGTTCGGGGCTCAGTTCCTCAAATAGGAACCGAACTGAGCAGTGCCAGCAGGAATACATTTGCTCTCTGGAAAGAAGAGCCCCAGCATCAGGTCCCTGTTTGCAGGGAGGCTGAGACATTCTGTGCCTGCTGTTTCCTTTCAGCCCAACCCACCAGGTGTTTCCTTCTTACTCTCAGGAAACCAGGTTTGCCTCGATAATCGAGCCCAAGTTAGCAGTCCCAGCATGATTCCATTTTACCTGAGCTGAATACCTGTAGGCCTCAGTGTATTGCTTCTGGTTATTCTTGTTCATAATTATAAGAATTCTTACTTGTATGAAAACCATGAGATGAATACCTGCTTATGACCTTGGGCTTGGGGAAGGCAAGGTAAGCTGGCAAGTTGACAAGGGGGCTTTCATTTGCTAAGGAGTCACAGATTGCTGCCTGGCTAGCTATTGCCAAGCTACAGTTGATATGCCCCCTGGCATAGCATTTAAATAAGGACAATTGGGGTTGCTGGAGAAACATTTTACTCAGCCAGCCTCAAGTATTTGTCAAGGGGCTGTAGGTTCCAGGGAACTTAAATTTTGTTTGCTTTAAATGTTTATTTATTTTGGAGAGAGAGGGGAGACAGGGAGACAGACAGAGAGAGAGAGTGTGTGGGATACAAGAGACGAGAGAATGATAGAGAGAGAGAGAGAGAGAGAGAGAGAGAGCGCCATAGTTAGAGCCAGAGCCAGAGAAACACTGAGGGAATAAGCACCAGGAGAGGGGCAGGAGTGAGGGAGACCCAGAATCTGAAGCAGGCTCCAGACGCTGCGCTCTCAGCACAGAGCCTCTCTGCTCTCTGGGGCTGGAACACAGGCACTGTGAGATCCCGACCTGAGTTCAAATCGCAGGTTTGAGGAACTCAGACGTCCCAGGAAATCCTCTTTACTCTGCCATTTCCTTCTTGCCTTTGATCCTCACATCCCTAGTGTGGGCAGGCTGATTTGGGGGCTCCAGGGAACGAAGTCTATAGGGTTCTGGAGATGAGGTCCCTGGTTTTTCCTTGTAATTTCCTACGATTCTGTCAATTGATGGAGGCTCCATCATTTCAGCATTTGTCTTCTGTCCTCTTCTTGGCGCTTGGGCCGCCAGGAGTGCCTGAGGAATGTCACACACATCTCTCCTGGCGTTGGGGACAGATAATGCTAGCTTGCGTGTGGCCCTCAGGTTTCCTTGTGCTCCCTCAGCCAGCACATGGATGATTGCCATTCACCCAGGCCACGTGTGTTTGTTCATTCAGAAAAGAGCCAGCTTGCCAGATTGAGCCTCTGTCTTTGTTCTCAGAATTCTCCCATGCTCATGTGACATAGAAGATCTTCTGCTTTCTGTGTATCCCTTCGCATGCGCTTGCTCTGGTAGGAAGTAAGTCCCCACTGTGGGGAATTCGAGGCCACACGTAAGAGCAATGTGCCCTCATTATGACTGAGCAGCTTGGCCAGGGCATCCTGACTCTGGTCTAGGGTGGGCAAAAGGCCTTCGGGCCTTGCCTTTGAGAAGTGTTGGACAAGAGAAAGACATAGGGCCCTGGGAGGTGCCAGGCGAAATGTTAGAGTGTTGGCAAAGCCAGAGGATTGGGAGGAAGCATTGTCAATTGCAGGGAGAAGAGCAACAGAGCTTGTCGGGTTCTTGTGAGTTTTCCCCTATCGTCTACTGAAAGGAAAGCCTTTAAGCCATGGTGTCTCCATAGCTGATTCCTCCAGAGGTCTTGAGTCACACTGAAATGTGGTAGGGCTCTCACTCCCATAAGGAGAGCCCAGGCATTGGTGGCCGACTCTCACTCCAACCCTAGGCGAGCCTCGAGCAATCCGTTTCGGATATCCCCAAAGAACCATGAACTCCCTGCTACTGACCTTGTGGGGCTTGGCATTCATGGATCCCCAGTAGGCCTCCTTCCCCGGGCTGCTTGAGATGGCTTCATATGGAAAATCAAATGCTTCCCTCACAGGCGTTTCGCTTCCACGAGTAGTCAGTGCATTGCCTGTTCAAGGAATACTTCCACAGAGCCTGATCCCAAACACCTAAGTGTGAAAACCCGTTCCACCAAAACCACTGGTGACTGTCCACTGTAGGTCAGGGTAAGAAATGTGACTCAGTGTCACAAGCTTCTCGTCCCTTTCTCAAGTGCCAGTGGAAGAATTCTTGCTTGGCCAGCCCTGGTAAGCGCAGGGAAGGGTAGATCTTCTTTCCTTCCATCTCAAAGATAGTTCCCCTAGGCTCACTATGCCTCAGGCCCTGGTCGGCACCAAAAGGTCTCTTGAAAGAACGACTGCATCAGGTGCAGGTTCCAAACACTGGAAAACCAGCTGGGAGCAGGGACCGTTTGCCTCTCCATCAAGGGCACATCTATTTCCTGACGGGCAGGACAGTTTTCCCTCTGTTTCTGGAGGAAGAATACAGACCCCCTGCAGAACGACACTCTCAGGTGTGGGGGTGACCGTTTCGGGAAGGCCGAGGCCCAAGCCCCTGGAAGCCAGGGTGAAGCATTAATGGCCTCGAACATACGACCTCGATTGCAGGGCTGCGAGCTGAAGGACTGAGGTTCAAGCCCTTGTAACCCCAGGTGGACTAAAAAGCACCTGCAAGAGAAGTCCTTTTTTGCAGAGCTGCAAGCCAAAGATAGGCCTTTTAGGTCCTTCTCCCCCAAGTCAGTTTTGCTGGGGTCTCTTACATATATTTGGCTTCTAATGACTTCTTAGTGTGGATTGTCATGGAAATCAAATCAGATCCATTCAGGTAGATGCTCCTGTATCTTCGAAGTATATTCCCTATTGAATTGACGTTTGAAGAATGCTGCCTGACTCCCAGGAATGTGGTCATTACGGCAGGTTTTGGTGAACACATTATTAATGGTCAGGAGATGATATATAATCCTTGGGAGCAACTTTAGAGAAAAACATGTTTTCCACATAATCTTTTGACTGTAGCCAGAGCCTTCACGAATATCTGACTACTTTTATCTCACCCTTTGAACCCATGATATTTACCTGAATGTGGCCATCAGGTTCGTTCTGACTGCATGTGAAATGTTTTTTCACCATCATATACTGATTGTTGGAACATCCTAAGTAGTCTGAAACACAAAGCATTCTTTGAAGTTTTACGGAATGCCTAGAATGTTTTCATTGTTTTTTTAATAGGATCTTTGAGAAACTGGAAGGATTTCTTCCTGTCAATGTTTAGACGGTGTACACTTGGCGTGCTTAGAAAAAATGTATCAAAAGCCTGGAGGAAGAATAAACTTCGGGCAGTCCTGAGAAGAGAATGTTTCCAAGAGACTGACTCTAGGTCTTCTCTGGCGCCCATACGAACCCTGACGCAGGTGAAACCCTGCACCATCCGGATACCCTGAGAGAAGGAGCTGGTCTCCTCTCAGGGCAGACTCTGGCCCCGGTGTAGCCAATGGAGGTTGCCTTTGAAGACAGCACTCAGGTGTTCTCACTTGCCAGGCAGCTTGCCGGGAGCTAGGAGTAGGCACCGAATTCTAACTGGAGCCCATTCTCTTCTGTAATGATGAACCTTGGTCCCCAGGGTGCCTCTTTGGATTTGATTGCTCTCTCCCCAGACTAGGATCGACTTGGGAGTCATCCAGAGCAAGAGCCTCCGAGGAACATACTCTTTGGAGACTAGACCATTTCAGGATCCAGGGGTGTGTGTCAGGTTCACAGCCCGGGTCCGAGCATTGGTGTGGCATACCCAGTCACTTCCTGAACCAATTGACGGCTCTCAGTGTCTGGTATCCCAGAGGATAGCAGGCCCCTCTGTCCCTGGGGGCTCAGTGGTTGGTCAGCTCGGGTCATTGCAGGGATGGGTAGCCAGCTGGCCTGTCTCCCCAAGAGGAGAGAGGTGCCTTCGTACTGCAGATTCGAGGGCTCATGCCTTTGGACTCTGGAGAATGCTCAAAGGGTCTCTGAAGTGATGATTGAACCCGGTCGGGTTCTAAGCACTTGACCTTTGGCCAGGAGCCCCAAACAGCCAGAGCTGAATCACTGCTGCCCCTGTCCTCTAAGGGGAAAGGGCCAGAAACAGAGCCAAAGCCAGGACTTTCCCTCTCTTTCTGAAGGAAGAATGCAGGCCACTTGGTCACAGGGCCTCCATTAGCCTGTGAAGGGCTCCCTTCACCATAGCCCACAGGTGTTGCTTATTCCTGAGAGGGCCAGCTTGCTAGGAGATGGCACTAGTCACTTCCTTTTCCATGTCATGTCATTCAGATTGCTAGTGAAGCATTCTGGGCCTCGGTGAATCTATTTTCACCCTATTTTGCAACGAGTTCCTCTCTGGGGTCCATCCCATATAGTGTCTGAGAAGAATATCCTCGGTGTTCAGCTGGGGATCCTCGTGCCACCATCGGGACTGAGGGACAGGTTTGGTGACAGGCACCCCGGCAAGTTGCTGCCAACCCCGTGTAGGCATTCAGAAGCCTGGGGCATTGGAAGGGCCCAGGTTAGACCTTTGTGTTGGGAGCCGGAGGCCTTGAGAGATGTTGAGCTCAGAGACCTTGAGCGGTGTTGGGAGCCAGAGGCTTTGAGTGCAGCCTTTGTCCTGGAGTCAGGACCGCAACCGTGTCACGTGTGGGGAGGTTCAGAACGCTTTTGTAGAGTTTGATATAACAGGATACATTTTGCCTGGATAGCTATCACGAGTGCTTCTGGTTAACGTCACGCTGAGCTTTTATCTCCTGAGAACTAGTGAGGGAGATGTGCCTCTCCCTCAGATTGTGGATAAATACCCGAGTGAAAATAAACTCGGGGCTGGTGATGCTTGGGAGCGCCAGCCCTCCCTTAACAACTGTGCCTTGAGTATCAGTTCATCCTCGCCCCCCGATCAGGAACCGTTCGATTTAGCGACTGCTGGTCCGCCGCAAGTGGCGCCTCCAAACAGGGACCTGAAACAGGGGATCCGGTGAAGGACACCGCTCGGCAGGGGCCCAGCCTGAAAAGAAGGCTATCTTTTTGGAGAGCGGTAAGTACTAAGGGAGCAACATGGGCAGACAGGGAGCCGTGCATTATATATAAAGGGATTAAAGCACATGCTCGCCGCCCGAGGGCAAAAATAGGGAAAGATCAATTAGGAAAATTCCTAGAGTATATAGAGAAAGTATGCCCCTGGTTACCCGAAGAGGGAACTGTAAGTATAGATACCTGGACTAAGGTAGGGAAGAAATTACAGGATTATTACACTGCTAACGGACCGCACAAGGTCCCAGTGGAAATTTTTGGTTTATGGACATTGGTCCGAGATTGTTTAGATTTACTCCATGAACAGTTTAAAATAGAAAAACTGAAAGATTTGGGGAAAGAGGATGTTCCCCAAGTGGCGGTAGCGCCAGCTAAAAAAGAGGAAGTAACATTAGAAGACAGTTTTCTTTTATCAGAAGCCATAGAACAGCCCAGAGCTGAACCTTTATATCATGAGTCCCCGGAGGAAGACTCCCAGGATGATCCTCTAGATCCCACTGCCCAGGAAGAGATTGAGGAGGAAGCAGCTAGGTATAGGGAAAAAAGATATCCTCCGCTTTTGGCTCTAGTGGAGCCTGGTCCAAAGCCACCAAAAGGATGTCCCTCAGAAACCTTTGCAGAACAGCTAAAGCAACTACAGGGAGAAATGGCAAGACTTACGGTGGCAATGGGCAGTCAGGCCCCGCTGAATCCATGGAAACAACCGGATAAGGGACCCCCATGGATAGACAGGACTTACACCCCTACTCATATGGCAGGGATGGACCCCCTCCTTGGGACCCTCCTAATAAGCCTTATACCTGTGGGCCACCCCTGCTAGACCTGCCTCCAACAATGCCAATAGTTCCATGCCTGCCAGCGATACATTGCCCGCTGCCCAACACACAGAGATCTCCTTTACAGTCTGTTGTTCATGCCGCTAAAGCAGCTGGACAAGATATTGAGGGTTTTTTTGCTTTTCCAATCTTTGAGAGACCCGATGGTAATGGAGGAATGATTAGAGAATGGTTGCCTTTTCCCTTCAACCAATTAAAAGAATTAAAAGAGGCTTGCGATAAATATGGTCCCACTGCTCCTTTTACGCTCACTATTTTGGATGCTATGGCAACCGAAGCTCTTCCACCAGCAGATTGGAAAGGTTTGGCTCATGCTTGCCTAACGGGGGGTGATTATCTGTTATGAAAATCTAAATTTTGTGAAAATTGCAGAAGGACCGCTCAGATAAATTTTCAACAGCAAATACCTATCACATTTGATATGCTAACAGGGGAAGGACAGTATTCTGATCTTCCTAATCAAATGACATTTCAAGTAGGGGTTTATGCACAGACTAATAATGCAGCAAAAAAGGCATGGAGGGGTCTACCTGACTCCTCTAGAAAAACTGAACAATTATCAAAAATCAGGCAAGGGCCAGATGAACCATTCCAAGAATTTGTGTCTAGACTCTTACAAGTCGCAGGAAGAACTTTTGGGGATTCTGACGCCACCAGTGCGCTCGTAACCCAATTGGCCTATGAGAATGCCAATTTTGCGTGTCAATCCGTTCTCAGACCTTTTAGAAAGAAATCTACGCTTTCAGATTATATTAGATTATGTTCAGATATAGGGCCCTCATATACCCAAGGTCTGGTGCAAGCTGCCGCTATGCAAGGCAGACCCGTTAAAGAAGTAATGTACCAACAAGCTAAGCTAGATGCAGGCTATGGCCGACAAGGTATGGGGCCCTGTTTTAATTGTGGAAAGATAGGACATCGAGTAAAACAATGCCCTGACAAAAATCTTAAGCCTAATTCTGCTCCATCCCCGTGTCCCTGATGTAAGAAAGGAAACCATTGGGCAAAGGATCGCAAATCTAAACGAGATAAAGGGGGCAATCTCTTGCTGCCAGGAAACTGGGTAAGGGGCCAGCCCCAGGCCCCAAATCGTCAATGTTATGGGGCCCTGCACATGCAGGAACAGTTATCCCAGAGGGAGAACAGTCACCCCGTAGGGGGAAATCCATTCAAGAATTGTTCCGGGCAACCCTAGGCAGCGCAGGATTGGACCTCAGTTCCACCGCCTACACAGTATTAACCCCTGAAATGGGGATGCAAGCATTACCGACAAGAGTCTATGGACCATTGCCCCAAGGTGCTGTGGGATTATTGCTGGACAGAAGCAGCACCACCATGAAGGGAATTCATGTGTCCCCAGGAATCATAGATGAGGATTATACTGGAGAACTTAAAGTTATGACTCATTCTCCCAGTTGTATTTCAGTCATCCCCTCAGGTACCCGAATAGCACAACTAGTTCTGCTTCCACGAATGCTAATGGGACAAATGCTCACAGAGCAAAGGAGAGGCAATAAAGGATTCGGATCGTCAGATGCATATTGGATACAAGAAATCAAAAAGGATAGACCAATCTTAAAGTTACAAATTAATAAAAAATGGTTTAAAGGAATCCTGGACACAGGTGCAGATGTTTCCTGCATAGCTGTCCAACACTGGCCTTCTGAGTGGCCAGTGCAAAAAACAGCCACAGAATTGCAAGGTATAGGGCAATCACATTCTCCCGACCAAAGCAGTGACCTCCTAGCCTGGGAGGATGAGGAGGGACACAGAGGTACTTTTCAGCCATATGTTGTGTCCGAATTGCCTGTTAATCTCTGGGGACGGGATGTTATGAGTAACATGGGAGTCTATATTTATAGTCCTAGTCCCCAGGTCACGCAACAAATGTTTGATCAAGGGTTACTACCCCAACAAGGTTTGGGAACAAAAGGCCAGGGAAGGATACATCCTATTAACCCTAGGGAACAAAGAGATAAAGCAGGATTGGGATATTTTCCCACGGGGCCTTGAGCTTGCCTGTGCTCCACAAAAAAACTGCTAAAGCCATCACTTGGAAAGTGATGTGCCGGTGTGGATAGGTCAATGGCCCCTAACGAGGGAAAAAATTGAGGCTGCACAAGCGCTAGTACAGGAGCAGCTTGACAAGGGACATATTCAAGAATCCACATCCCCGTGGAATTCTCCAATATTTGTAATCAAGAAAAAGTCCGGAAAGTGGAGATTACTGCAAGACCTTAGAAAAGTCAATGAAACTATGGAGCTCATGGGAACACTCCAGCCTGGTCTTCCCCATCCTTCTGCCATTCCAAAGAATACTTTTAAAATAGTATTTGATCTTAAAGATTGCTTTTATACAATACCTTTAAGTCCCCCAGATTGCAAGCGGTTTGCTTTCAGTGTTCCTAGCACAAATTTTCAGGAACCTATGAAGAGGTATCATTGGCTCGTATTACCTCAAGGCATGGCTAACAGCCCAACACTATGCCAGAAATTTGTAAGTGAGGCTATACAAGAAACCAGGCATAAGCATCCAAAGGTGTATATAATTCACTATATGGATGATATCTTATTGGCTCATTTCCATGAAGGGGAGCTTCTTGCTTGCTATGCTGAGTTAGAGAAAAACTTGCAAGCCTGAAAAGGTGCAGAGAAGTCCACCTTTTTCCTATCTGGGATATAGGCTCACAGATACTGTAATACAGCTTCAAAAGATAGAAGTGAGAAGGGATCATGTTAAAAAACAATTAATGGGCTTATGGGTTAATGCAAATGAAACCAAAGATATGTTTATGTTGCATAAAGAAATCTTAAATTTAAGTTCTGCTCCTTCACTACAGTTTAATCCCGCTCAGGTTGCAGATGACATTCTGAACAACCTCAGGCGTGTTTTTTCTCCCTTAGGGGACTGGGGCGGACTGCCTCATTTCTTGCTCTCGCTGGGTTCCGCACTCTTGGGAATATCGATAATTTTAATCGTGCTGCCGCTCCTCCTCCGCTTGGGAAGAAATGCAATTTTAAATGTTGCTTCCGAGCTCCACATGCTGAGTCTAAAGACTCATCCCCCCGTACAACAAGCATAAAGGGACAGAATAGCCAGTGATGAGTAAGTACTCTGAGGAATCCTTAACAACCTAAGACAGGGCCTGCACGACGGAGTGTAGGTACCAACGACGGGTAAGTTAAGGAAATCGCTCAGGGACACCTAAGACAGGCACTGTCACCTGGTCGTCTCAGGGAGACGGAACGCTTAATTGCCTAAAAAATAAAAAGAGGGGGAGATGTTGGGAGCCAGAGGCCTTGAGAGATGTTGAGAGTCAGAGACCTTGAGCGGTGTTGGGAGCCGGAGGCTTTGAGTGCAGCCTTTGTCCTGGAGTCAGGACAGCAACCATGTCACGTGTAGGGAGGTTCAGAATGCTTTTGTAGAGTTTGATATAACAGGATACATTTTGCCTGGATAGCTATCACGAGTGCTTCTGGTTAACGTCACGCTGAGCTTTTATCTCCTGAGAACTAGTGAGAGGAGATGTGCCTCGCACGTACACCACCCTCAGATTGTGGATAAATACCCGAGTGAAAATAAAATCGGGGCTGGTGACGCTTGGGAGCGCCAGCCCTCCCTTAACAATTGTGCCTTGTGTATCAGTTAATCCTCGCCGCCCCCCCCACCCCCCGATCAGGAACCGTTCGATTCAGAGACAGCTGGTCCGCCGCACCTTTACACTTAGCCCGGACCTGACCGCTGGGAAGGGAGCTGACCTCCTTTCTTGGCTGAGGGGACATGCAATGACACATCCCCTTTCCGGATTGTTCCCATTCCCATTGGAAGTCTTAATGTTTGGCCACTGCCTTCCCATGCCTCGACGTCTAACTCTGTCCCCGTTTCGACTTAGGAAGCATGGAGCTGTCACTCACTATCCCCCTGCCCAGGGATAGATTTTCCCACAGGCGTGTGCATGTTGGATGTGGCGGGCCCCAAGCAAGGCAGCCCAGCCTCTGCTATTGGCAGGACCTGCGCTGCCTCACACTTGGATTGACCTTGAATCTGTGGCCCCGAGGTGCCAGCGGGACCACAGGCATGGGGGCTGGGTGCAGCGGACAACCACACGGAGGTTTCTGGGTCAGGGGCCTAGGCGCGATCAGCCCGGTGCATCAAGGCAGTGCCTCAGCAAACTAAGGGCCTCAGCAAATCCATTCCGCGGACTCGGTGTGGCCGGCATGGCATCGGCCTGTGCAGTGCTGTCTTCCTTCAGCATACTCAACTGTAGCAATGCTGCCGGTTCTGGCTGGCAGGAATAGGTCCGCAACAGCCCCGAGCACAGTGGCAGAAGGCAGGGACTGGCAGAGAGGGTGGAACACAATGGGACAGCACCTGGTGTTGGCCTCCTTAGCAGTTCACTCCTCTCAGCCCAGGCCTGGACGATGCAAGTGCCCTCACCCGTGGACCCTCACGTGAAATGGATATGCATGGTGAGATGTGTCAAAGAAAGCCAGGAATAACCTAGAGTAGGGATGTACTGAGTCAAGATGCGGGTCAGTGTGCAATATGTCTGCAAGAAATGCAGAGGGAAGTACTAGAGCAGGGTACCCTTGTCCCTTCACATACGGTTCACGTGGCACTGGTTTCCAATAAAGAGATCTTGCCCTGAGCGTCATTCACATGCTGGAATATCTTCCCAACTGACTGTTATCCTTGTCTCTTCAAGGTGCTGGAAACACGAGAAACTCTGAGCATCTTCCATGGCCCAACCAAAACAACAACACAGGCCTGCTGGGGCCAGAAACCTGAGCCCTGGGGGACTCCTGCAGAGATGAACAAGCTTCCAGGGAAAACTATCCTGCTGAAGAGCCAGGGGCTCTTTGTCCAACATATGCCACACTCACGACGAATGCAGCAGGATCCCCAGGGAAGAGCCCAGGCTATGAATGTCTGACAAACACCTGGAGTGGACACCAGGGAGGGCTCAGAGTGGAAATGGAGCAAAGGGGGGGCAGATGAGTGGACGGAGGGCCAGAGTTCTGAATCAGGCCTAAGAATGACATAAGGCAGAGAGTGACGAGTCTAGCATGGCCTTCCCAGGCTCACAGACTGACTCAGGAAGGAGAAACACCTCTGGGCCTGGCAAACAGGGCCAACTCAAAGTTCCAGCTGAAAGACTTGTCACCTGGAGCTGGGTCCCCACCCCCTTGCCTACCTTCCCTCATCTCTGAGAGGCCTGAGACACTGTCAACACAGCCATCAAATGGCAGGTCCCAGGTGGACCGTACTAGGTATGTGAGAGGACACGTGTATTGTCCATCCCTCGGTCGGGACAGGGTCATATGTGCTGGAAACGTGTGTCCATCGTTCTTCCTGCTCTCACTTGCCAGACAACCCCATTTGGGTGTTCAGGTGTAAGGGACAGGGAGACTCAAAAAAGCAGCATGCCTTACAAATTCACGATGAAAGAGATAAGAAATGGCCTCCCGAGCATAGAATCCAGTATTCTGGCCCTGTCTTCTAGACAGAGGGTGCATGCTGCGGCTGCTACACTCCCATTTGCAGGCTAAACCACATACGTAGACTGCAAGGAGTTCTCCAAAAATCATCACCAATGAAAATGCCGGAACTCTTTGCTTTGTAGTCAAGCAAGGAAGCAAGATGGACGATGCCATGCATCAAACTTGCTTGGCCTTCGATTCCATGCTGGCTTCGGAGAGAAGTGTTTGTGGAAAATGGAACCTGAACACCTGCTGCCTAGAGATAGATGATGAGGAAGAAGTCACAGAGGAGATCACAGATCAAAAAGAAAAGGTGGCTCATGTCCCAGTCCAGACCGGAAACAGCTGGAACACCGGAGACTTATTTGGAGCACGGTTTTCACCTCTTGGAGGATATGAAAGCCTCATGGGGATGAGATTCCTACATTTCAGAGGGTGTTTCATGTGACCCTGCTGTGCTCCCCTGCTTGTATGGTCTGCCTCCAGTCTCATTGTGAACAGAGTTCACAGAGGGAGAGGAGAAAAGCAAAAGACGGCCACTCATGTGAAGTTGTGACAAAAACGTCGACCTCTAAAGTAAGATGGTGCTCTTTGAGGCTAGACAGGGGATATGAGCATCAAAGAGGGGAATGTGGTAGGGTCTGCTCCCTAAAGACAAGGGAAAAGAAAAACCTCAAGGCAACCTGGCTTCACGTATATGTGACAGCATCCCTCAGGACCTTGTAACGGGAGACCACTTATTGAGACTGCATGTTCCTATGTTACTCTGTATGTAAGACAAAGAAGTAAACCCTACAGAGAAGACTGCACTACGTGGGGTTCGGGGCTCAGTTCCTTGCGTAAGAACCGAACTGAACAGTGCCGACAGGAATACCTTTGCTTTCTGGAAAGAAAAGCCTCAGTGTCAGGTCCCTGTTTGCTGGGAGGCTGAGACATTCTGTGCCTGCTGTTTCCTTTCAGCCCAACCCACCAGGTGTTTCCTTCTTACTCTCAGGAATCCAGGCTTGCCTAGGAAATCGAGCTCAAGTCAGCAGTCCCAGCATGATTCCATTTTACCTGAGCTGAATACCTGTAGGCCTCAGTGGGTGGCTTCTGGTTTATTCTTGTTCTTAGGTATAAGAATTCTTACTTCGAGGAAAACCATGTGAAGAATACCTGCTTATGACCTTGGGCTTGGGGAAGGCAAGGTCCGCTGGCAAGTGGACAAGAGGGCTTTCCCATGCTAACGAGTCCCAGATTGCTGCAAGGCTAGCTATTGTCAAGCTACAGTTGATTTGCCCCCTGGCATAGCATTTAAATAAGGACAATTAGGGGTTGCTGGGGAAACATTTTACTCTGCCAGCCTCAAGTATTTGTCCAGGAGCTGTAGGTTACAGGTAACTTAAATTTTGTTTGCTTTAAATGTTGACTTATTTTTGGAGAGAGAGGGGACACAGGGAGACAGAGAGAGAGTGTGTGTGTGAGAAACACGGGAGAGAAAATGAGAGAGAGAGAGCGGGAGAGCCAGAGTTCGAGCCAGAGACGGAGGAAGACAGAGGGAATAAACACCAGGAGAGGGGCAGAGAGTGAGGGAGACCCAGAATCTGAAGCAGGCTCCAAGGCTGCGCTCTCAGCACAGAGCCTCTCTGCTCTCTGGGGCTGGAACACAGGCCCTGGGAGATCCTGACCTGAGTTCAAATCGGAGGCTTCAGGGCCTCAGACACCGCAGGAAATGCTCTTTTCTCTGCCATTTCCTTCTTGCCTTTGTTCCTCACATCGCTACGGAGGGCAGGCTGATGTGGGGGCGCCAGGAAACTGAATCTACAGGGTTGTGGAGATGAGGCCCCTGGCTTTTCCTTGTAATTTCCTAAGATACTGTCAATGGATGGAGGCTCCATCATTTCAGCATTTGTCTTCTGTCCTCTCCTTGGCGCTCGGGCAGCCCGGAGTGCCTGGGGAATGTCACACAGATCTCTCCTGGCGCTGGGGACAGGTAACGCTAGCTTGCGTGTGGCCCTCAGCTTTCCTTGTGCTACCTCATCCAGCACTTGGAGGATTCCCATTTACCCAGCACACGTGTGTTTGTTCATTCAGAAAAGAGCCAGCTTGCCAGATGGTGCCTCTCTCTTTGTTCTCGGAATTGGGCCATGCTCATCCGACATGAAGGTCTTCTGCTTTCTGTGTATCCATTTGCATACCCCTGCTCTGTTTGGAAGTAAGTCCCCACTGTGGGGCATTCGAGGCCACACCTAAGAGCATTGTCCCCTCATTATGATTGTCGAGCTTGGCCAAGACATCCTGACTTGGCCTAGGGTGGGCAAAAAGGCCCCCGGGCCTTGCCTTTGAGAAATATTGGGACAAGAGAAAGACCCAGGGCACTTGGAGGTGCCAGACGAAATGTTAGAGTGTTGGCAAAGCCAGAGAATGGGGAGGAAGCATGGTCAATTGCAGGGAGAAGAGCAACAGAGCTTGTCAGGTTCTTGTGAGTTTCTCCTATTGTCTACTGAAATGAAAGCCTTGAAGCTGTGATGTATCCAGAGCTGATTCCTCCAGAGGACTTGAGGCACATTGAATTGTGGTAGGGCTCTCACTCCCATAAGGAAAGCCCAGGGATTGGAGGCCGACACCCACTCCAGCCCTAGGCGAGCCTAGAGCAGTCCGTTTCTGACATCCCCAAGGAACGATGAACTCCCTGCTACTGACCTCGTGGGGCTTGGCATTCATGGTTCCCCAGTAGGCCTCCTTCCCCGGGCTGCTTGAGATGGCTTCGTATGGAAAAGCAAATGGTTCCCACACAGGCGTTTCGCTTCCACAAGTAGTCAGTGCATTGCCTGTTCAAGGAATCCTTCCACAGAGCCTGATTGCAAACACCTAAGTGTGAAACCCGTTCCGCCAAAACCCGCTGGTGCCTGTCCCGCTGTAGGTCAGGGTAAGAAATGCCCTCAGTGCCAGAAGCTTCTCGTCCCTTTCTCAAGTCCCAGTGGAAGAATTCTTGCTTGGCCAGCCCTGGTAGGCGCAGGGAAGGGTAGATCTTCCTTCCTTCCATCTCACAGATGGTTCCCCTAGGCTCACTATGCCTCAGGCCCTGGTTGGCACCGAAAGGTCTCTTGAAAGAACGACTGCATCAGGTGCAGGTTCCAAACACTGGAAAAGCAGCTGGGAGCAGGGACCGTTTGCCTCTCCATCAAGGGCACATCTATTTCCTGACGGGCAGGACAGTTTTCCCTCTGTTTCTGGAGGAAGAATACAGACCCCCTGCAGAACGGCACTCTCAGGTGTGGGGGTGACCGTTTCGGGAAGGCCGAGACCCAGGCCCCTGGAAGCCGGGGTGAAGCATTAATGGCCTCGAACATAAGACCTCAATTGCAGGGCTGTGAGCTGAAGGACTGAGGTTCAAGCCCTTGTAACCCCAGGTGGACTAAGAAGAACCTGCAAGAGAAGTCCATTTTTGCAGAGCTGCAAGCCAAAGATAGGCCATTTAGGTCTTTCTCCCCCAAGTCAGTTTTGCTGCGGTCTCTTACATATATTTGGCTTCTAATGACTTCTTAGTGTGGATTGTCATGGAAATCAAATCAGATCCATTCAGGTAGATGCTCCTGTATCTTCAAGGTATATTCCCTATTGAATTGACGTTTGAAGAATGCTGCCTGACTCCCAGGAATGTGGTCATTACGGCAGGTTTTGGTGAACACATTATTAATGGTCAGGAGACGATATATAATCCTTGGGAGCAACTTTAGAGAAAAACATGTTTTCCACATAATCTTTTGACTGTAGCCAGAGCCTTCACGAATATCTGACTACTTTTATCTCACCCTTTGAACCCATGATATTTACCTGAATGTGGCCATCAGGTTCGTTCTGACTGCATGTGAAAGGTTTTTTCACCCTCATATACTGATTCTGGGAACATTCTATGTAACCTAAAACACAAGTCATTCTTTGAAGTTTGATGGACTGCGTAGAATGTTTTCATTGGTTTTTTAGTAGGAACTTTGAGAAACTGGATTGATATCATCCTGTCAATCTTTACAAGATGTAGACTTGGCGTGCTTAGAAAAAATGTATCAAAAGCCTGGAGGAAGAATAAACTTCGGGCAGTCCTGATAAGAGGCTGTTTCCAAGAGACTGACTCTGCGTCTTCTCTGGCGCCCAGACCAACCCTCACCCAGGTGAAACCCGGGACCAGCCGGATACCCTGAGAGAAGGAGCTGGTCTGCTCTCAGGGCAGACTCTGGCCCAGGTGTAGCCAATGGAGGTTTGTTTTGACGACAGCCCTCAGGTGTTCTCCCTTGCCAGACAGTCAGCTTGCCGGGAGTCAGGAGTAGGCACTGAATTCTACCTCGATCCCAGTCTCTTCTGTTACAATGAACCTTGGTCCCCAGGGTGCCTCTGTGGATTTGATTGCTCTCTCCCCAGACTAGGATCGACTTGGGAGTCATCCAGAGCAAGAGCCTCCGAGGAACAAACTCTTTGGAGACTAGACCATTTCAGGATCCAGGGGTGTGTGTCAGGTACACAGCCCGGGTCCGAGCATTGGTGTGGCATACCCAGTCACTTCCTGAACCAATTGACGGTCTCTGTGTCTGGTATCCCAGAGGATAGCAGGCCCCTCTGTCCCTGGGGGCTCAGTGCTTGGTCAGCTCGGGTCATTGCAGGGATGGGTAGCCAGCTGGCCTGTCTCCCCAAGCGGAGAGAGGTGCCTTCATACTGCAGATTCGACGGTTCATGCCTTTGGACACTGGAGAATGCTCAAAGGGTCTCTGAAGTGATGATTGCACCCGGTCGGGTTCTAAGCACTTGACCTTTGGCCAGGAGCCCCAAACAGCCAGAGCTGAATCACTGCTGCCCCTGTCCTCTAAGGGGAAAGGGCCAGAAACAGAGCCAAAGCCAGGACTTTCCCTGTCTTTCTGAAGGAAGAATGCAGGCCACTTGGTCACAGGGCCTCCATTAGCCTGTGAAGGGCTCCCTTCACCAAAGCCCACAGGTGTTGCTTATTCCGGAGAGGGCCAGCTTGCTAGGAGATGGCACTAGTCACTTCCTTTTCCATGTCATGTCATTCAGATTGCTAGTGAAGCATTCTGGGCCTCGGTGAATCTATTTTCACCCTATTTTGCAACGAGTTCCTCTCTGGGGTCCAACCCATATAGTGTCTGAGAAGAATATCCTCGGTGTTCAGCTGGGGATCCTCGTGCCACCATCGGGACTGTGGGACAGGTTTGGTGACAGGCACCCCGGCAAGTTGCTGTCAACCCCGTGCAGGCATTCAGAAGCCTGGGGCATTGGAAGGGCCCAGGTTAGACCTTTGCACTTAGCCCGGGCCTGACGGCTGGGAAGGGTGCTGACCTCCTTTCTTGGCTGAGGGGACATGCAATGACACATCCCCTTTCCGGATTGTTCCCATTCCCATTGGAAGTCTTAATGTTTGGCCACTGCCTTCCCATGCCTCGAGGTCTAACTCTGTCCCCGTTTCGACTTAGGAAGCATGGAGCTGTCACTCACTATCCCCCTGCCCAGGGATAGATTTTCCCACAGGCGTGTGCATGTTGGATGTGGCGGGCCCCAAGCAAGGCAGCCCAGCCTCTGCTATTGGCAGGACCTGCGCTGCCTCACACTTGGATTGACCTTGCATCTGTGGCCCCGAGGTGCCAGCGGGACCACAGGCATGGGGGCTGGGTGCAGCGGACAACCACACGGAGGTTCTGGGTCAGGGGCCTAGGCGCGATCAGCCCGGTGCATCAAGGCAGTGCCTCAGCAAACTCAGGGCCTCAGCAAATCCATTCCGCGGACTCGGTGTGGCCGGCATGGCATCGGCCTGCGCAGTGCTGTCCTCCCTCAGCATACTCAACTGTAGCAACGCTGCCAGTTCTGCTGGCAGGACTAGGTCCACAACAGCCCCGAGCACAGTGGCAGATGGCTGGGACTGGCAGAGAGGGTGGAACCCATTGGGGCAGCACCTGGTGTTGGCCTCCTTAGCAGTTCACTCCTCTCAGCCCAGGCCTGGACGATGCAAGTGCCCTCACCCGTGGACCCTCACGTGAAATGGATATGCATGGTGAGATGTGTCAAAGAAAGCCAGGAATAACCTAGAGTAGGGATGTACTGAGTCAAGATGCTGGTCAGTGTGCAATATGTCTGCAAGAAATGCAGAGGGAAGTACTAGAGCAGGGTAGCCTTGTCCCTTCACATACGGTTCAGGTGGCACTGGTTTCCAATAAAGAGATCTTGCCCTGAGCGTCATTCACATGCTGGAATATCTTCCCAACTGACTGTTATCCTTGTCTCTTCAAGGTGCTGGAAACACGAGAAACTCTGAGCATCTTCCATGGCCCAACCAAAACAACAACACAGGCCTGCTGGGGCCAGAAACCTGAGCCCTGGGGGACTCCTGCAGAGATGAACAAGCATACAGGGAAATCTATCCTGCTGAAGGGCTAGGGGCCCTTTGGGCCAATTATTCCAGGGTCACAAAGAATGGATTAGGTTCCCCAGTGGAGAGTCCAGGGTATGACTGTTGGAGAAACACATGGAGTGGACTCCAGGGAGGGCTCTGAGTGAATATACAACAAATGGGGTGAAAATGGGTAGATGAGGGCCAGAGTTCTGAATCAGGGATAAGAATGAGTTCATGCAGAGAGTGACAAGGCTAGCACGGTCTTCTCCATTCCCACACTGACTGAGGATGGAGAAACCCGTGTGGGCTTTGGCAAATCCTGCCATCTATTAGTTCTACCTGAAAGTACTGTCAGCAAGGAGCCTACCCAGATTCTTTCCTCAGACTCAGCGGGAAAGTCCTGGCTCCTGGCATGTGTCCTGCGCTTGACTTCAGTACATGGGGGCAGCAGTGAAACAGCTGTAGCAGGGTGTACTCCCGCCCCTTGGGCAAGGGCTTGAAAGTGGGACTTGGTGCAGGATCCCATCCAAAGGTACTTTCTGTGCTGGCCACTGTTGTGCCCGAATTCTCGAATCCCCCCACAAGAGACCACCAGAGTCGAAAGTCAAAGCCAAGTGGCAAGGGTCGTTTTATTTCAGGATCGATCCCGGTCCTTTCGCATACCACTGCCAGCAATGCAAAAAGGCCCCGAACATGGGTGGTACAGCGTTTTTATAGACAGAGACAAATAGTACAGGAGGATTTCAGGTTATAGGGTGACTGGTCGATATTTGAAATATGAACATATATTGCCCTCTGATTGGGGGTTCTTTGTCTGCTCTTTACCGGGAAGTCTCTGTCCGTTATGTGAAAAAGTTAGTTATTTATCGTAATACATGTTAGAAAAGGGGGAAGGGGAAGAATGTGAGGGAAGCAAGGTTCTCAAGCTAATAAATGTCAGACTTCACTCAGAAAAAGTTTTACAATGTTTACAGAAAACAGTAAGCAAAACAGAATTCTCAGCCATTGTATTTCTTCTCAGCGGTCAACACATGGCAGAAGGCCAGGACAGCTATCTGTCCAGTATCTGTCCATTGTTTAACAGAAAAAGAGAACTTAGCTTCAAACTAAGGCAGAGCTGCCGTCTGGACATAAAATTTAAAACCGCTCTCTTCATTCCCCCCTTTTTTCTTGTGCCTAAAGAGCCAATCTTGGGTCTTTTAGGCCTCTGTTTGTAATGTCTCGAGCGGTTGGTATTGAGTTCTTAACACCATTAGTTGTATAGTATTGAACCTATCCTGGACAATATTTATAATTTTGTTTATGACGCAGGGGCCTAATGTCAAAGCGAGAAGTAGGATGACTAGAGGCCCAATTAAAGTGGAGAGTAGGGTAGTTAACCAGGGGGATGCATTAAACCAGGATTCAAACCATCCTGCCTCCTCTTCTCTTTCTCTTTTTCGTTTGGCTAGCCCTTCTCGGACCTTGGCCATAGAATCTCTTACTATTCCTGTGTGGTCAGCGTAGAAGCAGCATTCCTCTCCCAGTGCTGAGCAGAGGCCACCTTGCTGTAGGAACAGTAGGTCTAATCCCCTCCTGTTCTGTAGGACTACTTCAGAGAGGGAAGTCAGGGATTTTTCAAGCGAGGTGATAGCAGTCTCTATCCTTTGTATATCCTTATCAATTTCTTCTCTAAGCAAACTAAATCCTTGGTGTTGTAATGTTAAAGCTGAGATCCCTGTCCCTGTCCCGATAGCCCCGAGTCCGAATAAGGTGGCTAACGTTATAGCCCCTACGGTAATGAATTCTCTTTTAGTTATTCCTTTCGGTGTTATCCATATCTGGTTTACGTACTCAGCAGTGTGGTATACGATTTTTGGGAATACAATTACCATAACACAAAATTCTGACTGATTCAATATACGGCTATAGAGACAGGGGGTCAGTCCTGCATGAGAACAAAGCCACCATGAGTTGTTTGGGGGAATTATCCATTTATCTGATGTATTGACTATGTTTACATTACCTATACATAAGTGGCTATATTTTGTCGGCACGGTTCCTAAACATGTCCCATTCCCCGTAAGCACTGGTAGCGTAAGGCCAGGTCTTTTTTGTCCCCAATTACAAGTACCTGAGTTGTTTGCAGTGCTGTAATTTCCCATTATTGCCACTGATTCATAAAATGGAGGTTTTAGGGAATAGCACAGCCAACAAGCTTTTGTTTCATTAGGGTTAGTATGATTTAAGGCCCGATAAGTGGTATTTACCATTACCCATAAAGGATCATCCTTGAATGGGATTTGGATTTTCTGGGGCTTGCTTGGAGTTGTCCTGGTTACTACAGCCACCTGAGAGACCGAGGGTTTAATACCCATACTTGGGGGCCGCTGGGAAGTGTTAAGCCTATTTGTGTGTCCTGCGGTGGTATCGGGCTTACTTGCAAGTTTTACCACCTGATTTGGCCCTATTAGTGTTGGTGAGGCTTTGGGTTCTATTTTTAGCTTTATCTGGATAACAGTTGCAAAGTAAGGCGGTCCCTGATATAAATAAAATCCCCAACGTAGTCCATTAATCCACCCCGTCTCTTTCTTTCCGTCTTCTAGAAATTTGATACGAATGAGGTTACAGTCACGGGTTAGTCTGGTACAGGGGCTGACAAATTTCATGTCAATATAATGGGGTTTTACCTCCCATCTCCGTTTTCCATCATTAGTAGTGACACAGCTCCAGTCCTTACAGTAATAGTTAAGGATTCCACCACAGGCGGTAAGGGCGTTCTGTGTGAACCCAGGACATGCATAAAACCCATTAAAGTTTAGGTAAAATCTAGCTTCCCCAGACCTATACAAATGTGGGCGTGGAGGAGTTCGGCGCTGACGGCTTTTAGGAAATAACCCCATGGATGTGGCTACGTCTTCCAGGTTAAAGTATAAGTCAGGCCACCAAGTATTTAAGGGAGTGTCTGTTTTTGTGGTAGTATTATAGACTTCGTGGGTTACTAAATTGGTAATTTCCCAGGTTAAGGTATAGGGAGTGTGGAGGGTACCCGCAATACTTATCAGTCCGCATGAGGTGAGCAGGAGCACACCGGTGAGAGTCTTTTTGATCATTGTGGGCCTTGAGTTGCTGTGAATGTCTTGGTACGGGGTAACTGGGTCTTCAGCCTTGGTTGGTATCCGGGGTCAATTTTTCAACGCAGAATCAGTTTTAGAGGATGGGTCTTATTCTGGTCAACTGTCCAGGCGGTGTTGGCTTCTGGCACGAAGTCTTCTCGAACCGCTAATGGATCAGCTGGTCGGGCGTGGGTGTAGTGGATCCAGGTGGTGATCCCGTTGACCTTGAGAGCGGTGGGTGTAGTGAGGACCACAATGTAGGGTCCCTTCCACCGTGGTTGGAGGGTCTCTTGCTTATGTCTCCGCACGTACACCCAATCTCCAGGCTGGTAGCTATGTGGCTCAGGTGGGGTTCCGGTCTCATAAATAGCTTTCAGTCTGGGCCAGACATCCTGATGGGTGCGCTGGAGTTTCCTCAGGGAAATAAGAAGCTCATGATCATCAAGTTCAGTTAACACACTAGACTGTAGATTGGGAATTATGGGAGGGGGTACTCCATATATGATTTTAAAGGGAGTCAGTCCTAGTTTATAGGGGGAGTTTCGTACTCTAAACAGAGCATAGGGGAGTAAGACTACCCAGTTAGCGCCAGTCTCCATGGTCAATTTGGTTAGGGTCTCCTTTAGAGTTCTATTCATTCTTTCTACCTGTCCTGAACTTTGGGGTCTATATGCACAATGTAGTTTCCAATCAGCCCCAATAAACTGCGCTATCCCTTGTATTACCTTTGAGACAAATGCTGGTCCGTTGTCTGATCCTATTAGGGTAGGGAATCCGTACCTGGGCATGATGTCTTCCAACAATTTTTTCGCTACTACCTGTGCAGTCTCATGCTTGGTAGGAAAGGCCTCTGTCCATCCTGAAAAGGTATCTATAAACACTAATAAATATTTATATCCATATTTTCCCGGTCTTACCTCGGTGAAATCTACTTCCCAGTAGGCTCCCGGCCTGGTTCCACGGGTCCTAGAGCCAGGGTTTTTCCCGTGGTTGGTGGCATTAGTTAGTTGGCAAGCTTTGCAGCTAGCAACTATCTGTTCAATTTTTGTCCTAGAGTCTTTAATGGTGATTTTAGCATGTCTTATTAAGTCGTGCATTTTCCTTGTACCCATATGAGTAGCTCGGTGCATCTTGGATAAGACTTTATTTCCCATTTCTTCTGGGAGAATTATGCTACAGTCTGCTGCTCTCCACCATCCATTGAAGCATTGAGTTAAAGGTAATTTTTGGATCCAGCTTAGGTCTTCTTTAGTGTAGTTGGGATTTTCTGGTAAACTAGCTGAACCGGGGTCTGGTAGGGTGGTCATTAAGGCACAGTCCACCTGCAAGGCCACCTCTCGGGCCACTTGGTCAGCCAAGTTATTTCCTCTGGCCACCGGTATGATTGGTTTTTGGTGGCCTGGGCAATGTATGATGGCTAGTCCTTTAGGCAGCCAGAGTGCCTTTAAAAGAGCTAGTATTTCTTCTTTGTTTTTGATGGTTTTCCCTTCTGCAGTTAACAGTCCCCTCTCTCTGTATATAGCTCCGTGTATGTGGGCCGTAGCAAATGCATATCTGCTATCTGTATACACATTCATTCTCTTTTCTCTTCCCAAGGTCAGCGCCTTAGTTAAGGCCACAAGTTCAGCCCGTTGGGCAGAGGTGCCAGCTGGCAAAGGCTCTGCCCAAACAGTCTCAGTTTCAGTTGTGACTGCTGCCCCCGCGTACCTTTGACCCTGATGCACAAAGCTGCTGCCATCAGTGAACCAGGTGACCTCAGCGTCCGGTAGAGGGCGATCCTGTAAATCTTCCCGAACTCCATGAACTTGTGCCAATATCTCAGCACAGTCATGGAGGGGGATATCTAAGTCCGGATCTGGTAGCAGGGAGGCAGGGTTTACTGCTGGGGGGGGGGGGGGCATAGATGATTCTGAGGGGATTTAATAATAGTCCCTGGTAGTGAACCAATCGGGCGTTACTTATCCATCAGTCAGGAGGTTGTTTGAGAACTCCCTCGATGGCATGGAGGGTTGTGACATGTAACTCTTGTCCCATAGTTAATTTATTGGCATCTTTTACCATTAGAGCTGTGGCAGCGACCATCTGGAGGCAAGGGGGCCAGCCTGCCGCCACTGGGTCTAGTCTTTTTGAAAGGTAGGCAACGGGCCTGAGCCATGGACCAAGGGATTGCATCAGCACTGCTTTGGCCACCCCCTTACTTTCATCTACAAAGAGATGAAAGGGTTTGGAGACATCAGGGAGTCCTAAGGCTGGCGCCGTCAACAGGGCGAGTTTAATTTGCTGGAAAGCCTGCTCCGTCTCCACTGTCCACTCAAAAGGCACCTGCTCTCAGGTGACTAGGTAAAGAGGCTTAGCCATCTCAGCAAACCGAGGTATCCATAAGCGGCAGAACCCGGCCGATCCCAGGAATTCTCTTACCTGCCTTCGCGTCGTGGGTCGGGGGATGTGGAGGACGGTTTCCTTCCATGCATCAGTGAGCCATCGTTGTCCCCCTTTTAATAGATACCCCAAGTAGGTTACCTCGGATCTACAAATCTGGGCTTTCTTTGCTGAAGCCCGGTATCCTAGGGTACCTAGTGTCCGGAGGAAGTTCCTGGTGCCCTGCAAGCAGGCTTCAGCAGTCTCCGTGGCTATTAAAAGATCGTCGACGTACTGCAAAAGAGTCACTTGGGGGTTTTGATTTCTATACTCACCCAGATCTTCATGAAGTGCCTCATCGAACAAGGTGGGTGAGTTTTTGAATCCTTGGGGGAGCCGGGTCCAGGTGAGTTGTCCATTTATGCCCCTCTCAGGATCGGACCACTCGAAGGCAAAGAGCTCTTGGCTTTTGGGGGCCAGAGGTAGGCTAAAAAAAAGCGTCTTTTAAATCAAGGACAGTATACCATTGTTTTTCTGGGTTAAGGGCACTCAGGAGGGTATAGGGGTTGAGAACTGTTGGGTGTATGTCCATGACTCGGCGGTTAACTTCTCTCAAATCCTGTACCGGACGGTAGTCCTCACTATTAGGTTTTCGTACAGGCAGTAGGGGGGTGTTCCAGGCTGAATGACAGGGACGCAAGATGCCCAAGCCTAAAAGGCGACGGATATGTGGCGTGATGCCATTTTTAGCCTCTATTGACATCGGGTACTGTCGGACCCGGACCGGATCTGCCCCCGGCTTCACTTCTATGAATATAGCTGGTCGATGTTTAGCCAGCCCCATACCCCCGGTTTCGGCCCACGCTTCTGGAAACTGCTGGAGCCAAGGCTCTATGTTCTGATCTTGCGAGGGTGGGTCCTGATGAAGTCGATATTCATCTTCTAATCTTAGAGTAAGTACGGAAATGGGTTGGTTGTGGAGGTCAGTCACTTGGGGGCCTCCTGGCGTGAAATGGATCTGGGCCCCCATTTTAGTGAGTAAGTCTCTTCCCAATAAGGGGCAGGGACTGTCGGGGATGACTAGGAAGGAATGGGTGACCTTTCCGCTTCCCAAGTCCACAGTCCTCTGGGTGGTCCAGGGATATTTTTTTATTCCGGTAGCCCCTTGGACCCAGGAAGATTTTTCAGAGATTTTTCCATGGAGTCTGATCAGGACTGAATGTTGTGCTCCTGTGTCGACTAGGAATTGAATTGGGTTCCCTTCCACTTGCAGCATTACCCTAGGTTCGGGGAGGGGGTCCGAACCCCGTCCCCCCTATTCTGCATCTTGAGTGAAGAGGACGGGGGTGGTTTTTTTGCTGATTAGACCGCGGTCCTTTCTTTTTAGGGCATTCTCGGGCCCAGTGACCTTTTTCTTTGCAATAGGCACATTGGTCTTTATCCAGGGGCTTTTGGACAGCAGCCACCAGGACTTTGGTCATTTTTTCGGTAGCTTTATATTGCCTGTCCTCTGGGGTCTCTCTATTATTATAGACCAGCTGATCAATGCGGAGTAACTCTTGAATTTGTTTTCCCTCTAGGTCTTCTAGTTTCTGGAGTTTTCTTTTGATATCCATGGCTGCTTGGTTTACAAAGGCCATTACAACAGCAGCCTGATTTTCGGGGGCCTCTGGGTTCATGGGGGTATACTGTCTAAAGGATTCCATTAATCTTTCTAAATAAGCGGCAGGGCTCTCTGTCTTACCTTGTACTACTGAATATACTTTTGCCAAATTGGTGGGCTTGCGTGCAGCAGCCCGGAGACCCGCCATTAGAGTCTGGCGATAAATGCGCAGTCATCCCCTACCTTCTGCTGTGTTATAATCCCAGCCATCCTGTGGGGGTCGGGTCAAGGGAAAAGCTGCATTGATGAGATCAAGGTTAGCAGTGGGCTGACTATCATCTCCAGGAACCAGCTTCCTTGCTTCCAACTGAATTCTCTCTCGCTCCTCGGTGGTGAACAAAATTCGGAGGAGTTGCTGGCAATCATCCCAGGTGGGCTGGTGGGTGAACATAACACTGTCTAGGAGAGCTATTAAATCTTTAGGGTTATCTGAAAACCAGGCATTCTGGGTTTTCCAATTATATAGGTCACTGGTGGAGAAGGGCCAGTATTGAAGTTGGGGGTTCCCTGTGTCATCGGGAGGCCCTATTTCCCGTAAGGGTAATGCTACAGTGGAATCGGGGAGGCGGGGTCCTGGCTCACGTGAGGTACGCCCACGGGTACGTCCAGCTGGCCCTTGGACCCCGCCCCCATTAGGTCGGGGTGCGGGTAGAGCCTCCCTACCTCCTAGTTCTTCTATCGGCTGGGCTATGGGAGGCCCTGCCGGTGTGGGGGGAATGGGGTTGGGGGCAGGGATAGGGGCAGCTTGTGGAGCAACAGCTTGTGGAGCTAGAGGAGGAATCCGGTAAGAGGGAGGGTCGAAGGAAAGTAAATCTTGGCTGTCGGGGAGAACAGGGGGTACCGTTGGATGTTGTGGCTTGGGAGGGTCAGTCGGTTTAGCCGTTAGGATTTTACATGACCCTGTTGCTAAGAAAGGGGCCATCCAGGGAGGTGGGTTTTCCACCAGATCTTGCCACACCAGAATATAGGGAATTTGATCCGGGTGACCTTCTTTCCCTGGTAAAAAAAAACTCTTGATTTTACTTTAAGGACTACAGGGAGACAGAAGGTTCCCTCTGTAGGCCAACCGACCCCAAAGGTGGGCCATTCAGAGCGGCAATAGGACACCAATTTTCCTTTACGAATGTCTAAGCTCAGGTTGTATCCTCTAGCCCTGACGTCCTTAAAGTTAGCGAGGAGGAGGGAGAGAGGGGTGCTCTGAGTTTGGCCCATGTCTTGGTGCCTAAAAAGAGAAAGAAATGAATAGGAAGACAAATGATGGACTAATTGATTCTGATCAGGCAAGAAAGCACGTAATTCCAACAAAGCATCCAATCCAAAAGAGAAAAGTGAGGACCAACAAGAACCTCTGACAATGGCTCCAATCTTCTGGTGCTACCTCAGCTAAGCCAATAGAGAAGATCGCTGTTAGGATGATGGTTATTGTAAGGGCCCAGGGATGACAATACATTTAGACTAACGTAACATTAACACTCGCGTACTCACCCGTCCGCGTCCCTCGCAGGAGCTTAGGTGCCTCTTAGCATAGGCGGGCAGGTATAAACCCCCTGCTCGGATCAAAGATTTTTGACCGCCCTAAGCCATATGAGGATCACCGCGGAAATCGGGTTAGAGCCCACTCAAATCCCGTAGCTTACGCCGTGGGACTACACATAGGGAAAGTCAGGCGCAAGCCCCTGAGCTCCAGCAGTCATTTCAGTCAATCCAACAGACAGACAATACAGACACATATCACATAGACACACAGACACATATCACATCACATAGACACACAGGTAACAATTGGCATGCCTATTGGCTAGATGGTTTTTCCTTCAGGCGCCTATAAATATTTCTTAGCACTCTGGAGAAAATAAAAGTGGTTAGTTCGCAAGCGCGTTGGGCATAAGTGACCCACAGAAAAGAGCAGAGAGAAAAAGTAGAGAGAAAAAATAAAGCCGGCTTCCCAGATGAGCCAGAAGTCTCCCGATGGGCCAACAAGGCCCCCAGATGGGCTAAATTAGCCCCAGATGAGCCAGAAGGCTCCCCATGGGCCGACAAGACCCCCAGATGGGCTAAATTAGCCCCAGACGAGCCAGAAGGCTCCCCATGGGCCGAGAAGGCCCCCAGTCAGCGGACGTCTCCGACTGACCCCAGGCTGGGTGCCCTATAGCGTGTCCGCCAGGGCCACCGCAGCAACCAGACAGAACCGGTTCTCCTGAGAAGAAACACAGATCAGAGAGGAAAAGATAGAGCCGGCTTACTTACTTTCCGATCGGAATCAGAGACGACCCATTGACCAGAATTCTGGTGGGCTCAGGGGAGATCTCGGTGGAACCTCCAAATGTTGTGCCCGAATTCTCGAATCCCCCCACAAGAGACCACCAGAGTCGAAAGTCAAAGCCAAGTGGCAAGGGTCGTTTTATTTCAGGATCGATCCCGGTCCTTTCGCATACCGCTGCCAGCAATGCAAAAAGGCCCCGAACATGGGTGGTACAGCGTTTTTATAGACAGAGACAAATAGTACAGGAGGGTTTCAGGTTATAGGGTGACTGATTGGTCGATATTTGAAATATGAACATATGCTGCCCTCTGATTGGGGGTTCTTTGTCTGCTCTTTACCGGGAAGTCTCTGTCCGTTATGTGAAAAAGTTAGTTATTTATCCTAATACATATCAGGAAAGGGGGAAGGGGAAGAATGTGAGGGAAGTAAGGTTCTCAAGCTAATAAATGTCCACTCAAGCTAATAAATGTCCGAAAGGGGAAGGGGAAGATAAGAAAGCCAGTTACACAAACTAATACATGTCATAAAGGGGGAAGGGGAAGAGTGTGAGGGAAGCAAGGTTCTCAAGCTAATAAGTGTCAGACTCCACTCAGAAAAAGTTTTACAATGTTTACAGCAAACAGTAAGCAAAACAGAATTCTCAGCCCTTGTATTTCTTCTCAGCGGTCCACACATGGCAGAAGGCCAGGGCAGCTATCTTTAACCCAGTATCTGTCCATTGTTTAACAGAAAAAGAGAACTTAGCTTCAAAATAAGGCAGAGCTGCCGTCTGGACATAAAATTTAAAACCGCTCTCTTCAGCCACAACCCTGAGTATCCTGCCCACGTGAACACCTGCTGTCCTCCAAAATGAAGGAATCTCCTTTAGTGGGGCTGAGGGCTGGGGGACAACTGGAGACCTATGTTTGTGCATCCTCTAGCCAGCTAAGCAACACCGTGTGCTTAGGGACAGAAGGGCCAGGTTTCCTTTTGGAAATTAGAGCCAGAGAGCATTCAATTTCCTTCAAAACTGACTGGGAACCTGGCAGCAGTCCTACAGCCATGGCTGTGTATGTAAGCACCCCAGGGTCTGGAACATGAACGGAGACCTAGCTAGAAAAGCACAATGGGATGTACATGAGGACAAGCAGCGCCCAAGTTCTGCATCTCCTAAGGGAATAGCATCCATCTGCACAGGAGACACCTATCTTACTTAACTCTCGATCCAGGCAGGAGGACGGCTCCCTTCCTGAAACGTGTGGCTTAGCCTACATGAGCATTCTCCAGCGGGCACCTGCAGGTGCTCTAGGCCTGGGGATGTCCACAAAGTCTGCAAGCCAACTCCCAGTCACCCTGTGGCCACGACTATTGCACACTCACCAAAATGGTACCGGACTCCCCGCTTCATAGGAAAGGAGAGGGCTCTGAGACACTGGCTCTGAAAGGATTCCAGGGAACCCCTTGTTTCAAAAGAAGAGCAATTATTTACTAGCGTTCGAATAGCCTGCTGAGGAACAAGAGCTCAGGGACATAAGGGTGCGTTCTCCTCTGCAGCATCCAGACTCTGAGAGCCCCACACTGGCTCAGGAACTGACTGGAAACTCACTTCCAATCCTTGGAACATGGTTGTGTAGGAGACAGCCACGTGGTCTTGCTGTGTGAACTGAGCAAGTGAAAAAAGCCGCATTGGGAGAGGAGTGACTGCCAGGTGAGGCAAAGTTCTCCATTCAAATGGGCACAGGTCGAATCGAGGAAGGAGAGATCTCCAACATCCCTTTGTCTTGTCTCACACAGGAGGCCGGATCCTCCCTAAACACTGGCTTAAACTCCCATCAAGCATCTCTGCCATCTTTCCACACCCTAGGCATCTCCCTGGGCATCTTTCCACACCCTAGGTTTGGGGACAGCCTCGTAATTGTCCAATGAAAGGGAGAAGGGTCCAGAGCAATACCTATATCACCATCCCAAGGACACCACCAAACTCCCAAGCTGAAACAAGAGGATATTGCTCTAAGAAATTGGCTCTTAATCAATTCCGTGGAGAGCTTTCTTCACAAAAAGAGCTAATTGGGGGACACAGCGTGCCAGGGCTCATCGCACATGAGATTTGGAAAATGTTGAGAATAAAGTACCCAGTGCAGTCTCCTGTGAACCGGGTTGTATCTGGATAAACAAACGACTGTGGGCTTAGGCCAAGGGAGCCCCATAGGCCAAAGGAGCGTCTACACCTGGGAGCTCTGTCAGCTAGAATCCTGCACATTTTCATTAGGACAGAGTGAATTCTGGCTTTGGTCTGCCCCTCCTGCTTCTTCAGGCACTTGAGGGAGGCAGCAGTGTTGGAGCTGTAGCTATTGGCTTCTGCTGGCTCTTGCTCAGGAGTCTGCCACAAGGACTTAGTTTCCTAATTCCTGGAAAGCGCTCTCCCAGGCCTGCCCCACCCCCCTTTACCTACTGCCCATGTGCTACCTTTCTGCTTCTCAGAATGAAGGCAACAATCATCCAGGTCAGTGAGGCGAGCCGGCCCCCCTTTGCCTTACATAGCAGAGCAGCCGCAGCACCAAGCAAGAACCAAGGGACACAAGGCCTTCATTCCTTTGGTGGAGCAGAGCCTGATATCTCTCACTGAGCGCTGGAGCAGATTCGGAGTCCGAGGGCCTACCAAGGAATGTCAGCTTAGTGAGTGATGGCTGCATGGTTCCTAAGCATGAATGAATACAGAGTGAGAAACACAGTAAGGGAGAGGGAATGGATATAGCCATGAGCAAAGTGTTCTCACTAGTTCGACAAAGGGAATGAGGCTAACATGGCATAGAGATGGGTGTCTTCCTGTCCCCTAGGCCCAACAAGGAAGCCAGCTCCCCTCTACTATGTCTGGCCCAGTCTCCAAGCAAATCAGTCTCCAGTGGACCGCCGCCAAGGCCCTAGGCCTCTGGATGTCCATGTGGTCCTGCAACCAAAGGCCAGGGCTCCTTTGGCTCAACCGTTCCGACAGTCCCAAGGACTGATCCACATTGGACATCTCCAAATTGGAGATAGAACTCTGAAAGACTGAACTCGCATGGACCCTGAGATGAGCCTCGATGGCTAAGAAACAATGTCATTCAACTTGAGGCACCCAGGCCTGATTTTACAAGTTCCGTGCTGAATGGAACTTTGTGAATGCTACACCGACCCTGGGTACCAAACCCGTTCAGTGTCTCGTATTCTCTGCACCAACAGTATCTTCCCCCTGACACCTTGCAGTCATGTGCAGTGTGGTTCGTTCTTGTCATTCTGGCCCCAGCAAATGTCACGTCAGGGAGGCCTCTCATACCATCCGATGACTCCCCAGCCTGTCCTCACAGCACACTCGTTCTTTTCATGATGACAGCGCTTGCCCTAGTTTTCACATGTCTTGTCCTTCATACCCGTGTTCCTCTCCTCTCCAGACTGTGAAGACTTGGCAGGCAGGGACCATGTTGTCATTGTAAGCCTTGCACATGGGCCCACCAGATGGCCAAGCATGAGGTGAGTGCTTGGAGCGGTTGCTGAATGAATAAATGGAAGCACCTTTGGCCACTCCATCTCGAGTTTGACCAGCTTACTCTGTGGAGATGACTGGGAGTATGGGATATTCCTGTGGAATGTGAGGCAGGGGAAATGCAGAATGACTCTGCGTGACCTTTCCCTGGTCCAGTTCCCCCAGCAAAACTCGGTGGGCACCGCCGACACAGAAGGCTGCCTGTTGCCTGGTGTCCAGCACTAGCCCTGGAGCCACAGGCATGAAATCTGCACACAAAATCAGCACCTTCATGTGGCTGCCACGAAGGCAGTGGCCCTTTCAGGTCCCAGGGTAAAGCTCAGGACCTAGAGGTTCCAGGGCTGTGCAAGGGATCTCGGGCTTCTGCCATTCCCCTTTCTCTGTCCATCCGCAGTGTATATGCTTTCCTCCTGAGGCATCCTCATGTCAGCCAGGACGATGACCCCCCTATTTCCAAATGAAGACCCTGGGGGTCCAACAAAGACTGGGATTCTGTTGGACTCTAGATTCAGTGTACAGTGCTCTGACATGTGCTTCCCTAGCCCAAGTCTTCACCAACCCAAGTCTCCAAGCGACTCTAGGCTCTCCAAGGCTTCCAGCAAGCGAAAGCCTGTCTCTAGGGAATCGGAACACAGTGACTCATTGATGGAGAGCCAAGGCCAATGGACCCATGATGCTTCTATAGAACTCTGTAGAAACACAACACTCTCCAGGAGAATGCTGAAGGCTTTTCTTCTGTAGCTATAGTCTAACCAATGGGACTTGACTCATGGTAATTCCAGGTGCCCTAGTCCTTTCTTCTGGAGTCTGGGCCAAGGGTGGCCCGGGGCCCAGCAGAAAGCTACCAATTTCACAAATTCCTTGCCCATGTTTGGGCCTTTGGGCATGCAGCTCAGAAAATGGATGCTGCTGCCCCATGGCAGAGCTCTCTTGACCCTGTGCCTTTTTCTCTCTTCTCACTTCCCCGGTGTCTGCTTTTTCTTGAACACACACACCCTCAGTATGTGTGTGCCAATGCACATGTGGGGGCTGGATAGTGAAAGGAACCCATGTGGAGAGCAAGTGGGCCTTATTTCTCCCAGAATATCAGACTCTCTCATTTCTAAAAACATGATGGGAGGGATTTGAGCCATGTTCTAAAAAGGGCCCGAGCCCAGCCTTATCCTCTGGGCTCTTCCTACCTCCTGTGATCTGGGTCAGTCCTAGTCTCTCGATCAGATCAGTCACCCCACTGTACAGTGAGAGTTTGGATACAGGACTCCCTAAACAGTGGTCCAGAGGATGAGATGTCAGGCTCCATGAATCCTGGCTAGGGTGTCAGTGGGGAGTGGTCAGCCACACCTGTAGATGAAGTATACCGGTTTCCTTTAGACAGGCCTCAACACCTGCCTAAGACAGGCAAATATTCAGAGCCAAGGAGGGAAAACCAGGTGTGTGTCACTGGACATCACAGGACATCACTAACCCCACAGTGCATGAGTGTGCTCCCTACCTTATGAGGCGTGTATGATAATGCAGCACAGGTTCTGCTCCAGAAGTAGGTCTGGAGCAACCACCCCATCCCACTACCACCTCCTGGTCCCAGGAGAGAAGGCATAGAGAGCAACCGGGCAGAAGTACTGTATCTCAGAATCAGAGAGTCTACTTCCACCCCTGCCTCTGCTGCTAGGCACACAGAGATCTGTCCCTCAGAAGGAATGAGAGAATGCACAGAGTGACGTGACTAGCACCGTCTTCCCAAGCTCACAAACTGACTGAGGAAGGAGAAACACCTGTTGTCTTTGGCCAACAGTGCCATCTAGTAGTTCCACCTGAAAGCCCTGTCATCAAGGAGCCTTCCGAGATTCTTTCTTCAGAATCAGAGGGAACGATTTGGCTCTAGGCATGTGTCCTGTCCTTGCCATCAGTAACTGGGGTAGCTGTGAGACAGCTAGCGGTAGGAGGGATGTGTCCCGGATGATGCAAGTATTTGGGAGCAAGTCTTGGTGTAGGATTGCATGCAAAGGTACTTTCTGTGCTGACCAGACCCTGCCCCATCCTGCCTACATGAAAACCTGCTGCTCTTCAAAATCAAGCCATCTCCATTAGTGAGGGGAGAGAGGCCCACTGGATACCCATGCTGATGCGTACCCTAGCCAGCTAAGCAACACCATGTGCTCAGATTTCATCAGGGATGGCAGATCCATATTCCTACCATATCCTCAGGAACTGGCTGGGAAGCTGGCATCATTCATATGGCCATGGCCCCTGGAACATGAGCCCTAGCCAGGAAAGCAGCGTTGCCAGGTGCATGAGTAGAAGCAGTGCCAAAATTCTGCAGCTCCCAAGGGCTGGCGTCCCTCAACAGAAAAGTTATCTTTCTTCCTCTACTCTCGATCCAGACAGGAGGCTAGCTCCATTCCCACACCTCTGGCTTAGCCTACACACAAGCATTCTCCACCAGGCACCTACAGAGGCTCTAGGCCTGGTGATGGCCACAAATTCTGAAATCCAACGACAGGGTGCCTGTGGCCAAGCCTATTGCACACTCACCAGGAATTCACCAGACTCCCAGCTTCACAGGACAGGACATGCCTCTGACACAAGGGCTCTAAAACAATCCCCGAGAAACTCTGATATCCCAAGAAGAGAAAGGATTTCCTATAGCTATAGTAACCTCTTCAGCAACAAGAGCTCAGGGACATGTGAATCAATTGTCCTCTGGGACGCCAGACACTCAGAGCCCTCCATTGGGTCAGGAACTGACTGGAAACTCGTTTCCAATTCTCGTAACTCAGTTGCGTGTGGGAGAGTCACATGGTCTCAGTGTGTGATGTGGGAGCAAATTAGAAACTCAGCAACGGGAGAGGAATGACTACAAGGGGAGTCAAAGCTATCCATTCAAAGGGGCATGGGGAAAACCGAGGAAGGAGACCTCTACCTTCCCTTCCTATTGTCCCACACAGGACGCAGACTCCACCACTAACCTCTGGCTTAGCCTACCCGCAAGCAGTCTCCCTGGGTCCCTTCATGTACCTTAGGTTTGGCGAGGTCCACATCATTCTGAACCCAATTGAGAAGGGCTCAATGCAATATCTCTGTTACCATTCCAAGGACACCACAAAACCCCCAAGCTGAACAAAGAGGATATTACTCTAAGACTCTGTCTTGGAATAGTCTTCAGCAAACCGTCTTTCGTGAAAAGGACAAAGGGGTGGCAGCGGAGACACCCAGTGCCAGAGCCGTTCATTATGCATGTGACTGGAAGAATGTTGAGAATGAAGCACCCAGCGCAGGGTCCTATCAACTGGGCTGTATCTGGAAGGAGAAAGGCCTGAGGGCTTCGCCACAGAAGCCCCCTGAACAACTACTGGTGAGAGTCCTGTCAGCAAGAAGCCTGCATTCCTTCTTTGGGAGCCAGTGATTTCTGCATTGTAATATCTCTGCCACAATTCCCATCAGTTGAGGGAGGCAGCAGGGCTTGAGCTGTAGCTATTGGGTTCTGAGGACTCTTGCTCAGGAATCCGCAACGAGGACTTGCTTCCCTAATTCCTGCCAAAGGCTCTTCCAGTGCTGACCCTTCCGGGTTCATACTGCCCTTGTGTAAACTGTCTGCTTCACAGAATGAACACCAGTCACTCATCAGGTCAGTGAGGCAAACTGGCTCCCCTTTACCCTGCATAGCACAGCAGGCCAAGCACCAAGCACCTAGGGACTGAAGGACTTCTTTTCTTTGGTACAGCAGAGCCTGATAGCTCTCACTGAGCACAGGAGCACAGTGAGAGTTTGCAGCCTAGCCAGGGGTGCCAGCTGTTGAGTGATGGCTCCAGGGGTAGTATGGGGGAGGGGGGAACGGTCGAAAAACAGCAAGGGGAAGGAAATGGGAGTCAGATGTGCCACAGCTCGACATTTCCAGTGGGAATGGGGATCCACTGGGAAAGAAGATGCCTGGCTTCATTTGCCCTCGGCCCAGAAGGAGGACAGCTCAGTGCCCAAATCTCTGGCCCAGGCTACGTGCCAAACATCCTCTGCCGGTCCCCTCCAAAATACCCTGGGCCTCTGAATGGTCACATACTTTTGAAATGCAGTGAATCAACAAAGACAGAGCCCTGTGACAAGACTTCTTCCCCAGTCACAAGGACTGGACCAGACTTCCGGGTGTAAGGCAGAGGATAGGACTCTTGAGACCCTTACTCTGAAGTAACAGTTGTGACAAGGACCCTGTTTCTATACGAGAGTAAAGATGATTCAGGATGGCAGGAGTTCTGCAGACCTGGAATGAAGAAAAATATGGAAAAGGAAGTGGCCAGCATCAGCTGCTGGCAATCTGGCCTGAAGAAGAAAAGGAAACACAGATGGCTTAGGCAACGGCGCCATCTAGTGTCTCTGTGCGGGAGCCTTGTCAGCAGCAGATCTGCCTTCTTTCCCAAGGACCTGGAGAGCTCGGGGAATTGGTCTGCTTTTCTGACTTTTCCCATCATGAAGTGGAGTAGGCAGTGACAGTGCTGTATCTTGGAGCTTCCCTCAGCTGTGGCGCCAAAGTGTGGAGAGGGGAAGTGGTTCTCTCTTAGTGTCTAGGGCTTTTCCGTGCTGACCAGCTTCTGGAGCCTACTGCTCCAGTGTGAACTGTCTGCTTTTCAGAAGGAACACACCTCAATCAGGCAGAGCAAGGAGATGAGCTGCCTCCACTCCAGCCACCCGCACCCCCAACCCTTGCTTCCAACAGCCAAGCACCAAGGTCAGGAATAGGAGGCTATTCTCCTTTGGGATACCCGATGCTCATGGCTGTTACTGAGCAGGGGACCCAGCTCCCACTGGACGCCCATCCCCGGATGCCTGCTCGGTGAATGCCAGCGCCATGGCACCTACGGGTGAATGAAGAGGCGGTCAAAAGCACAGGAATGACTTCAGCCAGGACCAAAGGGCGTTCAATATTTCCATGCAATGGCAATGTGATCCATGGGCAGTGGAGATGTTTCTCTCAATTCCCCTAGGTCCAGCAAGGAAGCCAGCTCGCCGCTAATCCGTCTGGCCCAGCCTGGCCAAAAAGAGCTCTCGACTGGACTCCTTTGGATGTCCTAGGGCTCTGGATGTCCATGTAGTCCTGAAACCAAAAGGCCTGGGCTCCTTTCTCTCCAGCTTTCCCACAGTCATAAGGGCTTGTCCCCTTTGGACATCTGCAAGCCGGAGATAGCACTCTGAAAGACTGAATTGGTGTGGACCCCACGACGATCCTTGATGGATGATAAACCTGTGCTATGAAACTGGATCCACCGAGGCCCAGAGTTCTTCATGTTGAGATGAACTTGACTAGCACAGTGTATTCCCAAGCAGGCCGGCTCAGGGATCACAGGGGCCGTTTGTGGGCGTTTGCTACAGGAGTGTTCCAAAGGATGCTCCTTGGAGCCCTGTGAGCAAGAGGCCCACATCCTTCCTTAAGAAATAGAGGGGAACGTTGGCTTCTGGTGTGTTTCTGCCCATCATATCCATCGAGAGGGGCAGCAGAGGTTCTGAGATAAAAAGAGGATCCTTCCATGTAATGGTCTAGAGGTGGGAACGAGGCCTTGGTGCAGCATCTATTCTAAAGGCTTTCAGTGCCCTGATCAGGTCATGGAGCATGCTGCACATGCACAGATAACTGTTCTTCTGAATGAAGGTAGCTCCAGCCATTAGGGGCAGGGTCCACGTGATTACTCATTCCTACAATACTGTGGCCTGCCCAGTACCCAGGGCTCAGGGACAGGGGGTTAGTTATCCTCTGGGATATCAGACTCTGCGAGCCCTGCCTTGACTCAGGAAAGACTTGGAACTCACCTCCACTCCAGAGTCGTTGGTCGGTGTAGAGGACAGACACAGGGTCTCTGTGTGTGAACTGAGACGAAGTTAGGAGAGCAGCAATGGTAGAGGAATGACAATAAGGTGAGTCAAGCCGTGCATTCAATTTGGCATGGGGGAAACTGAGGAAGGAGACCACGACTCTTCCTTTCCCTTGTCCCACACAGGAAGCGGGATCCACCTCGAACCTCTGGCTTAGCCTACCCACAAGCATTCTCCCTGGCTGCCTGCACACACCCTGGGTTTAGGGAGGGCCACATCATTCCAAACCAAATTCAGAGGGGAAGAAGGCAACACCTCTATCTCCATCACAGAAACACCACCAAAGCCCCAGGCTGAGACACTGTCTCGGAAGAGTTTCCATGCAAACTGTCTTTCCTCAAAAGGGCTCAAGGGTGGCAATGCAGACACACACACTGCCAGACTTCTTCATCACACATGCCTTGGAGAAAGTTGAGAAGGAAGCACCCAGTGCACCCTCTATCTCCCAGCTTGTATTGAGAATAAGAAAGGCCTGTGGGCTAAGGCCAAAAGAGCACTCCGAAGGATTCTACATGGGAGCTCTCTCAGCAGGAAGCCCGCCTTCTTTCTTTAGGAGGCAGGATTTCTGGCTTGGTCTCTCCCCACCACTTTTCCCATCAGTCAAGGGAACCAGCAGTGTTGGAGCTGGAGCTACTGGGTTTGGAGGGCTCTTGCTCAGGAAACTGCAACAAGGGCTTGGTCCTTGTTCCTGTTGAGGGCTCTTCCAATGCTGACCCCTCTTGTTCCCACTGCCCATGTGCAAACTGGGTGCATCCCAGAATGAAGCATCCAAGTCAAAGAGTCAACTTGGGACCCCTTCACGTGCCATAGCAGAGCAGGCCAAGCACCAGGCACACAGGGACTTCTTTCTTGTGTCATCTTTCCTTTGGTAGAGCAGAGTCTGAGAGTCCTTAATGAGCACAGGACCAGAGGGGGAGTTTGTGGTCTTCCCAGGACTGTCACCTGCGTGAGTGATGGCCCCATGGGTCCTAAGAGACACAAAAATAAATGGTCAGAAATACAGCAAGGGTAAAGAAATGGGAGCTAGATGGGCCAAAGCTCGACATTTCCAGTGGGCATGGGGATCCACTTGGAAAGAAGATGCCTGGGTTCATTTGCCCTTGGCCCAGAAGGAGGCCAGCCTCCTGCTGAAATCTCTGCCCAGTTTCCCACTAAACAACCTCTGCTGGTCGCCTTCAAATGCCCTGGGCCTCTAAATAGCCACATACTTTGAAAACCAATGAGTTCATGAAGAAGGAGCCCTGTGGCAAAACCTCTCTCATAACACAAGGCCTGAACCAGAACCCCAGGTGTAAAGCAGACGATAGGACTCTTGAGACACTGATTGAGATGAATGGTGGAAAGAACCTTGTTTCTGCAAGAGAGTAAAGATGTGTCAAGATGGATAGTGAGGGCTGGAGTCCTGAGACCTTGGATGAAGTAAAATATGGAGGAAGCCCAGAACCAGCTGCTCGCAATCCGGCCCTTTGAAGACAGCACTTCCTTCCTGGATTCCCTGCAATTGATTTCAAACACTACTAACACAGTGAACCAAGATGTTAGATGAATGAAGCATTGCCCACCATGTGGTTTGACAAAGATGAATATATGGCACTTCTCTCCAAGATCCGAGCATACGTTTCCAAACACTACCAATTTGTTGGAACAAGATATTAGTTGAATGATGCAATCTCCACAGTGTTGATTAACAGAGTTGAGAATAAGCCACTTCCCTTAGTTTGGGTGGGATTTCAAAACTCTTCACCTAGTGACACAAGAGGGTAGTCGAATTGAGCCTTGACAGTGTTTTTCACAGAATAGAGTGTATGGCACTTTGCTCCCAGTTCTAAGCATGGGACTCAACACACTCCTCACTTACTGAAACAAGACGTTAGTTAATATCACCACAGTGTTGTTTCCAGAGAGGAGTGTACGACACTTTGCCCCTAGTTCTGCGCATAGGATTCAACACACTAGTATGTTACTGAAAGAAGATGTTAGTTAAATGATGCATTCCCCACAGTGTTGGTTCACAGAATTGACTACGTTGCACGTAGCTCCTTGTTCTGTGCATTGGATTCAACACACTAGTAACTTACTGAAAGAAGATGTTAGATGAATGATGCATTTCCCACATTGTTGTTTAACAGTTCTCAGTGTATTATCCTTTGCTCTTAGTTCTGGGCATGAGATCCAAAAGATAACTAACTTACTGAAAGAAGATGTCAGTTAAATGCTGCACCCCCCACAGTGTTGTTTCACAGAGTTGAGCATATGGCACTTCACACCTAGGTCTACACATAGGATTCAACATATGAGTAACTTACTGAAATAAGATGTTAGTTGAATGATGCATTTTCCACAATACTTGGAAATGAGAATGAGAAATGAGAGCATTGCACATAGCTTCTAGTTCTGCGCATGGGATTCAACACCCTACTAACTTACTGAAATGAGATGTCAGTTAAATGATGCATTCCCCACAGTATTGTTTCGCAGAGTGGAGAGTATGGCACTTTGCTACTTGTTCTGCGCATGGAAATCAACCCACTACTATCTTACTGAAAAGAGATGTTAATTCAATGATGTACCCACTCAGAGTTGTTTCTCAGAGTTCAGTGTATTGCACTTCGCTAGTAGTTCTGCACATGGGATTCAACACACTACTAACTTATTGACACAAGATGTCAGTTGAATGATGCATTCCCCACAGTGTTGTTTCACAGAGTTGAGTGTATGGCACTTTGCTCCTAGTTATGCACATGGGATTCAACACACTCCTCACTTACTGAAGCAGGATGTTAGTGAATGATGCATTCGCCACAGAGTGGTTTAACAGACTTGAGTGCATTGCACTTAGCTCCTAGTTCTTTGCATGTGATTCAACATACCACTAACTTACTGAAACAAGATGTTAGTTGAATTATGTATTCCATCAGTATTGTTTAATAGAGTTGAGTGTATGGCACTTCACTACTAGTTCTGTGCATGGGATTCACCACACTACTAACTTACTGAAAGAAGATTTTATTTGATTGATGCATACCCCGCAGTATTGTTTCACAGAATTGAGTGCATTGCACTTAGCTCGTAGTTCTGCACATGGGATTCAACACATTACTGACTTACTGAAACAAAATGTTAGTTGAATCATGCATTTGCAACAGTGTTATTTCACAGAATTGAGTGCTTGCACTTAGCTCCTACTTAAGTACATGTGATTCACCATACCACTAACTTACTGAAAGAAGTGGTTAGTAGAATGAAGCATTCCCCTCAGCTTTGTTTCACAAACTTCAGTGTATTGTACCTCGCTCTTTGTTTAGTGCATGGGATCCAACACACTGCTAACTTACAGAAACAAGATGTTATTTGAATGATACATTCCCCACAGTGTTGGTTCACAGAGTTGAGTGTATGGCACCTCGCTCCTAATTCTATGCATAGGATTCAACACGCTAGTTACTTACTGAAAGAAGATATTAGTTGAATGATGCATTTACAACAATACTGGTTCCCAGAATTGAGAGCATTACACTTAGCTTCTATATCTGCACATGGGATTCAACACCTTACTAACTTACTGAAACAAGATGTCAGTTGAGTGATGCATTCCACACAGTGTTGTTTCTCAGGGTGGAGTATATGCCACTTTGCTCCTTGTTTTGCGCATGAATTTCAACCCACTGCTAACTTACTGAAAGGAGATGTTAGTTCAATGATGTATTCCGCACAACGTTATTTCTCAGAGTTCAGTGTATTGCACTTCGCTCCTAGTTCTGCGCATGGGATCCAATACACTCCTAACTTACTGATACAAGATGTCAGTTAATAATGCATTCCCCACGGTATTATTTCACACTTGAGTGTATGGCACTTTGCTCCTAGTTCTGAGTGTGGGATTCAACACACTCCTCACTTACTGAAACAAGATGTTAGTGAGTGATGTATTTGCCACAGTGTTGTTTGACAGATTGAGTGCATTTCACCTAGCTCCTAGTTCTTCGCATATGATTCAAAATACCCCAAACTTATTGAAACAAAGTGTTAGTTGAATGAAGCATTCACCACTGTTTTGTTTCACAGAGTTGAGTGTATTGCACATCGCTCTTAGTTTTGTGCATGGGATCTAACACACTGCTAACTTACTGAAACAAGATGTTAGTTGAATGATGCATTCCCGTCAGTGTTGTTTAATAGAGTTGAGTGTATGGCACTTCGCTCCTAGTTCTGTGCGTGGGATTCAACACACTACTAACATACTGAAACAAGATGTTAGTTAATGATGTATTCCTCACAATGATGTTTCACAGAGTTGAGTGTATGGCACTTTGTTCTTAGTTCTGGGAATCAGATTCAACACACTACTAACTCACCTAAAGAGGATGTTAGTTGAATGAAGAGTTCCCCACTGTGTGGGTTCACAGAGTTGAGTGTATTGCACTTCGCTACTAGTTCTGTGCATGGGATTCATCACACTACTAACTTACTGAAACAAGATGTTAGTCGAATGATGCATACCCCGCAGTATTGTTTCACAGAGTTGAGTGTATTGCACTTTGCTACTAGTTCTGCGGATGGGTTTCAACACACTACTAACTTACTGTTACAAGATATTGGTTGAATGATGCATTCCCCACAGTGTTGTTTCACAGAGTTGAGTGTATTCAACTTTGCTCCTAGTTCTGAACACAGGATTCAACATCCTACTAACTTACTGAAATGAAATGTCAGTTGAATGATGCATTCCCCACAGTGTTTCACAGAGTTGACTGGAAGGACATTTGCTCCTTGTTCTGCATATGGGATTCAACACACTCCTAACTTACTGAAACAAGTGTCAGTTGATTGATGCATTTCCCATAGTTGTTTCGCAGAGTTGAGTGTATGGCATTTCGCTCCTTGTTCTGCCCATGAAACTCAACCCACTACTAACTTACTGCAACGAAATGTTAGTTCAATGATGTATTCTGTGCAGTGTTGTTTCACAGAGTTCAGTTTACTGCACTTCGGTCCTAGTTCTGCGCATGGGATCCAATACACTACTCACTTAGTAAAACAAGATGTCAGTTTAATAATGCATTCTCCACAGTATTTTTTCACAGAGTTGAGTCTATGGCACCTCGCTCGTAGTTCTGCACATGGGGTTCAAAACACTCCTCACTTACTGAAACAAGATGTTAGTTGAATGATGCATTCCTCACAGTGTTGTTTCACAGAGTTGAGTTTATGGCATTTCGCTCTTAGATCTGCGCATAGGATTCAACACACTCCTAACTTACGGAAACAAGATGTCAGTTGAATGATGCATTCCCCACCCTGTTGTTTCAGAGTTGAGTGTATTGTACTTTGCTCCTAGTTTTGCGCATAGGATTCAATACACTAGTAACTTACCAAAAGAAGATGTTAGGTGAACGATGCATTCCCCACAGTGTTGTTTAACAGATTTCAGTGTATTGCCTTTCACTCTTGGTTGTGGGCATGGGATCCAATACACAACTAACTAACAAAAGAAGATGTCAGTTGATTGATGCATTTCCCACAGTATTGTTTCACAGAGTTGAGTAAGCGGCACTTCCCATCTAGTTCCACCCAGGGGTTTTCAAACAGAACCAACTTGGTGAAACAAGATGTTAATTGAACAATACTTTTCTCACAGAGTTTTTTTCACAGGGTTGAGTATCTGGTATGTCCCTCCTCATTCTGCACATGGGTTTCAAACAGGATCAATGTAGTGGAACAAGATGTGAGGGCAAAGATACATTCCCCACAATGTTTTTGACAGTCTCTGCCTATGTGAGACTTCCCTCCTAGTTCTGCCCATGGGTTCTCAAGCACTACCAACTTAGAGATACAAAATGTTTATTGAAAGATGTGTTCCCTGCAGTGTTGCTTTTCGGAGTTGGGTATGTGACACTCCCTCCTAGTTCCCCGTATGGGTTTGAGAAACTCTACTGCCTTAGTGAAACAAGATGCCAGGTGAAAGATGTATAACCTACTGTGTTGTTTCACAGGGTTGAGTATGTGGCACATCCCTCCTAGTTCCGCATATGGGTTTTCAAATGAATCAACTTAGTAAACACAATGTAAGTTGGATGATGCATTCTTCACAGTGTTCTGTCAGAAAGTTGAGTATGTAGCACCTCTATCCTTGTTCCATGCATGGGTTTTCAAACAGTCCCGATTTCGTGAAATAAGATGTTAGTGGAATGACGCATTCCCTCAGTGTTGGGTCACAGAATTGAGTGTGTGACACGTTTCTCCTTAATCCCCACTTGGATTTTCAAACACTACCAAGTTTGTGAAGCAAGATATTAGTTTACTGATGTATTCCCCACAGTGTTGTATCACAGAGATGAGTATATGGCACTTCGCTCCTAGTTCCCGCTTGGGTTTTCAAGCACTTCCGACTTAGTGAAACAAGATGTTTTTGAAAGATGCATTCCCCACAATTTGTTCCACAAAGTTGAGTACTCCAGCTCCAAGTTGCTATAGTGAGCAAATGGCACTCCACTCCTGGTTCCCATAGTGAGTATATGACACTCCACTCATAGTTCCAAGCATGGGTTTTCAAACACTACCAACGTAGAGAAAGATGTTAGTTTAACGATGCATTCTTCACAGTGGTGTTTCCAAGAGTTGGGTGTGTGGCACTTCTCTCTTAGTTCTCCACTCGGTTTGTCAATCACTACCAAAACGGAAAAACAAGATGATAGTTGAATGATGCATTGCCCACAGTGTTGCTTCACAGAGAGGTGTATGTGGCACTTTTCTCCTAGATCCATGCTTGGGTTTTCAAACACTACCAACTTAGTGAAACGAGATGTTAGTTGAGTGATGCATTCCCTACAGTGTTGATTCACAGAGTTGAGCATGTGGCTCTAGCCACCTAGTTCCGTGCATGGGTTTTGAAAAACTACCAACTTAGTGAAACAAGATGTTTGGGTTAAGGATGCATTCCCTACAGTGTTTTTTCCCATAGCTGGATACGTAACACTTCCCTCCTATTTTCCCGCATGGGATTTCAAACGCTACCGGCGTAGTGAAACAAGATGGCAGTTGAATGATCCACAACCCACAGTGTTGTTTCACAGAGTTGAGAAAATGGCACTTTCCTCCTAGTTCCTTCCCCTCATGGGTTTTCAAACAGTACCAACTTAGTAAAACAAGATGATGGTGGAAACATGCGTTGACCTCAGTGCTGTTTCACTGAGGTGAGTATATTGCACTCTCTTCCTAGTTGCCCTCATGGGGTTTCAAACACTACCAACTTCGTGAAACAAGATGTTAGTTGAAAGATTCATCTCTCACAGTGTTGATTCACTGTTTCACACAAGGGTTTCAAACACTACCACCTTAGTGAAACAAGGCACTGATTGAAAGTTGTATACTCTACTGTGTTGTTTCAGAGTGTTGTATGTGACACTTCCCTCCTAGTTCCCCAAATGGGTTTTCAAACAGAACCAACGTACTGAAATGACATGTTAGTTGAATGATGCATGCCTCACAGTGTTGTTTTACAGAGTTGAGTATGTGGTACTTTCATTGTAGTTCCCCGCGTGGGTTTTCAAACAAGACACAGTAAAACAAGATGTTAGGTGAACAATGCAGTCTCCACAGTGTTGTTTCACAAGAGTTGAGGATGTGGCACTTCATTCCTAGTTCTCCACGTGGATTTTCAAACACTACCAACATAGAGAAAAAAGATGTTAGTTGAAAGACATATTTTCTCAGTGTTGTCTGGCAGAGTTACATATGTGGCACTTCCCTCCTAGTTCCAGGCAGGGGATTTCAAACACTCCCAACATGGTGAAACAAGATGTTATTTGAAAGATGCACTGCTCACAGTGTTGTTTCACAGAGAGAAGTATGTGGCACCTTCTTCCTAGTTATCTGCATGGGTTTTCAAACACTACCAACTTAGGGAAACAGGATGGTAGTGGAACAACGCATACCTCACAGTGTTGTTTCACAGAGTTGAGTAAGAGGCACTTTCCTCCTAGTTCCCCTCATGGGTTTTCAAACATTACCACCTTAGTGTAACAAGATGTTATTTGAACAACGCACTGCCCACGGTGTTGTTTCACAGAGTTGAGTGTATGTCACATCTCTCCTAGTTCTCCACTTTGGTTCTAAAACACTAGCAACTTGGAGAAATAAGATGTTAGTTGAATGATGCATTCCCCACAGTGTTGTTTCACAGAGAGGAGTAAGTGGTGTCTTCTTCCTAGTTATCCGCATGGGTTTTCAAACACTACCAACAGTGAAACAAGATGTTAGTTGAGTGATGCATTCCCCACAGTGTCGTTTGACAGAGTATATGGCACTTCCCGCATAGTTACCGCAAAGGTATTCAAACACTATTAACTGAGTGAAAAAAGATGTTAGTGGAATGATTCATCCCCCCACAGTTTTCTTTGACAAAGTTGACTATATGGCACTTCCCTCAGTGTTTCTCACATGGCATTTCAAAACCTACTTACTTAGAGATATGAGATGTTAGTTGAATGATGCATTCCCCACAGTGTTAACCCATGGGGTTACCTACGAGAGAAGTGTCATATATACAAGTCTGTCAAACAACACTATGGGGAATGGAACTTTCAACTATTAAGTTGATTCATTAAGTTAGAAGTGTTTGAAAATACATGTGGGGAACTATGAGGGAAGTGCCATATACTCAACTCTATCAAACAGCTCTGTGGGGAATGCTTCATTCAACGAACATTGAATCACTAACTTGGTAGTGTTTGAAAACTCATGCACGAAACTAGGAGTGAAGTGCCATATATTCCACTCTGTCAAACAACAATGTGGAATATGCATCATTCAACCAGCATCTTGTTTCATTAAGTTGGTAGTGCTTGAAAACCCACATGCAGAATGAAGAAGGAAGTGCAATACACCCAACTCTGTGAAAGAACACTGTAGGGTATGGATCTTACAGTAACATGTCATTTCACTAATTTGGTAGTGCATGAAAACCCACGCGCGAAACTAGAAGGGAAGTGCCATTTTCTGAACTCTGTGAAACTACAGAGTTGGGAATGCATCATCCAACTACCATCTTGTCACACTACATTGGTAGTGTTTGAAAACCCATGCAGGGAACTAGGACGGAATTGCCGTATACTGAAAACTGTGAGACAAAACTGTGGGGAATGCATTTTTTTTAAAATCTCGTTTCACTGAGTTGGTGCTGTTTGAAAACCCACGTGGAAACCTTTGAGAGAAGTACCACTTACTCAACTTTGTGAAACACACTGTAGGGAATGCAACATGCAACTAACTTCTTGCTTCACTAAGTTGGGAGTGTTTCAAAACGCATGCAGGGGGTGCGCCTGGGTGGCTCAGTCAGATAAGCATCCAACTTCAGCTCAGGTCATGATCTCATGGTCTTTGAGTTCGATCCCCACATCAAGCTCTATGCTGACAGCTTGGAGCCTGGCGCCTGCTTTGGATTCTGTGTCTCCCTCTCTCTCTGCCCCTCCCCCGCTCATGCTCTCTCACTCTCTCTCTCTCTCTCTCTCAAAAATAAACATTAAAAATCTTTTTAAAAAATGAAAACGCATGCAGGGACCTAGGAAGGAAGTGCCCCATACTCCACACTGGGAAACAACACTGTGGGGAATACATCATTCAAATATCGTCTTGTTTCACTATGCTGGTAGTGTTTGAAAACCCGTGCGTGGAACTAGGAGCAAAGTGCCGTATACTCAACTCTGGGAAACAACAGTGGGGGGAATGCATCTTTCAACTAACATCTTGTTTCACTAAGTTGATTGTGTTGAAAACCAATGTGGGAAACTAGGCGGGAACTGCAATAAACTCAACTCTGACAAACAACGCTGAGGAAAAGTCATCCTTCATCTAACCTCTTGTTTTTCTAAGTTGGTACTCTTTGAAAACGAAACCGGGAAACAAAGACGGAAGTGCTATATTCTTAACTCTGTCAAATAATACTGTAGGGAATGCATCATTAAATGAATATCTTGCTTCATTAAGTAGGTAATGTTTCAAAACATATGCGTGGGACAAGGAGGGAAGTGACACCTAGTTAACTCTGTGAAAGAACACTGTGGGGAATTCATGGTTCGAATACCATCTCCATTCACTAACGTGGTAGTGATTAAAAACCCATATGCAGAACTAGGTATAAAGTGCCATAGATTGCGCTCTGTCAAACAACAATGTGGGAGATGCATCATTCAACTAACATCTTGTTTCACTAAGTTGGTAGTGATCAAAAACCAAAACGCAGAACCAAGACAGAAGGGCAATATACCCACTTTGAAACACAGAATGGTAGGATTATGTGTCCTTCGCCTAAAACCTTGTTTCACTAAGTTGGTAGTGTTGAAAACACAAGCAGGGACCTAGCAGAGAAGTGCCTCATACTCAACACTGGGAAACAACCCTTTGGGGAATGCATCATTCAACTAATATCTTGTTACACTAAGTCAGTAGTGTTTGAAAACCCATGCGCGGATCTTGGAATGAAGAGCCATATCCTGAACACTGTGAAACAACACTGTGGGGAGTGCATCTTTCAACTAACGTTTTGTTACACTAAGTTGATAATGCTGTAAACCAACGTTCAAAACTTGGCGGGAACTGCCATACACTCACTTCTGGCAAACAACACTGTGGGAAATGCATCATTCTACTAACACCTTCTTTTCCTAAGTTGGGAGTGCTTGAAAACCAAGGTGGGAAACACTTATGGAAGTGCCAAATTCTCAACACTGTGAAACAATATTGTGGGGAATGTATCGTTCACCTAAAATCTTGTTTCACTAAGTTGGTAGTGTTTGAAAATCCAAGCGGGGACGAGGAGAAAAGTGCCACATACTCAATTCTGTGAAACAACACTGTGAGGTATGCATCTTTCAACTAACATCTAGTTTCACTAGGTTATAGCAGTGTTTGAAAATCCATGTTCTTAATAAGGAAGGATTGCCATATACTCAGTTCTGTGAATCAACTCTGTGGGAAATGCATCTTTCACTTAACATCTTGTTTCACTAAGATGGTATCATTTGGAAACGCAAGTGGGGAACTAAGAAGAAAGTGTCACATACTCAAATCTGTGAAACAACACTGTGGGAAATCCATCATTAAACTAAAATCTTGTTTCACTAAGGTGGTTGTGATCGATAACCTATGCAAGGAACTAGGCAGGAAGTGCCACATACTCAACTCTGTGAAACCACATTGTGTAGAATCCATCGTTTACCTAACATCTATTTTCACTAAGTTGGTTGTGCTTTAAAACCTATGCACGGAACTAAGAGAGGACTCATGTATATATTCAGCTGTGTCAAAAAACACTGTCGGGAATGCTTCTTCAACATCTTCATTAACATCCTTTTAAACGAAATTAGTAATGATTGCAAACCCTTGCAGAGACCTAGGACATAAGTCCCACATATTCAACTCTATGAAATAACACCGTGGGGTATGCATGGTTCCACGGCCATCTTGTTTTCCTATGTTGTTAGTGTTTGAAAACCCATGTGGGGAAGTTGGAAGGAAGTGCCACATACCCAACTCTGTGAACACTGTGGAGAATGCATACTTCACTTAACATCTTGTTTCACTAAGTTGTTAGCGTTTCAAAACCTATGTGCAGTACTAGGAGGGAAGCTCCATATATGCCACTCTGTGAAACGATACTGTAGGGAATGCATGATTCAACTAACATCTTCTTTCACTAAGTTGGTAGTATTTGCGAGGAACTAGGAGGGAAGTGTGAAAGACTCAACACTGTGAAAGAACACTGTGGGGAATGCATCGTTTCTCTGACATCTTCTTTCACTAAGATAGTAGTGTTTGAAAATCCTTGTGGGTACCCAGGAGAAAATGGCCACATACTCAACTCTGTGAAACAAAAGTGTGAGGAATGCCTCTTTCAACTCATGTCTTGTATCACAAAGTTGGCTGAGTTTGAAAACCCATATTCTGTCCTAGGAGGGAAATGCCATATACTCAACTCTGTGAAACAACACTGTGGGGAATGCATCGTTTAACTAACATCTTGTTTCACTAGTTTGGTAGTGTTTGAAAACTTTTGCATGGAACTAGCAGGGAAGTGCAATATACTCAACTCTGTGAAACAACACTGAGTAGAATGCATCATTCAACTACCATCTTGTTTCACTAAGTTGTAGCATGTTAAATTCCATCTGCAGAACTAGAAGGAAAGTGTCATATACTCAACTCTGTGAAACAACACTGTGGGGAATGAATGATTCAACTAATCTCTAGTTTCACTAAGTTGGTAGTGTTGGAAAACCTATACGCAGAATTACGAGGGATGTGCCATATACTCAACTCTATGAAACAAGGCTGTTGGTATTATCTGAGAACACGTGCAGGGAACTAGGAGGAGAATGCCATATAGTCAACTCTGAAACAGCACTGTGGGGAATGCACCATTCAACTAACAGCTTGTTTCACTCAGTTGTTTCTTTTGGAAACCCAGGTGAAGAACTAAGAGGGAAGTGACACATACTCACCTCTGTGAAATAACACTGTGGGGAATGCATGGTTCAACTAACTTTTTGTTTCACTAACATGGTAGTGCTTGAAAACCCATGTGCAGAACAAGGAGGGTCATGCCATATACTCAACTCTATGAAACAACACTAGGGACAATGAATCACTCAACTAACATCTTGTTTCTCTATGTTGCTTGTGTTTGAAAAACCCATGTGCCAAACTAGGAGTGAAGAGCCATATATTGCACCCTGTCAAACAACAATGTGGGAGATGCAGAATTCAACTAATATCTTGTTTCACTAAGGTGGTAGTGCTTGAAACCCCACATGCAGAACGAAGAGGGACATGCAGTATACCCAACTCTGTGAAAGAACACTAGGATATGCATCTTTCACTTACATGACGTTTCACTAATTTGGTAGTGCTTGAAAACCCGTGCACAGAACTAGGAGGGAAGTGCTGTATTCTGAACTCTATGAAACAACAGTGTGGGGGAATGAATCATTAAACTACCATCTGTCACACTACGTGGGTAGTGTTTGAAAATCCATGTGGGGAACTAGGCGGGAATTGCCGTATACTTGACTCAGTGAGACAAAACTGTGTGGAACCCAATGTTTAACTAATATCTCCTCTCACTGAGTTGATGTTTGAAAACCCATGCAGAAACCTAGGAGGGATGTACCACTTACACAACTCTGTGAAACACACTGTGGGGAATGCAACATGCAACTAACATCTTGGTTCACGAAGTTGATAGTGTTTGAAAACACAATAGGAGTGACTAGGGAGACTAAGTTGAGAGTGCGGAAAACCTCTGTTTGAAACTAGGCGGGAACTGCCATACACCCACCTCTATCCAACAACACTGTGGGAAATGCATCATTCAGCTACACCTTGTTTTTCTAAGTTGGGAGTGTTTGAAAACCAAAGTGGGAAACAAGAATGGAAGTGCCATATTCTCAACACTGTGAAACAACACTGTGGGTGATGTATCATTCACCTAACATCTTGTTTCACTAAGTTGGTGGTGTTTGAAAATCCATGCAGAGAACGAGGAGAAAAGTGCCACATATGCAATTCTGTGAAACAACACTGTGAGGTATGCATGATTCAACTAACATCTAGTTTCACTAGGTTGGTTGTGTTTGAAAACCTTTTGGGGAAACTAGGAGAGAAGTGAAGTATACTCAGCAGTGTCACAAAACACTGGCGGGAATACATCATTGAACTAACGTCTTTTTGTACAAAGTTAGTCATGTGTGAAATCCCATGCGCAGAACTAGGAGGAAAGTGCCATATACTCAACTCTGTGAAACAACACTGAGGGGAATGAATCATTCAACTAGTCTCTAGTTTCACTAAGTTGGTAGTATTGGAAAATCTATGCACAGAATTAGGAGGGAAGTGCCATATAGTCAACTCTATCAAACAAGGCTGTGGGCAATGCAATATTCAACTAATATCTTGTTTCACTAAGTTGGTAGTGTTCGTAAACCCATGTGGGGAGCTAGGAGAAAAGTGGCATATACACCTCTCTGTGAAACAACACTGTTGGGAATGCATCATTCAACTCTCATCTTGTTTTTCCAATTTGGTAGTGTTTGAAAAACCAAGTGAGGAACTAGAATGGAAATTCCACATACCTAACTCTGTGAAAGAACACTGTAGGGAATGCATCTTTCACCTAACATCTTGTTTCACTCTGAGGGTAGTGTTTCAAAATCTATGCATGTAATTAGGAGTGAAGAGCCTTAAACACAATTCTGTGAAACAATACTGTGGCGAATGCCTCATTCAACTCACATCTTGTTTCACTGAGATGGCACTGTTTCAAATCCCATGCGGGGCACTGCGAAGGAAGGGCCATATACTCAACTCTATCAGAACACGCTGTGGGGAATGCATCGATCAACTAATATCTTGTTTCACTAAGTTGGTAGTGTTTGAAAACCCATGCGGGAAATGAGGAAGAAAGGGCAATACACTCAACGCTGTGAAACAACAGTGTGGCAAATACATCGATCAGGTACCGTCTTGTTTCATTACGTTGGTAGTGTTTGAAACCCATGCAGGAGCTATGAGGAAAGTGCCTTATACTCCTTTCTGTGAAACAGCACAGTGGGGAATGCATTGTTCAAGTAACATCTTATTTCTTCAGTAGATAGTGTTTGAAAACCTTTGCGGGGACCTAGAAGACAAATGCCTCATACTCGACTCTGTCAAAAACACTCTGGGGGAATGCATCCTTCCCCTAATATCTTGTTTCACTAAGTTGGTGTGTTTCAAAACTTATGCGCTACTAGGAGGAAAGTGGCATATACTCAACTCTGAAACAATACTGTGGGAAATGCATCCTTTAAATAACATCTCGTTTCCCTAAGTTGGTAATGTTTGAAAACCCATGGGCGGAAATAGGAAGGATGTGCAACATACTCAATTCTGTGAAAAAATATTGTGAAATATGCATCTTTCTATTAACATCTTGTTTCACTAAGTTGCTAGTGTTTGAAAACCCATGTTCTGGCTTGGAGGGAAGTGCCATATCCTTCACTCTGTGAATCAACACTGCAGGGAATGCATGGTAGAACTAACATATCTTTTTACTAAGTTAGTAGTGCATGAAATCCCATGCGCAGAACTAGGAGGCAAGTGCCACATACTGAAACCTGTCACACATCACTGTGGGGAACGCATCATTTGAGGAATGTCATGAGTCACTAAGTAACTAGTTTTTGAAATCCTATGCGAGGAACACTGAGGGAACTGCCATATACTCGACTCTGTCATAGAACCCTGTGGGGAATCCAACATTCAACTAATATCTTGTTTCACTAAGTTAGAAATGTGTGAAAATCCATGCAGGGAACTCTGAAGGAAATGCCGTATACCCAACTCTATCCAACAACAGTTTGGGGAATGCAACATTTAACTAACATCTTGTTTCACCTAGTTGGTAGTGTTTGCAAACCCATGCGGGGAGCGAAGAGGAAAGTGTCACATACACCTCTCTGTGAAACAACACCGTGGGGAATGCATCAGTCATCTAATCTCTAGTTTCAGTAAGTTGGTAGTGTTCGGAAACGCATGCGAGGAACCAGGATGGAAGTGCAGTTTACTCAATTGTAACAAAAATCACTGCGGGGTATGCATCATTCAACTGACATCATGTTTCACTAAATTAGTAGTGTTGAAAAACCCATGTGCGGAACTAGGAGGGAAGTGCCATATACAAAACTCTGTCATGCAACATGGAGGGGAATGCAGCATTCACTCACTTCTTGATTCATTAAGTTAGAAGTAATTGATACTCCATGCGGGAATTTCAGAGGGACATGCCATTTATTCAACTCGGTTAAACAACACTGTGGGGAATGCATCATTTCACAAACATCTCGAATCACAAAATCAGAGGTATTCAAAAACACATGTGGGGAACTATGAGGAAGAGCCATACACTCGACTCTGTTAAACAACTGTTTTGGGAATGTATCATTCAACTAACATAATGTTTCACAAAGTTGGTAGTCTTTGAAACCCCTGCAGGGAACTAGAAGGGTAGAGCCATATACTCAACTATGTGAAAAAACACTGTAGGGAATGCATCATTCAATTAATTTCTAGTTGAACTAATTTGGTAGAGATTGAAAACCTATGCGTGGAATAAGGAAGGAAGTGTCGTATAACCAATTGTGCTAAAAAAAAATGTGGGGAGTGCATCATTCAACTAACATCTTGTTTCACTACATTGGTAGCGTGGAAAACAAATATGCGAAACTAGATGGGAAGTGCCATCTACACAACTCGGCGATACACTATGTGGGGGATGCATCCTTCTACTAACACCTTGTTTCCCTATGTTGGTGGTGTTTGGAAACCCATGCAGGAAACTAGGAGGGAAGTGCCAAATACTCAATTCTGTGAAACAACACTGAGGGGAAAGCATACTTCACCTAACATCTCGTTTCACAAATTTGGTAGTGTTTCAAAACCTATGCGCAGAAGTAGGAGGGAAGCGCCATATACTCAACTCTGTGAAACAACACTGTGAGGAATACATGATTCAACTAATATCTTGTTTCACTAAGTTGGTAGTGTTTGAAAACCCATGCGGGGAACTAGGAAGGATGAGTCCTATACTCAAGTCTATCGAACAACACTGTGGGGAATGCATCCTTCACCTAACATCTTGTTTTGGTAATTTCGTAATGTTTTAAAACCTATGCGCAGAAGTAGTAGGGAAGTGTCATATACTCCACTCTGTGAACAATACTCTGGGGAATGAATAATTCAACTAACATCTTGTTTCACTAAGATGGTAGTGTTTGAACCGATACGGGGCACTCCGAGAGAAGGGCCCTGTACTCAACTCTATTAAACAATGCTGTAGGGAATGCATCACTCAACCATCATCTTCTTTCACTGTGTTTGAAAACCCATGCTGGGATCTAGGACATAAGTGCCACATACTCAACTCTGTGCAACAACACTGTTCAACTAACATCTTGTTTCTGTTAAGTTGCTTGCGTTTGATAACCCATGCCAGGAACTTCAAGGATAGTGCCATATACTCTGTCAGAAAACACTGTGGGGACGTATCATTCAACTAACATCTTGTTTGATGATGTTGGTAGTCTTTGAAATCCCAGGTGGGAATTAGGCAGGAAATGCCTCATACTCAACTTTGTAAAACAACATGTGTGGAATACAGCGTTCAACTAACATCTTGCTTCACTAAGTTGGTATTGTTTGAAAACCCACTCAATGAAGCTAGGAGGAAAGTGCCTCATACACCTCTGTGTCTAATAACACTGTGGGGAATGCATCACTCGACTAACATCTTCTTTTTCCAATTTGGTAGTGTTTCAAAAACCAACCAGGGAACTAGGATGAAAATGCCACATACCCAACTCTGTGAATGAACACTATGCATGGGGAATGCATCCTTCACCTAATGGCTTGTTTCAATAAGCTGGTAGTGTTTCAAACCCTATGCATGTAACTAGGAGTGAAGTGCCAAAAACTCAACTCTGTTAAACAATACTGTGGAGCAGCCTCATTCAACTCACATCTTGTTTCCCTAAGATGACACTGTTTCAAAACTCATGTGGGCCACTGCAAAGAAAGGACCATATACTCAACTCTGTTAAATAACATGATGGGGAATGCATCCTTCAACTAATATACTGATTCACTAAGTTAGTAGTGTTTGAAAACCCATGTGCAGAACTTGGAAGAAAGTGCCATATACTCAACTCTGTCCAACAACACTTTAGGGAATGCAGCATTCAAATAACATCTGGTGTCACTAAGTTAGTAGTGTATGAAAACCCATGTGAGAAACTAGGAGGGATGTGCCATATGCTCAACTCTGTCTAACAACACTGTGGAGGAGGCATCATTCATCAAATCTCTTATTTCACTAAGTTGGTAGTGTTTGACAACCCATCCGGGAACTAGGAGGGATGTGACCTATACTCAACTGTGTCAAACAACACTGTGGGAATGTATTCTTCAACTATCATCTTGTTTCATTAAAGTAGTATTGTTTGGAAACCCATGCGAGGAACTCTGAGGGAAGTGCTGTATACTCAATTTGTCAAATAACACAGTGGGGAATGCTTCATTCGTCTAACATCTTGTTTCACTATGTTAGTAGTGTCTGAAATCCTTTGCAGGCAACTATGAGGGAAGTGCCATCTTCTAAGAGCCAGAATGCCAGAAACTGGTGCTGGGCCTCCCTTTTCCATATTGTTCTGCAAGACTCCTGCCCTCATTATTTATCTTGACACATCTTTCCTCTCTTGCAGAAACAAGGTTCTTCCTGCCATCTATCTCAATCAGTGTCTCAAGAGTCCTCTTGTATGCCTTCCACCTGGCAGTCTGGTCCAGTCCTTCTGATCTGGGAGAGGTTTTTCCACAAGGCTCCTTCTTCATTAACTCACTGGGTTTCAAATGTCTGTGGCCTTTCAGAGGCCCAGGGTATTTGAAGGGGACCAGCAGAGGTTGTTTGGTGTGTAGGCCAGGCCAAAGATTTGGGCAGGGCACGGTCCTCCTTCTGGGCCGAGGGCAAGTGAAGCAAAGCATCTTCTTTCTAAAATGGATCCCCATTCCCACTGGAAATGTTGAGCTTTGGCCCGTATGGCTCCCATTTCTTTCCCCTTGCTGTATTTCTGACCATTTATTTTTTTCTCTCTTAGGCGCCATGAGGCATCACTCAAGCATTGGCACCTCTGAGTAGGCCGAAGACTCCCCCTCTGCTCCTGTGTTCAGTGAGGGCTATCAGCCTCTGCTGTACCAAAGGAAAGATGACAAGGAAAGATGTCCCTGTGTGCGTGGTGCTTGGCCTGCTCTGTATGGCACGTGAAGGGGTCCCAGTTTGACTCCTTGACCTGGATGATTGGTCTCCATCATTCTGGAATGCACCCAGTTTGCATAGGGGCAGTATGAATGAGGAGGGTGTCAGCATTGGAAGAGCCCTTGCCAGGAATTAGGAAACCAAGCCCTTTTTGCAGAATCCTGAGCACAAGCCCTCCGAACCCAGTAGATCCAGCTCCACCACTGCTGGTTCCCTAAACTGATGGGAAAAGTGGGGAGATACCAAGCCAGAAATCCTGCCTCCTCAAGAAAGAAGGCAGGCTTCCTGCTGACAGAGCTCCCATGTAGAAACCTTCAGAGTGCTCTTTTAGCCTAAGCTCGTAAGCCTTTCTTATTCTGAATACAACCTGGTTGATAAGTGAGTGTGCTTCATTCTCAACTTACTCCAAGTCATGTGCGATAAAGAACTCTGGCAGTGTGTGTGCCTGCATTGCCACCCCTGATCCCTTTTGAGGAAAGACAGTTTGCATTAAAACTCTTCTGAAACAGTGCCTCAGCCTGGGGCTTTGGAGGTGTTTTTATGATGGTGATAGAGGAGTGGCATTGGATGCTTCTGGATTTGGTTTCAGAATGATGTGTCCCTCCCCAAACCCAGGGTGTGTGCAGGCAGCCAGGGAGAATGCTTGTGGGTAGGCTAAGCCAGAGGGTGGGGGTGGATGCCGCCTCCTGTGTGGGACAAGGGGAAGGGAGAGTAGTGGTCTCTTTCCTCGGTTTCCCCCATGCCAATTTGAATGCATGGCTTGACTCACCTTATTGTCATTCCTCTCTCATTGCTTCTCTCCTAACTTGGTCTCAGTCACACACAGAAACCCTGTATCTGTCCCCTACAACAACCAATGTCCCTGGAGGGCAGGGGAGTTTCCAAGCCTTTCCTGAGCCAATGCGGGGCTCTCAGAGTCTGATATCCCAGAAGACAGCTATCCCCCCGTCCCTGAGCCCTTGGTGCTGGGCAGGCCATGGTGTCATATTGTGAGAATGGGTAGTCACATGGACCCTGCCCCTAATGGATGGAGCTGCCCTCATTCAGAAGAACAGTCTGTCCATGTGCAGCATGCTCAATGTCCTGGTCAGTGCACAAAAAGCCTTTTGAATATATGCTGCACCAAACCTCGTTCCCACTTCTTGACCTTCACATGGAAGCATCTTTGTCGTATCTCAGCACCTCTGCTGCCCCTCTCGATGGATATGATGGGCAGAAGCACACCAGAAGCCAAACTTCCCCTCTATTTCTTAAGGAACAATGTGGGCCTCTTGCCCACAGGGCTCCAAGAAGCATCCTTTGGAACACTCCTGTAACGAAAGCCCACAAAAGGTTCCTGGGATTCCTGAGCCAGCCTGCTTATGAATACGTTGTGCTAGTCATGTTCATCTCAACATGAAGAACTCTGGACCTTCGTGGATCCAGTTTCATGACACAGGTTTAGCATCCATCAAGGTTCGTCTTGGGGTCCATACAAATTCAGTCTTTCAGAGTGCTATCTCTGGCTTGCAGATGCCCAATGGAGACAAGCTCTTATGACTGTGGGAAAGCTGGAGAGAAAGGAGTCCAAGCCTTTTGGTTTCAGGACTACCTGGACATCCAGAGCCCTAGGACATCAGAAGGGGTCCAGCTGAGAGTTGTTTTGGGGGAGGTTGAGTCAGACGCATGAGCGAAGAGCTGGCTTCCTTGCTAGGCCTAGGGGAATTGAAGAGAATCATCTCCATCACACATGGATCGCATTCCCACTGAATGCAAATATTGAATGCCCTTTCGTCCTGGCTGAAGTCATTCCTGTGCTTCTGACTGCCTCTTCATTCACCCTTAAAAGCCTTGTAGCTGGCATTCGCTGAGCAGGCATCCAGGGATGGACGTCCAGTGGGAGCTGGGTCCTCTTCTCAGTAACAGCCATGGGCATTGGGTATCCCGAAGGAGAAGAGCCCTCCTATTTCTGAGCTTGGCGCTTGGCTGTTGGAAGCAAGGGGTGAGGGGTGGGAGTGGAGACAATTCACCTCCTTGCTCTACCTGATTGAGGTATGTCCCTTATGAAAAGCAGACAATTCACACTGGAGCAGTAGGCCCCAGAAGGTGGTCAGCACAGAAAAGTTAGTACACTAAGAGAGCACCATGCCCCTCTCCACACTTTGGAGCTGCAGTTCTGGGAACCTCCCAGCTACAGCACTGCCTCTGCCTACTCCTCTTCCTAATGTGAAAAGCCAGAAAAGCATACCAAGTCCCAGGGCTCTCTAGGTCCTTCTGAAGGAAGGAGGCAGGCCTGTTGCTGACAGACCTCCCAGACGGAGACACTAAGGGCGCTGTTGCCTAAGCCATCTGCTGTTTCTTCTTTTTCTTAGGACCAGATTGCCAGCATCTGGTACTGGGCACTCCCTTTTCCATAATTTTCTTCATCTCAAGTCTGCAGAACTTCAGTCCTCCTGATCCATTTTGACACTTCTTTACTCTCTTGAAGAAACAAACGTCTTCTCACAACCATTTCTTCAGAGTAAGGGTTTCAAGAGTTGTATCTTCTGCTCTCCACCTGGAAGTCTGGTCTAGTCCATGTGACTGGGGGAGAGGTTTTGCCACAAGGCTCTCTCTCTGTTAATTCACTGTGTTTTAAAAGCATGTGGTGAGAGGGAGGGGCCAAATGGTGGAATAGTAGGGGGAACTGGTGCTCTCCGGTGTCTTTCAAACTAAGAAGGAATGAAACTGAGGGACTCTCAATCCCAGAGATCTGCAGGAAGAGGAGTTGGAGGCTATGGGGAAGAAAACGCGAAATCCAGAAAATCCTGGGAGACTGAATGAGTGCAATCTGGAAGAAAGAAAGAGAGCCACGGAGATGCAGACTCGGGGGAGTGGGCCCCGGGCCCCAGGACCCTTCCGCGGAAAGGCAAGGATAAAAGAAAGAGTAGTGGGGAAAGCACCTCGGACCGGAGTGAAGAAGAAGCTTATCATCCAGTCTCTAACCGCGAGGCTTTTGGAGAGAAGGTCCATTGCTCATGGCGGAGCTGGCTGAGCTCCCTTCACTCTGGAGCCAGTGACGCTGACCAAGCCTGTGACACAGAGAAGCGCTGAGCCATCACTTGATTGGTGCTGAGTCAGGGACACAAGTTATATAGGGAAAACCGAGTGTGCAAGGGGTGCGTTACCACCCAGCATATGGCACTGCACCTTCAACCCAGACAGAGTCAAGGACGGAAACAGAGTTGTGTTTTGAGACCCCGCGTGCATGAAGAGGAGGCTTGGAGGATGCCATTGTGGTCACGCTGGTGCTGAGTCAGAGACTCAATTTATATAAGGCACAGTGGTCTGAGTGAGTTAAAGGAACTCAGTTGAGCATGGGGCGCGCAACCGCCCAGCAAATTGCACTGAACCTGCAACCCGACCAGAGTTGAGGACAGGAAACAGAAGAGTGATTTGAAACTCTGGGTCCATGAAGAGGGGGCTGGGAGGGCGCCATTGTGGTCATGCATTCTCACAAAGCGAAACCCTAGGACTCCGCTCGCGAGCAATGGAGTTGGGACCCGCCTATACCAGGCCATGCCCCTCCTCATACGAGAGATGCCTTTCTGCAGGAAAGGCCACGGAGACATGAGTACTGCAGCATTGCCTGAATTAATTTGAAGTCAATTCTTCTGCTTTAGATATATTCTCCCTCTTCTCCTTTCTATCTCTCCCCACCTTTAAAGCAGTCATCTGGGGGTTTTGGCTTGCTTAAACAGACACTTAACCCACTCTCTCAATACATGTTCTACACCTCCCTCTTTAATTTCCTATCTCTCTCTATGGAACAGTCAGGCCACATAGTGCATATGGGAAACATCTAACTTCATTTCTCTTTCCTTGTATCCTTCCTTATTCTGATTTCTCTCTTTCTGGATCAAGTCTTCTAATCTCTTTACCTGGTCAAAGTTCAATTTCTTCTTCTCCCCACATCTGTCACTACTCTTTCTATGTATGCTCTGCCATCAGCAAAGCGCACACCCTATCCTTAACATGTAGCTGGTACGTCAGGTCGCATGCCTCCAGAGTGTCGTTCATTATTCCTTTTCATGTTGTGATTTGTTTGTCTGTATTATTTGTCGGTAAGGTTGTGAGTTTGTGTTTCCTGTTTGTCGGTCTGACCCTTTTCCTTTCCAGGGAGAACAAGGAAATTAACCAATACACACCTAGACAAAATGATGAAACGGAAGAACTCCCCTCAAAATAATGTACAGGAAATAGTGACAGTGGATGAAATGATGAAAGCAGAAATAAGAAACTTAACAGAACAAAAAAATAGAATGATAAACATAAAAATACTCGTCGGGCTTGAAAAAAGCATATAAGAAAGCAGGGGACCCATGAGGCAGATTTCAAGGTACTAAAAATCGGTCAGGAGGAATAAAAAAAATACCTTAAATGAGGTGCAAAACAAATTGAAGGTGGCCACAGTGCGAATTGAAGGGGCAGAAAGGAGAATAGGTGAATTAGAAGATAAAATTATGGAAATTGAGGCAGCAGAGAAAAAGAGAGAAACCGATTCAGGAACAGGAAAGGAGAATTCAAGAGCTGAGCGATGAAATCAAACAGAATAATATCCATCTTACAGGAATTCTGGAGGAAGAAGAGAGAGAGAAAGGAGTCAAAAGGATACTTGAACAAATCATCGCCGAGAACTTCCCCAACATGAAGAAGGAAAGAGGCATTGAAATTCAAGAGGCACAGAGAACTCCCCTCACACATAACCCAAATAGACCCTCAGCACGACACATCATAGTAAAGCTGGGAAAATACAAAGATAAAGAAAGAATTCTGAAAGTAGCTAGGGATAAATGAAGCAGCTAGACATACAAAGGCAGATACATTAGGATATTAGCAGACTTATCTACAGAAACTTGACAAGACATAAAGGAATGGCAGGAAATCTTCAATGTGATGAACAGGAAGGATATGCAGCCAAGAATCCTTTACCTTGCTAGCCTGTTATTCAGAATGAATGGAGAGAGAAAGGTCTTCCCAAACAAACAAAAATTGAAGGAATACATCACAAATAAATGAATCTTACAAGAGATCCTGAGGGGGACTCTATGAAGGAAAGGTCACAAGGAACACAGAGTACCAGAGACATCCTTACAAGCATGAGACCTACAGATAACATAGTGACTCTAAACCCATATTTTTCAATATTAATGCTGAATGTAAATGGACGAAATGCTCCAATTAAAAGACACAGGGTAACAGAATGGATTAAAAAACAAGATCCATCTATATGCTGTCTTCAAGAGACCCATTTGAGACCTGAGGACACCTTTAGATTGAAAGTGAGGGGATGGAGAACTATCTACCATGCTACAGGAACTCAGAAGAAAGCTGGAGTAGCCACACTTATATCGGACAAACTAGACTTCAAAGTAAAAGATGTAATAAGAGATGAAGTAGGGCATTATATAATAATCACAGGGACTATCCAGCAGGAAGAGCTAACAATTATAAATATATAGGCGCCGAATTCTGGGGCACCCAAATTTGTAAAACAACTAATTACAAATGTAAGCAATCTTATTGATAAAAATGTGCTAGTTGCAGGGGATCTTAATACCCCACTCACAGTGCTGGATAGATCCACTAAACGGAGAATCACCATAGAAACAACGGCCCTGAATGACACATGGGAACAGATGGGCCTGACAGACATCTTCAGGGCCCTTCATCCAAAAGCAAAGGAATTTACATTCTTCTCAAATGAACACGGTACATTTTCCAAGATAGATCATATTTTGGTACACAAGGAAGCACTGAATAAATATAAAAAATTGAGATCATACCGTGCACACTTTCAGACCACAATGCTTTGAAACTTGAAATCAACCACAGGAGAAAGTCTGGGAAACCCCCACAAACATGGAGGCTAAAGAACAACCTACTAAAAGACGAATGAGTCAACCAAGCAATCAGAGAAGAAATTTAAAAATACATGGAAACAAATGAAAATGAAAATATAACAATCCAAACGCTTTGGGATGCGGCAAAGGCAGTTCTGAGAGGTAAATATATTGCAATCCAGGATTATCTCAAGAAACAAGAAAAATCATGGGGCACCCGGGTGGCTCAGTCAGTTGGGCAGCCGACTTCGGCTCAGGTCATGATTTCACGGTCTGTGAGTTGGAGCCCTGCATCGGGCTCTGTGCTGGCGGCTCGGAGCCTGGAGCCTGCTTCGGATTCTGTGTCTCCCTCTCTCTCTGCCCTTCCCCTGCTCACACTCTGTCTCTATGTCTCTCAAAAATAAATAAATATTAAAAAATTTAAAAAAAAAGAAACAAGAAAAATCACATCACAAATTTTAACAGAATGCCTAAAGGAACTAGAAACAGAACAGCTAAGACAACCCAAACCCAGCAGAAAGAGAGAAATAACAAAGATCAGGGCACAAATTAATCATATGGAAACAGAAAAAGTAATGGAACAGATCAATGAAACCAAGAGCTGATTCTATGAAAAAATAAACAAAATTGATAAACCTCTAGCCAGGCTTCTCAAAAAGAAAAGAGAAAACCCAAATTGATAAAATCACGAACAAAAATGGAGTGATTACAACCAATCGATCAGAAATACAGGCAATCATCAGAGAATATTATGAAAAACTATATGCCGTCAAATTGAACAACCTGGAAGAAATAGACAAATTCCTAAACAGCCACACGCTATCAAAACTCAAATGAGAAGAAATAGAAAACTTGAACAGACCCATAACTAGTGAAGAAATTGAATCAGTTATCAATAATCTCCCAACAAATAAAACTCCAGAACCACATGACTTCCCTGGGGAATTTTACCAGATATTTAAAACAGAGTTAATACCTATCCTCCTCAAGCTGTTCCAAAAAATTGAAACAGAAGGAAAACTGCTGGACTCATTCTATGAAGCCAGTATCACTTTGATTCCCAAATTAGATAGAGACCCAGCAAATAAAAGAGAAAAAGAGAACTACAGGCCATTAACCTTGATGAATATGGATGCAAAAATTCTTAACAAGATATTAGCAAATAGAATCCAACAGCATATAAAAAGAATTATTCACCATGATCAAGTAGGATTCATCCCTGGGTTTCAGGACTTGTTCGACATTCGCAAATCAATCAACGTGATACATCACATCAACAAAAGAAAAGATAAGGACCATATGATCCTGTCGATAGATGCAGAGAAAGCATTTGACAAAATACAGCATCCTTTCCTAATAAAAACTCTTGAGAAAGTAGGGGTAGAAGGAATATACTTAGGCATCATAAAAGCCATTTATGAAAAGCCCACAGCTAATATCATCCTCAATGGGGAAAAACTGAGAGCCTTCCCCTGATCTCAGGATCAGGAATACGACAGGGATGTCCACTCTCACTACTGCTATTTAACATAGTGTTGGAGGTCCTGGCATCAGGATAGGCAAGGATGAAGTCAAACTTTCACTTTTTGCAGACGACATGATACTTTACATGGAAAATCCAACGGAATCCACCAAAAGCCTACTAGAACTGATCCGTGAGTTGGGCAAAGTTGCAGGATACAAAATCAATGTACAGAAATCGGTTGCATTCCTTTACACCAACAATGAAGCAATAGAAAGAGAAATAAAGAAGCAAATTCCATTCACAATTGCACCAAAAACCATCAAATACCTAGGAATAAACCTAACCAAAGATGTAAAAGACCTTTACACTGAAAACTATAAAAAACTTATGAAGGAAATTGAGGAAGACACAAGGAAACGGAAAAACATCCCATGCTCATGGATTGGAAGAATAAATATTGTTAAAATGGCAATACTACCCAAAGCAATCTACACATTCAATGCAATCCCAATCAAAATTGCACCAGCATTCTTCTCAAAGCTAGAGCAAGCAATCCTAAAATTTGTATGGAACCACAAAAGACCTCGAATAGCCAAAGTAATACTGAAGAAAAAAAAACAAGGGCAGGAGGCATCACGATCCCAGATTTTAACCTCTACTACAAAGCGGTAGTCATCAAGACAGCATGGTATTGGCACAAGAACAGACACATAGACCAATGGAATAGAATAGAGAACCCAGAAATGGATCCACAAGCATATGGCCAACTAATCTTTGAAAAAGTATCCAATGGAAAAACGACAGCCTCTTTAATAACTGGTGCTGGGAGAACTGGACAGCAACATGCAGAAGAATGAAACTAGACCACTTCCTTACACCACTCACAAAAATAAACTCTAAATGGATGAAGGACCTGAATGTGAGACAGGAAACCATCAAAATCCTAGAGGAGAAAGCAGGAAAAAACCTCTTTGACCTGAGCCACAGCAATTTCCTATGCGACACATCTCCAAAGGCTAGGGAATTAAAAGCAAAAACGAACTATTGTGACCTCATTAAGATAAAAAGCTTCTGCACGGCAAAGGAAACAGCCAACAAAACTAATAGAAAACCGACGAATGGGAAAGGATAATTGCAAATGACATATCGGATAAAGGACTGGTATCTAAATTCAAACTCCACACCCGAAAAATGAATAAAAGTGTTTTTAAACCTATGTGTGGAATATGAGGAAAGTGTCACACGCTTGACTCTATAAAACATCACTGGAGAAAATATATTTCAACTAATGTCTTTTTCCATCAAGTGAAAAGTGTTTGAAAACCTATGTCTTGAACTATAAAAAAAAAATAGAGAGAGAGTGCCATATACTCAACACTGTGAAACAACACTGTGGAGAATGAATTTTCAAATAACATTTTCTTTCACTAAGTTAGAAGTGTTTGAAAACCAAGTGGAAGTATAATGAAAATGCCACATACTCTGTGAAACAACACTGTGGAGAATGCATCTCTCATATAACATCATCTATCACTAAGTTTACATGTGTTTACAAGACATGTGTGGTAGTATATGAAAAATTCTATGTACTCAACTCTGTGAAACAACACTGGGAACCAGAGATCTTTAACTAACATCTTCTTTCACCAAGTTAGAAGTGTTTGAAACCTATGTGTGGAATAGAAAAAATTGCCATATACTTAACTCCATGAAACAACACTGTGGAGGGAGCTTCTCCCAACTAACATCTTTTTTCATTAACTTAAAGTTGTTTAAAAACTTATGTGTGCAACTAAAGGAAAGTTCCGTATATACAACAATGTGAAACAACATTGTATAGTATAAATATTTCAACTAACATTATCTATGACTAAGTTAAAAGTGTTTGTAACCTATATGTATGTGTGTAACTCCACAGAAAGTGCCAAATACTCAATATTGGAAAACAACATTTTGTAGAATGCGTCTTCAACTAACATCTTCATTCATGTAGTTAGAAGCGTATGAAAAACCTATTTGTGGAACTGTAAGGAAAGTGTCATTTTCTCAAGAGTGGAAAAGAACACTATGGAAAATGTAACTTTCAAATAACATCTTTCACTAAGTTAACAGTGTTTGCAATCGTATGTGTGGAACTCTATGGAAAGCGCCATATACTGACCTCTATGAAACACCACTTTGCAGAATGTGTCTATTATCTAACATCTTCTTTCACTAAGTAAGAAGTGTTTGAAATCTTAAGTAAGATAGTTTAAGGAAAGTGCCATACACTAAACTCTATGAAACGACACTGTAAAGAATGTATCTTTCAATTGATATCTTCTTTCACAAATTTAGAAGTATTGAAAACTTATGTGTCGAACTATAATGGAAGTGCCTCACACTCAACTCTGTAAAACAACACTTCAGAGAAAACACCTTTCAAGTAGTATCTTCTTTCACTAAGCTACAACTGTTTGAAAATGTATGTGCGGAACTATAAAGATAGTGCCATATAATCAACTCTGTGAAACGACACTGTGGAGAATGCATCTTTCAACTAATTTCTTCTTTCTCTATATTAACAGTGTTTGTAAACGTATGTTTGGAACCATATGGAAAGTGCCTTATACTCAGCTCTTTGAAACAATGCTGTGGAGAATGCAACCTTTAACTAACATCTTTGACATTATTAGAAGCATTTAAAAACCTCTCGGTAGAACTATAATGAAAGCGTACCTTAGAAGCAGCAATTCGAAGCATGCATATTTTAACTAACATTGTCTTTAGCAGTGTTTGTAAACATATGCATGGAACTATATGGGAAGTGCCATAGACCTACCTCTATGAAATAACACTGTGGAGAAAGTATCATGGAAATAACATTATCTTTTACGAAGTTAACAGGATTTGCTAATATATTTGTGTAACCCAATGGAAAATGCCAAATACTCAACACTGAAATAACACTGTGGAAAACACATCTTCAACTAGTATCTTCTTCCATGAATTTAAAAGTTTTGAAGACCTATGTGTCAGAGAAGTTTAGATAGTGGAGAAATAGAGTGTCCCTGGGCTTTTCTCATCCCTCAAACACAGTTGTATTGAGGTATGATTACTTGGAACACCCAGGAAATCAATCTGCAGTATGGCAGAAGGATATGGTTGGAGGGAGAAAGTCCAAGTTGGAGAGCAACAGCTTGGCCAGCGTTAGGTGTGTGGATGTGAATTGGGGGATAGAGAAATGGTGGCACTGCAGAGGGGAGGGAACCCTGTAGACACAAGGGGAGAGAAAGAGAGAATTGTTGAGATAGTGTAGCATCAAGTTAGCACAAAAGAAGAGCCTTTCTGGACCACTGACTAAGGAGTGAAATGTACTGAGTGTTGCAGTTCTGTATTGCAAACAGGTTTTGGAGCTCAAACACTGAGGTTTTAGAAATGTGTGACTTTCTCCTGAGTAGAGTTGGGGTGTGTGCTCCTAGGGGGGTGGGAGATGGCCCTGGTTGCATAGCATGGTGGAGAGATCTTGAGAATGCACTGGGAAAGAACAGTGGCCTTCCCGTTGTACTTTGGAAGAGGATTTATTGCCTCCCCAAAGAGAAAATATCCTGCAGCTGCCAGCCAAAAGCCTTTCATTAGTAGAGTGGAGAAGCTGTCCTCCAGAAGAAGGGAGTGATCCACACCATACCAGATCCTTTAAGACTTTGGGTTTTGAATCCCAGCCATGGGTCAAATTAAAAACGCAGGATACCTGTGGCACAGGGCTAGCTGACTTCCCTCATTATTCTGTAAGGGCTATCTGTATGAAGGGTATTGGGATCCCCAGTCTGGAGATGAGATATTTGGGTGTTGCCACTTTCTCCCCAACACCAACATGGTGCAACTACAGAGACCAACACAGCAACCCCCATTGTAGACAAGACCCTCCGTGCCTTGGCAACTGCTTATGTTTTAGGGAAAGACTGTGTAGGCCAATGAAGCTGACCTCTCCTCCAGACCAGCAAAGCCAGTATCATACAGGCACCAAGAGATAGCTCTTTTTTCCTTTTTTTCCACCTTATTTTTTTCTTTTTGCATCAGGCTCATAGTTTCTTATTCAATTTTTATCATTTCTTTTCATCCTTTTTTTTGGATCAGGCTTTTTAATCTTTACTTTTTCCTTCTTTTCTCTCTTCTGCTTTTTTAATTTTTTTTTCCTTTCTTTTTTTTTGGAATCAGACTTATAGTTATTTGATCGTTTGTTTGGTTTGTTGTTATTGTTGTTCCCTTACCTTTTCTATTTTTATAGGATCAGGCTTTTCTCCCACTTTCTTTTTTTTATTATTTTTTTTTAATTTTTAACGTTTATTTTTCTTTGAGAGACATAGAGATAGAGCGTGAGCAGGGGAAGGGCAGAGAGGGAGACACAGAATCCGAAGCAGGCTCCAGGCTCTGATGAGCCATCAGCACAGAGCCCGATGTGGGGCTCGAACTCACAGACTGTGAGATCATGACCCGAGCTGAAGTCGGCCGCTTAACTGACTGAGCCACTCAGGCGCCCCCCCCACTTTCTTTTCCAGGGTTACATTTAAAAAAATCAAAGCACACATAGTTAAAGGTCCAAACACTCCACAACTGCAAGCAAGGAGGAGCTCTGCAGATGACTGACCAGTGGGAAAGAGCAGCCAAAATGCTAGAGCAGAGTACATACAGCACACACCAGAAACGCTTCCTGAAGTGCCAGGCCCTGGACAGTGTATGATTCCTTTTTAATATATGAGTATTCTCAGGTGCAGGAAGTATAACAAGCTTTTAAAACGTGGAAAAGAAAGAAACTTAGCCAAAATGGCAAGCAGAGGAATTCTACCCAAAAGAAAGGTCAAGATGAAATCACAGTCAGGGGCTTATTCAAAATAGATATAAACAATATATCTGAACAAGAATTTAGGACAACAATCATTAGATTACTAGCTGGGCTTGAAAAAGCATAGAAGACATCTCCTTGTTGCAGAAATCAAAGACCTAAGATCAAAGTCAGGATGAGTTGAAAAAATGTTATAACTGAGATACAAAGTAAACTGCAATGACAGCAAGGATTGAGGAAGCAGAAGAGAGAATAGGTGAAATGGAAGGCAAAATTATGGGAAAAAATGAAGCTAAAAAAAGAGGGATAGGAAATCACTAGATCATGAGTGAAGATTTAGAGAATTCAGTGATTCCATGAAATGAAACAATATCTGCATCACAGGAGTCCCATAGGAAGAAAAGGGAGAGAAAGGGGCAGAAGGCTTATATGAACAAATTATAGCTGAAAATATCCCTAATCTGGGGAAGGAAACAGGCATCCAGGTCCAAGAGGCACAGAATTGAACAATCGACAAAAATAGATCAACACCATGACCACCACGACATATCATAATGAAACTCACAAAACACGAAGATAAAGAGAGAATTCTGAAAGCAACAAGTGACAAAATGGCCTTAACCTACGAGGGTAGATACATACGGGTAGTAGCAGACCTGTCCAATGAAACCAGACAGACCTGAAGGGAGTGGCAGGCAATATTCAATGTGATGAAAGGAAAAATATGCAACCAAGAATCCATTATCCAGCAAGGCTGTAATTCAGAATAGAAGGACATATAAAGACTTCCCAGGTGAAAAAAAAAAAAACTAAAGGAGTTCATGACAACTAAAGTAGCCCTGCAATAAATTTTAAGGGGGACTCTTGAGTGTAGTGGGGAAAAGAAGATCAAAGCAACGAACATGAAAAAAAATCTCCCAAGTTGGAGGAGCAGCATGTAGACCTGCTCAGTTTGTCTCCTCCCTGAAACACAGCTAGATAATCACCAAGACATTTTGCACACCTAGGAAATTGATCTGAGGATTAACACAACAACTTGCACAACTTGAGCCACAGAATTTGGCAAGTACATGGTGCAGAGAGATAAATTGGAGGAGAGAAAACCCATAGAAGGTAGGGAGCTGTTTTTGTGGAGAGAGGAGAGATAAAGGGGGAGAGTGCAGTACATCGTGAGAGTGCAGGAAAAACACTCCCCTTAATGGTGCTGGAAAGAAAGAGAAAGGGTGAACATACTTTCAGGGGACTGAATAAGGAATCTGTTCCCCAAAAACCACTGAATGGAAGAAAGAAGAGGGTTTCAATGCCACCAAGATTCTATAAATAGTGGAACACAGAGTCTGAAGTTTCAGAGCTCAATGCCTGGCCATACTCTGGTGAGGGAAGCAGGGATAATCCCGACTAGTAGTCATTGGAGTCTGAGGGGTCCATGTGCCACAAGGGAAGAAGCAGTTCCCCTGCTTGGAGAGCATTTGGTAGAGGCAATATGGACTCCCCACAGACAAAGATCCCAGCAGAACCTGAAGAAAAGCCATATTTGCTGGTATTGGGACAAAGACACCAGAGTACGTTGAAACCTGGAACGAGCTGTGTGTTGTGATTTGCCACAATCTCTGAATCTCTTTCCCTGTGCAATTGCACGAACGTTTTTTGTGGAAACTGGCACCTGGCCGTTGCTCAGTGAGACTCTCCCCCAGAAAGTCAGTGCGGGTCCAAGCCACAGAAGTCTCTAAAGTGTGGGTTTTGAAACACAATCGCATCTAAGACAAAACTCTGGAGGGAGGTGCCACCTGGCGGGCAGACAGCTTGGACATGGACAGGGTAGAGGTAGGGAGGGGATGAAGGCCTGAGACAAAGGAGGGGTGCTTAATTGCCGGTCAGTGGGAGCACAAATTTCCTGTGCCAGAGACTAGGGAGCTGGGTGAAGACATTTCCACCTGTCCCATGCATACATATGCATGCCTACACACATGCATGCCACAATGATCCACCAGTAAGATAAGCAGCATCACTTAGTGGAGAACGGTGCCATTACACCAAGCATCATCCAACTGCTCCCTCTAAGCACATCCCCTAGACGACCAGCACAAGTCCCACTGCCTGATTAGTGAACGGACTATAGAGTGCTTCATAGTTTCACTTCAAGGGGAAACTGGATGTAACTTCATTTGGGTTTCATTCTGTTTGCCAGTTCACTTATTCATTTTTCTTCTATCTTTATTTAAATTTTTTTCCTTTCTTTTCTTTTTCTTGGATAAAGAAAGAGAAAAACTTATTTTTTTTATTTTCTTTTTTCTGAAAAATTTTTTAATTTTAAATGCTTTTACTATAATTTTAATCTTTAAAATTTTTATCCTATTTCACTTTCTTTATTTCATCATTTAAGTCTATCAAGCTTCTTTCAAAAAGCAGACCAAAACACACCAAGGATCTAGCTACCATTATTTGATTTTTTGTTTTATTTTTAATTTTTTAATTTTTAATTTTTATTTTATTAATTTTTCCTTCCTCAAAAATGACAAAATGAAGGAATTCACCCCAAAAGAAAGAACAGGAAGAAATGATAGCCAGGGGCTTAATGAACACAGATATAAGCAAGATGTCTGAACTAGAATTTGGACCACAATAATAATAATAACAGTTGGGGTTGAAAATAGATTAGAATCCCTTTCAGTGGAGATAAAAGAAGTAAAATCTAGTTAAGACTAAATTAAAAATGCTGTAGCCTATAGGCAATCTCGAATAGATGCCACAAGGGCAATGATGGATGAAGGAAAGTAGTGAATCAGCGATATAGAAAACAAAATTATGGAGAATAATAAAGCAGAAAAAAGAGGGAAACAACGGCAAAAGAGTACCCTCCAAGACTTAGAGAACTCAGTGATTTATTAAAAAGGAATATCATTCAAATCATAAGAGTTTCAGAAGGTTAAGACAAAGAAAAAGGGGCAGAAGATTTATGTGAGCAAAATGTAGCAGAAAACTCCTAATTGGGGAAGAACACAGACATCAAAATCCTAGAAGTACAGAGAACTCCCATTAGATTCAATAAAAACCAACTATCACCAAGGCATATCATAGTCAGATTCACAAAATACACATACAAGGAAAGAATTATGAAAGCAGCAAGGGAAAACAAGTTTTTAATCTATAAGGGAAGATGGATCAAGTTTGCAGCAGACCTATCCACAGAAACTTGGCAGGCAAGAAAGGAGTGGCAGGATATATTCTAAGTGCTGAATCTGAAAATATGCAGCCAAGAATTCTTTATCCAGTAAGGCTATCATTCAAAATAGAAGGAGAGATAAAGAATTTCCTCTTCAAAAACTAAAGGCATTTGTAACCACTAAACCAACTCTGTAAGAAATTTTAAGGGGGGCTATTTCAGTGGAGAAAAGACAAAACAAAAAAAAATACCAAAAGCAACAAAGAATAGAAACCATCAGAGAACATCACCAGAAAATCCAACTCTACAGGAAACACAATGACACTAAATTTATCCTTCAGTGCTCACTCTAAATGACACTGGACTAAATACCCCAATCAAATGACATAGGGTATCAGAATGGATAAGAAAAGAAGACCAATCTATATGCTTCTTACAAGAGACCAATTTTAGATATAAAGAAACCTACAGATTGAAAGTAAGGGGATGGAGAACCATTTATCATGCTAATGGTCATCAAGAGAAAGCTGGAGTAGCCATAGTTATATCAGACAAACTAAATTTTAAAATAAAGACTGTAACATGAAAGAAGGCATTATATCATAATTAAGGGGTCCTTATATCTATAAGGGTTGTAAATATCTATAAGGGTTGAACACCAAAATATATAAATCAATTAATCACTAACATAACCACATTGATAATATTACCATAATAGTAGGGAACTTTGACATCCCACTTACAGCAATGGACAGATCATCTAAACAGAAAATCAACAAGGAAACAACGGGTTTGAATGACACACTGGACCAGATGGACTTAACAGATTTATTCAGAACATTTCATCCTAAAGCAGCAGAAAACACATTCTTCTTGAGTGTACGTGGAACATTCTCCAGAATAGATCACATACTGGGATACAAATCAGCCTTCGACAAGTATAAAAAGATCAAGATCATACCTTGCATATTGTCAGAACAATACTATGAAATTAGAAATCAATCCAAGAAAAAAAACTCAAAAAGATCATGAATCCTCCAAGATTTAAAGAGGAAATTAAAAGTACATGGAAGCCAATGACGATGAAAACACAACAGCCCAAAATCTATGGGATGCAGCAAAGGCAGTCATAAGAGGGAAGTATATAGCAATCCAGGCCTTCCTGAAGAAGGGAGAAAGGTCTCAAATGCTCAACCTAACCTAACACCTAAAAGAGCTAGAAAAGAAAACAGCAAATAAAGTAAAAAACCAGCATAAAAAGGGAAGTAATAAAGATTAGAGCAGAAATCAATGATATTGAAATTAAAAAAAATGTAGAACAGATCAATGAAACCAGGGGCTAGTCTTTGAAAGCATTAACAAAATTGATAAACTCCTAAGCAGATTGATCAAAAACAAATAGGAAAGGAACAAAATAAATAAAATCATGAATGAAAGAGGAGAGATCACAGCCAGTACAGCAAGATACAAACAATAATAACAGAATATTATGAGAAATTATATGCCAACAAATTGGTCAATCTGGAGGAAATGGACAAATTCCTAGAAATATAAAAACTACCAAAACTGAAACAGGATAAAATTAGGAAATAGAAACTGACCCATAACTGTAAATAAGTTGAGTCAGTAATCAAAAATCTCCCAACAAATAAGAGTGCAGGGGCAGATGGCTTTCCAGGGGAATTCTACCAAAGAATTAAAGAAGAGTTAACACCTATTCTTTGGAAGCTGTTCCAAAAAAAAATAGAAATGACAAAAAAATTTCCAAACTCATTTTACAAGGGAAATACTGCCTTGATTCCAAAATCAGATAAAGACCACACTAAAAATGAGAACTACAGACCAATTTCCATGATGAAGATGGATGCAAAAATTCTTAGCAAGATACTAGCAAACGGATCCAACAATGCATTAAAAGGATTATTCACCATGATCAAGTGAAATTTATTCCTGGGAGGCAGGGCTGGTTCAATATTCACAAAACCAATCAATGTGATACATAACATTAATAAAAGAAAGGATAAGAACCACACGACCCTCTCAATAGATGCAGAGAAAGCATTTGATATAATACAGCATCCTTTCTTGATAGAAACACTCAAGAAAGTAGAAATAGAAAAATGATACCTCGAGATCATAAAAGTGATATATGAAAGACCCACTGGTAATGTCATTCTCAATAGGGAAAAATTGAGAGCTTTTCCCCTCAGGTCAGAAACGCAACAAGAATGTCCACTCTCATCATTGTTATTCAACATAGTGTTGGAAGTCCTAGCCTCAGCAAACAGACAACACAAAGAAATAAAAGACATTCAAATCAGCAAAGAGGTGACACTTGCACTCTTCATGAATGACATGATAGTCTATGTGGAAAATCAAAATGACTCCACCAAAAAACTGCTAGAACTGATAGATGAAATCATCAAAGTCGCAAGATATAATTTCAAAGTACAGAAGTCCATCGTATTTCTATATATACAATGAAGCAATAGAAAGATAAATCAAGGAATCGATCCCATTTACAATTGCACCAAAAACCATAAAACAACTGGGAACAAACCTAACTAAAGAGGTAAAATATTGGGGTGCCTGAGTGGCTTAACTGGTTAAGGGTCCAACTTCAGCTCAGTCAAAACCTCAGAGTTTGTGATTTCGAGCCCAGTTTCTGAGCTGACAGCTCAGAGCCTGGAACCTGCCATAGATTCTGTGTCTCCCTCTCTCTCTACTCTTTCCATGCTTGCTCTCTATCTCTCTCGCTCTCTCTCAAAATAAATGAACATTTAAAAAATCTAATAATAATAATAATAAAGAGGTAGAAGACTGAAAACCATAGAATGCTTATGAAATAAATTGAAGAAGACACAAAGAAATGGGAAAATATTCCATGCTCATAGAATGGAAGAACAAATATTATTAAAAAGTCGATACTACCCAAAGTAATATACATATTCAATGTAATCCCTATCAAAATAACACCAGCATTCTTCACAGAGCAAGAACAAACAATCCTAGGGGTACCTGGGTGGCTCAGTTAGTTAAGCATCCAATTTCAACTCAGGTAATGATCTTGCAGTTTGTAAGTTCGAGTCCTGCATCAAGGTCTGTGCTGACAGCTCAGAACCTGGAGCCTGCTTTGGATTCTGTATCTCCCTCTCTTTCTCTGCCACTCCCCCACTTTCACTCTGCCTCTCTGTCTCTCTCAAAAATAAATATAAAAATAATTTTAAACAACAAACAATCCTAAAATTTGAATGGAACTAGGAAAAAAAAAACAAATAGCCAAAGAAATCCTGAAAAAGAAAACTAAAGCTGGAGGAATCACAATTCTTGACTTCAAGATATACTACAAAGCTGTAGTCACCAAGTATGATAATGGCAATGGCACAAAACAGACATTTAGATCAATGGAACAGAATAGAGAACCCAGAAATGGACCCACAAACGTGTGGCCAACTAATCTTTGACAAAGCAGGAAAGAATATCCAATGGAAAAAAAGAGTCTCTCCAGTAAAGTGTTGGGAAAACTGGACAGCAACATGCAGAAGAATGAACCTGGACCACTTTTACAAAAGTAAACTCAAAATGGACAAAAGACCTAAACACAAGACAAGAAGCCATCAAAATCCTCGAGGAGAAAGCAGGTAAAAATCTCTTTGACCTTAGTCAGAGCAACTTCTTACTAGACATGTCTCTGTAGGCAAGGGAAACAAAACCAAAAATGAACTATTGAGACCTCATCAAAATAAAAATCTTCTGCACAGGGGTGGGCCAAGATGGCGGAGGAGTAGGGAGGCCCAAAGTTTCCCTTGTTTTTTGAATTGAGAGGGACTGAAACAGAGAGATTCTCAACTCCAAGAACCTGGCAGAAAAGGTGTAGCAGCCTACAAGGAATGCAAGGAACATAGACAACGCCCTAGGACCGTGAGTCTAATCGAGAACGGACAAAACTAACTCGGGAAACTGAGCTGAGGGGAGGGTGAGCCGGGGACAGCGGGGAAAGTGCCCAACATGCCAAGGAGAGGGTCAGAGAGGGGGAGACCACCACCATCCAGCCCCTAAAGACAGGGCTTAGGAGAAGCTCTGTGTCTAACAGCAGAACTCAGCAGAACTCTCCTTGTGAGGGGACCGCGGTTGGAGGCACAGTTAGCCAACCCCCCCCCAGGGTCGCTCAGCCGCCGGCCCCATGGGGAGCGAACCACCCCGGGACCTAGCGACTGCTGCCCGCCTGAGCAGGGATTGCCCGCTAGTCGAGCGGCCGCCCCGGGGGAGCCAGCGACCTGGGACCACTGCCGCCGACTGCCTGAGCTGGGATTGCGCGCCAGGCGCCCCCGACGGTCCCGTGGGGAGCGAACAACCACTGGGACTGCTGCCACCGCTGTCGCTGGAGCGGGGAGTGCGCACCAGTCACCGCCGCCAGCCGAGCGGGGAGCCCTCAGCGCGACCGGCTGCCGGCGGGGCCCTGAGTCGCCTGCTGAGCACCTCTAACCCTGACACATTTGCAGCAGGATCAGGGGTGGCAGGCAGGCAGGCGCCCACCGACCAGTGGACCGCACTGCACCAGCGCCCATAGCAGAGTGAGGACAGAAACAAGGGGGCGAGTGGAAGCCCTGGGACTGGGAACAAAGGACTGAAGGGAAGCCATTGTTGTCTTACTGTCCCACAAGCACCAGTCCCAGGAAGCCACTCCCAGAGCCATCCCTGCCTCAGTGGAGACGACCAGCCTACACTAAACCACGCCCATCCGCACAGAAGTGACACCTCTCAGCGGGAGCTACAGAGGCCAAGTTCAGACCACTGCCTGGAGTAACTCCAGGTCATTTCTTTTTAAAATATATGCACCCCGTTATTCTTCTTACTGATCCCCACTCCTGAGCTGACTATCCAGGGTCCTGGCTGACTTAAACAGAATCTTAACCCACTCTCTAAAGGCATGTTCTACACCTCCTTCTGCACTTCCCTATTTCTCTCTCTGGAATAACCAGGCCACATAATCTCATCCGCGCAATTTCTGACTTCGTTCCTTTTTCCTTGCAACCGTCCTGATTCTGATTTCTCTCAGTCTGGATTAAGCCCTTTAGTCACTCTACCTGGGTAAAATCCATTTTCTTCCCCCCCTCGCACCTGTCATTATTCTCTCTGTATACGTTCTGCCACCAGCACACTACATACCCTGTCCTTACCGTGTAGCTGGTACTTCAGGACATTGCCCTCAGAGTGTCATTTGTTATTCTTTTTTCTGTTGTGAACCGCTTGTCTGTATCATTTGTTGGTACGTTTGAGTATTTTGGGTGTCTGTTTGACTGTCAGTCTGTTTCCCTTTCCAGGGCGACTCCAAGAAACAATCCAAAACACACCTAGCCAAAATGATGAAAAGGAAGAATTCTCCTCAAAAGAATCGACAGGAAGTAGTCACAGCTCAAGAATTGATGAATACAGATACAAGCAACACAACAGAGCACGAATATAAAATGATAATCATAAAGCTAATCACTAGGCTTGAAAAAAGCATAGATGAATGCAAGGGGTCCCACGCAGCAGAGTTCAAGGACTTTAAAAACAGTCAGCAAGAATTAAAAAAGGCCTTGGATGAAATACAAGGCAAATTGGAAGCAGCCACAGCACAGATTGAAGAGGTAGAAGAAAGAGTAAGTGCATTAGAAGATAAACTATGGAAAAAGAGGAAGCAGATAAAAAGAGAGAAGCTGATCCAGGAACAGGAAAGGAGAATTCAAGAGCTGAGTGATGCACTCAAACGAAACAATATCCGTATCATAGGAATTCCAGAGGAAGAAGAGAGAGAGAAAGGAGTCGAAGGGGTACTTGAACAAATCATTGCTGAGAACTTCCCCAACATGAGAAAGGAAATGGTAATGGAAATCCAAGAGGCACAGAGAACTCCCCTCAGAGGTAACTTGAATAGACCCTCTGCACGACACATCATTGTGAGATTGGCCAAATATAAAGACAGAGAGAGAATCCTGAAAGCAGCTAGAAATAAAAGGGACTTAACATGCAAAGACAGACACATAAGGATAGTAGCAGACTTATCTACAGAAACATGGCAAGCAGAAAGGAATGTCAGGATATCTTCAACGTGATGAGCAGGAAGGATATGCAACCAAGAATCCTGTATCCAGCTAGCCTGTCATTCAGAATAGAAGGAGAGATTAAGGTTTTCCCAAGCAAACAAAAACTGAAGGAATTCATCTCCAATGAGCCAGCAATACAAGAGATCCTGAGGGGCACCCTATGAAGGAAATGTTGCAAAGAACACAAACTACCAGAGACAGACTTACAAGCATGAAACCTACGGATAACACAGTGACTGTAAGCCCATATTTTTCAACATTAACACTGAATGTAAATGGACTAAATGCACCAATCAAAACACACAGGGTAACAGAATGGATTAAAAAACAAGACCCATCTATTTGCTGTCAAGAGACTCATTTTAGACCTGAGGACACCTTCAGATTGAAAGTGAGGGGATGGAGAACTATCTACCAGGCTACTGGAACTGAGAAAAAAGCTGGAGTAGCCACACTTATATCAGACAAACAGGACTTTAAAGTAAAGAATGTACTAAGAGATGAAGAAGGGCATTATATAATAATCACAGGGACCATCCAGCAGGAAGAGCTAACAATTATAAATATCTACGCGCCGAATTTGGGGGCACCCAAATATGTAAAACAACTAATTACAAACATAAGCAACCTTATCGATAAAAATGTCCTAATAGTAGGGGACCTTAACACTCCACTCTCAGCACTGGACAGATCCACAAAACAGAAAATCACCACAGAAACAATGGCCCTGAACGACACTTTAAAACAGATGGGCCTAATAGACATTTTCAGGGTGCTTCATCCAGAAGCAAAGGAATTTACATTCTCCTCAACTGCACACGGTACATTTTCCAAGATAGGCCACATTCTGGGCCACAGGGAAGCACTTAATAAATATAATAGAATTGAGATCATATCATGCACATTGTCAGACCACAATGCTTTGAAACTTGAAATTAACCAAAGGAAAAAGCATGGAAAATATCCAAAATCATGGAGGCTAAGCAACAGCCTATTAAAAGATGAGTGGGTCAACCAAGCAATCAAAGAAGAAATTAAAAAATATATGGAAACAAATGAAAATGAAAATACAACAATCCAAACACTCTGGGATGTGGCAAAGGCAGTCCTGAGAGGGAAATATATTGCAATCCAGGCCCGCCTCAAGAAACAAGAAAAATCAATAACACAAATCCTAACAGCACGCCTAAAAGAACTAGAAGCAGAACAACTAAAACAACCCAAACCCAGCAGAAAGAGAGAAATAACAAAGATCAGGGCACAAATTAATCATATGGAAACAGAAAAAGTAATGGAACAGATCAATGAAACCAAGAGCTGCTTCTTTGAAAGAATAAACAAAATAGACAAACCGCTAGCCAGGCTTCTCAAAAAGAAAAGAGAGAAAACTCAAATAGATAAAATCATGAACAAAAAGGGAGTATTTACAACCAATCCCTTAGAAATAAAAGCAATCGTCAGAGAATACTATGAAAAATTATATGCCACCAAACTTGGCAACCTGGAAGAAATGGACAAATTTCTAAACAGTCACACACTACCAAAACTCAAACGGGAAGAAATAGAAAATTTGAACAGACCCATAAATAGTAAAGAAATAGAATCAGTTATCAAAAATCTCCCATGAAATAAAAGCCCTGGACCAGACGGCTTCCCTGCAGAATTTTACCAGACATTTAAAACAGAGTTAATTCCTATCCTCCTCAAGCTGTTCCAGAAAATTGAAACGGAAGGAAAACTCCCAGACTCATTCTATGAAGCCAGCATCACATTGATTCTCAAGCCAGACAAAGACCCAGCAAAGAAAGAGAATTACAGGCCAATATCCCTGATGAATATGGATACAAAAATTCTCAACAAGATACTAGCAAATCGAATCCAACAGCATATAAAAAAAATTATTCACCATGATCAAGTAGGGTTCATCCCTGGGATGCAAGGCTGGTTCAATATTCGCAAATCGATCAACGTGATACATCACATTAACAAAAGAAAAGATAAGGACCATATGATCCTGTCAATAGATGCAGAAAAAGCATTTGACAAAATACAGCATCCTTTCCTAATAAAAACTCTTGAGAAAGTCGGGATAGAAGGAACATACTTAAACATCATAAAAGCCATCTATGAAAAGCCCACAGCTAATATCATCCTCGATGGGGAAAAACTGAGAGCCTTCCCCCTGAGATTAGGAACACGACAGGGGTGTCCACTCTCGCCACTGCTATTAACATAGTGTTGGAAGTCCTAGCATCAGCAATCAGAAAACGAAACAGAATAAAAGGCATCAAGATTGGCAAGGAGGAAGTCAAACTCTCACTCTTTGCAGATGACATGATACTTTACTTGGAAAACCCGACAGAATCCACCAAAAGCCTGCTAAAACTGATCCATGAATTCAGCAAAGTTGCAGGGTACAAAATCAATGTACAGAAATCGGTGGCATTCGTATACACCATCAATGAAGCAGCAGAAAGTGAAATAAAGAAGCTAATCCCCTTCACAATCGCACCAAAAATCATCGAATACTTAGGAATAAACCTAACCAAAGATGTAAAAGACCTCTTCGCTGAAAACTATAAAAAACTTATGAAGGAAATTGAGGAAGACACAAGGAAATGGAAAAACATCCCATGCTCATGGATTGGAAGAATAATATCGTCAAAATGGCAATACTACCCAAAGCAATCTACACATTCAATGCAATCCCAATCAAAATTGCACCAGCATTCTTCTCAAAGCTAGAGCAAGCAATCCTAAAATTTGTATGGAACCACAAAAGACCTCGAATAGCCAAAGTAATACTGAAGAAAAAAAAACAAGGGCAGGAGGCATCACGATCCCAGATTTTAACCTCTACTACAGAGCGGTAGTCATCAAGACTGTATGGTATTGGCACAAAAACAGACACATAGACCAATGGAATAGAATAGAAAACTCAGAAATGGACCCGCAAGTATATGGCCAACTAATCTTTGACAAAGCAGGAAAGAGTACCCAATGGAAAAAAGACAGCCTCTTTAATAAATGGTGCTGGGAGAAATGGACTGCAACATGCAAAAGAATGAAACTAGACCACTTCCTTACACCATTCACAAAAATAAACTCTAAATGGATAAAGGATCTGAATGTGAGACAGGAAACCATCAAAATCCTAGAGGAGAAAGCAGGAAAAAGCCTCTTTGACCTAAGACGCACCAAATTCCTACTCGACACATCTCCAAAGCCAAGGGAATTAAAAGCAAAAATGAACTACTGGGATCTCCTCAAGATTAAAAGCTTCCGCACAGCAAAAGAAACAACCAACAAAACTGATAGGCAACCAACGGATTGAGAAAGGATAATTGCAAATGACATATCGGATAAAGGACTGGTATCTAAAATCTATAAAGAACTTACCAAACTCCACACCCGAAAAACGAATAACCTAGTGAAGAAATGGGCAGAAGATATGAATAGACACTTCTCCAAAGAAGACATTCAAATGGCAAACAGACACATGAAACGATGCTCAAGATTACTGATCATCAGGGAAATACAAATCAAAACCTACACTGAGATATCACCTCACACCAGTCAGAGTGGCTAAAATGAACAAATCAGGAAACTATAGATGCTGGCGAGGATGTGAAGAAACAGGCAGCCTTTTGCACTGTTGGTGGGAATGCAAACTGGTGCAACCACCCTGGAGAACTGTGTGGAGCTTCCTCAAAAAAATGAAGATAGACTTACCGTATGACCCAGCAACAGCACTGTTAGGAATCTACCCAAGAGATCCAGGACTGCTGATGCATAGGGGCACGTGTACCCCGATGTTCATAGCAGCACTTTCAACAATAGCCAAATCATGGAAAGAGACTAAGTATCCATCAACTGATGGATGGATTAAGAAGATGTGGTATATATATACAATGGACTACTATGCAGCAATGAGAAAGAATGAAATCTGGCCATGTGTGGCAACATGGATGGAACTGGAGGATATTATGCTGAGTGAAATAAGTCAGGCAGAGAAAGACAGATGCCATATGTTCCCACGCATAGGTAGGCTTTGGAAGACCTAGCAGAGAACCAGGGGGGATAGGAAGAAGGGAAGGGGGGAAAAAAGCCACAGAGAGGAAGGAAGACATGACATGAGAGACTCTCAAAGAATAAGAAAGAACTGAAGGGAGATATGGGTGTGGGAGGGGGGAGAGTGGGTGATGGGCACAGAGGAGGGCACTCGTTGGATTGAGCACTGGGTGTTGTATAGAAACCAATTTGACAATAAATTATTTAAAATAAATAAATAAATAAAATAGAAATCTGCACAGCGAAGGAAACAATCAGCAAAACTAAAAGGCAGCCGAAGGAATAGGAGAAGATATTTGCAAAAAACATATCAGATAAAGGGTTAGTATCCAAAATCTATAAAGGAATTTATCAAACTCAACATCCAAAAAACAAATAATCCAGTGAAGAAATGGGCAAAAGACACAAACAGACACTTCTCCAAAGAAGACATCCAGATGGCCAAGCAACACATGAAAAAATGCTCAACATCACTCATCATCAGGGAAATACAAATCAAAACCACAATGAGATACCACCTCACACCTGTCAGAATGGCTAACAGTAACAACTCAGGCAACAACAAATGCTGGTGAGGATGCAGAAAAAGAGGATCTCTTTCGCACTGCTGGTGAGAATGCAAACTGGTGCAGCCACTCTGGAAAATGATGCCAGAGACCAGAAGACAATAGCCCTGATGGCGATGCCCAGGGTAAAGACCTAAGGTTCAAAGGCCATTTGCCCAGAGCCTGGACCCTGCCGGAAGGCAAGGGCATCTACAGGCCGGTGCTGGGCAGGAAGCCATGGAGCTATGGTTTCCAATCCAAGTTGCCCTGTTTGACCCCAGAGAATGGCTTGTTAGCCAAAGACGGGTAAGATTCCTCAGAGGAGGAACAACCTAAGACAGGCACAGTCGCAATGGGGCTAGCAGGAAAATCTGTTCAGGGCCTAAGCCATATCGTTAACCTGGGTCTAAGAAGAACTCTCAAGAACAAGCCCCTGCTGTGATAGCTGCAGGGTGAAGCAAAAGGGCTCCAGTGCCCCCCCCCGAGCCGGAATAGGTTCTGACCTGTTCATTTAGTGTTATAAGCCTTAGAGACGTAGAGTGTTGATTGTCATAGAAATAAAAAGAAAACCATTCAATAGTAATAACACGAGATATAATTCTTAATCTTTTCTCACTATACTCAAGAGTGCAACCTGACCCTTGGGAATATGGTGATTGCTATAGTTTTGGGTTAAGACATTGTTAATAGTAGACAAAATAATCTTAGGGAGTAACTTTAGAGAAAAACATGTTTTTCACATAATCCTTCGACTCTAGCTAAAACCTTTAATTGATATCTTGTTCTTATTCTTTCAACCCATGATATTTACCAGAATGTATCCATTAGTTATACTTTGACTACATGTGAGGTATTTTTTCCTTCATATACTGATTGTTTAAACATTCTATGTAATCTAAAAAACAAGCATCCTTTGTAGTTCTATGGAATGTGAAGGTCATTTTAATCAGGTTTTTACTAGGAACCTTGAGAAACTGGAATGATTTCATCCTGCCTATCTTTACAAAATGTATACTTGCTGTGCTTAAAAGAAATGTATTAAAACCCTAAATAAATAATAAACTTTGGGAACTCCTGATACGGACTGGCTCCGCATTTTGTCCTAGACCAGCCCTCATGCAGGGAACCCTGGACCAGCCTGAATTCCTGAAGCAGGAGCTGGCCTCCCACAGGACGCACTCCGGCAAAACAGTACATAGGTTCCTTAAAAAATTTTTAAAAAACTACCGTACGATCCAGCAATTGCTCTACTAGGTATTTATCCAAAGGATACATGAGTGCTGTTTCAAAGAGACACATACACCCCAATGTTTATAGCAGCACTATCAACAATAGCCAAATGAACCCAAATGTCCATCGACTGATGAATGGATAAAGAAGATGTGGTAAATGTATATATATATATATATATATATATATATATACGCACACACACACGCATGCACACACACACAATGGAATATTACTCAGCAATAAAAAATAATGGAATCTTCCCATTTGCAACAACATGGATGGAATTAGAGTGTATTATTCTAAGTGAACTACATCAGGCAGAGAAAGAAAAATATCATATGAATTCACTCTTATTTGGAATTTAAGATATAAAACATATGAACATAAGGGAATAGAAGCAAAAAATAAGATAAAAACAGAGAGAGAGAGACCCCTAAACACAGAGAACAAAGTGAGAATTGCTGCAGGGGTGTTGGGTGGGCAATGGTCTAAATGGGTAAGGGGAATTAAGGAGGACAGTTGTTGGGATGAATGCTGGGTGTTATATGTGAGTGATGAATTACTAAATTCTATTCCCGAAATCATTATCACACTATATTTTAACTAACTTGGATTTAAATAGATAATAAGTAAATAAATACACTTGATCTTAGCCAAAAGGCCGAGAAGCGATATAAGTAAATAAATAAAACTAAAAATAAAGCAACAAAAACTACAAAGGACTAGAGAACAACACCTGAAACACCAACTTTACTGATAACAAAATGGAACTAAAGTCTTATCTTTCTTTTTTTTTAATTTTTTTTAACGTTTATTTATTTTTGAGAGACATAGAGACAGAGCGTGAGCAGGGGAAGGGCAGAGAGAGAGGGAGACACAGAATCCGAAGCAGGCTCCAGGCACTGATGAGCCATCAGCACAGAGCCCGATGTGGGGCTCGAACTCACAGACCGTGAGATCATGACCTGAGCTGAGGTCGGTCGCCCAACCGAACACCCAGGCACCCCTAAAGTCTTATCTTTCAATAATTAATCTGAATGTAAATGGACTAAATGCTCCAATCAAAAAACATACTGTGTCAGAATGGATAAAAAAACAAAACGCATCTATATGCTGCCTACAAGGACTGATTTTAGACCTGAAGACACCTGCAGATTGAAAATGAGGGGATAGAGAACCATCTATCATGCTAATGTACATCAAAACAAAGCCAGAACAGCCATACTTATATCAGACAAACTAGACTTTAATACAAAGACTGTAACAAGAGATGAAGAAGGGTGTTGTATCATAATATAGGGGTCTATCCATCAAGAAGACCTAACCATTATAAATATTTATGCTCCTAACTTGAAAGCACCCAAATATATAAATCAATTAATCACAAACATAAAGAATAATAATAACATAACAGTAGGAGACTTTGCTACCCTAGTTACAGCAATGGACAGATCATCTAAACAGAAAATAAACAAGGAAATAATGGCTTCGAATGACACACTGGACCTGATGGATTTAATAGATTTATTCAGAACATTTCATCCTAAAGCAGCAGAATACACATTCTTTTTGAGTGCCCATGGAACATACTCCAGAATAGATCACATACTGTGTCACAAATCAATCCTCAATAGGTACAAAAAGATTCAGATCATACCATGCATATTTTCAGACCACAATGCTATAAAACTGAAATCAACTACAAGAAAAAAAATTGGAAATCCCTCCAATACATGGACATTAGAGAACATCCTACTAAAGAATGAATGGGTAACCTAAGAAATTAAAGAAGAAATTTTAAAAATACATGAAAGCAAATGACAATGAGACATGACAGTCCAAACTCTTTGGGATGAAGCAAAGGCCATTTTAAGTGGAATGTACGTTGCAATTCGGGCCTATAGCATAAAGCAGGAAAGGTCCCAAAACACAACCTAACCTTAAACATAAAGATCTAGAAAAGGAGCAGCAAATAAAGCCCAAAGCCAGCCGACGAAGGAAATAATAAAGATTAGAGCACACATAAACACTATAGAAAGAAAATAAACCAATAGAACAGATCAATGACACTAAAAGCAGATTTTTTGAAAGAATAAACAAAATTGGAAAAACTTCTCAAGTAGAAAAGAGAGAGGACCCAAACAGATAAAATCACAAATGAAAGAGAGGAAGTCACAACCAACACCAGAGAAATAAAAAGAATTTAAGAGAATACTATGAAAAATTATATGCCATAATCTGAATGTTATGGACAAATTTAATAGATACACACTACCAATACTCAAACAGGATGAAAAAGGAAATTTGAATAGGCCCATAACCAGTAAATAAATTGAATCAGTTATCAAAAATCTCCCAAGAAAGAAGAGTCCTGGGTCAGATGGCTTCCCAGGGAAATTCTACCAGACACTTAAAGAAGAGTTAATACTTATCCTCAAACTGTTCTAAAAGATAGAAATGAAAGGAAAGATTCCAAACTCGTTCTATGCAGCCAGCATTACCTTGGTTCCAAAACCAAAGACTCCACTAAAAAGGAAAATTACAGGTCAATATCCTTGATGAACATCGATACAAAAATTCTTGACAAGATAGTAGCAAATTGAATTCAACAGTACCTCAAAAGAATTATTCACCACGATCAAGTGGAATTCATTCCTGGGCTTCAGGACAGCTTTGATATTCACAAATCAATCAATATGATACATGACATTAATAAAATAAAAATAAAATCCACATGATTCTTTCAATAGATGCAGAAAAGGCATTTGACAAAATAAGGATCCTTTCTTGATTTAAAAAAAAAAAAACTCAAAAAAATAGGGATAGAAAGAACGTAACATCATAAAATCCATATATGAAAGACCCGCAGCTAATATCATCCTCAATGGGGAAAAAGTGAGAGCTTTCATCTAAATTCAGGGAAATGACAGGGATGTCCATTCTCATGATTGTTGTTCAACATAGTACTGGAATTTCTAGCCACAGCAATCATAAAACAAAAAGAAATAAAGGTGTACGAATTGACAAGGAAGATGTCAAACATTCATTCTGCACATATGACATGATAGTTTACTTGGAAAACCCAAAAGTCTCCAAAAAGAAACTGCTAGAACTAATATGTGAATTCGGCAAAGTCACAAGATATAAAATTAACATATAAAAACTAGTTGCATTTCTGTACATCAATGAAGCAGCAGAAAGAAAAATCAAGAAATTGATCCCATTTACACCATGGGATCAATATGCACCAAAACCCACACACATATGCACCAAAAACCATAAAATACCTAGGAAGAAACCTAACCAAAGAGATAAAAATATCTATACACTGAAAACTATAAAAAGCTGAGAGGGACGCCTGGGTGGCTCAGTCGGTTGAGCGTCCGACTTCAGCTCAGGTCGTGATCTCGCGGTTCGTGAATTTGAGCCCTGCATTGGGCTCTGTGCTGACAGCTCAGAGCCTGGAGCTTCGGATTCTGTGTCTCCCTCTCTCTCTGCCCCTCCCTAGCTCACTCTCTATCTGTCTCTCTCAGAAATAAATAAACATTAAAAAAAAAGCTATGAGAGTAATTGAGGGAGACACAAAAATATGGGAAAACATTCCATGCTCATGGATTGGAAGAAAATATTTTTAAAATGTCAATATTACCCAAAGCAATCTACATATTCAGTGCAATCCCTATCAAAATAACACCAACATTCTCACATAGCTAGAACAAAAATCCTAATATTTGTATGGAACTAGAAAAGCCACTGAATAATCAAAGTAATGTTGAAAAAAGAAAACCAAGCTTGGAGGCATAACAATTCCAGACAGTAAGTTGTATTACAAAGCTGTAATCATTGAGACAGTATGACACTGGCCCAAAAACAGACACACAGATCAATGGAACAGAATAGAATACCCAGAAATGGGCATACAAATATAAGTTCAACTCCTCTTCAACAAAGCAGGAAAGAATATCCAATAGAAAGAAAGACAGTCTCTTCAACAAATGGTGTTGGGTAAACTGGACAGCAACAAGCAGAAGAATGAACCTGGACCACTTTCTTACACCGTATACAAAAATAAATTCAAAATGATGAAAGACCTAAATGTGAGACAGGGAAGCATCAAAATCATAGGGGAGAAAACAGGCAGAAACCTTGACCTCAGCCAGAGCAACTTCTTACTAGACATGTCTCAGAAGGCGAGGGAAATAAAACCAAAAATGAACTATTGGGGGCCTCATCAAAATAAAAAGCTTCTACACAGCGAAGGAAACAATCAACAAAACTAAAAGACAACTGAAAGAATGGGAGAAGATATTTGAAAATGACATATCAGATGAAGGAAGGGTTAGTATCCAAAATTTATAAAGAACTTATCAAACTCAACATCCAAAAAACAAATAGTCCAGTGAAGAAATAGGCAGAAGGCATGAATAGACACTTTTCCAAAGAAGGCATCCAGACAGTTAACAGGCACAAGAAAAGATGCTCAATATCACTCATCATCAGAGAAATACAAAGCCAAACCACAATGAGATACCACCTCACACCAGTCATAATGGCTAAAATTAACAACTCAGGCAACAACAGATGCTGGTGCGGATGCGGAGAAAGAGGATATCTTATGCATTGTTGGTGGGAATGCAAACTGGTGCAGCCACTCAGGAAACAGTATATAGGTTCCTCAAAAAAATTAAAAATAGAACTCCTCTGTGACTCAGCAATTGCATTACTAGGTGTTTCTCGAAAAGATACAGGAGTGATGATTTGAAGGGGCACCTGCATCTCAAAATTTATAACAGCAGTATTGACAGTAGTCAAAGTATGGAAAGAGCCCAAATGCCCATCAACTGGCAAATGGATAAAGATGATGTGGTTTATATACACAAAGGAATATTACTCTGCTTTCAAAAAAATGAAATCTTGGCATTTGCAACAACATGGATGGAACTAGAGTGTATTATGCTACACGAAATAAGTCAGAGAAAAACAAATATATGATTTCATTCATATTTGGAATTTTTTTAACTTTTTATTGTCAAATTGGTTTCCATACATATTTGGAATTTAAGAAATGCAACAGATGAACATAGGGGAAAGGAATGAAAAAATAAGATAAAACACAGAGGGAGGCAAACCATAATAGACTCTTAAAATCAGAGATAAACTGAGGGCTGCTGGAGGGGAGGTAGGTCAGCACGTGAGTGTAAAGGGTTATTAGCATTAAGAAGGGCACTTGTTGGGATGACTACTGGGTATTATATGTAAGTGATGAATCACTGAGTTCTATTTCTGAAACCAGCACTACACTCTATGTTAAGCAAGCTGAATTGAAATGAATAATTTCTTTAAAAAAGAAAGTAATTAGGCTGAGCAAATAGCCAAAATAATTAGACCAAATTAGAATAGATATAGGGAATTCAGTCACTTCATCAAGCATAATAACATTCATATTATAGGCATCCCAGGAGAAGAGAGAGAAAATGGGGCAGAAAACTTTTTTGAAGAAGTAATAGCTGAAAATATCGCTAGTCTGGGGAAGGAAACAGATATTCAGAAACATGAGACACAACAAAATCAACCCAAAAATGTCCATGCTAAGTCACATAGTAATAAAAATGGCTAAGTAGCAATAAAGAAACAATTTTAAAAGCAGCAAGAGGAAAGGACAATTTCACACAAGGGGAAACCCCATAAACTGATCAGCAGATTTTTCAGCAGAAATTTTTCCGTCAGGGAAGGAAGTGGCATAATACATTCAAAGTGTTGTATGGGAAAAATCTGCAGCCAACAATGTTGTATACAGCAAGGCTATCATTCAGAATAGAGAGAGAGATAAATAGTTTCTCAGAAAACAAAAACCAAAGGATCATTAAATTGGCCCTACAAGATATATTAAAGGGGACTCTCTTAGTGGAAAAGAAAGACCATAGTGAGAATATGTAAAGTAGGAAACATAAACGCAGTATAAATATTTTATTTTTATTCGTTATTCTTTTTTCTGTTGTGATCTGCTTGTCTTTATCATTTGTTGGTACATTTGTGTGTTTTTGTTTCCTGTTTGTCTGTGTGTTTGTTTTCCTTTCCAGGGCGACCTCAGAAAACAAACCAAAACACACCTAGCCAAAATGACGAAAAGGAAGAATTCTCCTCAAAAGAAATTACAGGAAGTAGTGACAGCTCAAGAATTGGTGAAAACAGACATAAGCAACATAACAGAACATGAATATAGAATGATAAACATAAAACTAATCGCTGGGCTTGAAAAAGCATAGAAAAATTCAGGGGGTCCTCGCTGCAGAAATCAAGAACCTTAAAAACGATCTGGAGGAATTAAAAAATGCTTTAAATGAGGTGCAAAACAAATTGGAGGCGGCCACAGTGTGGATTGAAAAGGCAGAAGAGAGAATAGGTGAATTAGAAGATAAAATTATGGAAAAAGAGGAAGCAGAGAGAGAGAGAATCTGATTCAGGAACAGGAAAGGAGAATCCGAGGACTGAGCAATGCAATCAAACGGAACAATATCCATATCATAGGAATTCCAGAGGAAGAAGAGAGAGAGAAAGGAGTCAAAGGGGAACTTGAACAAATCATTGCTGAGAACTTCCCCAACATGAAGAAGGAAACAGGCATTGAAATCCAAGAGGCACAGAGAACTCCCTTCAGATGTAACTTGAGTAGACCTTCTGCAAGACACATCATAGTGAAACTGGCAAAATACAAGGACGATGAGAAAATTCTGAAAGCAGCTAGGGAAAAACAGGCCTTAACATACAAAGGTAGACACATTAGGGTAGTAGCAGACTTATCTACAGAAGCTTGGCAAGCCAGAAAGGAATGGCAGGAAATCTTCAATGTGATGAATAGGAAGGATATGCAGCCAAGAATCCTTTATCCGGCCAGCCTGTCATTCAGAATGGAACGAGAGATAAAGGTTTTCCCAAAGAAACAAACACTGAAGGAATTCATCACAAATAAACCAGCTTATAAGAGATCCTGAGGGGAACTCTATGAAGGAAATGTTGCAAAGAACACAAACTACCAGAGACGTATTCGTTATTCATATGAAAAACATTGTATTTAACATGCAAAAACTGTTACACTAACAAGCTTTTTTGCATTTATTTTTTTTTACCTGGGAGGCTGAACAAATAAATACTTTAAGTTAGCTATTTACTTTTTCTATTGCAATTTTTTTCTTCAAGTTCTTTGCTTTTATGCACCGAGGACTGAATGTCTCTCATTCTGTGGGTTGCCTTTTCACTCTGTTGATTGTCCTTTGATGCACAGAAGTTTTAAATTTTGATAAGGTCCAATTTATTTACTTTTTGTTTTTTGCTTGACATATCCAAAAAATCATTGTCAAATCCAATATCATAAAGATTTCTGTTTTTTTCTAAGAGTTATATATTTTTAGTACTTCTGATTTAGATCTCTAATCCACTGTAAGCTATTTTTGTATACAGTGTAAGATAAGGATCCAACTTCATTCTTTTCCATGTATGTCTTTTACCACCATTTTTTAAGAGTAAACACGAAAAAATTTTTGTCTCTTTTTTAAAATTTTTTTTAACGTTTATTTATTTTTGAGAGACATAGAGACAGAGCATGAGCAGGGGAAGGGCAGAGAGAGAGGGAGACACAGAATCCGAAGCAGGCTCCAGGCTCTGATGAGCTGTCAGCACAGAGCCTGATGTGGGGCTCGAACTCACAGACCGTGAGATCATGACCCGAGCCGAAGTTGGCCGCCCATCCAACTGAGCCACCCAGGCACCCCTTGTCTCTTTTTTTAGACTTCCTAGCATCATCTATGTAGTTGAGCACTCCCTGTATCTCAAAATAGTCTCTTTTCTTGGCTTCTGTGTAGATTGCTGTCCCAATGTTTTCAATAATTATTTTTGAGCTCTATTTTGAAACTTTTCAGACCAGTTTATCTATAAATGATTTGAATGATATTATGGTACTGTCATGACATCTAATATAGACAATTAATACTTACCCTTTCTGTGAAGCTAAAGTTTCCCATGGGATGCTGTAAGAATCCACAGCTACTAGAATCATTACTGAAATATTATTAACATGAGCTTGGAATATTTCTTCAATTAACGAAACGTCCTCCTTTGTTTTCTACCCTATGTGCGTATTTTAAAGGAAAAATAGGGGCACCTGGGTGGCTCAGTTGGTTGAGTGATCAACTTCAGCTCAGGTCATGATCTCATGGCTTGTGAGTTCAAGCCCTGTGTTGGGCTCTGTGCTGACAGCTCAGAGCCTGGAGCCTGCTTTGGATTCTGTGTCTCCCTCTCTCTCTTCTCTTCCCTGCCTTGTATTCTATCAAAAATAAATAAATATTAACAAAAAAATTTTTTAAAAAGGAAAAATAAATTTTGCTATATTTGGTGGAAATACATTACATTTATGGGTAATGAATGATGATACTGATTTTTCCCTATATTTAATTTAGCCAAACTTTTTAGGTATTAATAAAAAAATTACATACAAAAAATTACCATGCTTTTATTATTTATTTTATTGTGATTAAGTGTACATAACATGAAATGTGCCATTTTAATGATTTTTAGGCATACAGTTTAGTGGCATTAAGTTCATTCATATCGTTGTGCAGCCATCACCACTGTCCATCTCAGATCTTTTTCATCTTCCCAGACTGAAACTCCATACTCATTAAACAATAACTCGTCATTCACTCTTCCCCTCAGAATCTGGCAACGACTGTTCTGTGTTCTATCTTTATGAATGTGACCACTCTAGGGTGCTGGTAGAGATGAAAAATGGTACCACTTCTGTGTTGGAGAACTTGGCAGTGTCTAACAAAATTAAATATTTATCTTTTGATGCAACAATCCTACCTCTAAGAATCTATCCCAAAGTCATATTGCAATCATTTAAAAGATTTATGAACATGGCTGTTTATTGCAACAATATTTATAGGAAAAAACAAAAGACCAAAACAACTTAAATGTCCATCAATAGGAACCTGGTTGAATAAACTGTTGTATATCTGAGCAATGAAGTACTAGATAGCTATAAAAAGGAATAAGTATTTCTATGTATGCTTATTAAGTGTTCTTTCCTGCACTGGGTCAAAAAAAAGTAGATAGAGAAAATATGTATAGTATGCTATTATTTATTTACCTTTACTAAAAACCAAATAATGGAAGGATAAAATTAAAAAATAAATGGCTACCTATAGAAGGGAGAGGGAACCTAATGGAAAAGTAGAATAAAAACTAGATTTTTTTGAAACTTATTTTATGGATTTGACTTCGGAATCCTTTAATACAATTCCAAGCAAAGCTAAATTAAAAAAAAAATCCCTAACAACAAAAAATGAAACAAAGGAATCTGGGTTCCCAGTCAGTAGCATAACCACACATAAGGAACCATGGTGACCCTATAACACCATAATTTTACTGTTTTTATTCGTAGGATGTATTCTAAGTATAGAAAGACAAATCTTAAACCGTTTTCAATAATCGGGTTTTTGGTGCTAGTATTAGTCTTGTTATTTTGAGACTGTTGTGTGGATATTATGAGATTAAATCAGATGGATAATTATAATGAAAAATAAAGTTTTTGGCATGGTTGAAAGGAAATAGAGATATAAGGTTGATAGAATTCAGAAAAACCCTGTAGTTTTGAATTTGAATCAGAGTCCTTAGTATGATCTTACAATATATTGTATCTAAAAACCAAAAATATTTAAAACAATGACCAAGTAGCAAGGGCACCTCTGGCATGAAAAGTGTGGTATCTAAAGACCATTCTCAGTGAAAGGAACCAGGGCATACTGGAGAAATTGCTGATTCTGGGTCGGGGGCAGGGGATATGTTTGATGATCCTGGAACATCTTGTCATAGCTTTCTTGAAAGTAAGAAAACTTTCAAAGTCTACTAGCGTTGTGTCAACTTGAATGGACTCTCTGTTGCCAATGACTCCAGTGAATGAAATCTATCAAATTTGTTTGTTTGTAGTTCATAATGAATCAAATACACACACCCCCTAAACAAACAGTACACCTTTGGAGGATGCCAGGGACTAAACTAATTTTTTTAATAAGCGTATATCAAAGATTATATTTGACTCATTATTTAATGAGAGAACCAAAATTAACAACCAATTCCAAGGAGAATTCAAGCTACATGTGCACATACACCATCAGCAACACTGAAATAAATTTGCAAATAGATGTGAAAGTGGTCAGCACCCATGGGGTGGCAATCATTGCATTCCACCAGACAAAATTCATTTATATTTCTATTATCAAAGATAATTTACATTACTAGGCTCATTCTACAATGTACAAAGTTATAAAATAGCTTAAAGACAATGAAAGGCACGCATAACTCAAATGAGTGCATTAGACAGGATATCCTGTATTTTTTTTTCTATTTCAAAGTCTTTAACAAGTTTTCATGACACTCTCTCCCCTTTTGATCATATTAATATTAAAGATTTTTCTTGATTACAAGAAAAGTTTTGCTTAAAGTTTTGTTTCATTAGGGTTAGCCTGATTATTTACATAGGTGCAGCAAGAGTATTAACTAAACATTATAGGCCCAAGTTTATTTAGTAAATATAGCACCATATCAACTAATTATTTTCAAATTGGAAAATAAAGAATTGAACATACATATTGGTTTTCCTATATGAGCTGTACTCTAGAGTGACAAAACAATTGATGGGGAAAAGTTTTCTGTATACTGATCCCTGGGAATAAAGAAAGAAGAAATGATGGCATTACGCTAGCACTATTTTAGAAACCCTAACAAAGTAATGATCTAAGCAATCATTAAGATTGGCTGCCAACCTCACAGAGACACACGTTATTTGCCTTCTATTAGTCTGAATGTTATCAAACCTCTCTGTGTAACCACCAAATTACAAGAAATCCAGATAGGGAAATATTAACTAATAGGAGGAGACAGTCAGCAAAGTTAGGCTGTAGAAAACTCTATAGGACAAATTAACTGTTTTCTTCAATAACTTTAGTGGAAGAAAAAAATACAATGGAGGGGAAAACCCATGAATTAAAAAAATATCTAAGATTCAAAACGATTAGTTGCACTATAGGAACTTTGTATCCTGTGTAAATTGATTCAAAATGAGATAATTAAGGAAATATGAACTGTGAACTTTTGATATTAATGAATGGTTAATTTTTATAGAGGTGATGAAATTATTTTGGTTATGTTTTCAAAAACAGTCTTATTTTGGAAATATTCACTGCCATATTTAAGGATGAACTCAAGCAGTGTCTGCTATTTACTGCAAAGTAATCTGGAGCGGAGAGGGCATAAATGAAACACAATAGACCATGAGTCGGTTAGTTATTGAGTCTGGGTAATAGGCATATGGGACTTGATTAAACTATTTTCTCTGGATTTGCATAGGTATGAAATTTTCCGCAAAAAAATTAAAGTAAATAAATTTAAAGGCCTTCTAATAAACAAACTTCTTTCCCTTGGTTTTCTTTAGGAATTTCTATCTTGTTATTTTCAAGACTGTATAAAACTATTTTGTAGTTTTATAGTATTTTCAAGTTTAGCCTCTAAGATATTTTACAAAGTAATTCAAATTGAGAAATAATACTGCTCTTTAAAAAATATAACTGTTACTCATACAGTTTTTTGATCAACTAAAAGCTTTTTTAAAGCCAAATCACTTTTCACCAGAATCAAGGGCATCTATTCCTTGGATGCAGGGCTGGTTTAATACTGCAAAATCAGGGGCGCCTGGGTGGCTCAGTCAGTTAAGGTCTTTTATTATTTTGTTAGATTCGGTTTGCTAGTATCTTGTTGAAAATTTTTGCACCCATGTTCATGGTGGAAATTGGTCTGTAGTTCTCATTTTATTGAGGTCTTTATCTGATTTTGGAATCAACATACTATTGGCCTTGCAGAGTGAGTTTGGAAGCTTTCCTTTTATTTCTATTTTTTGGAACAGCTTCAAAAGAATAGGTATTAACTCTTCTTTAAATGTTTGGTAAAATTCCCCAAGAAAGCCATTGGCATATATAATTGTTCCTAATATTCTCTTATTATTGTTTGCATTTCTGCTGTGTTGGTTGTGATCTCTCCTCTTTCACTCTTGATTTTATTTATTTGGATCCTTTCCTTTTTCTTTTTGATCAAACTGGCTAAGGGTTTGTCAGTTTTGTTAATTCTTTCAAAGAACCAGCTCCTGGTTTCTTGATCTGTTCTACTGTTTTTTTTCATTTTGATATCATTGATTTCTGCTCTAACATTTATTATTTCCCTTCTTCTGTTGTTTTTGTCTTTATTTACTGTTCTTTCCGCTCCTTTAGGGATAAGGTCCGGTTGTGTATTTGAGATCTTTCTTCCTTCCTTAGGAAGGCCTGGATTGTGATAAACTTCACACTTACGATGGCCTTTGCCACATCCCAGAGGTTTTGGGCTGTTGTGTTTCATTTTCATGGGCTTCCATGTACTTTTCAATTTCCTCTTTAATTTCTAGGTTAACCAATTCATTCTTGTTTCCAAGTATTCATGGTCTTTTCAAATTTTTCTTGTGGTTAACTTCAAGTTTCACAGAATTTTGATCTGAAAATATGCAAGGTATGATCTTAATCTTTGTGCACTCGTGGAGGGCTGGTTTGTGACCCAGTATGTGATCTATTCTGGAGAATGTCCCATGTGCACTCAAAGAGAATGTGTATTCTTCTTCTTTAGGATGAATTTTTGAATATATCTGTTAAGTCCATCTAGTCCAGTGTGTCATTCAAAGCCATCGTTTCCTTGTTGATTTTCTGCTTAGATGATCTGTCCATTGCAGTAAGTTGGGTGTTAAAGTCACCTACTACTATGGCATTGTTATCGATGAGTTTCTTTATTTTTGTCATTAATTGATTTATATATTTGGTGCCTCTAAGTTGGGGCATAAATATTTACAATTGTTAGATCTTGTTGTTACAGTCTTTGTTTTAAAATCTAGTGTGTCTCATATAAGTATGGCTACTCCAGCTTTTTTTTTTTTTCATCCATTAGCACGATAGATGATTATTTATCCCCTCCCTTTCAATCTGCAGGTATCATTAGGTCTAAAATGAGTCTCTTGTAGATGACCATCTTATAGATGGGTCTTGTTTTCTTATCCATTATGATACCCTATGGCTTTTGATTGGAGCATTTAGTCAGTTTACATTTAGAGTCCTTATTGGAAGATATTAATTTAGTGCCATTGTATTGCGTGTAGAGTTGGTGTTCCTAGTAATGTTCACTGGTCCTTTCTATTCTCTGTTTCCTTTCAGGTTTTTTGTTTTATTTTGTTTTGTCTTTTCTCCACTGAAATTTTCCCCCTTAAAATTTCTTGCAGGACTGGTTTAGCGGTCACAAACTCATTTAGTTTTTGTTTCTCCGGGAAATTCTTTATCTCCCTTTCTATTTTGAATGACAGCCTTGCTGGATAAAGAATTCTTGGCTGCATATTTTTCCAATCAGCACATTGAATATATCCTGCCACTCATTTTTGGACTGTCAAGTGTCCATGGACAGATCTGCTGCAAACCTGGTTTGTCTTCCCTTGTAGCTTAAGGACTTTTTTCCCCAATTCTTTCCTTGTGTGTGTATTTTGTGATTTTGACAATTATATGCCTTGGTGATGGTCCCTTTTTGTTGAATCTAGTGGGAGTTCTCTGTGCTTCTTGTCCTTCCCCATGTTCAGAAAATTTTCTGCTATAATTTGCTCACATAAATCATCTGCCCTTTTTTCTCTCTCTTCATGTTTGGGATTCCTATGATTCAGATGACATTCCTTTTTAAAAAGTCACTGAATTCTTTATCTTTATTATGATATTTTGCCTTGGTTTCTCTCTTTTTTTCTACTTCATTATTCTTCATAATTTTATCTATATCACTGATTCACTGCTCTACTTAGTCAATCCTTGCCATTGCAGCATCCACTCGAGATTGTATCTTGGTTAAAGGATTTTTAATTTTGGCCTGACTAGATTTTAGTTCTTTTATCTCTGCAAAAAGGGAATCTCTTGTGTCTTTTATGCTTTTTTCAACCCCAGCTAGTATTCTTATACTCATGGTTTAAATTTTTGTTCAGACATCTTACTTATATCTATGCTAATTAAATTCCTGGACTGAATTTCTTCCTGTTCTTTTTTTGTGGTGAATTCCCTCATCTTTCATTTTGGAGGAAGAAAAAAATTAATAAAATTTAAAAATTAAAATTAAAAAATTAAAAACAAAACAAAACAAATCAAATAAAGGAAGCTAGATCTTAGGTGTGTCTTGGTCGCTTGTTGAAAGAAGCTTTAGAGAATAGAAGGAAAGTGAAAAAGGTGAAGAAAATTTTTTAAATTAAAAAAATTTAAATAGTAAAATAGAATAAAATAAAGAAAATAAAATAGAATGTAAAATTCTTAATTAAAAAATTAAAAATAATTTGCTCTTTCTGTATCCAAGGAAGAGAAAGAAAAGAAAGAAAAAACAGAAGTGAAGAAAACAAACCGATAAATGAGCCAGCAAACATAATGAAACCCGAATGAAGTTACATCGTTTCCCCTAGAACTGAAACTTTGAAGCACATCATAGTTCGGTTCACTAAGCTAGTAGACGAATTTGTGCTGGTCTTCTGGGGGATGTGCCTGGAGGGTGCCTTTGGGTGGGGTTTGGTGTAATGGCTCCCTTCTCCACTAGGTGGCACTGCTTAGCATACTGGGATGGATCTCTGTGAGTGTACACATGCCCATGCACGGTAGAGGTGAAAATGACTTCACCCAACTACCTAGTCTATGGTGCAGGAACTTCATGCTCTCACCAACCTGTGATCAAGCACCCCATTTTTGTCTCAGGCCTCTGTCAACTCCCCGCCTCCACCCTGTCTGTGTCCAAGTTGTCTGCCTCCCAGGCAGCACCTCTGGCCAGAGTTTTCTTAGATGGAGTTGTGTTTCAAAACCCCACACTTCAAAGATCCCTGTGGCTTGGACCCAAGCTACCTCTCTGGGGAAGGGTCTCACTGAGCAATGGCCAGGTGCTGGCTTTCCTCAGAAAACATTCATGTGATCATACACAGGCAGAGGTCAGAGATTGTGGCAAATCACAACACACAGCCAGCAAGAGGTTTCATTACACTCTGGTGTCTTTCTCCCATTACTGGCAAATGTGACTGCTCTCTGGGATCTGCCAGGATCTTTGCCCACACAGAGCCCATATGCACTCCAAGCAGAGGTACTGCTACCAAATGCACTCCAAGCAGAGGTACTGCTGTTCCCTGTGTGGCACATGGACCCCTTAGACTGCACTGCATGCTCCTGGGGATTCACCCTACTTCCTCACCAGAGCACTGCCAAGCATGAGCTCTAAACCTTCAGACTCTGCACTCCACTGTTTATAGAACCCAGGTGATATTGAAATCCTCTCCTTACTCTCCATCAATAGTTTTGGGGAACAGATTTCTTTTCAGTCCCCTGCAAGTGTTTTCACTCTTTCAATCTTTCTCTTCAGCTACTTTTAGGGGGAGGCTTTCCTTGTGCCATCCTGATTCACCACATTCTCCCCCATTTTCTTTTTCTCTCTGTCCTTTTTCTGTGAAAAAGACTGTCTACACTCTGAAGTTTTTCTCTACCCCAGTTCACCTCTCCACACTGTGTACCTGCCAAGTTCTGTGGCTCAATTTATGCATATTGCTGGGTTAATCCTCAGATCAATTTCCTAGGTGTTCAAAATGGTTTGGTTCTGGTCTAGCTGCATTTCAGAGATGAGACAAGCTCAGGGTCCTCACATTGCTCCACCATCTTAACTCCTCTCTCATGACTTTTATTTAATCAGGCATATTCTAACAAACAAATCAAAGAACACCTAGTGAAAGGCCCAAACTCTCCCTATTGCAAACAAGGAGTAATTCTGAAGAGGACTAACTTGGGGAAAATAGCAGCCTAATCACAATAGCACAGTACAAACAACATACACTAAAAACGTTTCCTGAAGTGCCAAGTCCTTGACAGTATAAACCCCTTCTTAATATAACATTACACTCAGAATCAGGAAACATAACATGCTTTCCTAAACATGCAAAAAACAGAAACTTAGACTAAATGAAAACATGGAGGAATTCTCCTGCAAAGAAAGATTAAGAAGAAACCAGAGTCAGGGATTTGTTCAAAAGAGATATAAGTAATATATCTGAACAATAATTTAATTTTTTAACGTTTATTTATTTTTTGAGAGACATAGAGACAGAGTATGCGCAGAGGAAGGGCAGAGAGAGAGGGAGACACAGAATCTGAAGCAGGCTCCAGGTTCTGAGCCATCAGCACAGCCCGACGCGGGGCTCAAACTCACAGACTGTGAGATCATGACCTGAGCCGAGGTCGGCTGCTTAACCAACTGAGCCACCCAGGCGCCCCTGAACAATAATTTAAAACAAGAGTCATAAGAGTACAAGCTGGCTTGAAAAAAAAAGCAAAGTATAAAAGACTCCAGGGAAGCCCTTGCTGCAGATATAAAAGAAATAAAATCTAGTCAGGCCAAATAAAAAATATTATCACTGTGATGTAAAAATCGTCTGAATGTCATCTCAACAACTGGAGTACACATACTTATATCAGGTAAACTAGATTTTAAACAAAAGACTGTAATAAGAGATGAAGAAGGGCACTATATCATAATAAAGGGTTTTATCCATCAAGAAGATCTAACAATTATAAATATTTATGCCCCCAACTTAGAACACCCAAATATATAAATCAATTAATAACAAACATAAAGAAACCCATTGATAATAATACAATAATAATAGGGGACTTTAACACCCCACATATAGCAATGGACAGATAATCTAAGCAGAAAATCAAGAAGGAAACAATGGCTTTGAATGACACACTGAACCAGATGGACTTAACAAATATACTCAGAGCATTTAACCCTAAAGCAGCATAATGCACGTTCCTTTCAAGTATACATGGAACATTCTCCGGAATAGATCACATATTGGTTCACAAATCAGCCCTCAATGAGCACAAAAAAATCCAGATCATAGTATGCATTTCAGACCACGACACTATGAAACTTGAAGTCAACCACAAGAAAAGAATTGGAAACACCACCAATACATGGATGGTGAAGAACATCCTACTAAAGAACAAATGGTTTAGGGGACCTGGGTGCCTCAAGAAGTTGAGGATCTGACTCTTAATTTTGGCTCAGATCATGAACTCAGAGTCATGAGATTGAGTCCCATATCAAGCTCTGTCCTGGGCATGGAGCAACTTAAGTTTCTCTCTCTCCTTCTTCCTCTACATCTCTCCCACAAATAGACACTCTTTCTTTCTCTCTCTCTCTCTCTCTGTAAAAAAAATGAATGGGTTAAGCAGGAGATTAAAAAAGAAATTAAAAAAAATATATGGCAGTCCAAAACTTTTGGGATGCAACAAAGACAGTCACAAGAAGGAAATATATAGGAATTCAGGCTTTCCTCAAAAGGAAGAAAAGTCTGAAATACACAACCTAACATTATGCCTAAAGAAGCTGAGAAAAGAACAGCAAATAAAGCTCAAAAAACAGCAAAAGAAGGAAAATGATAAATATTAGAGCAGAAATAAATGATATAGAAACAAACAAAAATAAATCACGGTAGAACAGATCAATGAAACTATGGACTGGTTCTTTGAAAGAATAAACAAAACTGATATATTCCTTACTAGACTTACAAAAAGAAAGAAGAAAGGACTCAAATAAATAGAATCATGAATGAAAGACGAGATATCACAACCATCACTACAGAAATACAATTATCAGAGAATATTATGAGTAATTACATGCCAACAAATTGGGCAATCTGGAAAAAAATCTAGAAACATGTAAACTACCAAAACAAGAAGAAATGGGAAATTTGAACAGACCAATAATCAGGAAAGAAATTGAATCAGTAATCAAAAATCTCCATATAAACAAGAATCTAGGGCAGGATGGCTTCCCAGTGGATTTCTACAAATACTTAAAGAAGAACTAATACTTATTTTTTTGAAACTGTTGCAAAAAATAAAAATGGAAGGAAAACTTCTGACTTATGCTATAAGGCCAGCAATACCCTGACTCTAAAACCAGACAAAGATCTCACTAAAAAAGAAAATTACAGAGCAATATTCCTGATCAACATCAATAAAAAAATTCTCAACAAGAGACTAGCAAATCGAATTCAACAATACATTAAAAGAATTATACACCATGATCACGTACGATTTATTCCTGGGATGAAGGGTTAGTTCAGTATCTGCAAATCAATCAACATGATACGCCACATTAATAAAAAAGGGATAAGAACTATCTGATCCTCTCATAGATGCAGAGAAAGCATTTGACAAAATACAGCATCATTTCTTGATAAAAACCCTCAAGAAAGAAGGGATAGAAGGAACATACCTTAACATCATAATGGCCATATATGGAAGGACCACAACTAATATCCTCAATGGGAAAAAAACTGAGAGCTTTACCTCTAATGTCAAGAGCACAACAGGGACGTTCAATCTCATCACTGTTGTTCAAAATAGTACTAGAAGTCCTAGCCTCGGCAGTCAGACAACAAAAAGAAATAAAAGGCTTCCAAATCATCAAGGAAGAAGTCAAACTTTTAGTCTCACAGATGACATGATACTCTACATGGAAATCCCGAAAGACTCCACCAAAATACTGATAGAACTAATACGTGAATTTAGCTAAGTCACAGGATATAAAATCAAAGTACAGAAATTGGTTGCAATTCTATTCACCAATAATGAAGCAGGAGAAAGAGAAATCAAGGAATCAATCCCATTTACAATAGCACCAAGAACCATATAATGCCTAGGAATAAACCTAACCAAAAAGGTAAAAGACCTATATCATGAAAACTATAGAAAGCTTATGGAAGAAATTGAAGAAGACATAAAGAAATGGAAAAACATTCCATGCTCATGAATTGGAAGAACAAATACTGTTAAAATGTCGATACTACCCAAAGCAATCTACACATTCGATGCAATCCCTACAGTCAAAGCAACTTTAAAAAAGAAAAGCAAATCTGGAAGTATCACAATACCAGACTTCACTCTGCATTAAAAGAGTAATCAAGACGATATGGTACTGACACAAAAACACATAGATCAATGGAACGGAATAAAGAATCCAGAAATGGACCCACAACTATATGGTCAACTTATCTTTGACAAAGCAGAAAAGAATATCTAATTGGAAAAGGACAATCTCTTCAGCAAATGGTGAAGTGACATGTACAAAAATGAACCTGAACATATATACAATGGACTACTATGTGGCAATGAGAAAAAATGAAATCTGGCCATGTGTAGCAACATGGATGGAACTGGAGGGTATTATGTTAAGTGAAACAAGTCAATCAGAAAAAGACAGATACCATATGTTTCCACAAATAGGTGGACTTTGTGTGACTAAGCAAAAACCAGGGGGAGGGGAAGAGGGGAAAGGAAAAAAAGACACAGAGAGGGAGGGAGATAAAACATAAGAGACTCTCAAAGACTAAGAACAATCTGAGGGTGAGGGAGGTGAGGGAGGTGAGGGAGGGGGGAGAGGGGGTGACGGACATTAAAGAGGGCACGTGTTGGGATGAACGCTGGGTGTTACATGTAAACCAATTTGAAAATAAACTATTATAAAAATAAAATAAAAAATAAAAATACAAAGACTAAGAACAAACTCAGGGTGAGGGGGTGAGGGAGGGGGGAGAGGGGGTGACGGGCATTAAAGAGGGCACATGTTGGGATAAACACTGGGTGTTATATGTAAACCAATTTGAAAATAAACTATTATAAAATAAAAAAAATGAACCTGAGCCACTTCTTACACCATACACAAAAATAAATTCAAAATGGATGAAAGACCTAAATGTAATACAGGAAATCATCAAAATTCTAGAGGAGAAAACAGGCAGTAACCTCTCTGACTTCAGCCAGAACAACTTCTTATTAGATGTATCACAAGAGCAAGAGAAACAAAAACAAAAATGAACTATGGGCACCGCATCAAGATAAAAACTTCTTCAAGCAAAGGAAACAATCAGCAAAACTAAAAGGCAACTGATGGAATGGCAGAAGATATTTTCAAATGACTTTCAGGTAAAGGAATATTATCTAAAATCTATAATTAACTTACCAAACTCAACACCCAAAAAACAAATAATCCAGTGAAGAAATGGGAAGAAGATATATAGACACTTTTCCAATATAGACATCTGGATGGCTAACAGGTAAATGAAGATATGCTCAACATCACTCATCATAGGAAAATACAAGTCAAAATAGCAATAAGATATCACCTCAAACTGAAGGTAGGAATGTAGGAATGTAAACTGGTGCAGGCACTCTGGAAAACAGTATGGAGGTTACCCAATAAATTAAAATTTGAACTACCTTATGACCCAGAAATTACACTACTAGGTATTTATCCAAAGGATACAAAAATGCTGATTCAAAGGGGCACAGTCACCCACTGTTTATAGCAGCATTATCAACAATAGCCAAATTATGGAAAGACCCCAAATGTGCATCGACTGATGAATGAATAAAGATGATGTGACATATATTTACAATGGAATATTACTCAGCATTCAAAAAAATGAAATTTTTTCATCTATAACAATGTGGATGGAATTTCTTTTGCTAAACAAAATAACTCAGTCAAAGAAAGATAAATATCCCATGATTTCACGTATTTGTGGAATTTAAGAAACAAACCAGATGAACATAGGGGAAGGGAAGGAAAAATAAGATAAAAACAGAGAAGGAGCCAAGCCATAAGAGATTCTTAAATACGAAGAATAAACTGAGGGTGACAGTAGAAGAGTTGAGTGAGGCCATGAGTTAACGGGTGATGTACATTAAGTAAGGCACTTGTTGGGATGAGCACTGTGTATTATATGGAAGTGTCGAATCACTGAGTTCTACTCCTGAAACCAATACTACAGTGCATGTTAACTAACTTAAATTTAAACAAAAAAATAAATAAAATAAAAACTTTAAAATTTTTTATTTGTTTAATTATTTTTTCTTTTTGTACCTTTTTTTTTAATGTTTATTCATTTTTGAGACAGAGAGAGACAGAGCATGAGTTGGGGAGTGGCAGAGAGAGAGGGAGATACAGAATCCGAAGCAGGCTCCAGGCTCTGAGCTGTCAGCACAGAGCCTGACGCGGGGCTCGAACTCACAGACTGAGAGATCATGACCTGAGCCAAAGTCAGATGCTCAACCGACTGAGACACTCAGGCACCTCTGTACCTTTCTTAATATACCCATTAAGCTCAGTGTCAGGAATATTACAGGCTTTCCTAACAATCACATACAGAGACAAAAACAGTGATCCTGACAAAATGACAAGATGGAGGAATTCACCCCAAAAGAAAGAACTAGAAGCAGTCACAGCCAGTGATCTAATTAACACAGATACAGGTAAGATTTCTGAAATAGAATTTTTTAAAATAATCATAAGGATATGAGCTGGGCTTGAGAAAAGCACAGGAAACACTAGAGAATTCCTTACTGCAGATATAAAAGAACTAAAAAGTAGGATGAAATTAAAAATACTATAATCGACATGCAAAAACAAATGGATGCAATGACGATGAGGAATGAGTGATGCAGAGGAATGAATCAGTGATAAGAAGATAAAATTATAGAACATAATGAAGCAGATTAAAACAAGGAAAGAAAGATATTGGATTATAAATGTAGACTTAGGGAAATCAGCAATACCTTATAGCATACGTTATATCATAGTAACATTTGTATCATATGGGTCCCAGAAGAAAAAAAAGAGCAAAAGGAGTAGAAAGTTTATATAAGCAAATTATAGCTGCAAACTATGGATATCCAAATCCAAGGGGCACAGAGAACTCCAATTAAATTCAACAAAAGCTGGTGATCATCAAAACATATTATAGTCAAATTCACAAAATACATGGACAAGGAAAGGATCCTGAAAGAGGTAAGAGAAAAAAGACCTTAACCTTCAAGGGAGGACAGATCATGTTTGCAGCAGATATTTCCACAGAAACTTGCCAGGCCAATAGGGACTGGCACGATATATTCACATCCTGAATGGGAAAACTTTATCCAGCAAGGCTTTTATTCAAAATAAAAGGAGAGATAAAGAATTTCCCAAAAACAAAAACTGAAGGAGTTCATGACCACTAAACCAGCCCTGCAGAAAATATGAAAGGGAATTCTTTGAGTGGGAAAAAAAGACTAAAAGCAACAAAAACCAGAAAGGAACAGAGAACATCACCAGAAACACCAGCTTTACAGGTAACACAATGGCACTAAATTCATATCTTTTAATAATCACTCTGAATGTAAACGGATTAACTGCTCCAATGAAAGGAAATGGGTATCTGAATGGATTTAAAAAAACAACAAGACTCATCTATATTCTGCCTGCAAGAGACACATTTTAGACTTGAGGACACCTGCAGATTGAAAGTGAGGGGATGGAGAACCATCTATCATGAAAGTAGATGCCAAAGAGAAGCTGGAGAGGCCATGCTTATATAAGACAAACTAAATTTTAAAACAAAGACTATAGCAAGAGATGAAGAGCATCATAATTAAGGGGTTATCCACCAAAAAGATCTAACAATTATAAATATTTATGCCCCAACTTGAAGCACCTAAATATATAATTCAGTTAATAACAAACATAAAGAAACTCATGGGTAATAATACAGTAACAATAGGGGACTTTAACACCTCACCTAGCAAGGGATAGATCATCTGAGCAGAAAATCAACAAGGAAACAATGGCTTCGAATGACACATTGGACTGGATGAACTTAACAGATATATTCAGAACATTCCACCCTAGAGCAGCATAACACACTTTCTTCTCAAGTGCACACAGAACATTCCCCAGAAGAGAACACATGCTGGGTAACTATCAAGCATCAACCAGTACAAAATTATTGATTATACTATGAATATTTTCAAACCACAATGCTATAAAACTTGAGGGCAATCACAAGGAAAAAATTAGAAATATCAAATATACATGGAGGTTAAAGAATGAATTGGTTAACAAAGATTAAAGAAGAAATAAATAAGTACATGGAGGCCAATGAAAAGGAAAACATGACAATCCACAACCTATGCCATGCGGCAAATCAGGCTTAAGATGGAAGTATATTGCAATATGTGCCTACATCAAGAAGCAACGAACATAGCAAATACACAACATAAACTAACACCTAAATGAGCTAAGAAAGGAACAGCAGATATAGCCTAATCCAACACAAATGGGTTAATAATAAAGACTATAGCAAAAATAAGTGATGTAGAAACAAACAAAAAAGAGTAGCACAGATCAACGAAATTAAGAGCTGGTTCTTCAAAAGATTTAATAAAATTGATAAACCTGTAGTAAGACATCTCAAAAAGAAAAGAGAAAAGACCCAAATAAATAAATCACACTTAACTGACTGAGCCACCCAGGCGCCCCTCAAATAGATAAATCACAAATGAAAGGGCAGAGATCACAACCAACATCACAGAAATATAAATAATTATAAGAGAATATTATGAAAAAATATATGCCAACGAAGTGGACAATCTAGAAGAAATGGATACAAATCTGAAGCAGAAAGAAATAGAAAATTTGAACAGACCCATAATAAGAAAAGAAACTGAAACTGTTATGAAAAAATTCTCAAAAAACAAAAGTCCAATGCCAGATGACTTCTCAGGGGAATTCTACTAAACATTTAAAGAAGCATTGATGCTTCTTCTTTTTCCAAAGAAAATAGAAATGGAAGGAAAATTGCCAAACTCAGCCTATGAGTCTGGCATTACTGGATTCCAAAACCAGACAAAGACCCCAATAAAAGAGAGAATTATAGGCCAATATCCCTGATGAATATGGACACAAAAATTCTCAACAAGATACTAAAAAATTGAACCCAACAGTACCTTAAAAAAGTTCTTCAGCGCGATCAAGAGGGATTTATTCCTGGACTTCAGGACTGATTCAATATTTGGAAATCAGTCAAGGTGATATGCCACGCTATTTAAAGAAAGGATAAGATCCATATGATCCTCTCAATAGATGCAGAAAAAACATTTGACAAAATACAGTATCCATTCTTGATAAACACCCTCAACAAAGTAGGGATACATGGAATATACCTCAATATCATAAAGGCCATATATACAAGACTGACAGTTACTATGTTCTCAATGGGGAAAACTGAGAGACTTTTCTCTATGGTCAGGAACATGACAAGGATGCCCACTCTCACCATTGCTATTTAACATAGTACTGGAAGTCTTAGCCTCAGCAATCAGACAATAAAAACAAGTAAAGGGCATAAAAATTGGCAAGGAAGAAATCAAATATTCACCATTTACAGATGACATAATACTCTACGTAGAAAAGCCAAAAGGGTCCACCAAAAAATTACTAGAACTAATACATGAATTCAGCAAAGTCAAAGGATATAAAATCAACATACGGAAATCTGTTGAATTTCTAGACACTCATAATGAAGTTGCAGAAAAAGAAATCAAGGAATCTTTCCTTTGGCAATGGCACCAAAAACGGTAGGATACCTAGAAATAAATCTAACTAAAGAAGTAAAAAAAAAAAACCTGTACTCTTAAAATTGTACAAAATTTACGAAGATATTGAAAAGGACACAAAGAAATGGAAAAGCATTCTATACTCATCAATTTGAAGAACAAACATTGTTAAAATGTCTATACTATGCTAACCGATCTACATGTTTAATGCAATCTCTATAAAAATTCCCCCAGCATTCTTCACAGAACTAGAACGAACAATCCTTAAAATTTGTAAGGAGACACAAAAGACCCCAAATAACCAAAGCAATCCTGAAAAAGAAAAGAAAACTGGAGGCATCACTATTCCAAATTTCAAGCTGAATTACAAAGCTGTAATCATCAAGAAAAATGGTAATGGCACAAAAACAGACACCTAGATCAAAGGAACAGAATAGAAAACCCAGAAATGTACTCGTAACTAAATGGTCAACTCATCTTTGACAAAAGCAAGAAAAAATATCCAATGGAAAAAAGATAGTCTCTTCAACAAATGCTATTGAAGGCGACATGCAGAAGAATGAAACTGGACCAATTTCTTACACCATACACAAAATTAAACTCAAAATTGAAAGACCTAAATGTGAGGAAGGAAACCATTAAAATCTTAGAGGAGAACACAGGCAGAAATCTCTTTGACCTCGGCCATAGCAACTCTTACTAGACATGTTGTTGGCACAAGGAAAACAAAAGCAAACATGAACTCTGGCACTTCATCATGATAAAAACCTTCTGCACAGCAAAGAAAACAATCAACAAAACCAAAAGGCGCCTACAGAATGGGAGAAGATATTTGCAAGGGTTAGCATCCAAAAATATAAAGAACTTCTCAAACTCAAAACCCCAAAAACAAACAACCCAGTTAAGAAATGGGCAAAGGGGTGGAGGGGGACCAAGATGGCGGAGGAGTAGGGAGGACCAAAGTTTCCCTTGTTTTTTTGAATTGAGAGGTCCCGAAACAGAGAGATTCTCAACTCCAAGAACCTGGCAGAAAAGGTGTAGCAGCTTACAAGGAACGCAAGAAACATAGACAACGCCCTAAGACCGTGAGTCTAACCGAGAACGGACGAAACGAACTCGGGAAACTGAGCTGGGGGGAGGGTGAGCCGGGGACAGCGGGGAAAGTCCCCAACATCCAAAGGAGAGCTACAGAGAGGGGGAGTCCACCAACATCCAGCCCCTAAAGACAGGGCTTAGGAGGAGAAGCTCTGTGTCTAACAGCAGAACCCAGCAGAACTCTCCTTGTGCTGGACCGCGGACGGAGGCACAGTCAGCCCGCCTGGCCCAGAGTTGCTTAGCCGCCAGCAGCGTGAGGAGGGAGCAATAGCGGGACCTCTGCCGCTGCTATCGCTGGAGCGGGGAGTGCGCGCCAGGCACCGCTGCTGCCTCCGGCCCCCTGAGCGAACAACCTCGGGATCGCGGGCTGCTGCCGGCGGAGCGGGGAGTGCGCGCTAGTCGCCGCCGCACTCGGTGGGGAGCAAAAAACCGCTGGACCGCCACGCTGCTGCTGGCGGAATGGGGAGTGCGCGCTAGTCGCCGCTGGGGTGCCCGGTGGAAAGCGAAAAACTGCTGGGACCGCTGCATCACTGGGACCACCTCAACAGGGATTGTGCGCCAGTCACGCCACCATCCCCTGGAGAGCCGGCGACCGGGGACCATTGCCGCTGCCCGCCGGAGCCCGGATCAGGCGCTAGTCGCCGCGGAGGGCCCTGTGGGGTGCGATCAAGCGCTGGGACTGCCGCTACCGCGGTCGCCTGAGTGGGGAGTGCGCACAAGTCGCCCCGGCCAGGCGAGCGGGGAGCCCTCAGCGCGACCGGCTGCCGGGGGTGCCCTCAGTCGCCTGTGGAGCACCTCTAACCCTGACACATTTGCAGAAGGTTGGGGGTGGCAAGCAGGCAGGCGCCCACCTTCCAGTGGACCGCACTGCGCAGGTGCCCATAGCGGAGTAAGGACACAAACAAGGGGGCGAGTGGAAGCCCTGGGACTGGGAACAAAGGATGGAAGGGACGCCATTGTTGTCTTACGGGCCCACAAGCACCAGCCCCAGGAAGTCACTCCCAGAGCCATCCCTGCCTCAGTGGAGAACTCCCGCCTACACTAAACCACGCCCATCTGCGCAGGAGTGACACTTCTCCGCGGGAGCTACAGAGGCCAAGTCCAGACCGCTGCCTGGAGTAACTCCAGGTCATTTCTTTTTAAAATAGATGCTCCCCGGTTATTCTTCTTACTGATCCCCACTCCTGAGCTGACTATCCAGAGGCCTGGCTGACTTAAACAAAATCTTATTCCACTCTCTAAAGGCATGTTTTTCATCTCCTTCTGTACTTCCCTTATTCTCTCTCTGGAATAACCAGGCCACATAATCTCACCCGAGCAATTTCTGTCTTCATTCCTTTTTCCTTGTAACCGTCCTTATTCTGATTTCTCTCAGTCTGGATTAAGCTCTTTAGCCACTCTACGCGGGCAAAGACCATTTCCTTCTTTCCCCCGGAACTGTCATTATTCTCTCTGTAGACGCTCTGCCACCAGCACAGTACACACCCTGTCCTTACCGTGTAGCTGGTATTTCAGGACATTGTCCTCAGAGTGTCATTTGTTATTCTTTTTGCTGTTGTGAACCGCTTGTCTGTATCATTTGTTACTACGTTTGAGTATTTCTGTTTTCTGTTTGTCTGTCAGTCTGTTTTCCTTTCCAGGGCAACTTCAAGAAACAACCCAAAACACATCCAGCCAAAATGACGAGACGGAAGAATTCTCCTCAAAAGAATCCACAAGAAGCAGTGACAGCTCAAGAATTAATGAAAACAGATATAAGCAACATAACAGAACATGAATATAGAATGACAATCATAAAACTAATCGCTGGCCTTGAAAAAAGCTTAGAAGAATGCAAGGGGTCCCGCGCGGCAGAGTTCAAGGACCTTAAAAACGGGCAGGAAGAATTAAAGAAGAAATTAGAAGAAATACAGGGGAAACTGGAAGCAGCCACAGCACGGATTGAAGATGTAGAGGAAAGAGTTAGTGCCTTAGAAGACAAAATCATTGAAAAAGAGGAAGCAGATAAAAAGAGAGAGAAGCTGATCCAGGAACAGGAAAGGAGAATTCGAGAGCTGAGCGATGAACTCAAAAGAAACAATATCCGTATCATAGGAGTCCCAGAGGAAGAAGAGAGAGAGAAAGGAGTCGAAGGGGTTCTTGAACAAATCATTGCTGAGAACTTCACCAACATGAGGAAGGAAAAGGGCATGGAAATCCAAGAGGCACAGAGAACTCCCCTCAGACGTAACTTGAATAGACCTTCTGCACGGCACATCATAGTGAAGCTGGCAAAATACAAAGATAGGGAGAGAATCCTGAAAGCAGCTAGGGACAAAAGAACCCTAACATACAAAGGGAGACCTATAAGGGTAGTAGCAGACTTATCTACAGAAACTTGGCAAGCCAGAAAGGAATGGCAGGATATCTTCAATGTGATGAGCAAGAAGGACCTGCAACCAAGAATTCTGTATCCGGCTAGCCTGTCATTCAGAATAGAAGGAGAGATCAAGGTTTTTCCCAACAAACAAAAACTGAAAGAATTTATCACAAATAAGCCAGCACTGCAAGAGATCCTGAGGGGCATTCTATGAAGGCAAACCTGCAAAGAACACAAACTGCCAGGGACAGCCTTACAATCATGAAACCTACAGATAATACAGTGACTGTAAGCCCATATTTTTCAATATTAACACTGAATGTAAATGGACTAAATGCGCCAATCAAAAGACACAGGATAACAGAATGGATTAAAAAACAAGACCCATCTATTTGCTGTCTTCAAGAAACTCATCTTAAACCTGAAGACACCTTCAGATTGAAAGTGAGGGGATGGAAAACTATCTACCATGCTCCTGGAAGGCAGAAGAAAGCCGGAGTAGCCACACTTACATCAGACAAATTAGACTTTAAAATGAACGATGTAATAAGAGATGAAGAAGGACATTATATAATAGTCTCAGGGACCATCCAGCAGGAAGAGCTAACAATTGTAAATATCTACACACCGAATTCGGGGGCACCCAAATTTGTAAAACAACTAATTACAAACATTAGCAACCTCATCGATAAAAATGTCCTAATAGTAGGGGATCTCAACACTCCACTCCCAGCATTGGATAGATCCACAAATCAGAAAATCTCCACAGAAACAATAGCCCTGAACGACACATTAGAACAGATGGGCCTCACAGACATCTTTAGGGTCCTTCATCCAGAAGCAAAGGAATTTACGTTCTTCTCAACTGCACACGGTACATTTTCCAAGATAGATCACATTCTGGGGCACAGGGAAGCTCTGAATAAATATAAAAGAATTGAGATCATACTGTGTACACTGTCAGACCACAATGCTTTGAAACTTGAAATCAACCACAGGAGAAAGCCTGGAAAATATCCAAGAACATGGCGGCTAAGAAATAACCTCCTAAAAGATGACTGGGTCAACCAAGCCATCAGAGAAGAAATTAAAAAATACATGGAAACAAATGAAAATGAAAATACAACAATCCAAACGCTCTGGGACGCAGCAAAAGCAGTCCCGAGAGGGAAATATATTGCAATCCAGGCCCATCTCAAGAAACAAGAAAAATCAATAACACAAATTCTAACAGCGCGCCTAAAGGAACTAGAAGCAGAACAAATAAAACAACCCAAGCCCAGCAGAAAGAGAGAAATAACTAAGATCAGAGCACAAATTAACCATATGGAGACAGAAAAGGTAGTGGAACAGATCAATGAAACCAAAAGCTGGTTCTTTGAAAAAATAAACAAAATAGACAAAGCTCTAGCCAGGCTTCTCAAAAAGAAACAGAGAGAACTCAAATAGATAAAATCGTGAATGAAAAGGGAGAAATTACAACCAATCCCTCAGAGATACAAACAATCATCAGAGAATACTATGAAAAATTATATGCCACCAAACTTGGCAATCTGGAAGAAATGGACAGCTTCCTAAATAGCCACACGCTACCAAAACTCAAACGGGAAGAAATAGAAAAATTGAACAGACCCATAACTAGTGAAGAAATAGAATCCGTTATCAAAAATCTCCCAGCAAATAAAAGCCCTGGACCAGACGGCTTTCCTGCGGAATTTTACCAGACATTTAAAACAGAGTTAATTTCTATCCTCCTCAAGCTGTTCCAAAAAATTGAAACGGAAGGAAAACTCCCGGACTCATTCTATGAAGCCAGCATCACTTTGATTCCCAAACCAGATAGAGATCCAGCAAAGAAGGAGAATTACAGGCCAATATCCCTGATGAATATGGATGCAAAAATTCTCAACAAGATACTAGCAAATCGAATCCAACAGCATATAAAGAGAATTATCCACCATGATCAAGTAGGATTCATCCCTGGGTTGCAGGGCTGGTTCAATATTCGCAAATCAATCAACGTGATACATCACATCAACAAAAGAAAAGATAAGAACCATATGATCCTGTCAATAGATGCAGAAAAAGCATTTGACAAAATACAGCATCCTTTCTTAATAAAAACTCTCGAGAAAGTCGGGATAGAAGGAACATACTTAAACATCATAAAAGCCATATATGAAAAGCCCACAGCTAATATCATCCTCAATGGGGAAAAACTGAAAGCCTTCCCCCTGAGATCAGGAACACGACAGGGGTGTCCACTCTCTCCACTGCTATTTAACATAGTGTTGGAAGTCAGCATCAGCAATCAGACAACAAAACAAAATAAAAGGCATCAAGATTGGCAAGGAGGAAGTCAAACTTTCACTTTTTGCAGATGACATGATACTTTACATGGAAAACCCGACGGAATCTACCAAAAGCCTACTAGAACTGATCCGTGATTTCAGCAAAGTTGCAGGATACAAAATCAATGTACAGAAATCGGTGGCATTTCTATACACCAACAATGAAGCAGCAGAAAGAGAATTAAAGAAGCTAATCCCTTTCACAATTGCACCAAAAACCATAAAATACCTAGGAATAAACCTAACCAAAGATGTGAAAGACCTCTACACTGAAAACTATAAAAAACTTATGAAGGAAATTGAGGAAGACACAAGGAAATGGAAAAACATCCCATGCTCATGGATTGGAAGAATAAATATCATTAAAATGGCAATACTACCCAAAGCAATCTACACATTCAATGCAATCCCAATCAAAATTGCACCAGCATTCTTCTCAAAGCTAGAGCAAACAATCCTAAAATTTGTATGGAACCACAAAAGACCTCGAATAGCCAAAATAATACTGAAGAATAAAACCAAGGCGGGAGGCATCACAATCCCAGACTTTAACCTCTACTACAAAGCGGTGGTCATCAAGACTGTATGGTATTGGCACAAAAACAGACACATAGACCAATGGAATAGAATAGAAAACTCAGAAATGGACCCGCAAGTATATGGCCAACTAATCTTTGATAAAGCGGGAAAATGTATTCAATGGAAAAAAGACAGCCTCTTTAATAAATGGTGCTGGGAGAATTGGACAGCAACTTGCAAAAGAATGAAACTAGACCACTGTCTTACACCACTCACAAAAATAAATTCTAAATGGATAAAAGACCTGAATGCTGAGACAGGAAACCGTCAAAATCCTAGAGGAAAAAGCAGGGAAAAGCCTGAGACGCACCAATTTCCTACTTGACACGTCTCCAAAGGCAAGGGAATTAAAAGCAAAGATGAACTATTGGGACTTCATCAAGATAAAAAGCTTCTGCACAGCAAAAGAAACAACCAACAAAACGAATAGGCAACCAACGGAATGGGAAAAGATCATCACAAATGACATATCGGATAAAGGACTAATATCTAAAATCTATAAAGAACTTACCAAACTCCACACCCGAAAAACAAACAATCCAGTGAAGAAATGGGCAGAAGATATGAATAGACACTTCTCCAAAGAGGACATTCAGATGGCAAATAGACACTTGAAACGATGTTCAATGTCACTCATCATCAGGGAAATACAAATCAAAACCACACTGCGATACCACCTCACACCAGTCAGAGTGGCTAAAATAAACAAATCAGGAAACTATAGATGCTGGCGAGGATGTGGAGAAGTAGGCACCCTCCTACATTGTTGGTGGGAATGCAAACTGGTGCAGCCACTCTGGAAAACGGTGTGGAGGTTCCTCAAAAAAATGAAAATAGAGCTACCCTATGATCCAGCAATAGCCCTGCTAGGAATCTACCCAAGAGACACAGGATTGCTGATGCATAGGAGCACGTGTACCCCAATGTTCATAGCAGCACTTTCGACAATAGCCAAAACATGGAAAGAAACTAAGTGCCCATCAACTGACAAGTGGATAAAGAAGATGTGGTACATATATACAATGGACTACTATGTGGCAATGAGAAAAAATGAAATCTGGCCATGCGTAGCAACATGGATGGAACTGGAGGGTATTATGTTAAGTGAAATAAGTCAGTCAGAAAAAGACAGATACCATATGTTTCCACGAATAGGTGGACTTGGTGAGACTAAGCAAAAACCAGGGGGAGGGGAAGAGGGGAAAGAAAAAAAAGACACAGAGAGGGAGGGAGATAAAACATAAGAGACTCTCAAAGACTAAGAACAAACTGAGGGTGAGGGAGATGGGGGGGGAGAGGGGGTGATGGGCATTAAAAAAGGGCACATGTTGGGATGAACACTGGGTGTTTTATGTAAACCAATTTGAAAATAAACTATTTTAAATTAAAAAAGAAAAAAAAAAAGAAATGGGCAAAGGACATGAATAGACACTTTTCCAAAGAAGACCTCCAGATGGCTAAGAGACACATGAAAAGATGTCAACATCGCTTGTCATCAGGGAAATACACATCAAAACCATGATGAAATAGTACCTCACACCTGTCAAAATAGCTAAAATTAACAACACAAGAAAAAGCAGGTGTTGGTGAAGATATGAAGAAAAGGAAACCTTCTTACCCTGTTGGTGGGAATGCAAACTGGTGCGGCCACTTTGGAAAACAGTATGGAGTTTCCTCAAAAAACTAAAAATAGAATTACCCTACTACCCAACAATTGCACAATACAAAAATACAGATTTGAAGAGACATATGCATCCAGGATTTATTGCAGCATTTTCAACAATGGCTGAACTATGGAGAAAGTTCAAACGTCCATTGACTGATGAATGGATAAAGAAGATGTGGTATATATTCACAATGGAATATTACTCAGCCGTCAGAAAAGAATGAAATCTTGCCATTTGCAATGACGTAGATGCAGCTAGAATGTATTATTCAAAATACATGTATTAAGCAAAATAAGTCAATTAGAGAAAGAAAAATATACGATTTCACTCATACGTAGAATTTAAGACACAAAACAGATGAACACATGGGATGTGGGTGGGAATTGAGAATAGACGGAGACAAACCACAAGAGTCTCTTAACGATGGAGAAGAAACTGAGGGTTGATGGTGGGAGATTGGATAGATGGGCGATGGATATTAAGGAGGGCACTTGTGATGAGCAGTGGGTGTTGTATACAGTGATGAGTAACTGAATTCTGGTCCTGAAACCAATATTGCATTATGTTTTAATTACCTGAAATTTAAATTTAAAAAAGAAAACATTATATAATACATATAAGATACAAAGTATGCATTAATCAATTATTTGTGCTATTTGGTAAGCCTTCTGGTTAATAGTCAGCTATTAGAAGCTGTTGAGTAGTCAAAAGTTTTATTGGGAGTTTCAACTGAGTGGGGCCAGGCACCCTGAACCTCCACATTGTTCAAGGGTCAACTACACACACTACTGGCATAATTTTATAGTGTAGTTTTGCTGTGCAATACATATATGCTGAATAGCATTAGAAAATGAATGAAACCCACTGGATGTGCAAGGAGTCAAACTGAATAGTACATGTTGTGCATGCCAGGAGTGATAGTCAAATGATGTAGAGTGGTTCTGCATAGAGTGGTTGAATCACAAACAAGTTTGAGGGGAATGGTATTTGGTTGGGAAATTGGTGATGAGCAGGAATTTGAAATCAATGGCACAACCTGGCTGGGAATAAATTGAATAGCACAAAGGAGGGCATCAAAGGGAAATTGCAATGAGCACAATGGGTACCCAAGGAAAGAAAGTTGAGTGGCACCGACATGGGTGTGAATGAAGTGTATGTTGGATTGTGCCAATGAATGAACAGGAGGTGACTATTTAATCACACATAGTGGGAATGCAAGAGTGATATTTCAATGGCAGTAGGTGTGCAAGATGCAGACTTAGGTTGGTGCACAATTGTAATTCAGACAGTGGTTTGGAATCAATATAGCACATGTACTGAAAGTGAGAGTTGATGTCCAAGGAACAGAAGTGGATGTTCAGACAGCTAAAAGAGAGTGTACAATGGTTGAAAATGTGATGGCTCACAATGGGAATGAGGCATACAGACTGGATAACACAATTGGTTTACAAATTATTAGGTGCATGAAACATCTAGCTGTGTAAGGAGTCAAGTTAGAATGATGTAGAATGGTTGAGCAAGGAATTGTTATTTTTCTTTAAGTTATAGTTAAACGGCACAGTGTGTATGCAAAGTACATAAATGGAGAAAACAGCCTGGTTATGCATCAGATGCCAGGTGAATTCTACAAAGGGAGCTCAAGCAAGTGGTTTTGGGGAGGTGGATGGGACTGTTGTCATCCTAGGGACACAGCTATAAGGCTGCCAGAATCCATGCTAGAATTTGGTCAAATCTCTCAGTGCAGTGGTTTAGATGGAGTTTTTATGTGCTAAGATTTCTACAATCCTCACCCTCAGGGCCTCCCAGGATCCCGTTTCCACCAGCACAGGGGTGGGTGGGCTTGAAAATATTCCATGGTCATCCCTCTCCAGCCAGATCCTTTCAGCCCTCTAGGAAACATTTTTGAGGTGCTGCCAACTCTGGGAGTAAGAAGCTGGTCCCAGGAACCCTTTCCAGGCCTCCCTGTCAGGTTCAGATGGACCTGGGAACATTTTCTAGAGGGGCATGTGATGACAAGGGCCCATGTGGGACTATGGCCAGACCACTGACTCCTCCACAGACTGGACACTCCATAGACATGAAAAATATTTAAAAGGCACATCTGACCATCTAACCACACTCAGGACTGTGGCCAAAACCATGCTGTCACTGGGCCTCCCTTTACATCCCAGGCTTGTCTCTGCCTCCAAATGCGACTAAGAAAAAATTTCAAGAGGCTATCTGGTAGCCAGGCTTCTCATAGGACTCTGGGCCCCAGCACCATCCCATGGCATCCCTACCCAGTGCCACAGACAGGAGCTAGAAATGTTTTCCACAAGCACATCAGGTGATAAGGGCCCACACTTGACCATGATCAGGACACCTCAACAGGGCTCCCTAGACACCCAAATTGTGCTTGTCAACAAAGAGAACTTAGAAAATTTGTTGGGTTTTCAATGATTGGCCCTACACAAGACCTTAATGAGCATAGAGTACAATCTCAGAGTGTATCTGACCTGCCTGCAGTGCTCCCTTCTCTGGTGAGGGACATGAAAATATTTGGGGGCTGCGATAAGCAGGCTCACATAGGAAACCAACAAGCATGGGCAACCTCTTTTTGGTTCTCACTGGCCCACATCATTGGAGTAGAACTTGGGAATGTTTCGGGAGTGCCTTATGTGACTGGGTCCCGTGCAGGGACCCCATAGGCACCCACCTAAGGCCTCTCTTCCCAGCATGGATGAATCCCCATTTGCAAGAGGCATCTGACAACCATGGCCAAGACCAAGGTGCCCTGCTGAGTTCTCCATGTCAGTCACAGGCTGATATCTACCTCCAGAGAGGAACATAGAAAAAGTTTCTGGGGCACATCAAATCCTAGACCTCATGAAGCCCCCTCCCTGGGCAGTCCTTACTGGTCACCAGTACCCACATTCTCCAGAGGGGGATATCCAGAGGCCATCCAATGACCAGACCCACACAGGACCAGGGCCTGATCCTTAGTACCCTCACAAGCCTCCATGACAGGATGTTTCTATCTCAGCCACTGAAGTTGGGTTGAGAAACATTTTTAGGAGGCACCTCTTTACTTTGGAGTCAGGTATCAGCTCAGGTCAACAGGGAGGCACAAGAAGTCACCCCAGTTCTAGTATGATCCCACTTGGGAGACTATAAGTTGAAAGCACATTCTGAAAATGTTTATGCCTCCCTCCAAAGGGGGCAACCACCAGGACAGGCCTGGTCTAGAAGGGCATTGTGGGCCTGGCTGTGACCTTTCCTGGGAACTTTGGCGGGACCTCCAAAACATTTCTAAGTCTCTCTCTGGCATGGAAAGGCTTGAGCAGGCCAGCGAGTCCTCAAGAAGGAGCTCTGGTGGGTCATGGCATTAGGAACTCCACCTGAAAAGTTTCTAATTCCCCCTTCAGAGACCAGGGTTGGCCCACTTAGTACATACAGGCATGGGAAGTGCACTCTTGGCTGGCCACAAGTCCCGCATGAGTCCTGGATATTGACTATATAGCCCCAAAATATCTCCAGTTTCTCTTCCAGAGGTGGGCATTGCCTCAAGCTGGCCACAGATGAAGAGAAGGGCATCACACCTCCCCCAAATTTTTGTAAGTCCCCTTCAGAAGCCACTACAGACTTGCGTGGTGGGCATGCAGGTCTGCACTAGGCATCCCAAGATTGGCATAGTCCCGTGTGTGGAACATTTGACAGAAATACTCCTTAAATATTTCTAAGTCCCTCCAAGTGGTGGGAGGGGAGCATGGGACAAGATGGACAAGTGGGATGAGGATGGTGCCTTTGGCCAGGTTGTAGTCATGCATGGAGGCCAGTCTTTGCATGCACTTCCAGAAAATTTACCTAAGCACCATACTGGAGGGCAGCACTGATCCAGGTCAGCAAGGGACAGATGGCAGTATTCCTGGTCTGTTTTCTGTACTATCTTCATATGCACTTCCCGAAAATGTTTCTATGTCCATTGCCAGAGGGGTGACCAGCTAGAGCCAGACTCAGAGGTCTACAGAAGGTGTCTGGAGCCCTATGGTATTTTGAGTGGGGCTCAGCCGTGTAAAGCACCTCGGGAAAATTATTCCAACTCCCCTTTCAGAAAAAAGATGCTAACCCAGGCCAACCAGAGAAGCCCAGGAGAGTGGCTCAGTCTTTAAGAAGTTCAAGTCACTAGGAGTGACCTGTGGGAAGTTTTCTAAGTCTCCTTCCAAAGGCCAAGACCAACTGGCTGGACAAAGAAGTGGAGACACTGTAAGTACATGTGTATACTTTGATTTTTAGAGATGTACAGAAAGCAATTAGATTATAGATTTGGGGTCCTGAGAAAAATGTGAACTGCTTACACAGATTTGAGAGTTATAAATGTACAGACAACAGGTGAAACTGGAGTAGAAAAAACTGCCCAGAAATAGTGTAAAAATTCCCTTCCATAGAACCATCTAATAGTATGATTTTCTCCTTCTTGCAAGATTTGCGTAATCATGTGTAGTCTATCTTTTAGGTAGTTGTTATGGTGTCTGAATGGTCCACCCAAAATTTATTTGTTGAAATCTTAATATCCAATGATTATGGGATTAGGAAGCTGGGCCTTTGAGAGGTAATCAGGTCATAAGGATGGAGCCCTTATGAATGGGATTATTGCCCTTATGAACGAGAACCTAGTGAGCTCCCTTGCCCATTTCACCATGTGAGGACACCCTCATCCAACCCCATACTGGCACCCTCATGTTGAATTCCAGCCTCCAGAACTGTGAGAAATAAATTTCTGTTGTTTATAAGCTACCCAGTCTGTGGTATTTTGTTACAACAGCCCAAATGGACTGACAGTGGTGTATCAGTTATCTATTACTACAGTAAAGCAATGTAATAAACCACATGAAAACCTAGCAGATCCCTAAAAGAAAAAGATAAATAAGTCTATGTAACAGGTTTTTGGAATAGCTAGATGCAATATTGAACGGAAACAGTGCAGCAGTGCCTGGGTGGCTCAGTCAGTTGAGCTTCAGACTTCAGCTCAGGTCATGATCTCACAGTTCGTGGGTTCCAGCAGAGCCTGCCCTTCAAAAATAAATAAAAACATTTTAAAAAATGAACAGAAACAGTTCAAAGGTACAGTTTTTAAAGACAATACTCCATCTTTGGTCAACAGGAATTACAAAGTCGTTTAGCAGCTCAGTACTCAGCCTGTCTGCCTCTGCCAGACAAGCCACTTTGCTGACACTTGCTATAGTGTGGACCATGTAGTGTGACCTGTGTAGTCCAAGGGAAACTGAGAGATTAGAGCTCACCTCTAGAAGGAGAAACTGAAGTTTGGATAAGAATGGATAATTAATCTGTCATGGTACCTGAAAACGTGCGGATTCACTGAATGAGAACAAATGGCTCCACTCCAAACGTAAGTTAAACCACCAACCAAGGTTAGCCAGAGATTATTATTAACCTGATTAACAATAACGGCTATTTCTTTAAGGACTCCACTAAATGTATTCAAAGAGAAACCGGAAAACGCACGCTGGAGCGTCCTACACATATCAGCACCGACACAACGCAGCACGAGCGAGAATTCGAACTCTCGCGACAGTCGGCCTGAACCTCTCCAAGGAGCAAAGCCCTGGGAGCGTGAACTCTCGCGAGAGCAGGAACAACGTCACGGAAGGGCGTCGCTGTGGGAGTTAGAGCAGTATGTTCCGGCCGGTGCCGTCTTGGAGCCAACTGGACCCACAGCAGGAGCGAGATGTTCGCGAGCTCGTTCGCCATGTGGCTGGCTTTCAGGATGAGGCGGACCCCAACTTCCAGCTCGCCCTGCACTTTGCCTGGTCCAACTTCAGGTGTGGGGTGCGGTACCGGGGCTGAGGCTGGGAACAGGAAGAGGTCAAGGGGTATCTGGGGCGCGCGGCCGGGTTTCCTGACCCTCGTGCGCCCTGCTGCTCCAGCAGCTTGGTGCTCTAGTGTCCTTTGGATCCCTGTCACGTGTTGACACATGCATACTGAAACAGTGTGTTTGGGGTTGTTGCGGGTCGACTTTACCCTTAGAAACACGCTTATGGAGAACGGGTTTGTGTCTTTCACGTTCCTTGTTCCACTCACTACGTGCTTAGCGTGGTACAACGCACATAAAACCTTTTTTCAGTGAGTAGGTGAATGAAGTTTCAGAGCAAAATAATGGTCGCAACCATACTTAACACTGTATTCTTACTGACTCCCTACCCCTTATCGAGCCACTCCATATCTCTCTTACCTTTTTTTTTTTCCAAAACGCACAGCATAGCACACTGGAAAACTTATATGTTGTTTACTGTTTGTCTCCTCCACCCCTGCCTCCAGCTAAAATGTAAGTTCTATCAGGGTAGGGATAATGGTTTGTTTTGTTCATTTCTTATTCCAACATTTGGAACAGTTATTGGCACATAGTACACTAAGCCACCATATAATACAATTTCTAATAGTTTCTCATGTAATTTTTCAAGATTTATGAAGTCAGAGCTTCTATTTTTATTTATGGAAGGTGTAAATTAGACAGTACTGTTATGATCATTACCTGTAATAGAATTATTACTAAAAGAATGTTCATCAATGTTAATATTTGCCTATTTAATTTCAGTAGAAATAGTTTTTCAGTTTCTGTATCCTTGACCATCACCTTAACAATCATACATACAGTGCCTACTTGGTTTATAATGAGAACAGACAAGGAGTCTAAAAGCCTGCCAAATTTCTGAAACAATAAGTTCAGTTCTTAAGTGTAACTTATAAAATATAGCAATGTCTAGATAGGTCATATAAGACAGAAGTGTAAGTGCTGTTTCCCAAATAATTTCTCTATTAGTTAATTGTCAGTGGTAGTAGGTAGCCAGACATCATTTTAGACTTCAGAGAGACATTAGAAGTTACTGTCTCCTTTGACACATTGAAAAACTAAATGATAAAGGGTGTTCTATTCAACCATTTACTGGGATAGAATTAGCTATATGTTTTAGTAGTGTAAATTATTTCTCTTAAATACAGATTATTGTCTTTGATACTAAAAAGTAGAAAACAAGAGTTGAATGAGCTATATGATGCTTTAATCCATCAGAAAAATGACTGACTGAGCCACCCGGGTGCCCTATGTTTGCTTTTTTTTCTATTTTTAATTGTGGCCATGTTCTAGGCCCTAGAAATTCAGAGACGAGTGAAATATAGCCTCTATCCTAAAGGAAGACAGAGACAAAAGGTCTACATATGATGTAGAATCAGAATTTTTAACCTGAGAGCCTGTAGATTTCAGGTATTATGAATTTGGACAAGAAAAAATTACACTAACCTATAACTAAAAAGTAACATTTTCTCAAATTACAAATAAAAGCAACAAGCAATAATGTGTCACAGGTAGAAATCACATAGTTTACATTATGAAGTTGTGGCAGATATTTCCAAATATTTTTTGCTGTTACCTTTCCTGATAGTTGTGGATCTACTGTTAGATCTAGTTATTTAATGCTTTAATAAATGTCTCTTATTATATCACAAACTTTATAATATATTTCACAACTATATTTTAGGAGGCTTGGGTTTTTTTGTATTTCATTTCATGGGTACCTAGGTGGCTGAGTCGGTTAAGCGTCCGACTTTGGCTTAAGCCATGATCTCGAAGTTTGTGAGTTTGAGCCCCTCGTCAGACTCTGTGCCGACAGCTCAGAGTCTGGAGCCTGCTCTGAATTCTGTGTGTGTGTGTCTCTCACTCTTTCTGCCCCTCCCTCACTCACTCTCTGTCTCTCTCTGTCTCTCAAAAATAAATAAACATTAAAAAAATTTTTTTAAAACATTTTTCTGAGAAGAGATCCCTAAGCTTTACTGGGCTTCACTATGGCGTAAAAAGATTAGGAACCCCTGCAATAGAATGATCTGGGCTGGACTTAGATACAAGGCTTTATGGGAAGATGAAGGAATCAGAGGACAAAGGAGGCTAAGGATAACCTGTGCTTGAGCAGTTTCTGAGATGCGGTGGCTGTTTGCCTGGATGGTAGAGGTGATACAGGGAGGGAGGTGCACTCCTTGAAATATATTGCTGAATATAGGGTGACTATGGGCATATGGAGGGCTCTGAGACTGGTCTACTTAACTATATGACAAGATTCACATAAGAATTGCATTTTATATTTTAGATTTCATCATTTCTTGGATGTTAACAGCCACAAAGTAGAAAAAACAATAGAAGGGTAAGTTAGTTTCATATATATGTATATATGTACATATTCAGAAATATATGTATTTCCTTATAGATTTTTCTATTAATGTAAGTTTATAACTATCATTTTATTTTTCACTATATTTTAGAATTTATGAAAAATTCATCATTCATTCTGATCTCAGCAAAGCTGCTAGTTGGAAGAGATTAACTGAGGAATTTCTAAATGCATCACTTCTGAGCATAAAGGACATAAAGGTATGGATTGTATTGTGAGATCTCTTATAGTTAACCGTTTCTAATCTGTTGTCATCAACTTGTTTCTGTTACTATTTACACATTCTATTTTATAATTATTTGCTGATTGGAGCAGAATCTTGCGGAAATTAACTTAAGCATTGTCATCAAACCCAGTGTGCCTCAGGCTTGTGATCCAGGAAAAAGCATGTTCTTGTTTAATCATCTTCTTAGCCCAACCTACTATGGAGATTAAGATCAGAGATTGGGGGCGCCTGGGTGGCTCAGTCGGTTGAGCGTCCGACTTCGGCTCAGGTCATGATCTCGCGGTCTGTGAGTTCGAGCCCTGCATCGGGCTCTGTGCTGACAGCTCAGAGCCTGGAGCCTGCTTCAGATTCTGTGTCTCCCTCTCTCTCTCTGTCCCTCCCTCGCTCATGTTCTGTCTCTCCCTGTCTCAAAAATAAATAAACATTAAAAAAATTAAAAAAAAAAAAAAGATCAGAGATTGGCACAAATAATAACACTGTCTAGCTGTCTTAAAATTTTAAATGGCTTTTCAGCACTTGGTAATAATAACTACCTATGTAAATGTTTACTAGATGCCAGGTGCTGTCCTTAGCACATTCATATTCAATTGTGGGTTCCTAAGATCACCCTTAGACTTGATGATTCCCTAGAAGGATTTACAAAACTCTAAAAATGCTGTTATCCTCTCTGTTACGGTTTATTACAGTTAAGAGGATACAGGTTTAAAGTGAGCAAAGGATAAAGATACATAGTATAAAGTCCAGAAGAAACCAGGAGTAAGCTTCCAGGTATGCCTTCCCAGTAGAATTGTATGAGGATGCACTTAATTCTCCCAGTGATAATGTATGACAAAGTGTTGCAAACAAAGGAAACTCATCTGAGCCTTGGTGTCTAGCATTTTTGTTGGGGGTCATGTGGACGTGCAGTGCACATTAGCTTCTCAGTCTCCAGCCCCCTAGAGGTCAAACCAAGGCATAAGAGAATACGTTCACTCTAAGTCACATTGTTAGCATAACTAGTCGAACTGACACTGCATGGCCAAAAGTCTCTGGCATACAAAAACACTCTTCTCAGAAGGATATTCCAAGGGCTCAGAGGTTATCTGTCAGGAGCTAGTCAAGGGCCAGTTATCCTGAGACCTTTGAGATATTCAGAGTTTGGGCAACTCAGGCTTCCTGAGTAAACCCTTTAATTGTGCACATATATTAACTCATCTTCACAATAATCTCTGTGAGGTATTCTGTAATTGTTAGATTTTCCCTTTGTCTCCACTGTGGGAAGTGATAAAGAAGAGAGCTTCCTTCTTTGTAAGGAAGAAGCTTTAAAAAATTTTTGAAACTGTCTATCAACTTAAGGAAAGGCTATAAAAGTATTTCTGGAAAAAAGAGCTGCAGTGCCCTAACTCCATGCCCTGAGGGTTAGAAACACTTGTGTGTATTTTGTAGAGTACACTCGTGTGTATTGTTTCTGCAAGGACCATTTCAAAAGAGAAGGGGGCATATCTTTTCTTGATTTATTTATACAACTTCCTGGGTAGACTATAAAATTTAATAATTTAGACCCTATGACAGCATAGTACTAATTAAAAAAAAAAATAAAGGCAAGCATTATTAGAGCACTTACTGCAGGCCAGTACCTCTTAGTCCCATAAAGACCATATTCAATAGGTACTATTACTAAACTCATTTTGGCAAGACAAATGCCTTAATCTCAGTCTCATTTGAGCCAGTGAAAATACCTGTGTTGTACAGAATAATTTAAACAGTGAGTGTCACTTCTGATTCTTACTTTTACTTTTTCATTGCCATATCTGGTGATTTTTCTGTACATTCCCTGAGCACAGGGGAACCACATTCCCTTGCTCTTCTGTGGCATGTCTTATGTCCTGTACTTGAACTGCCCTTACCCTTCTCTCCTGCTTGAGGAATCTCATGCCTTAAATCCAAGTGTTGTGTGGTGTTAGGGGTTTGGGTCAATACAAAACAAAATCCCTGCACAGGGCAGATGGCTGTTTATGGTAGTCACTGAGGTGCCACGTCTGTTTATCTTAGCTTGCCTAGGGAATGAGAGATAAAGCATGCTACCTCAAGGTCTACAAGGCACCTTTCTTTTGCTAATTAGCTCTGCTTTGGGCAGCTTCACCCTGCTGCAGTCTATAGCCCTGTTTACTTTTTACCTGTTTACCTATTCACCTATTCCGGTCCTTCCCTCCTGTGAAAGCAGCTTTCTGCTTTTGTACTATGTTGGGGTGCTTCTGCCCTGATTACCTAATCTTGGATGCTTTCATCCTGTGGCTTCCTATTCCTGTGCCTCTGTCCTATACTGGGGATGCTTTCACCCTGTCTATCTAATCTTGGATTCTTTCATCCTTAAGCCTTATTAACCCATTGGTGCAAGCTTGGGGAATTCCTAAGTTTATTCTCCACATAACTTCATACTTTTTAAAAAATTTTGTTTATTTAAATTCAAGTTAGTTCATACTGTGCAGTATTGGCTTCAGGAGTAGAACCCAAGGATTCATATCTTATATGTAACATCTAGTGCTCATCTCAACAGGTGTCCTCCTTAATGCCCATCATGTCTTTAGCCCATCCTCCCACCCATTGCCCCTCCAGTCACCCTCAATTTGTTCTCTGTAATTAAGAGTCTCTTATGGTTTGCTTCCCATTCTGTTTTTATCTTACTTTTGCTTCCCTTCCCTATGTTCATCAGCTTTGTTTCTTAAATTCCACACATGAGTGAAGTCGTATATCTGTCTTTTCTCTGACTTATTTTGCTTAGCATAATACCCTCTAGTTCCATCCATGTTGTTGCAGTTGACAGGATTTCATTCTTTTTGATCGCTGAGTAATATTCCATTGTATACATATACCACATCATCTGTATCCAGTCATCAGTCGATGGACATTTGGGCTCTTTCCATAATTTGGCTATTGTAGATAGCAATGTTATAAACATTGGGGTGCATGTGCCCCTTCGAATCAGCTTTTTCCTTTGCTTTATTATCCTTTGAATAAATACCTCGTAGTGCAATTGCTGGGTTGTAGGATAGTTCTATGTTTAATTGTTTGAGGAACCTTCATACTGTTTTCCAGAGTGGCTGCACCAGTTTGTATTCTTACTAGCTGTGCAAAAGGGTTCCCCTTTCTCTGCATCCTCACCAACATCTGTTGTTTCTTGTGTTGTTAATTTTAGCCATTCTGACAGGTGTGAGGTTTTGATTTGTGGGGCTTTTTTTTTGATTCGTGGCTTTTCATTGTGGTTTTGACTTGTATTTCCCTATGATGAGTGATGCTGAGCATCTTTTCACTATGTGTTAGCCATCTGGATGTCTTCTTCGGAAAAGTGTTTATTCATGTCTTCTGCCCATTTCTTCACAGGATTATTTGTTTTTTGAATATTGAGTTTGATAAGTTCTTTATTGATTTTGGATACTGACCTTTTATCCAGTATGTCATTTGCAAATATCTCCCTTTCTGATGGTTGCCTTTCAGTTTTGATTGTTTTCTTCACTGTGCAGAAGTTTTTTATCTTGATAAGGTCCCAATAGTTCATTTTTGCTTGTTTCCCTTCTCTCTAGAGACATGTCTAGTAAGAAGTTGCCATAGCCGAGGACAAAGAGGTTGGTGCCTGTTTTCTCCTGTAGGATTTTGATGGTTTCCTGTCTTACATTTAGGTCTTTCGTCTATTTTGCATTTATTTTTTGCGTATCCCATTTACAGTTGCACCAAAAACCATTAAGATACCTGGGAATAAACCTAACCAAAGAGGTAAAAGATCTATATGCTGAAACCTACAGAACACTTCTGAAAGAAACTGAAGAAGACTCAAAGAAATGAGAAAACATTTAATGCCCGTGTATTGAAGAACACATACTGTATTGTTAAAATGTCTATACTACCCAACACCATCTACACATTCAGTGCAGTTCCCATCAAATTATTCTTCACAGAACTAGAACAAAGGATCCTAAAATTTGTATGTAACCACAAAAGACCCCGAATAGTCAAAATAATGTTGAAAAAGAAAAAAGAGTGAGAAAAGGAAATGAAAAAAAAAAAAACAAAACAAAAAACTATCACCCTGATTCCAAAACAAAAATAGAAGAAAGAAAAATATTAAGGCTGGCCCTGTTCCCACCAGAACTGCAGTTGTCATTTTGAAGCACTCAATTTTCAGTACACTTGGTGCATGCAGGGTGCTGATTGTGCTGGCCTTATAGAGGAGAGGCCCACTGCCTTGGTTCAGAGCTAGTCTTGCCTGAGTAAATAAGCAATCGCCAGGCACAGGGGATGAGGTTTGGTGCAGGTAGGGCCTGCCTCCACTGGAGGCTGCTGTGTTGCTCTCTGAAGTCCTGCCGTGTTGGTGTGTGGGGAAGATGGCACCATTCCAATCTCTCATCTCTGGACAGAGGATTGCACATCCCACATTGTTCAGGCAGCCCTTACAGAACAGTGAGGGCAGTCAGCTTGCCCTGCACCACAACTCTCATGTGTTTTTTCTTTGGGGTTCCAAACTTGTGCAACTGGGATTCGAAACTTGAAGTCTTAAAGGACATGCAACCATGCTCAATCACCCCCTACCCTGGAGTAGTGCCCCTCCACTCTGTGTCTAAAGTCTTTTGTCCCTGAAAAACAGTCTCAGGCCTGTGCAGTGTGTGGAATCTATTTGTAGCACCACTAAAAGCAGCAAAGGTTATATTCTCTCTGGGTGTACCCCTATCCCCTGCTGATGAAAGGCCTTTTGCTGGTGCTTGCAGGGTCTTTTGTCCTTGGGAAGGCAAAATACACTCTTCCAAAAGTACTCTAGGAAGGGGAATGTTCTCTATCAGTATGCCCCGGAGATCCCTACACCATGTTATGCACTCCAGGGCCAGTGTTCTCCTTCTCCCCAGAAGTGCATGCCACGGCTCCACTCTGAAGAAAGTTGCATACTTCCAAAACCTCACTCAGAGTTTGAGCTCCAAACACTGTTTGCAAAAAAAACCCTGCAACACTTGATACTTCTTGCTCCCTGGTCTGTGGTGCAGAGAGGTTTTCCTTCTGTGCAAACCAGTGCTGCACTCTCTCGCACTCTGTCATCCCCTCTTTTTTCTCTCGCCCTTTTGTCTCTCCAAGAAAAGGTTCCCTCCCCTCCGTGGCACCACCGTTTTTTGTCTCACCCAATTCATTTCCATGTACCTCGCACCTGCCATGCTGTCTCCCTCTAACCATGGAGATCCTTCTGCCACTCCACAAATAGATTTCCTAGGTGTTCCAAGTGATCTGATCTCAGTACAGTTGTGTTTGAGGGACTAGGAAAACCCAGGGTCACCCTACACACAATCTTAATTTCTGAACTTCATACTTTTTTTTTTAGCATTATCAGTATATAATTTAATATACCATAAAATCTATCCATTGCAAATGTACATTTCAGCAGTTTTAGTAAATATGTAGTTATTATGCAACCATAATCCAGTTTTGGAACATTTCCCCAAAAGTTTCCCTCAAGTCCATTTGCAGTCAGTGCCTGCTCCCATCCCAACCCCAGACAGCTGCTAATCTGTTTGCTCTATTTTTAAAATTGCCTTTCCTGGACATTTCATATAAGTGAGTTCACAGAATATACAACTTTTGTGTGCTTCTTTCATGATGTTTTGGAGTTTCATCCATGTCGTAGTATGTGTCCATATTCTATATATTTTAATTGCTAAATGGTATTCATTGTATGAATAAGTCACATTTTAGTTATGCACCAGTGGATGACCTTTGGATTGTTGCCAGTTTTTGGTTAGCATGAATAATGAACTGCTATGAACATTCTTGTAGAAGTGGTGTGTGGACATACGTCTTCACTCTTTTTGCGCAGGTTTCTAGGAGTAGAGTTTCTGGTTTATATGGTAAGCTTAGGTTTAACCAAATTGTTTCCTGAAGTTGCTATATCATTTTATATTCCCCCAAGCAGTATGTAAGGGTTCCAGTTTCTCCACATCCTTGCCAACACTTGTTTTTATCTATATTTTATATTATAGATATCGTAAAAAATAATGTATTAATACATCATTATGGGTTTTTTTTATTTTTTTTTAATGTTTTATTTTTGAGAGAGACTGAACGTGAGTGGGGGAGGGGCAGAGAGAGAGGGAGACAGAATGTAAAGCAGGCTCCAGGCTCTGATCTGTCAGCAAAGAGCCTGACATGGGACTCGAACTCACGGACCGCAAGATTATAACCTGAGCCGAAGTCGGACTCTTAACCAACTGAGCCACCCAGGTGCCCCCATCGTTATTGTTTTGATTTACATTTCCCTAATCACTAAAGGTTGAGCATTTTTTTATGTGCTTTTTAGCCATTTGTATGTCTTCTGTAATGTCTGTTAAATGTCTTCCTGTTTTTAAATTTGATTGCTTGTCTTCTTACTGAGTCATCATTGTTTATTTCTTACACAAGTTCTTCATCAGAAAAATGGTTTACAAATATTCTAGTCCCTAGCTTTTGAAGTTTAAAAGTTTTTCATTTTAATGAAGTTCATTTTATCTGTTTCTTTCTTTTATGACCTGTGCTTTTGGTATCATGTCTGAGAACTCTTTGCCTAACCCAAAGCTAAAGGCTTTTCTCCTATGTTTTCTTCAAGCAGTTTAAGCACTTGTATTTCGATTTATAATCCATTATGAGTTAATTGCTGTATATGTTTTGAGGAAAGGATCTAAATTAAAGTTTTTTTTTTTTACCTTCAGATATTCAATTGTCCCATCACCATTTGTTGAAAAGACTATTCTTTACCTATTAAATTGTCTTGGCAGCTTTGTCAAAAACAAATTGAACATAAATGTAAGGATTTATTTCTAGACTCTGAATTAATTGTTTCATTAATTTATATGCCTATCCTTACACAAATACCATACTGTGTTTATTACTGTAGCTTTATAGGAGTTTTAGAATCAGGTAATATAAGTATTATAACTTTTTTCTTTTTCAAAACTGTTTTGTGTATTCTCAACTCTTTGAATTTCCATGCACATTTCAGGACCAGCTAAATTTCTGCAGATAGCCTTCTGGGACTTTGGCAAGTTTGCATTGAATCAGTAGATCATTTTAGGAAGTAGTGCCATTGTTGGTTGAATCGTGTCTCCAGAAAAGATATGTCCAAGTCCTATCCATGGAAGGATTCTTCCCTCAAGCATTCAGATTGAGCATGGCTTTGCTGCCAGCTTGATCTTAGACTTCTAGCTCCCAGAACTGAGAGAAAATAAATTCCTTTTGTTTCAAGCCATGCAGTTTGTGGTATTTTGTTACGGCAGCCGTTGGAAACTACCACATGGTCTTATCAATACTAAGTCTTCTAATCCATGAATATGAACTCTACATTTATTCAGATCATCTTTCATTTTTCTCAGCATTTTTTTTCCATGTACAGATCCTTCATTTCTTTTACATTTATTCTAAATATTCTCTCTGATGGTGATATGAATGGAACTGTCTTCCTAAATTCATTTGCAGTTTGCTTATTGCTAGCATATTAAAATGTTAATTCACTTTTATATTTTTTTGTATGTTTAGCCTTGCTAAACATTTATTCTAGTAATTGTTGTCCGGATTCTTTAGTATTTTCTATATTAGGCTCATGTCATCTCCAAAAACAGTTTAGCTTCTTCCTTTCCAATGTGAAGTGTTTTTTGGCTTTTTGCACTGGCTAGAAAATCCAATACAGTGCCAAATAGAATGGACATCTTTGCCTTGTTCCCAGTCTTAGAGGAAAAAACTTCAGTTTTAACGCTTAATTATGATGTTGATTGTAGGTTTCCATCGATACCCTTTATCAGTTCAAAGATGTTCTTTTTTATTCCTAGTCTGTTGAGAGTTTTTATCATGATTAAGTTTTGGATATTGTCAAATTTCTTCATTTTTCAGATAATCTTATGTTTTTGGCTTTGTGTTATATTAACTTGAGATCTTAGCTCAGGCTGCCATAACAAAATACCACAGACTGGATGGCTTAAAAAACAAAAAAAAAATATTTTCTCATGGTTCTGGAGTCTGGGAGGACTAAGAATAAGGTGCTGATTGATTCATTTGCTGGTTATGACTCTGGCTCATAGGTGGCCACCTTCTCCCTGTGTTCCCACATGGCAGAGAGAGCTAGCTCTCTGATCTCTCTTCTTATCTCATTGGACCAGGTCTTCACCCTTATGAACTAATTACCTCCCGAAAGCCCCATCTGCAAATACTATCACACCTGTGGTTAGAGTTTCAACATAGGAATTTGAGGGGGACGAACTTTTAGTTCACAACATATGATGTCTTATATTAAATGATCTCTGGGCATTAATCTGATTTATTTGTATGTGGACTGAGAAGTGCGCTTATACTTAAGGCCTGGCTTATATTTTGTGTTAGTTGTCTCTCATCTTCTCGTTGCATGAATTCATGCTCCATCAGCCAAGGATGTATGGGTGTTTTGGGTCCACTCTAGTCTTTGCTGTGTGTAGCACAACCTCTAGTCAACCCAAGACATGAGGGGTTTAGCATGCCCCTTTGGCTGTGTTGCCTCCGGGATTTCCCTAATAAACCCTCAACTGTTCTGGTGGCTGGCTACTTGACCCACCCCGGGGGCTGCAACCACTGACTCTCTACTTCACTTGCCACTGCATTTACCAGTGTAGTTTACAGCTTTTTGATGCCAATGAGATTTTTCCATCAACAGCAGCAGAGCTGCTGGTTTTCACTTCCTGTCTATCCTGGTTGAACTACAACTGTGATAGAGCTAGAAGGAGTGAAATAGCTCCAGGCAAATATGCCACAAACTCACATAGTTCTTCCTTGAGATCATTTTCATGGATTAATTCTTCTCAGCATTTGTATGCCCATACTCCACTGAGAGAACTGAAATGGTTGTCTGGCAATTTTGTCTAGCTTTTAGTTAATTTTAGAGGAGAGGATTTGAAGACCACATTCCTCCAATCATGCCAGAAGTGAATCTCTAACCTCACTACCTATTATAAATAGAGATATATAGTATTCACAGGAGTTACTCAGTAAATGGCCATTTACCATTCTCCAAGCTCTAAATGATATTTGGCAAAAGAGAATTTGGGGTTAGTTATTCTTGGAAAAATAAGCAAAGACTTTGACGTACTTTTAAAATCCCACTGGAACTATGAATTCTAATTCTTCGTAACTTTGAGTTTCAAAGAATATGAACATGGAGTATATGTTATCCCTAAATTTGAGATTCAAGACCACCTCTGATATAACATACAATACATGGGATTGCTTCTTTCATCATATATGTACATGAGTTCATTACCTTTCTACAGAGTAACAGGGACTGCAAGGCTTTAGAAAACAGACTAGGTGCGTGTACCTTCGTGGGGAAAAAAGAACAAGTTAACTTGTATTCTTTTTTTTTTTTTAATTTTTTTTTAACATTTATTTATTTTTGAGAGACATAGAGACAGAGCGTGAGCAGGGGAAGGGCAGAGAGAGAGGGAGATACAGAAACTGAAGCAGGCTCCAGGCTGTGATGAGCCAGCAGCACAGAGCCTGACCTGGGGCTTGAACTCACAGACCGTGAGTGAGATCATGACCTGAGCTGAAGTCTGCCGCTTAACCAACTGAGCCACCCAGGCGCCCCTAACTTGTATTCTTAAAGTTAAGTAAAATAGTTCATATCTTCTAAATGTAAGTGTCAGAGTCCTCACTCTTAGCAGTCTTCTTTTTCTTTACTACAATTAGTAATTTTGGTCAAAGCATGATATATAACTGGTTGATAAGTTACGTTTTGGCCATTAGTCCTAATTGCTAATTTGTAGTTCAGTGATAAACTCAATGAGTCCTCTCAGGATGAAGCTCCTTTATAGATGTTATTCAAAAAATGAACAAGGTCTAGGAGTGGGGATATGGCATCATTCAAGTCCTCTTCCCATGACCAAGAGCTGCTTTTGTGCATCCTTACACCACAACAGTTCAGTACTCTGATCCTTAGCAAAGTAGGGAGGTCCGCAAGCGTTCAGTGTGTACCCTTTTACTGCATACACTTCTTTCTTCTACCACTGGTAACTTTCACCTTATTCAGGTGCACAAAATCTAAAACAAAAAAATAAAAAACAATCTGATGTTAGAAGTTATTACTAAATAACAGATTTATATAGTGGGAGGTTTGTTTTTTTTTTCAAGTATTTATATTTTAGACCACTTTTCTCTGTGGAATAAGTATACTTTTCCTTGGTAAAGGAATTCACGCATTTCCAAGGAGATGAAAAATTGTCAGAAAAAAAGGCAGCTCTTTGCAGTGATATATTGCCTTAGCATTCCTAGGAAAGTTTAGCAAGCATTTACTGTGTCCCTGGCATCATACTAGGTGGTACGAATACAGAATAAACAAGACATGATTATCACTGCCCAAATAGTTCATAGTGATTTAATTATAATTATGATAAACATTATGAAGACGTATATAAGGTACTACAAATGGTCCCTGACTTATAGTGACATAGAAACAATTGACATTCGGTGGTGATTCATATTTTGAGGGGTGCCTGGGTGGCTCAGTCAGTTAAGCATCCAATTCTTGGTTTCCGCTCTGGTCAGGATCTCGCCATTTGTGAGTTCAGGCCCCACATCAGACTCTGCACTGACAGTGCAGAACCTACTTGGGATTGTCTCTCTCTCTCTCCCTCTCTGCTCCTCCCTGCCTCTCTCTCTCTCTCAAAATAAATAAACTTTAAAAAAAAATAGAAATTCAGGTTTTGAACTTTGATCTTTCCCCAGATTAGTGATATACAGTAGGATACTGACGATGCTGGGCAAGGGCATTGAGCCACAGCTCCCAGTCAGAAAGGTGCTCGTGAGGGTAAACAACCAGTATACTTACATAACACTTACTTCTATGGGTTGTACCCCTACAACTATTCTGGTTTTTGCCTTCAGTTCAGTATTCAGTAAATTACATGAGATATTTGGCACTTTTATTATTTTAGGTATGCTTCACATCCAGCACAGAGCCCACTGTGGGGGCCTGAACTCACGACTCCAAAATCAAGACCTAAGCCAAAATCCAGAGTCAGACACACCCAACTGACTGAGCCACTGAGGCACTCCAGCACTTTATTATTAAATATGCTTTGTGTAAAATGATTTTGCCCAACTGTAGGCTAATGTAAGTGTTCTGAACATGTTTAAGATAGGGTGGGCATGGGGTGCCTAGCTGGCTCAGTCAGTAGAGCATGGGATCTTGTTCTTGGTCCTGAGTTTAACATGATGGTTGTAGAGATTACTTAAAAAAAAAAAAAAATACACCAGTCTATGATGTTCAGTGTGTTAGGTGTATTAAATGCATTTTCAGGGCCGCCTGGGTGACTCAGTCAGTTAAGTGTCCGACTTCGGCTCAGATCATGATCTCATGGTCCATGAGTTCGAGCCCCGCATCTCAGGCTCTGTGCTGACAGCTCGGAGCCTGGAACCTGCTTCGAATTCTGTGTCTCCCTCTCTCTCTGTCCCTCCCCTGCTCATGCTGTGTCTCTCTCAAAAATAAAATAAAAACATAAAAAAAAATGCATTTTTAACTTATAATCTTTCCAATTTAAAATGGCTTTATTGGGATGTAACCCCATTAAGTTGTGGAAGATTTGTATAGAACATACAATAGGAAGAGCTCACCTGGTCTTCAGGCATCAGAGACTTACCTTCCTTGAATTTAACTCATCTCTTCTCTCCTTTCCAGCACCGTTTATGACTTTTAATATGTTTGGGGGTATTTTTATTTTTTGGTAACTTTTTTAATACGTTTTTAAAAATAATTTGTTTTAAAAATATTTAAAGAAAATTTGAAGAAAGGAAAGGAAATCCAGGTACCTCTTCATCTGGTTCACAAATCAGTGTCCTTTGATCTAGAATAGTTCCTCAGCCTTTCTTTATCTTGACCTTGACATTTTTGAAGAGCACAGGCCAGTTATTTAGTAATATGTCCCTCAGTTTAGGTTTTTCTGACAATTCCTCATTAGCATTCAGGTAATGCATTTTTGAACAGATTATATGTACACATCTGAACTATTAAAAGGGTTTAGAGATTAGGATTTATTTAGATATAATTCATGTTTTCTCAAAGTAGGAAAAATATTGGGGACACAACTGACATGGGGTTGGTTATCTTTTCTTAATTCAAACTAGTTTTAAAAGCTCTTACCAACCTCAGTGACTTATATTCCTTTTTTGTTTTAAAGACAGATGCACATTATTCCATACTGTCACTACTTCTGTGTCTGTCTGATTCTCCTTCAAACAGCAATTATGTGGAAACACCAAGAGATAAAGAAGTGGGTATGTTATCAAATGCTTTAATATATAACAAAGGTGAAATTGGTTTTATTACCAGACATTGAGATTTCATAAAAAGTTGTAAAAATCTCTGAAACAAATATTTCTGTTGCTTTGGATACAATTGCAATTGCAAATCCTCATTTAAAATATAAATTCTGACTTTGTAAGTTAAACTACTTTCAATTATATACAGAGAAAAATCACTTTTGAAGATAAAGAAGTTAAAATTTAAAATGTATTAGAATATCAGTTTATTGAGTGTCTTGATATTTTTGAACTTTTGTTTCCTGAGTGCATGTTATTTGAGTTTTGTTAGACTTTTTTCCTATAGTTTTCAGGAGTTTTTCCCCACATATTTTTTGTAAAACTGATAAGATTCTTCTGTTACATTTTAGAAAAGAAAGATGATTTTGACTGGGGAAAATACTTAATGGAAGGTGAAGAAATTGACCTTGGTCCGAATGTAGACACACTAGTAAGTGGCAATAGTTTTGCTATTGTAAATATAAATATATGCCAAGTGATATTAAGATTCTTTCCACCCTAGAGCAACTTAACTAAAACAGGAATACTCTTCATTAAATTAGTTTATTATCAAAGATTTATTAAGATTTTGCACTGAATTAATAGTACTAGAAAGTTGAATGGAATGAGCGTAAGTATCCTTTAAGAAGCTGTAAATCTTGAGGGCTTAGCCACCAAAAATAATTCTATGCTATAATAGTAACTTTCAAGACATTTATAAAAAATGTCATTTGGTTTAGTTTTTGCTTTTCTTCTGAAATTTTATTAATCTTTTCATCTAGATAGCTCTAGTCACTACACACTCTAAGGGTAAGTATACTTCCCTTTTTAATCAGAACTGGTCTGAAGAAAGTGAAGATGAAGATGATCAACAGCCCTTAAGTAGAGAAGACTCTGGGATTCAAGTGGACAGGACACCATTAGAAGAACAAGATCAAAACAGAAAATTGGGGCCTCGTGTCAGCTGGAAAGGTACCATGTATTCTCAGATGCTAGCATTATTTTCTCATACAGGAATTCTCTAGAAAGACAGGCAAGCTTTGGGAATCAGTTCTGTGTGATTTAAGATGTTGGTAAGCTCTGCCATCCTCATAAATATTTTTTTTTTAATTTTTTTTTTTTTTAACATTTATTTACTTTTGAGAGACAGAGCGTAAGCAGGGGAAGGGCATAGAGAGAGAGGCAGACACAGAATCTGAAGCAGTCTCCAGGCTCTGAGCCATCAGCACAGAGCCCGACGCGGGGCTCGAACTCACAGACTGTGAGATCATGACCTGAGCTGAAGTCGGCCACTTAACCGACTGAGCCACCCAAGCGCCCCTCATAAATATTTTTAAACCATTAGTAGATCTTTCTTCTATAGTGTCTAAGAACTGGCACTATAAAATTAATGTTGAAAAGGCATTGAGTGAAATTCTGTTCTTTTTTTTATAGTTCTGAGAACTTTGATAGTCCTAAATGTTTGTGTTTTTTTTATTAGAGAAGGGTTGGCATTGCTAAAGTTAGCAACTAAATAAAAGGAAAAAAGATCTATACAATTTAATTTTCTTTTTTTTTTTTTAAATTCGAAGATATCTTTTTCTTTTTTTTTTTTTTTAATATTTATTTATTTTTGAGAGACATAGAGACAGAGCGTGAGCAGGGGAAGGGCAGAGAGAAATGGAGGTACAGAATCCGAAGCAGGCTCCAGGCTCTGAGCCATCAGCACAAAGCCTGATGTGGGATTCGAACTCACAGACCATGAGATCATGACCTGAGCTGAAGTCAGACGCTTAACCGACTGAGCCACCCAGGCGCCCCACAATTTAATTTTCAATTGGAATGTCTGCTTTTTGAGTTTTAGTGAGGAACTATGAATTGGTAGAATCTAGAAAGAACCGGAAGCAACCTCAGAGATTAGATCATCTAATATTACTTCTTGTTTTGTAGGTAAGGAAACAAAGCCCTGGTTACGTTGGTTTTTCTGTGGTCATGTAACTGAATCTAACTCCAGAAGCTTGGGATATGTAGCCAGACTCTGTTCACTGTACTTGAACCTTGCCACATGGACAAAGTATTTAAGCCGATTTAGCATCCTAATGATTTTTTGGCTTATTTTTTCTTTTTAATTTGTGTATTGGACTTTTATCAGAGCACTCATCATCACTAGTCCATGGAGGAACTTTTAATTTGGTTTATATCATCTCTTCTGCTGTTTCTGATTCTCACTCCCCTTTCCCTTTTTCTGCCTGCCCAGCTATAGGCACTGTTCTAATGTATTTGATACCTGTGTTCTCACATATGTTGGGTTCTTATAAAATATATTCTGTTGATTGGTATATTGTTTTGAAAATATGTACTGGTATTAACCCATATGCAAAACTTTGTTCTATTCTTCTTTTCATTTATCTCTGTTTTAAATCTGTCCATATCACTACTGAACATTTCTTCTGCCACTCCTAACTTCTACATAGGTTTCTGCAGTTTGCAATACCACATTTCTATTATCACTTCCATGTGGACTGTCCTGAGCTGCCTTTGCCCCCTCTACCTAGTGCCATACCCATTATGGACCTGGCCCACAATCTCTTCCCTACTTGATAAGATCCACCCCTCTGGTTTAGGGTGCTTTTGTTTTCATTTGCATTTGACTGCTCGGGATAAGTATTTGTGGCTCCTCAGCTCCTTCAGTCTTTTTTTTGGGATATGTAGCCAGACTCTGTTCACTGTACTTGAACCTTGCCACATGGACAAAGTATTTAAGCTGATTTAGCATCCTAATGATTTTACATGTAGCATCAATATGTAGTGTAAAACCATTATTACATATAGTGTAATAATGATTTCAGGAGTAGAATTTAGTGTTCCATCAATTACATACAACACCCAGTGCTCATCCCAAGTGCCCTCTCTAATGTCCATCACCCATTTAGCCCATCCCCCCACTGCTGCCCCTCCAGCAGCCCTGTTTGTTCTCTGTTTTTAAGAGTTTCGGGGCGCCTGGGTGGCTCATTTGTTTAAGCGTCTGACTTCGTCTCAGGTCATGATCTTGCGGTTTGTGAGTTCAAGACCCGCATTAGGCTCTGTGCTGACAGCTCGGAGCCTGGAAATGCTTCAGATTCTGTGTCTCCCTCTCTCTCTGTCCCTCCCCAACTCGTGTTCTGTCTCTCTCAAAAAATAAATCAACATTAAGAAAAATTAAAAAAAAAAGTTTCATGGTTTGTCTCCCTATGTTTTATTTTATTTTATTTTTCTTAGCATAATATACTCTAGTTCCATCCATGTTGTTGCAAATGGCAGATTTCATTCCTTTTGATTACCTAGTTATTGTGTATGTGTGTGTGTGTATACACACACACACATCTTCTTTATTGCGTCAGTTGATGGACATTTGGGTTCTTTTCATAATTTGGCTGTTGTCAATAGTGTGGCTATAAACATTGGGGTACATGTGCCCCTTCAAATCAGCATTTTTGTATCCTTTGGGTAAATTCCTAGTAGTGCAATTGCTGGGTTGTAGGGTGCCGGAGTCCAGCTCCAGCTGAGTCCAAGGGTCCCCGAAAGATGGACGGTTAGGCAAAAGGAACAAGACAGGCACAAGATGTGGTCTGATCACCAAGCAAGCATCTCTGGCTAGTCTGGCATCTCTCTCTGCCCTGCTAGTCTCAGTGTCTTTATTTAAAAGTAGTAAGTGACATTACAGCAATGATGACATCCCATCAGTAAGCATAGTTTGAACAATAATGTGTTTTTATCGCAAAGCAACGATTTCCTCAATCTTGCAAGTTGTTTTCAAGTTAATTAGCATATAAATTTAAGTCAGGGGAGAAAACAGGGTGTTACCTAGGCCTGCCTATGTTGATTATCTATGAACAGGCCACGAGTCATTCTGCCTATTCTTCCAACTATAGTGGGGGAGGTGCAACCCATCCGGCAAGGACAGAATTCCCAATGCTTGTACTTTGCTGGTGAATGAGTGAATTTACATAATAGGAGCCTAATGTTTACACAAATCACAGCAATATTCAGCCAGCTCATAACTGCTATCAATTTGTGCACCCATCCCCAAGATGAAACTTTAAGATTACTTCTGGCCAGGCTACTCTTATGCAGATGTAAATCCATCAAAGCATCATGCTCCAGGTCCTTCCTTTTTATCTAAATGCCATAAAACAAAAGAACATTACATTCCTTGGGACCAATGAGAGTAGCTCAAGAAATCCAAGCCTGAAAAATTACTTATAAGGAGGTAAGACTAGGCGCCATTTTGGCCGACGGGAGCTTTGCTTCAACCGCCTTTTCCACACAGGGAAGTGTCTCAACCTGTGAGCCCAAAATGGCTCCCAACAGTAGAGTAGTTTTATTTTTAATTTTTTCAGAAACTTCCATACTGTTTTCCAAAGTGGCTGCACCAGTTTACATTCCCAACAGCAATGCAAAAAAAAAAAAAAAAAATCCCCTTTCTCTGCATCCTCGCCAACATTTATTGTTTCCTGAGTTAATTTTAGCCATTCTGACAGATGTGAGGTGATATGTCATTGTGGTTTTCGTTTGTTTTTTCCTGATGATGAGTGATGTGGTACATCTTTCCATGTGTCTGTTAGCTTTGTGGATGACTTTTTTGGAAAAGTGTCTATTCATGTCTTTTGCCCATTCCTTAAGTGGATTATTTGTTTTTCGGGTGTTGGGTTTGATAAAAGCTAGGACAAACAATCCTAAAATTTGTATGGAACCAGAAAAGACGTTGAATAGCGAAAGCAATCTTGAAAAAGAAAACCAAATCTGGAGGCATCACAATTCTGGACTACAAACTGTATTATAAAGCTGTAATCATCAAGACAGTATGGTACTAGCACAAAAACAGACACACTGACCAATGGAACAGAATAAAGAACCCAAAAATAGACCCACAGAGGTATGGCCAACTAATCTTTGACAAAGCAGAAAAGAATATCCAATAGAAAAAAGACAGTCTCTTCAGCAAATGGGTTTGGGAAGGCTGGACAATGACATGCAGAAGAATGAACCTGGACCACTTTTTGCACCATACACAAAAATAAACTCAAAATGTAAGTCAAGAAGCCATCAAATTCTACTAGAGAAAAGAGGCAACAACCTCTTTGACTTCAGCTGCAGCAACTTCTTTCTTGACATATCTCCAGAGGAAAGAGAAACAAAAACAAAAATCAACTATTGGGACCTCATCAAGGAGATCATCTGCTCCTTGGGTCGCCTGGGTGGCTCAGTCAGTTAAGCATCCAATTTCAGCTCAGGTCATGCATGACCTCACAGTTCATGGGTTCGAGTGCCACGTCAGGCCCAAGTGCTAACCATGTCAAGAATGATTTACAGCTCTGAATACAGCATAATAGAAAAAAACAGAAAAAAAGAATCACAGATTCTGTTTGAAGTATCCCATGAAAAACATTAACGGTAAGGTGACTAGATGACAATTGCAATATTAAAACCTAGGAATTAGTATCTAGACATAACAAAGGAATCTGAAGAGTGAGGTTGGGAAGGAAAGGCATGAAACCCAAAAGAAAACAAGAGGGATATCAGTGGGCACTTTACAGAAGGGGCAAGACCAAAGGAGGTTTTTATCTTTTTTTTTTAATGTTTGTTTATTTTTGAGAGAAAGAGAGAGAGGTGCAGTGTGTTAGCAAGGAGGAGCAGAGAGAGAGAGAGACTTAATCCAAAGCATGCTCCAGTCTCTGAGCTGTCAGCGCAGAATCCGACATGGGGCTCAAAGCCACAATATCATCCCGAGCTGAAGTCGGACTTTTAACAGACTGAACCACCCAGGCGCCCCTTCCATAAACATTTTTGGAGCAGTAGAAATTCTTTTTAAAAACCCAGCTGGAATTTTTATTGGGATTGCATTGAATTTATATATTTAGTTTGGAGAAATTTGATATCTTTACTCTGAAAATACTTACATTCTAATTTTTTGTCTTACTAGATTTGTGAATTCTCTTTATAAAAATTATAAGTATTTATTAATTTTTGCATATGTTAATCAGTTTTGCTGTTAATGATGTCTTGTTTATCGCTGGTGCATTTGCTGAACTTACATATTGTAGTTGTTGATTCTACTGGGTTTTTCTTTTTTTTTCTTTTTTTGAGACTGAAGTGTTTACTTAGGAAAACTGAAGTTTTTTTTTAAACGTTAATTCTTGAGAGAGAGAGACAAAGACAGAGCGTTACCCGGAGGAAGGGTAGAGAGAGGGAGACATAGAATCTGAAGCAGGCTTCAGACTCCAAGCTGTCAGCACAGAACCCGACACAGGGCTCAGACTCACAGACAGGGAGATCAGGACCTGAAACGAAGTTGGAGGCTTAACCTACTGAGCCACTTAACCACCCCAGGAAAGCTGAAGTTTTAAAAGTCTTCCCAGAATTTTGTAAAATTCTATTTTCCCCACCCCCCAAATTTTAACTGAATATTGGACAGATTAATTGATGCTAATTTTATAGTATTTGGGATTGGGAATAATAAGATTTTACATCCTGGGCACAACTGAAAGTCCCATTAGTTCTTGCTGTTCATCATATATTGTTATTCTAAAAATACAAAAAAATTAAAAAGCATTATTCCTTCCTATGAAGAACTCACAGTATAGCATGGGAAACTATATTGTTAACAGAAAAATTGTCATTCAGTGTGATAAGTGCTATAAATAAAGCATAATGCTTTAGAGAACCTAAAGGATGGAAGAACTTTTTGTCTGAGAGACACAGGAAAGGTTCACTAGAATCATAACAACTTAGACTTTATATTCGTGGTCTTGCAGATAATTATTTCCTAAACTATTACGCAAAAGAATCCACCTGGGGAAACTTTAAAAATACTGATTATAGGGCATCTAACTCGGGGAGTCTGATTTTTAGTAGGTTAGCATTCCAGGCAATTCTGAAATGGGTCATAGATCTCACTTTGGAAAACATTGAGATAAATACTTATGAATTGGAATTCTACTTGAGAGCCTAGAACTGTTAGATCATTTAACTAAATGATTTTAGATGTTTTTGAAAGAGGTATGGTTATCAAAAGAGCATTTTGATATGTTAATAGTTTTTTATGATTTTTGGCTGACTCTGTTATTAAAACTGATTGACATTTAATGCCTATACACTAAATTTTTGACTCATTGAAAATTTATTATTTGTAGGAATATCTGGGGCGCCTGGGTGGCTTAGTCGGTTAAGCGTCTGACTGCAGCTCAGGTCATGATCTCACCATTCCCGAGTTTGAGCCCCACATCGGACTCTGTGCTGATAGCTCTGAGCCTGGAGCCTGTTTCAGATTCTGTGTCTCCCTGTCTCTCTGCCTCTCTCCTGCTTGCGCCCTGTCTCCCTCTAAAAAATAAATAAACATTAAAAAAAATTGTTTTAAAAAAGAAAAAAAGGAATATCTGTTAAAAGTCACTGGTTATTGGTAATATTTAAATTTTTTTGCAACAAAATTAATTTTAAGAGAAACCCAACAAAATACAAAGTGATATATTAAAGAATGGGTTTAGATAGATAATTATTCACCTTATAAGTACTGATGAAAATCTTTAACAAAAGTTTCTGAACATGTTTGCCAACATAAGCAAATATATGTAAACAAAAACGTATTTTGAGTTGCAAGATTTTTGAAACAGGCAAACCACAATTGAGGGTTGCCTTGTTCTTCACTCGGTCTTTTTTTTCTCTTTTGGATTTTTTTTTTTTAGTTCAAGTATAATGACACAATATTATATTAGTTTCAGGTGTACAGCATAGTGACTTGACATTGTATATACATTGTAAAATGCTCACCAGCCTTAAGTGTAGCTACTGTCACCATGCAAAGTTATTACAATATTATTGACTATATTCCGTATGCTGTTGGCTATTGTAAATTATGCTATAATAAATATAAAGGTGCATATATTTTCTCAAATTAGTGTTTCCATTTTCTTTGGGTAAATACCCAGAACTGTAATTACTGGGTCAGTGGTATTTTTATTTTCATTTTTTGAGGAAATTCCATACTGTTTTCTACAGTGGTCACACCAATTTATTTTGGTGCAGGAGTACACAAGGGTTCCCTTTATTCCACATCCTTCTCAAAACTTCTTTTTATTCTTGTCTTTTTGATACTAGCCATCCTGGATAATGTAAGATTATATCTCATTGTGATTCCTTGATAGTAATGCTGAGCATCTTGTCATATGTGTACATCTTTGCCATCTGTACATCTTCTTTGGAGAACTGTCTATTCAGGACCTCAGCCCATTTTTTAATTAGAGTATTGGGGGGTTTTGCTGTTAGGTTGTATAAGCTTTTTATATATTTTGGATGTTAACCATTTGTTGGATATATCGTTTGCACATATCTTCTCCCATTCAGTATGTTGCCTTGTCATTTTGTTGATGGTTTCCTTTGCTACGGCAAAACCTTTTTATTTCAATGTAGTCCCAATAAGTTCTTTTTGCTTTTGTTTCCTTTGCCTTTGGAGACAAATCTAGAAAAATATTACTAATGTTGATGTCCAAGAAATTACTGCCTGTGTTTGTTTTTGTTTTTAGAGTTTTGTAGTTTCGGGTCCTCCATTAGATCTTTAATCCATTTTGAGTTTATCTTTGTGTATAGCATAACATAGTCATCTAGTTTCATTATTTTGCATGTAGCTGTCCAGGTTTTTCAACACCGTTCTTAAGACCCTTTTCTTCATTGTATATTCTTGCCTCCTGTGTCATAAATTAATTGATCATACAAACATGGATTTGTTTCTGAGTCTCTCAATTCTTTTCCATTGATCTATGTGTCTGTTTTTGTGTCCATACCATATTGTTTTGATTACTGTAACTTTGTAGTATAGTTTGATAACTTGGATTGTGATGCCTTCAGCTTTGTTCTTTCAAGCTTATTTTGGCTATGGGAGGAATTTTGTGGTTCCTTACAAATTTTAGGATTGTTTGTTCTAGTTCTGTGAAAAATACTCTTGGTATTTTGAATTTATAGCATTGAATTTATAGACTGCTTTGGATGGCATTATGGACATTTTAACAGTATTCTTCCAATCCATGAGCAGGGTATGTGTTTCCATTTATTTGTGTTGTCTTCAATTTATTTCATCAGTGTCTTATTTTCAGAGTACAGGTCTTTCACCTCTTTGGTTAGTTTTATTCCTAAGTATTTTATTATTTTTGGTGCGATTATAAATGGAATTTTTTTCTCAATTTCTTTTTCTGCTACTTTGTCATTAGTGTATAGAAACACAACAGTTTTCCTTATATTTAAAAATATATATATATTTTAACGTTTATTTATTTTTGAGAGAGAGGGATACACAGAATCAGAAGCAGGATCCAGGCTCTGAGCTGTCAGCACAGAGCCCGACGCGGGGCTCAAACCCAGCAATTGTGAGATCATGATCTCAGCTGAAGTCGGATGCTTATCCAGCTGAGCCACCCAGGTGCCCCAACAGTTTTCCTTACGTTAATTCTGTATCCTCTAATGTAACTGACTTCATTTATTAGTTTTAATAGAGTTTTTGGTGGAGCCTTTAGGGTTTTCAATATATAGTATAATCTACAAATAGTGACAGTTTTACTTCTTTCTTACCAATTTGGATGCTTTTTCGTTCTTTCTCTTATCTGTTTGCTATGGCTAGGACTTCCAGTATTATGTTGAATAAAAGTGGTAAGAGACTTGTTTCTATTCTGATCTTAGAGGAGAGCTTTCAGCTTTTCACCATTGAGTATGATATTACCTGTGGGTTTTTTATATCTGGCCTTTATTACGTTGAGGTATATTTCCTCCAAACCCACTTTGCTGAGAGTTTTTGTTACAAACGGATGTTGAATTTTGTCAAATGCTTTTTCTGCCTCTACTGAGGTGATATTTTATCCTTCATTTTGTTAATGTGGTTGTATCATATTGAATGATTTGCAAATATTGATCCATCCTTGCATTTCTGGGGAAAATTGTAGTTGATCATCATGGTTGGTGACACTCTTAATGTATGTTGAATTCAGTTTGCTAATATTTGTTGAGGATTTTTGCATCTATGTTCATCAGGGATATCAGCCTGTAAAATTTTGTGTGATGTCTTTATCTGGTTTTGGTATCAGGGTAAATGCTGGCCTAATGGAATGAATTTGGAATTTTTTTTCTATTTTGAAATAGTTTGAGAAGAATAGTTATTAACTCTTCTTTAATTTTTTGGTAAAATTTACTTGGGAAGTCATCTGGTCCTAGACCTCTGTTTGTTGGGAGTTTTTTGATTACTGATTCAATTTTGTTACTAGTAATTAGTCTGTTCAGATTTTCTATTTCTTCTTTATTCAAAGTTAGAAAATTGTATGTTTCTAGAAATTTATCCATTTCTTCTAGATTGTCCAGTTGGTGGCATATAATTTTTCATAGTAGTCTCATATAAAATTCTTTGTGTTTCTATACTATTGGTTGTAACTTCTCTTTCATTTTTGATTTAGTTATTTGGAATCATCTTTTTTTTTGATGAGTCTGTCTAAAGTTTTATCAATTTTTTTTATCTTTCGAAAAACCAGCCCTTAATTTCATTGATCTTTTCTGCTTTTTTATCTCTATTTCACTTATTTCTGTTCTATTTTGTCTGAGTTACTTCCTTCTCCTAACTTTGGGTTTTGTTTGTTCTTGTTTTTCTAGTTCCTTTAGGTCTAAGATTAGATGGCTTATTTGAGACTTTTCTTGTTTCTTGAGAAAAGCCTGTATCATTATAAACTTTCCTCATTGAACTGCTTTTATGACTCCCAAAGATTTCACCTCTTATTTAACCATTTTCCTTTGCATGTATTTTTTATTTTTCTCCTTGATTTCTTCATTGACCCGTTGGTTGTTTAATATCATTTTGTTTAGCCTGCACGTGTTCTTGGGTTTTTTCCCAGTTGTTTTCTTATAATTAATTTCTAGTTTCATACCATTGTGCTGAGAAAGATACTTGACATGATTTTTCATCTTAGATTTATTGAAACTTGTTTTGTGGCCTAACGTGATCTGTCCTGGAGAACATTCTCAAAAAGTACATATATTCTGCTGATTTGGGACAAAATATTCTGTATGCATCTGTTAAGTTCATCTGATCTGTTGTGTGGTTCAGAGCCACTGCAAGTCTGTTTTCTCTGATTTAAGTATTGCTGCACCAGGTTTTTGGGGGGGCACAGGGGACAGGGAGCTGACATTTGCATGGACTATCTTTTTTCATCCTCTCACTTTCAGTAGGCTGTATGTGTCTTTGGGTCTGAAGTGAATCTCTTGTAGGCAGCATATAGATGGACTTACCTTTTTTATCCATTCAGTCATTCTTTGTCTTTTGACTGGAGCATTGAGTCCATTTACACTTGAAGTAATTATTGATAGGTATGTACATATTGCCTTTTGGTAATCATTTTCTGTTTTTGTAGTTCTTTCCTGTTCTGTTCTTCTCTTGCTCTCTTCCATCATGATTGATGACTTTTTTTAGTTCTGTGCTTGTATTCTTTTCTCTTTTTTGTGTATTATCTATATTTTTTTGGTTTTTGGTTGCTACAAGGTTCATATATCACATTGCTGATATATAACACATTTGAAAGGCACATTTTTCCTCGACTTGCCCACATTCTATGTATGTGATATCATATTTTACATCTTTTTGTGAGTACTTAGCTAATTTTTTAGATATGATTAATTTTACTATTGTCTTATAAACTTTCATACTAGGTTTATAAGTGATTGATTTGCCAACTTTATTATGTGTTTACTAGTAAAATTTTTCCTTTCATAGTTTTCTTCTACTCATAACCTTTTCTTTTGTGCTTAAAGAAATCCCTTTAACACTTCTTATAGGCCAGTTTAGTGATAATGAACTCCTTTAGCTTTTTTTTTTTTAATATCTCTCCATAAATTCTAATAACAATCTTGCCGGTAGAGTATTCTTGGTTGTAGGTTTTTTTCCTTCAGCACTTTTGAGTATATCATGCCACTCCCTTCTTACCTGCAAAGTTTCTACTGAAAAGTTAGCTGATAGCCTTATGGAGGTTCCCTTGTACAAAACTAGTTGCTTTTTCTTTCCTACTTTTAAGTCTCACTCTTTATCTTTAATTTTTGTTTGTTATGTGTCTTGATGTGAACCTCCTTGGTTCATCTTTTTTCAGGCTCTCTGTACTTCCTTGGACCTGGATATCCATTCCTTCCCCAGGTTAAGGACGTTTTCAGCTATTATATTTTCAGATAATTTTTTTGCCCCTTTTTCCCTCTCTTCTCCTTCTTGGATTACTAATATTTACATTATTGTAAATGTTAGTACGCTTATTGCTGTCTCAGAGGTATAACCTACCCTTGTTGTTTTTTAATTCTTTTTTTCTTTTTGCCGTTCCATTACTTTGGTTTCCATTATTCTGTCTTCTTTATAGCTGCTCTATTCTCATGCATCCTCTAACCTGTTGTTGATTCCTTCTAGTGTTTATTTCATTTCAATCATTTTATTCTTCAGCTCTGATTGGTTCTTTTTTATATTTTCCATCCCTTTGTTAAAGTTCTAAGTTCATCCACTCTTTTCTCAAGTCCAATGAGGATCTCTATGATTATTACTTCCAACTCTTTACCAGCTAGATTACATTTCACTTTTAGTTCAAAAGTTGTTTTGTCGTATTATTTCATTTGGAGCATATTCCTCTGTTTTCTCATTTCGTTTCACTTTCTCTTTTGTTTCTGTGAGTTAGGTGGAACACTTACATCTTTCAGTCTTGAAGGTATGGCCTTGTATAGGAACATCCCCTGCATAGACTGTATGCCTGGAAACTTAGGCTGGCTGGCTGGAGCTATAGCAGGTACAGGCTGAAGATCCAGGAGCACTCTGTGCGAGGAGCACCCTGATGGACCAGCCAGGTTTGTGGCTGCTCCATGCAGGAGGTGCCCTGTCAGAACAGCTAGCACTGGAGCAGGCACAGGCCAAGGTGTCCCCAAGGTACTACACATCAGGGTCATTTTGGCAAGAAGGCTGAAGCTGTAGTCAGTGCAGGCTAGGGGTGTTCCATTACCTACTACACTAGGGTAGCCTTGTCGGAAGGGCTAGAGCTGGGATGGGTGCAGGCAGAGGTGCCATCTTAGGTATGTAACTGGAGCTGGTGTTGGCTGGGGGCCCAAGACTCACCAAAGCAGCAGGCCACCTAGAGTGCCCAGACCCTGCTCCCCTCTATACTCTCAAGATTAAGGAGAAACATAAACAGTGGTGTTCTCCAGTACCTCTGACAACTCTGAGAGAGTTCTAGCTATTCCTCCACCATTTGGTGGACCCTCTAGGGTAGTAAATGGGTTTCCTTCAGTTCTAGTCTAGTTGCCCTTTAATCCGCAGCTTTTTTCTGTGTCCTGGGGTAGGCAAATCTTCTAGTCCCTCAGTACTGTCCCCCACCACTGTATTTCACAGCATCGAGGGTCAGGATCCTGTCATTACCTTGTTTCTGTCTCTCCTACCCCTCTCTATGTTGTACCTCTGTCTTTGTTGTGCAGAAACTATTCAATCAGCCCTCAGTTCTTCAGGCAAAATTGCTCCATATGTAGGTATAGATTTGATATGTTGATGGGTGCAGGGGAATTCAGAGTCTTTCTACACCACCATCTTGGACCTCCCTCCCCATTAGGTTTTTTCTTTTTTTAATGTAAGATCTACACCAAATGTGGGGGTTGAACTCTTGACCCCAAGGTCAAGAGTCACAAGCTCCACTGAGCCATCTAGGCCCCCCGCCCATTTGTTTTTTTATGTAGATAATCATTATCATCTGCAAAATTGACAATTTTGTCTCCTATCCATTCTTATATCTTATATTTTCTTTGTGACACATTGATGGTGTCTGTTCTGGCCAGTCCTCTAGTCCGCAGAGGAAGCATCGGGAGTAAGAGCAGGTTTCCTGAAGTGGGTCTCAGTCTAAGAGGGTTGCACCTGAAATTCCTCCATTGAATGTGATTTTGTGTTAGTGAATCATCCTTGAATTCCTGAGCTAAGCTCCCTTGATGATTCTGTTATTTTTTACTCTTTTTTTTTTTTTTTTTTTAATAATCTCTGCACCCAACATGGTGCTCAAACTAAAAACTCTAAGATCAAGAGTTGCATGCCCCACCAACTAAGCCAACCACATATTCCTGGGTTAACTATTTTTTAATTTAGGATTTTTCATTTTTATTCTTTGATGAGCTTTTTTTATGTCTTTATCTGGTTTTAGAAGCAAGGTCATATTAGCCTTTTAACCCAAATAAGATATCTAATTTTTCTTTTAAGTTTTATTTATTTATTCTAAGAGAGACAATGAGTGAAGGAGGGGCAGATAAAGAGGGAGAAAGACAATCCCAAGCAGGCTCCGCAGTGGCAGCACAGAGCCTGACTAGAGGCTCGAACTCATGAACTGTGAGAGATCATGACCTGAGTTGAAACCAAGAGTTGGATGCTTAACCGAATGAGCCACCCAGGCACACCAGATACCTAATTCTTTAAAGCTTAGCACCAGTCCTGAGGCTTTGGGGGTTCTTGAGAGCATCTTTGGTTACCATTTTAATTTCTTTCATAATTATTGAACTATTATTCATTGAGTTATTTAAATATGAGTCTTTTTTTTAAATTTTATAGCCAGTGATACTTAATTAAATTTTGTATATGTGTTCCTATATGTATATTCTAAAGAGCCTTTTTCAATCGAATGTTTGAACAAGGTCATAAGTCCAGAATTGTGGCATAGTTGATCAAGTGTTTCTTTGTTAATGCTCATAACTTAAACTTACTAAATATCCTTCTAGTAGATGAGCCAGATGGCCGAAGCTGGCTGGAGCAGCATGTGGTTCATCAGTACTGGACAGCCAGATCCTCAGGGTTTCCTCATAGTTTACATTTGCACTCCAATTTAGCTGCCGTCTGGTAAGAAGCAAAGTTTTTCATTTAATATGTTAATAGAAGAAACTTTGATGTTTTAGTATTTGCTTTAGATTTATAGTTTAAACTTTTTTTAACAATTCTAATTGATCATAGTTTTAAATTATTTAATTATTTTTAAAATGAGTTAATTATTTAATTATAATATGTCTTTGGACTTGTTATTTTTGAAGTGAGTGGATTGGTATAAATTAGGCCATTTCTTTGATTTCTGTTTTAATGCATTTATTGCAAAATTACAATTACTATTTGCCCAAAACAATACACAGTTTTAAACATTTGGTTAAATCAACAATAAATATAGTAATTGGAATTGTTCTGAAAGTACTTCTCTGAGAGTGTTACAGTTGACATGTAGAAATGAGTATGGGAGGGCATTTAAGCATGTTGTTATGTTTATTTGCCTATTAATTACTTGTTAAATTACCACTAAATGCATATTTTTTTTTAATGTTTATTTTGAGGGAGAGAAAGAGAGCGCACAAGCAGGAGCGGTAGGGGCAGAGAGAGGGAGAGAGAATCCCAAGCAGGCTCCACACTGTTAGCACAGATGTCAAGAGTCAGACACTTAACCGACTGAGCCATCCAGTCACCCGTAAATACATATATTCGTTAAGGCATGTAATTTTACTTCATGAGAAACCTTTTCATTGATATTTGTTGTTTACTCTCTAATAGGGACCAACACTTGTATAGCAGTGACCCGTTATATGTTCCCGATGACAGAGTTTTTGTTACTGAGACACAGGTTATTCGGGAAACATTATGGTAAGACCTATTAACCTAAGTATTAGTGTAGAAGACTTTATTAGTGAGAAGCAGAATTTTAGTTTATAAGGAAAAGTATTCACAGTTTCTTCACATGCATTCTAAAAATAGGCCCTTGGGTTTAACCCAAAACTGTTTCTAGTGCTCACCTACAGGTAGCTTGGGGGGCTCAGGAAACCTATACTTCAGATTTGATTGTGGAGATTATGAGAATTTGGTATGTTTATTTCTTTCCCATTTTGAATAATTTAGTATTTAATTTAATTATATTAAACCATTACTTTTTAAATATCTGAGTTCAAAGAAAGGTCTTGGTGCTAACTGCTCTTAAGAGGCAAAAGTTTATCAATGAGAGCCTCTGTCCTATACCTGGAAACCAGGAATCTAAGAATTTAGATTGTGTTCACACAAAAAGGAAGATGAGAAATGCAGCATGTAGTGCTGGTATTAACTGAGATTTTGAGGTTCTGGTCCTCTCTACCAAAAAGTATAATATTGACATTCTTAAAAATGGGAAGATCTGTTTGGGCCAACACACAGAGGAGGAAATGCTTTGACAACACTATTTCAACTTCTCTGTAAGATGATATTGAAATACCTTGAGTCTTCAGTTAATCAGATAAAAAGATTGATGTCTTCTATTTTCTCATTATCCGTCTGACCTCTTTGCCCCCAACACCCAATTTTGAATCTTTTGTTAAAATGCCTTAGGCATTACTGTAATGAACATTTTTGTACATTCATCTTTTTTATTTCATTTCAGGTTGCTTTCAGGGGTAAAAAAGCTCTTTATATATCAATTGATAGATGGGAAGGTAACTGTGAGAAACAATATTATAGTAACTCATTTGACACATGTAAGTTATTCGTATTTATTCTAATTAAAATTAAATAAAAAGTTGTATGTAAACCATGGTTATATAACTTTAGAACATTTTGCAGTATTAAAATTTGTTATCAAAGGTATTTAAGGCCCAAAAGGCAAAATTAAGTTGTGCATCTTTACAGCGCTAGAGAATTCTTTTAATATTCTTTGTTATATTCACATTTAGTTTCAGTTTATGTTTTCTGCATTTTATTTGTTAGTTCTATTTATTGTGTACTATAAAGTTTTTGCTTGTAGCACATTTATTTACCTTATAGGTATTTTTAAAAAGTATAAGCCACAACTCTCTATTCTGTAGAAATTAATGCTTATATTACTTCTTTTGAATATAAAACTAAATATTCGTTTTGTTTCTACTAAGCATAGTGCTTAAAAGTCACAAAATAAATATTTTAGTGAAGGAATATGAATTTGAATGTTTATAGAAGACTCCAAATGTTTGTGGTTTGCTTCTATTGTAGAGCTGTTTACAATCAGTGCTAGAACAAATAGCAGCATATGGCCAAGTTGTGTTTCGACTCCAGGAATTCATCGATGAAGTCATGGGGCACAGCTCCGAAAGCATGTTACCTGGAAATGGTTCTCTTCCCAAGAAGTTGACTGAAGCTCCCTTTAGGACATACCAGGCTTTCATGTGGGCCCTGTACAAATACTTCATTAGTTTCAAAAAGGAACTTACAGACATTGAGAAGTACATCATTAATAATGGTATTTAAATGTCCTTCCCTTCTAGTCATAAAACACATAAGTCATATTTTGAATGCCATCTGGGTTATTAATTGATAAAAGGTTTGAAAATTTGATGGCAAGTAATAATCATGATAATTTTAAATCATTTTAAATTTGTATTTTAAGCCATTTCATTCCCTAAAAATCCAAATACTACAGAAAGTATACGGTGAAAATTATTCTTCCTGTGCTGTTTCTCCAGTCAAGTACTCAGTTCCCTTCCCCAGAGGCAAACAAGTCATAAGTTTCTTGTGCATCCTTCCAGAAATAATTTAAACATATACAAGCAATGCATATTCATATATACATACCTAGTCGTCTGTTAACTACTCTTGTCAAATTATTTTCTAATTTAAATTTTGAGGATTATATCATACAAAAATTTAAAGACCCTTCTCATTCTTTTCTACAAATTATTTTTTATAAAACTGTATGAATGTATCATAGACCAATCACCTTTTGTTTGTTATGGACTTTTTTATTTTAGTTTAGAGGGGGAGAATGCAAGCGGAAGGGAAGAGGGAGAGAGAGAGAGAGAGAGAGAGAGAATCCCAAGCAGGCTTCATGCTTGGTGTGGAGCCTGACACAGGGCTCAATCCCATGAAACTGGGATCATAACCTGAGCCAAAATCATGAGTTAGATGCTCAGCCGACTGAGCTACCCAGGCACCTCCAACCAGTCCCCTTTTGATGACCATTTAGGCTATTTCTGATCTTTTGCTATTGCCAACAGTGCTGTAGTGATAGCCACTAACATGTAAGTAATTGTACGCACGTACAGCAAGTTATAGTATAAGTTCTTATTGGAATTGCTAGGTTAAAGAGTATGTAATGGCATGTGTGATTTTGATACACATCACCACATGGTTTTCCACAGAGAACAGTTGCCAGCAACGTATACAAATACCTGTTTTCTTACTCTCTTACCAACAGTGTCCTGTCAAACCTTTTGATCACCATATGACAGGTACAAAATGGTAACCAGTGTCAGCTCACCTCTGCCACTTTTATTTTCAACTAGTACAAAAAATAGTACCCAGAAGTCCCATATTCTCATCACCCAACTTTCCCCAGTAAGTCCCACCTTTGCATACGGTATATTACCAAAACTAGGAAATTGACATTGGCACCTTTAATTGTTCTGCAGACCTAACATGAGTTTCATCAGTTTTGCAAGTATTTGACATTTTGTGGGGAGAGGAGTAATATCTTTGTGTTTAGTTCTGTGACACTTTATCACATATATATATTTGTATATACACTTCTATCTTCAGGATACAGAGCTCTGCCATCCCCATGAAAACACTTGCTCTTGCTCCCCCTTGTAGTAACAACCCCCTCACTAAAACAGTAGCTGTAGCCAGCTGTCTATTTTTTATTTGCCCAGTATAGTTTTAATTTGCATTATTTTGTTAAGAATTGAAGTCGAGGGTCTCTATATGTTTAAGAATCACATTTATTTCCTTTTCCCTGAACTATCAGTTACTTTATACGTTATTTTTCTCCTGAGTTGTTTTTTCTTTAGGGAAATTAGCTCCCTATGAAATGAGATTAAAACCCACCACCCTCCAGTGACTTAGCTGTTCTATCACATTCTGAATGCAGATATTTTTCCTTGCTAGTGAGTGTGATTTCTTGATATTTTGCAGACACTACAATAACTCTTGCAATAGTGGTGGACAAGTTGTCACCTCGATTGGCTCAGCTCAAAGTTCTCCACAAAGTGTTTAGTACTGGAGTAGCAGAAGTTCCACCTGACACTCGAAATGTTGTTCGGGCATCTCATCTGCTCAACACACTGTACAAGGCCATTCTTGAATATGACAATGTTGGAGAAGCCTCTGAGCAAACTGTATGTAAGACTTTCGTCCTTTGTAAGTTGTATGACTCCATTTTGTTCAGCCAAACGAGTGGTGGGTAGACCGTCCTATAGTTCTTTGTAAAAATACTGCCTAAATCATGGTGTGTCAGACAGCCGTTCAGAGGTGTTTTTGTTTTTAAAGTGAGAGTGTGTGAGCAGGGGAGAGTGACAGAGGGAAGGAGAGAGAATCTTAAGCAGGCTCCTCGCTCAGTGCAAGCCTGACGCTGGCCTCAATCCCATGACCCTGAGATCATGACCTGAGCTGAAATCAAGAGTTGGACGCTCAACTGACTGAGTCACCCAGGCATCCCTAGGGTTTTTGTTTTTGACTTTTTCAGAGTTTTAAAATTAGCTTCTAAATTCAAGGCTTCAGGAAACTGGCTTCTTACCTTTGTCAAGATCACCAGAAGGATGAGCCAAGGACAAAGCAAAGCATAAAAACAAGATGTGAAAAATGCATAGTCAACTTACTATAGATATTGGCAGCAACTCTTTCTTCAATAAAAATACAAATCTATTATCTGGGGTATCTAGATTAGTCAAATTCATAGAAACAAAGTAGAATGGCAGCTGCCAGGGACTGAGGAGAGGAGAAAGAGAATATGTTTAATTGGTACAGAGTTCTTTTTTTTTTTTTTAATTTTTTTTAATGTTTATTTATTTTTGAGAGACATAGAGTGAGCAGGAGAAGGGCAGATAGAGAGGGAGACACAGAATCCGAAGCAGGGTCCAGGCTCCGAGCCGTCAGCACAGAGCCCGACGCGGGGCTTGAACTCACAGACGGTGAGATCATGACCTGAGCCGAAGTTGGCCGCTCAACCAACTGAGCCACCCAGGCACCCCATAATTGGTACAGAGTTCTAATTTTGCAGCATGCCAGAGATCTGTTTTCACAACAATATGAATATACTTAACACTACTGAATTGTACACTTCAAAATGCTTAAGATTGTATATTTTTATGTTACATATTTTTGTCACAATTTTAAAAAATATAAATCTAACTAGAAACTTTTAATCTAGAGGGGCGCCTAGGTGACTCAATCAGTTAAGCATCAGACTTCAGCTCAGGTCATGATCTCATGGCTTGTGAGTTCAAGCCCCATTTCCAGCTCTGTGCTGACAGCTCAGAGCCTGGAGCGTACTTTGGATTCTGTGTCTCCCTCTTTCTATAACTTTCTCCTGCTCATGCTCTGACTCTCTCTCTCACAAAAATAAACAAACATTTAAAAAAAATTTTTTAATTTAAAAAAGAAACATAATCTAGAAAGCTGCAGATTTGGTTGGATACACGTTTTGTTTCGATGTTTGGATACACATACACTAGGTATGTTTCCTAGTTTGGTGATATAATGTTGTTTTCTCACCCTTCTGTTACTGCAGCTCAATATAAAATAGGTTGATTTCTTTCAACTGTGCAGTTTTTTTTCCTACTTGGAACTATAGCAGAATGAAATCATTTCCTCATTTCTATTGGACATTTTGCTAATAGAGTCCTTTAGACAGGATAAGCATTCCTCAGTTTGGACTATCCTATTTAGAACTGTTGTCTCTCTTTAACTTTTACTCTCAAGAGAGTCCTGGTATGGACTACAGACAATATGGTCATTTCATATTTAGGTGAGTTTTCATAAGGATTTTATAGAGTATGTTTTGGATTTTTAATTTCTTTTTGTCAAAAAATAGAAATCTGATTACTTTTTAAAAGGTGTTTCAGAAATGTTAAACTTCATTTTATTCAGAGACAAGGAAGTTCTGAGAGTTGACTTCGCACACTCTGTCCTCAGGTCTCCCTGCTGTTCTCTCTCTGGGTGGAAACAGTAAGACCCTACCTGCAGATTGTGGACGAGTGGATCGTGCACGGGCACCTATGTGACAGTGCTAAGGAGTTCATCATCCAGAGGTTGGATCCTGCACACAGCTCGGGAGACCTGGGGTGCTGCTCATACCTTTTTTCTCTCACAGGAGAATAATGCACTTTTGTTAGTTCAGGTGATACTGAGGGAGACCAGTGCGGTGACAGAACTGTGTTTTCACCATAAATGAGTTCTGTTGAATTTTTATAGATGTCAGGAATCAGCCAAAAATATGTCTCCCAAGTTTTACGTCAGTTCACAGGTTTCCTTAGCAAATTCTACTTTTTAAAGATAGTGTGTTTGTGGTTGGCTGGTATGGTAAAAGGCATATTGCTTCCCAAAAGGGGATTTAGGTGATAATAAGTGGTTTCAACTAATTGCTGTTATAAATTATCAGTAGGATAAAAGATTTGAAAATATTACAGAATATGCCTCGAATATATTTATTTTTCCAAATTAGCTACCTTTTTTAACATTCTTAATATTTAATAAAACAATTAAGGAAAATTATAATTCACTTATGATTTCCCCTTCAGTTAATTGATTTTTCTGAGCAGAATGATACAAACTGCAATGTAGAACTCTCTTAACTCAATTTTTTTTTAAATTTTTTTAACGTTTATTTATTTTTGAGAGATAGAGCGTGAGCAGGGGAAAGGCAGCGAGAGAGAGAGGCAGATGCAGAATCTGAAGCAGGCTCCAGGCTCTGAGCCATCAGCACAGAGCCCAATGCAGGGCTCGAACTCACAGACCGTGAGATCATGACCTGAGCCGAAGTTGGCCGCTTAACCAACTGAGCCACCCAGGGCCCCTTTTAACTCAATTTTAAGTTATGCACTCTGTATAGATGTGTGGTTTTTATGAATAGCTATCCATTTAACTCATCAGAAAGGAGAATGTTAAGTCTTTATAGCTCCGAAAGGTAACCTTATTTACACAGTGCTTATATAAATTAGCTGGCCTGCTTTAACTGAACCTCACGTCTATTATTATATTGTTTTTTATCAATCTTGCATGATAATTTTTGTGAAAATGGGATCCTAGCTGTCATTAGAGGGTGGTGAGTGACCATCATTTGATTATTAAAAGCAATTCACTTAAGAATCTGTGCAGAGAAAAAAAAATGTAGAAGTCTGGAGATTACTTTTATAGGAAATGCCAAAATCAGTAGACTTTTATTCTACCTCTAAAGAGAAAGCAATCATATTTTGTTTAATTCTAATTCAAGAAACTTTTTACTTAGTTAAATTTTACCTATGTCATTTAGAGTATTTACCCACTTTTCTATGTTAAACTGAAGTCAGATAAAACCTGTGCCCCACTTTGCCTGAAGATTGCTTCATTTTACTAATATTTGATATTATTGGGTTTTGTAATGTCTGGACAACATGCCTAAGCTAGAATAGATTCACTGTTGTTTTTAAGGAAGAAAAGTTGAAGTTTAAAATTCTTCTGAATCTCTATAGAAACAAAAATGTTCCAGTAAATCACAGAGACTTTTGGTATGCAACTTACACACTATACAGCGTATCGGAAAAGACAGAAAATGAAGAAAAAATGAGTGATAATGCTAGTGCAAGTTCCGGCAGTGACCAGGGACCCTCCAGCAGGCAGCATACCATGGTGTCCTTCCTCAAACCTGTCCTTAAGCAGATAATTATGGCTGGCAAGTCAATGCAGCTGCTGAAGAACCTGCAATGTGCAAAGAGCACCACATGCCAGGATACAGCCAGAGGTAACAGATTCCTTTTCCATGTATCCCTCAGCATTCGGGCGATTACTCTATCTTTATTCTTGTCATCCTGAAATATGTAATTATTTTATAGTTTGAAAATTATCAAAGCCTTTTATATTCATGGAAATTATAACCTTGTTACTCCTCCTAATTGAAAAGATTGTCCTCACTGGAAACTTAGCACTATGTTTCAAAGGGGTAATAGCAGTGATAATAAGTCCCACATGCTTTTTACTTAGTCTTGATTCCTTAGGACTGGTTATTTAAAAAACAATTCTCTGGCACTTTTTAATGCAGTTCAGCATTTAACTATTGAGGATATAAATATAAACTCTGGCAGATAGGAATTTGTTGGTTAGCAGTTCAGACTTGATCATAGATTACAAGAAAATCTTGATATAATTTATAGCCTTTTTTGATACAATTTAAGGAATATACTTCAAGTTTTAACAACTGATTAAAAAGATTTGAAAGGTATATATACGACCTTAATTATTTGTTTATAAATCAGCTTAATGTTACATTACTTTGAATTGTTGTGTTTACTTTAAATAATATTTTCACTTTGTGGAATATTTCCTTTTTGACTGAATAATAAAATGTAATGAGCTTTCGAGACCACAGTCAAAAGTGTTTTCCCCAATGAAATTATGACTCGTATAAGTGTTATAGTGCTATCCAAAATGGTGGTAATTTAACTTTCAAGCATCCTACTTAGGGCATTACTCTGTTCAGAAAAAATTAGCTCATACTTTGAATGTTTATGAACTTTGCAGTTGTCTAACAGGATATAAAAATGTTTAGTTGTATGTACTGTAGAATTAAGGAAACAGGGATAGACTCTCATAGGCCAAAGAAAGAATCCTAGGCTATATTAGGATAAAATTACTTAATGCTACTTAATATTATTTATAGGAATATAGTTCACCATACATATTTCTTTATGTTTCAGATGCAGAGAGAAAAAGCTTGTATACCCTATTTCTGGAATCTGTACAGTCGCGTCTTCGACATGGAGAAGATTCCACTGCACAGGTCCTCACTGAGCAGCAGGCCACCAAAGAGAACCTAATTAAGATACAGTCCATTGCTGAAAGGCATCTTGAACTGGATGATGTTCACGATCCCCTGCTGGCAATTAACTTTGCGAGGTAATACATACCTGCAAGATTTTAGACGATTGAAATGGCAGAATCTGTGCAGTATTTGGTAACTGATTATTTCTGCTAGGTAGGGCTTTCCAGCCTTAAAAATAAAAACCTTTGTAGCTTATTCTTTCTAATGAATGGAATGCAAGAGGATATTGTGTTCAATTTGGCCTCCTTGTTTGTGAAAGTCCATAGACTATGTTGTGTCCTACATACTCACTCATACAGAAGATACTTTGGAAAGTCTGGGTCATGTGCAAGGATCACGTACACACACACACACACACCCAGCCTACTTAAAATGCATCTTGGCGCTTAGGTGCTTTTAGGCGCTTAGACTGAAGTAAGTCGTTAATACCCACACCATGCCCTATTGTGTAATGGCCCTCATTCACCTAATTCACTGCCTGAGACCCAGTGGCTAAAAAAGACCTACTCAGTACTTGACCCATAAGACAGAAGTGGTTGAAAAACTGTTTCACTTAAAGGATATTTTAGGGGGGTGGGGAGTTTCTTTCTGTAATAGTTGGTAATTTTAAGACTAAAGGTAAAATGGGACTCTGGAGTTTTGATTAAGGGAATACTGTTGATAGCAGCTCATAAAAAAAAAAAGGACTCACATTTCTATCTTAAAGGTTGTATTTGGAACAGAGTGACTTTCACGAAAAGTTTGCTGGTGGAGATATATGTGTGGATAGATCATCAGAATCTGTGACTTGCCAGACTTTTGAGTTAACACTGAGATCTTGCCTCTATCCTCATATTGATAAGCAGTATCTCGAGTGCTGTGGAAACCTCATGCGAACTCTGAAAAAAGATTACAGGTATAAGGGAATAGTTTAATTTTGGAAATAGTAGTTCATTGAACTTTAAGAATAGTTGAAATTATTTATTTTTTTTTAATGTTTATTTTTGAGAGACATAGAGACAGAGTATGAGCAGGGGAAGGGCACAGAGAGAGGGAGATACAGAATCTGAAGCAGGCTCCAGGCTTGAAATTATTTTAAAACTATATTTCAAGTTAATTTTTATAGAGTAAGAAATGAGTATGCAATAAACAATTTTCTTTTGAGAGAATTAACTAGCCATCTGTGTTTCACACCACTATGTTGTGAAATTTAATCCTTTATTTCTAAGACTCTACCACAAAAGAAATACAGGAAACGCTCTGGCACAAAAATTCCATCAGAAAGTTTGCTATCAGAGAGAAGACCTGAAATTACTTGCTAATGGATGACTAGTTCTTTAAAATATGGCATATCCATAAAACTGGCATATCCATATAAGCTATGGCATATCTATGTCATGTTTGAACTTTATAAAGTTTATGTGTATCCAGAGTTTTAAATAATGTAAAATGTTCTTAAAGCTTAAAAAGGATATATATAATATGGTGGGAACTATATTTTTTCAAATGCATAGAAAAGAAAGAGTGGAAAGAAATATCCCAAATACTAACAGTAGAAATTCACTATGAATAGCAGGATTTGGACTAACTAGCTTGTTATACTTTTTTTTTAAGTTTATTTTATTTACTACTTTTGAGAGAGAGCAAGCAAGTGAGCGGGGGAGTGGCAGAGAGAGAGGGAAAGAAAATCCCAAGCAGGCTCCACGCTGTGCTGACACAGAGCCCGATGTGGGGCTCAAACCCATGAACTGTGAGATCATGACTTGAGCTGAAACCAAGAGTTGAACACTTAACTGAGCCACCCAGGCACTAGTTGGTTACACTTTTTTGACTTTGGCCATCTTTCTACAGTGTTCTAGAAAGGTAACATTTCTTTCTATTAAAGGCAAACATATACTATTTACGATTTTAAAAGTCTCTAAGAGGTGTTAGTATTTTGGGGTTTTTTTGTTTGTTGTACTTCTGTTTTTAGTAAATGTAGAATGTAAAACTCTTTCAAAATTAGTAGTGTACAAAACCTGGTACTGATCTAAAATTGTGTCATGAGTATAAGATCTTTCCGTCACTTATTTTCTCTCCATTTAGATTGGTTGAGTACCTGCAGGCTATGAGAAATTTTTTCTTAATGGAAGGTGGAGATACCATGTATGACTTCTACACATCAATTTTTGATAAAATAAGAGAAAAGGAAACCTGGCAGAATGCGTCTTTTCTTAATGTTCAGCTTCAAGAAGCAGTAGGACAACGGTATCCCGAAGATAGTTCACGGTAAAATATATCACCTTTTTATTTTAAATAATATAAAACAATCCATGTGTAATAACTCCTCTATGAATTTTTACATATATCATTTATTTCCCACACTAACCCTATGAATTTTATTAATATTATTTTTCATATTAGAAAATTGAGGCAGAAGGTAGCTGCATGACTTACCTGCTAAGCACGAAGTGATGATGAGTTGGGGCCATGCAGGCTGTCAGGGGTCTGATGGCCTCCCTCATAGGACTGGAGTCAGTGCTAGCCACTGGGTGTGGAACCTCTCTGCCCCATTGGCCTCACCCTCCAGCCACATGCACTGGCCTTCTTACATAGGAGTCTTAGGCAATGTTTTGAAACAGTGAGAGCAAAACTCTCAGGGCCTGTTGAGGCCTGAACTCCAGGCCTCATAGACCTTCACTTCTGCCACATGCTATTGGTCAAACTGTTTCACAGGCCAGCTAGGTTCAGTATTAGGTGAGCTTATCCCCAACTGTGGAGCTAATCAACTCTTTCTCCCTGTCAGTATGCCTGCTAAACAACTCACCCAGGCCTGTGGGTTGGTGCCACCAAATCTTTGTGAAGTAAAGACTCATTTTCTACACTGCTTGGCAATCCTTTTTCGTGTTTTATGTCCCTGTTCAGCTCTCTTTCTTGGCTCCTTTCTCAGCTCCTTCAGTGGTCCTTCAAAAGTAATAGTCATAATAATTAACATTACATGCCAGACAAAGCATTCTTTCCCTCACAACCACACCCAAGTTCCCAACCTACTACTGAGTAGATTATTTTAATTCCTTTTATTTTTATGTCACTCTTTTTTATCACCTTTAATTTTTCTATAAAAGCAGAATTTTTATCAGTTCTATGGTTAGTGAAAGTAGGTGTAACAGTTGGATTCTTTCCATAAGAAGTCATTGGTGGTCAGCAATCCCCAGAGGGAGCCAGGGAAAGTTGTGTTTCACTACCAGCAGAAACTCATGAATTTGTTATATTTAATATGTTGCAGTCTGTTACAGTTATTTTTTATTGCTCAGACGGTCTCATTTTCACCCAGAGGGAACCCCTTCATTCAGCGCTACTAATCTCAGAGAGCATTCTTACTTTCAGGACTGAACGTCCAGACACGTCCTGTGCACCTCCTGCCAAGAGCAGTAGTCCCATTTAATTGATTGCTTAAAAAGCCCTTGATCTGGTACCAGAACGTTCATCAGTATTGGGTTTGTCAGTACTTCTGGGCTTTCTCAGTTGACAGAGCTAGGAAATATGTAGGAAGAAAAAATTAATCACAAGCTCATATTGATATTTCCAATTTATATTACAGATTCATTTTTCACTTCTTTGATTTTCCTTTATATTTCTTCCCTTGAATGCTTACTAATACATTGATGTAACTAATGGTTTTATTCTATAAAAAGTAACAGTTCCAAAGTAACAATAATAGCAACAAGCCCACTGAGAGTTTAAATTAATGCTTGTGATTGTTTTCTCTTCCTCTACTAGTAAGCCATCAGAATACTGTATTTCAAGGTCACTTGAAGTAATTCTCCATGTGATTATGCTACCAACTTAATGTAGGGTCAAGTTCATTTGTTTTGGTTTACTTTCTACTTTTAGGAATTTCTATTTCTTAAGTTAAAATCATTGGTACAAAAGTACTTCTAAGGAGATCTGTCTTCTATTCCTCCTGTTCCTGCCCTTTTTCTCCCCTTCCTGTAGGTAACCATTTTTATTAGAGTTTGTTTTATCCTTCAAGTGTTTATTTTTCAGAACCAAAAACATATTTGTGTGTATTCCTTCCTTTTCCTTATTTCATGTCGTACAAGAAGTAGCATGCATTGGCACACTCTTTGGCATCTGGTTTATTCTTATGTTACTAATTTGTCTCACACCCACTCTATTTACAGGCTAGAGAGCTTGTCCTCACCCTTTACAGCTGACTGGCTTTCCACTATATTCTTTTAAACTTTTTTTTTTAAGTTTATTTATCCTGAGAGAGGGAGAGAAAGAGAGAGAGAGATGGAGGGGGGGAAGAGAGAGAGAGAGAGAGAGAGAGAGAGAGAGAGAGAATCCCAAGCAGCCTCCACACTGGCAGCACAGAGCCAGGCACAGGGCTTGAACTCAAAAACTGTGATATGACCTGAGCTGAAATCAAGAGTCAACTGATTGAGCCACCCAAGCACCCTATCCACTGTATTCTTTCATTTAGTTGTCCTGTTGGTGGGCATTTGGGTTTCTGTTCTTCCGCTGTGCATATACGCAATGACTAGTTTTATACATCTCACTTCATATTTTTACCAGTGAAATTCAGAGTATATTCCTAGAATGGGATTGGTGGGTGAAAGGGTAAATGCGTGTATAATTCTGCTAGCTGTTCCCAAATTCCTATTCATACGGGCTGTATCTTTTTTAATTCCCACCAGCAATGTGTAGAGTAGCTTTCTCCACAGTTTCACCAACAGAATAATGTTGTCAAACTTCTGGAATTTTGCCAGTCTGAGGTGAGAAATGGTATCTCAGTGTAGTGTTAATTTATATTTTTCTAATTATGAGTGAACATAATCATCTATTTGTTTATTTTTGCATTTTTATTGTTTTATTTATTTTTTAGAGAGAGACAGAATGAATAGAGAGAGGAAGGACAGAGGGAGACAGAGGATCCAAGGTGGGCTCCCCATTTTACAGTGCAGAGCCCGATGCATGAAATCATGACCTGAGTTGAAGTTGGATGCCTAACCGAGCCACCCAGGCGCCCCTTTTTTGAAATTTTTAACGTGAACTATCCATACCTTTTGCCACTATTTCTGTTAGTATCAGGTTATTGGTCACTATTCTCTCCATTTTTAGAAGCAATTTATATTATATAGGTTTCCAAATTTGACATTTGTCTTTTTCTTCTGCTTATGGTATAAAAAGTTTTTTGTGATTGTTTTGTCATGTAGATTTTTTAGTTTTTTAATTTATTAGTCTTTTACTATGGGATTTTGAGTTACAGTTAAGAAAATTTTACTTTTTCCCAGGTTACAAAGAAACTCACCCATCTTTTCTGCTAATGCTTGAATGGACTTTTAACATTTAGACATTGATCTATTTGGAATTTATCCAGTTAAAAAACATGAGAAATAGATCTATTTTTATCTTTTTCCAAATTACTAATTGGTTCCTATAACTTATTTCTTTAAAAAAAGCCATCTTAACTGCATTTATTTGACATTCCCCTTTATCATTAAATTTTAATATATGCTTGAATATCTTTCTAGATTTTCCATTCTGTTTTCCTATTCTGTTTACCCATGTGCTAATAGCATCATTTTAATAATAGGGCTTTCTTGACTATTCTTTTTTATGTTTTTCCAAATTTACTTTATCATTAACTCGTCTAGCTCCACCAAAGCTTTAATGGTATTTTTATTGAGATTGCATTCTATTCATGGATTAACTCAGGACAAAGGAGCCATCCTCAGGGACCCCTTCTGCTTTGGCTTCCATGTGTTCTAGGCACCTGTCTGACCCTCGAGTCTCCCTCTTCATTCCAACATTAATGCCAGTGCTGCTCCCCTGCCTGCCTAGTGCCCCTGCCTTGCACCCCTCCCATATCCCTTCTGCTCTTGTAGACTCCCTGTGAGCCTTTTGCTTTCCAGCTGCCTTAGGCATAGCTTCTCATTCTACTGCCTCAGCACTCCTGCCTGGGGCAGTTTCCAGCCCATGTTAATGGGTTCAGAAACCCTCTATGACCTATAGATTATCTTTAGCCCAGGTGTCTGCACAACCAGCAGCTTGTGACTGTCCTAGACTCTGGGTCTAAAGTTCTCTCTTGTCCAGCAAGAGAGCAGACACAGGATTAAAATGCAAGAGGTGGCTAATGTCCAGAGGAAGACAAGAGCCCCGATTAAGGGTCCTTGCTGCGTTTTTATTAGGATCAGAAGGCTTACAAACGTGGTGATAGACGTGCACAAAGAGACAATGAATCTGTGAATATTAACTCATGGGCACAAGGGAAAAGGAGTTTTGAAGATCTACGGTGTTAGGGGTTTGGGTCGATATAAGCCAAAATCCTGGCGCCGGACAGATAGATGTTAACAGCAGACGCGAGGCACCATGTCTGTTTATCTTAGCCAGCCTAGGAGATAAGACAGAACATGCAACCTCAGAGTCAACAAGGCACCTTTCTTTTGCTAATTAGCTCCTCTGTGGGCAGCTTCACCCCACAGCGGTCTATAGCCCTATTTACCTCTTTACCTAATTTGGTCCTTCCTTCCTGTGAAAGTGGTTTTCTGCTATAATACTAAATTGGGGGAGCGTTTTTCACCCTGAATACCTAATCTTGTTTACCTCATATACCTTTGTATTGGGGCCTTGGGCCCACCCTCTCTATTCTGGGGGCCTTTGCCCCAGCTCTTTATGCTTATTTACCTAATCTTGTTTACCCAAACTTGGGTGTGAGCATTATGGCTCTATAATTCTTTATGCCATGTTAACCCTTCGGTGCAGGATCAGGGAATTCCTCAGCTTATTCTCCACATGTGACTCCACTCAAATGTCATGTATCCAAAACTGAGCTCGTCATTGTCTCATCCCAAACCATCTTTTGTCTCTTCTAGTCGAGCACCATTGTTCATCTCAGTGCCCAAAGACAGTGTGTGTGGCTCACCCTACATTCTTTCCTCTGTCCTAGTTCCTACATATTCCTGGCTGCTCAGTTCTGCCTTCTAGATAACGTTTCCCTTACTTCTCACTCAAGAGCTTCTCTTTGATGGCTTCTAACTGTCTCTGTGTCTCTTTGCCTTTCTTCCTTCTATTTGACCCCTGTAGGGCCACCAGAGTGAATAACCTGGCAACTGCCTGCACCAGTTGTGTTCAGACTCCTCATTGACACCTCATAACAGATGAGCTGAGCTGCTTCTATGAGAGGGCAAGCTTTTACTATGTGGTTCATTTCCCAGCCTCATTTCTAGTTTATGTACACATACAGACACATCATGTTCTCTCTCCTACCACACTTTACATTTCAGGGATTCAGAATATTTCTGGTTTGCCCAAGAGCTTTACTTTCCCTGCTTCATAGCTTCTTCCAGTTGTGTGCACTTCCATTTGCACGGCCTGGCAGTGGTCTGCTCTCCTACAAAGTCCTACCTGCCCTGGATTATTGTAGCACCCTATGTCTGCTCCGTGATTTGCTCTGGGCTATAAGCCCATAGAAGGGGAGAAGGGATTGACTTTCTTTCACCTGCTTGGCATGGTGACCGACAGATAAGGTATTCAGTAAGTGCCTACTAAGTACTTAGTGGATGCTTATGTAACAGATTTATGAGCTAAAAAAAATCTCACTAGTGCCTATGACATGGGATGAATTGGCTAGTGTATAAGTTGCATGCTGTGTTGTCCATCTCTAGTTGTAAGGCTGCCTCCCCACCTCCATGGTACACTTAAAAACCTTCCATGGTCTGCATTCCAGTTTCATCACTTGATGCCCCTACAATTGTGGGAGAGTTACATCATGTCCTAGTCCACTGACAGGACTACTCTGAGGATTAAATGAGTAAGAGCACTTAAGTGCCCACATAGTGCCTGGTGCAAGGACATTTCCTTGCATGTTTGTTGGTTATTTCTATTGAGGGTCACATTCAAAGCACCACTAGGAAAGAGTGGATGAAGCAGTGTGTGTAACACCTTTGCTTTGGAAGCAGACCCCATTCTCATTGACACACTTGCACACATACTCTCCAGGGCAAGGAGAGTGGCCTTCCCCCCAACTATCCTCAGGAGAAGGTCCATCTTCTGATCCTGTAGCCTGAATTTTATCACAATTAAGCACCCAACCTATTACCATTATATCTCTTTCCCCAACTTCGGCTTTTTTCCTAATTAACTTACTACACTTAAATGTCTCTTCTCTTTCATAGTTAAACCCATTGTTTAAAAACTTTGCCCCTCTTCTAAAACCAAATTCCTATTCTGCAATATATGCTAAAAAATAGAATTTTATTTAAATATTTGCATTCCTTTTATGAAATATGTCTTCTTTGAAATATACAAATAAAGGTTAAAATGCTAGTGGCTTTTTAAAGATTTTTTTTCTATGAGCATAGAACTTTCACAAACTAAAACTGAAATTTTTTTATCTAGTCTATCAATATCTTATGAAAATGTTGACACAACTAAGAAGAAACTCCCTGTTCATATCTTAGATGGTCTAACCTTGAACTACAAGGTATGTGCTGATACACTTCGTAAGAACATTGTTTTCTATTAAGATTACAACATGCAAGTAATAGGTTACTTTCCACTCTAATTTTCTGTTTTTGTTTTCATAGATCCCATGGCCTGTAGATATTGTTATAAGTTTGGAATGTCAAAAAATTTATAATCAGGTGTTTCTTCTCTTATTGCAAATAAAATGGGCAAAATATAGTCTGGATGTTTTACTATTTGGCGGTAAGATTTGTTTTCAACAGATAAATTATAATTTAATTTTAGCCCTGAAAAACAGAAGTGAGTGATCTTTGGTCATTTTTTATGTACACACAAGTACCCAGATGACAAATATTTATAGCAACAGTTTTACAGATGTCATAATTAACTTCCCTGAATGAAATACCAGAGAATTGTACTGCAGTCAATCTGAAATATAACAACTTGATTAGGAATTTAGCCAGAATAAATATTCTTAAATTATGCAGAAGTTGTTAATGACAAGTTATTGGGACTTTGCATTTAAATTTAAATGACAGTGATAATCAAGGTGATAAGGGGGACCTTTTCACTGCTTTACCTTCCAGAGACACTGAAGCCGTGGTCCCTGATGTGCCTCCTGTAGCATGCCCTTTGCAAGTTGATGACCACACCAGAAGTCCCACCCCTGGGCAGTGGTATGGGTGGGGTCTGAGTACATGTTCTTCCCACCTACTCTGCTTTTGAATCTTGTGCAGAGCTAACTAGTACTGCTGGAAAACCACAATTCAGAGAAGGACTTTTATGTGAAGAAGATGCAGCTGCTCAGTTTGGACCACAGAAGGAAACCGTAAGACAGCAGATTCATCGTATGTTCCTCTTGAGAGTGAAGCTCATGCACTTTGTGAACAGCTTACACAACTACATCATGACCAGGGTTCGTGTCTGGATTACTTATATTTATAGGTAAAAAGCCCACAAAATACTTGTAGACTGTAAGTATGAAAATAGCATGTATGAAATATTTGATCATAAAATAACATGGCAATTGAGGGAAATATTTTTTTAAACATTCCAGAGAATGTGTATCTAGAGACTCCTGTCCCTCCTATCCAGCAGCCTCTTGGGACAGGGTGCCCACAGGTCCTCTTTTGGAATCGCCTTTAGAACCTGTATATAGCCCTTTAAACTTTATCAGTGGTTAACAGATCTGCCCCTGGAAAATGTCTTCAATTTTAGTAACAGCCAGAAAAATCTATCAGGCCTAGTGTGATATGTAAGGAGATAGATGCAGCCAGATTATTTTTGTCTTGAAAACAAGAGGCAACTCATTACAAAGTAAGTGAAACTGCTTCTCTTATACATCTTAAAACCAGATCTAGAGGCAGTCTGGAGAAAAAGTTCAGATATTTGAATAGAAACAGTATTATTGGAAGATAGTACTCATTTGGGATTTTTAATGATTGCTTTAAAAAAACTCATTTGTAGTCATTCTGATATAGAAGTTCTAAAACTCATTTTATTTGAAAAAAGTGAACTTTTGAAGCCTGTGTTTTAGACATGATACATACGGCAGAGGTACTTTCTGCTTACTATGCATTAGTGGCCTTCAGAGGGCCACTTATTGAGAGTAATTGGTAGTTTAAGTTTTTGCTTAATATGTTTCTTGTTTTCTAGTTGAAGAACATCTGTGCTCCTTTTAAAGAAAGACGAGTATATAAACATTGGGACGTAATAAAAACATATAAATTCAATTTACCTGATAATTGTTTTCTTTTTTTTTAAATCAGTGCATTTGTCCCTCCCCACCAGAAACAGTTTGTTAGTCCAAAGTAAGGCATTCATTTACTGTACGAATGGATTTCCTAAAGGACTGGCATCTACCATTATTCTAGGATAAGAATTTCAGCCTTTAAAGAAGGTACTTTATAAGTTTTACAGATGTAATTATTGAAGAAAGAATTTGAGAGGAGTAGAAGAGGTTGGTAACAAGTTTTGTGTCTGGCATACAAGTCTTCAAAGAAGTCTGCTGATTAAACTTTTCATCTTTCTCTTCCAAGATTCTTCACAGTACAGGACTGGAATTTCAACATCAAGTAGAGGAAGCCAAGGATTTAGATCAGTTGATTAAAATTCACTATAGATATTTGTCAACCATCCATGATCGATGCTTGCTGAGAGAAAAGGTACATGAGATGTCACCTGCAGATTTGGCCACTTGAGGCAGGAAGGAAGCTGATCAAGGGAGGTTGTCTCCGTATTTTGGAATTTTAAGGATATTCTTCAAGAAATGACCAAATCAAATGAAGTATGTGTACTATACTACTAGAAATTATACCTGAGAGAAACAGATGAGAACTGTATTGTGATCATCTGCACCGTGCTCTGCGCTTGGATTCAATTGGAAAATTGTGTCTGCAGTTGTGGATTAATAGTGCTTTAGGCAGGAAGTACATCCAGCTTAATGAGAATATATGGGATTAAGTCAATTTATAGCTATTGGAATTACTTACTCCCTTTTGTTGGTGAACGTAAATGGCCATCCAAGGAAATGGTCACTTGGTCCGTTGGTCAGACTGTGCTGGTAATACTCCCTGTGTCACAGGTGCTTAGATGTGTGACCTAATTCCAAGTGCACTTATTCAAAGCCTAGTACCCTTCCTTATTTGATTCAAGGCAGTCTTTTAAAGTGTTGGTGTCAGTATCCAAATGTAGTTAAAGAGCCTGTGTTCTCTCTATGGCTTTGATTTCCAGGTCAGTTTTGTGAAAGAAGCCATCATGAAGGTACTGAATTTAGCTCTCATGTTTGCAGATGGTTGGCAAGCAGGCCTAGGGGCATGGCAGTAAGTATGTAGCTTGTGACCATTTCAGCTTCCCTTTGACTTCTTTTTGGAAGTTTTGTGTTTTTGTTTGTTTGGTTTTTTTTTTAAGTAAGTTCTGTGCCCAACAGGGGGCTAGAACTCATGACCCTGAGATTAAGAGTCACATGCTCTACCAACTGAGCCAATGAGCCACCCCAATAATGAGGGGAAGAAGAACTGACTTTTTTTTTTTTTTTGTAAATACATTCTGGGAGCCTTTTTTTCCATCTTGGCAATATATCATATATCACTTATATTGAAAGAATTGAATTTGTTCACCTTAACTAGACAGCATCAAGAAAGTACAATTTTTTAAGAATGGTAAAACCAGAAAAATATGAAAATTTAAATTAGAATAAATGAATATTCTTAGATTGGATTTATGCTTTCTTGTATAGGTTTTATTAATTATGAATGCTTTCAAATATATACAGAAGTAGAGAGAACTGCATAGCAAACTCTGGTTGCCCATCACCTCACTTCACCAGTTACCAACAATGACCAATTCTGTTTTGTGTTTACTGTAACCCACCCCCACTCATACTTACACATTTTAAAGCAAATTCTGGGTATCATTGTAGATTATAGTCCAGAGTCCCATAGAAAGATGCCCTGAAGTCAGAGGACAGTTGTGGAGCCAGGAGCTTGCTCTTCCTATCTAGGGTGCCATCCTCTACTGTTAACCTGAATATATAGTTCAGTAACTTGTCCCTATCTTATTCATAAAATTAATGTAATGATAATACCTCTGTTACTTCTCAGAAATAAAAGTACAAGTCTGGTTGACTGGGCTGTTGCAATAATAGCTTGTACTAGTCAGTAAGGAGGTGAGAGTTTATGATCTAATTTAAAATCTTAGTCTATGACTCTATCAATAGTATATGGCTGTATGAAGAAACTAAGAGTGTAGGTAAAATTCATAATTGAAATATTATAAAAAAGGATGAAAATAAGTCTTACTTGTTTTATTATGGCTGTCTCAAAAGTGTGTAAAGCGCATTTTTCTTTCCATATAACTGCGAGGTGGAGGAGAAAATAATAACACTCCTGCATTTGCTTGGCTAAAATTGAACTATTTCAGTTTCTTCAACAAGTAAATTGTGAGGACAAAAGCAGCCATTACAGTTTATGGAAGTTAATTGATCCTGATTCAGACTTGAAGCAGAAGAGTGAAAAATTGCAAAATCAATGTGAAATTCAAAATCTGACTGGTTATTTGGTGATATTAAAAAATCATTGTCAAGTATTTTCAAGAAAATGGTATTGTGGCTGTGTTTTAAAAGAAGTCTTTAATGTATACACACTGAAAAATTTATGACTGAAGAGCTGTGTTGTCTCAAAAGTGCTTCAGAGTGTGGCAGGGCTGGGCTGTGCACAGAGCCGCCAGGTGGTAGGTGACTGCTGAAGCTGGATGTGGGCATGTGAGTGTCCTCTGTGTTCTCTCCTAAAGTATGTTCTGTATTTCCCATTGTAAAGTTTTCTAATAATTATAAAATGTAAGGCTTTATATCTTTAATGTATTTTTTGTTTCAAAAAGAAGATATGCTTGTGAAAAGTTAAAATATAGAAATGTGTAATGGAAAAGGGAACACCCCCAGTCATCCCAACTCCAAAATTCAATGTAACCTCAAAACAGCACAGTTTTATGTCTTAATAACTTTCCTTCAAACATTTGGAAAGCTTTTATTTTAAAATGAGGCAGGAAATTTTCTATTTTATAATCTTTAGACTTAGGAAATTAAACTGAAGTACATTTGAAATTACCCCCAAAGATATTTTGTAGCCTGTGTATTAACACTTTACATACTTACTTAAATTGAAATTTACTTTCTTTCCTAGAATGGAATCTATAGAGAAGATGGAGTCTGATTTTAAAAACTGCCATATGTTTATCGTAACCATTTTAAACAAAGCTGTCTGTAGAGGATCCTTTCCCCATTGTAAGTATACCTTCTTAAAATATTTTTTACTGCTTTTATATTTTCTTGTAGCTAAGTCTGCATGTTCTTGCTTTGGTACTAATCTCATGAAAAATTAGAATTTTTCACCATTTCAAACCTGGAAAGTCCTCAGCAGTTGTGCCATGCTTTGACTTGTTTTTTTAGAATTAACAGTTTGGTGAGTGAATATCAAATGTAAAACACTGAGACTAAAGATACTGCTTTTTACTATGTGATTTGTTATACCAGTGGATTTCTAGAACTGTTATTAGGTAAAAGAGAAGGCAGAATAGATCTCAGTCATACTGTACTATTATACGTAGGCTTTGTAACTATTCCTTTCAAAAGATAGGCATTTTTTTAAGCAATTTGAAAAATTCCCACTGCTATCTCTTACACAGGGAAGTGCAGGTGTTACAGTTCAGAATGCAGTGTGAAGCACAGAGATTTTGTCACAGGGAGAAGAAAATTGTTTCATCTGTAGAACAAAGGCAGTAATATCTAAAACTAAAGGCTCTTTGCACACTTTTATTTTTAAGTGGTTAAAGCAGTGCATTTTATTTCAGTAAAAAATATTTTTAAATGTAGTTATGTAAAAAAAATTTAAGTGAAGCCAGAATTTATCTTAACCATGAAAAATTGTTCTATGGGCTAAACCAAATAACGTACTCTTTGTTTTCTTTCTGATACATTTTTTTCCCTAGAATTACCTTTTCTCAATTGCTTAGTTTTCTGTGAACTTCTGTTGTAATTTTTAACATGTTCAAAATCTGTCACGTATCACACAGTATTTTCTCAGTGCTGAATTCAGTATACTTTATCTGTCCAGTTTTGGGTTTGTTTGTTTGTTTACATCCAAATTAGTTAGCATATAGTGCAACAATGATTTCAGCAGTAGATTCCTTAATGCCCCTTACCTATTTAGTCCATCCTGTCTCCCAAAACTCCTTCAGCAACCCTCTGTTTGTTCTCCGTATTTAAGAGTCTCTTATGTTTTGTTCCCCTCCCTGTTTTTATATTATTTTTGGTTCCCTTCCCTTCATCTGTTTTGTATCTTAAAGTCCTCATAGGAGTGAAGTCATATGATATTTGTCTTTCTCTGACTAATTTTGCTTAGCATAATACCCTCTAGCTCCATCTACATAGTTGGAAATGGCAAGATTTCATTCTTTTTGATTCCTGAGTAATACTCCATTGTGTGTGTATATATGTGTGTGTGTGTGTGTGTGTGTGTGTGTGTGTGTGTGTGTGTATACCACATCTTCTTTATCCATTCATCCATCGAGGGACATTTGGACTCTCCATAATTTGGCTATTGTTGATAGTGCCACTCTAAACATTGGGGTGCATATGGCCCTTGGAAATAGCATACCTGTATCCCTTGGATAAATACCTAGTAGTGCAATTGGTGGGTCTTAGGGTAGTTCTAGTTTTGATTTTTTGAGGAACCTCCATAATGTTTTCCAGAGTGGCTGCATCAGTTTGCATTTCCATCGTTGCACAGTCTTTTTTTTTTTTTTTTTTTGAAAAGTACACAGGGTTAATCTCTTCCTTTTTTCTGTGTATTTAATTATAATGTACTAATTAAGAGTAGCTGAACTTTAAAAAAAAATACTGTGTTAGAAATGTGTTAGAGGGGCGCCCGGGTGGCTCAGTCGGTTAAGCAGCCGACTTCAGCTCCGGTCATGATCTCACGGTCTGTGAGTTCGAGCCCCGCATTGGGCTCTGTGCTGACAGCTCAGAGCCTGGAGCCTGCTTCAGATTCTGTGTGTGTCTCTCTCTCTCTGCCCTTCCCTTGCTCACTCTCTGTCTCTATGTCTCTCAAAAATAAAATAAAAACGCTAAAAAAAAAATATTAAAAAAAATATGTTAGAGAAAACATTGACGCATTTGTCCATTTTTGCATTGGGTGATTATTATGCAGGTTTGTTAATGAGCTGACTCCAGATTCTGTGACATGGGGACAAATGCGATTTGTTCAGTGAAATGCCCAGATTTTTTTGTTTTCAAAATTAAAATGATTTGAAATAGAAATAAATCATATGTTAATTAAAAATAGAAAAGTCTAAATACATTGAATTCTGAAATCATTGAGGCCTTATTCAGACATTTTCAAATATTTAAACCTATTTTTTAACCTTATTTTTATTCTTTCCCCAGTGGAATCTCTAGCACTGTCTCTCATGGCTGGCATGGAACAAAGTTAAATATCTTTAATGTACCTCAGATTTGATCTTCATAACTATAATTCTACTATATGCAGCTGAGGAGTGGAAATCTCTATTTCGATTTATTTTGAAAACTGTTGTCTACTATCTAAGCAAATACATTTGTAGGTATTTTCTTTGAAGATTATTGGAAGGTATATAAATTTATGTGTATAAAACTATCAATAAAGTGTATATAGGCTGCTTACACTTATATTTCCTACCATAAGCTATGAATTATGTGAATTATGTCATTTTTAAAATGCAGTTATTGCAATTTAAAATAAAGCATTTTAAAATCTTCTTTTCTCCTTTTACTCAGTCACAAAAGTTTTGTTTTGTTTTGAAAGTCATAGAGTGCGTGCACATGGGGAAGAGGCAAAGGGAAAGAGAGAGAGAGAGAATCTTTTAAAGTTTATTCATTTTGAGAGAGTGCAAGTCAGGGGAAAAAGGCAGAGAGCAGAGCCTGGCATGGGACTTGATCTCACAACTCTGGGATCATGAACTGGACTTAAGTTCAATGATTTCAATCAAGAGTCGGATGCTCAACAGACTGAGCCACCCAGTCGCCCCCAGAAGTTTGTGTGTGTGTGTGTGTTTAATTTTTTTTTAATGTTTATTATTTTAAGAGAGAGAGAAAGCATGATCAGGGGAGGGGCAGAGAGACAGGGAGACACAGAATCTGAAGCAGGCTCCAGGCTCTGAGCTGTCAGCACAGAGCCCAACATGGTGCTCGAACTCACAGGCGGAGAGTACTTAACCTGAGATGAAGTCGGATGCTTAAGGACTGAGCCACCCAGGGGCCCCTAGAAGTTTTTCATATAGAGTTTTTACATGCTGTCTTCCCTAAAGGTTGTCTTGTATTTGGCTGTCAGAAAAATTTTTTTATGTGCCTGGGAAGTTTCAAATTAGAAAATAGCTTTAACCAATATCAATAAGTGTAAAAGCTAACTTGACTTAGGGCCAACTGTAGGTACATACTAAGTTAACGATTCTGAGCAATTTATGTGAACTGGCCAGTTATATCCTAAGTAAAAGTATGCTTCCTATTTAAATATTCCACATTTTCTTTGTAGACTTCTTGACATGTCTCTAGTACTTATGACTCAATACTATATACACCACTTTTTTTTTTTTTTTTTAATTTTCACCTTAGCTAACATACACTGTATACAGTGTGCTCTTGGCTTCAGGAGTAGATTCCCATGATTCATCACTTACATACAACACCCAGTGCTCATCCCAAAAAGTGCCCTCCTCAAGACCCATCACCCATTTCCCCCTGCCCTCCCCCAGCCCCAACATGAACCCTCAGTTCTGTGTATTTAAGAATCTCTTAGGGTTTGCCTCTTTCTCTATAACTAGTTTTTCCCTTCCATTCCCCTGTGGGCTTCTGTTAAGTTTCTCAAATTCCACATATGAGTGAAAATATGTGATATCGGTCTTTCCCTGATTGACTTATTCCACTTACCATAATACCCTCCAGTTCCATCCACATTATTGCAAATGCCAAGATTTCATTTTTTTTTGATAGGTGAATTCTTCTTTTTAAAATACAATTTATTGTCAAATTGGTTTCCATACAACACCCAGTGCTCATCCTAACAAGTGCCCTCCTCAATGCCTATCACCCACTTTCCCCTGTCCCCAACCCCCCCCCCCCGCATCAACCCTCAGTTTGTTCTCAGTATTTAAGAGTCTCTTATGGTTTGCCTCCCTCCCTCTCTCTGACTTTTTTATTCTCCTTCCGCTCCCCCATTGTCTTCTGTTAAGTTTCTCAAAATCCACCTATGCGTGAAAACATGTTATCTGTCTTTCTCTGTTTGACTTACTCCCTCTCTGTGGCTTTTTTTTTCTTTCCCCTCTTCCCCTCCCCCATGATTTTCTGCTAAGTCTCTCAAAATCCACCTATGCGTGGAAACATATGGTATCTGTCTTTCTCTGACTGACTTATTTCACTTAACATAATACCCTCCAGTTCCATCCATGTTGCTACACGTTGGCCAGATTTCATTCTTTCTCATTGCCACATGGTATTCCATTGTATGTATATAGCACATCTTCTTTATCCATTCGTCAGTTGATGGACACTTAGTCTCTTTCAATGATTTGGCTATTGTCGAAAGTGCTGCTATAAACAGCAGAGTACACGTGCCCCTATGCATCAGCATTCCTGTATCTCTTGGGTAAATTCCTAGCAGTGCTATTGCTGGGTCATAGGGTAATTCTATTTCCATTTTTTTGAGGAACCTCCATACCATTTTCCAGAGCGGCTATACCAGTTTGCATTTCCACCAACAGTGTAAGAGGCTGTTTCCCCACCTCGCCAGCATCTGTAGTTTCCTGATTTGTTCATTTTAGCCACTCTGACCAGCACAAAGTGGTATCTCAGTGTGGTTTTGATTTGTATTTCCCTGATATTGAGTGACGAGCATCATCTCATTTGTCTGTTGGCCATCTGGATGTCTTCTTTGGAAAGGTGTCTATTCATATCTTCTCCCCATTTCTTCGCTGGATTATTTGTTTTTAGAGTGTGGAGTTTAGTGAGTTCATTATAGATTTTACTAGCCCTTTATCCAATATGTCATTTGCAACTATCTTTTCCCATTCCGTCATTTGCCTATTAGTTTTGTTGATTGTTTCCTTTGCAGTGCAGAAGCTTTATATCTTGATGAGGTCCCAGTAGTTCATTTTTGCTTTTAATTTCCTTGCCTTTGGAGGTGAGTAAGAAATTGCTGTGACTGAGGTCAAAGTTATTTTCTGCTTTCTCCTCTAGGGTTTTGATAGTTTCCTGTCTCACATTCAGGTCCTTCATCCATTTAGAGTTTATTTTTGTGTGTGGTGTAAGAAAACAGTCCAGTTTCATTCTTCTACATGTTGCTGTCCAATTCTCACAGCACCATTTGTTAAAGAAGGTGTCTTTTTTCCATTGGATACTCATTCCTGCTTTTTCAAAGATTAGTTGGCCATATGCTCATGGGTCCATTTCTGGGTTCTCTATTCTATCCCATTGGTATCTGTGTCTGTTTTTGTGCCAATACCATACTGTCTTGATGATTACAGCTTTGTAGTAGAGGCTAAAGTCTGGGATTGTAATGCCTCCCGTTTTGTTTTTTTTCTTCAATATTACTTTGGCTATTTGGGGTCTTTCGTGGTTCCATACAAATTTTAGGGTTGTTTGCTCTAGCTTTGAGAAAAAATGCTGGTGCAGTTTTTTTTTGTTTGGTTGGTTTTTTTTTAATTTTTTTTAACGTCTATTTATTTTTGACAGACAGAGAGACAGAGCGTGAGCAGGGGAAGGGCAGAGAGAGACACACACAGAATCCAAAGCAGGCTCCAGGCTCTGAGCTGTCAGCACAGAGCCCGACGCGGGGCTCGAACTCACAGACTGCGAGATCATGACCTGAGCCGAAGTCGGCTGCTTAACCGACTGAGCCACCCAGGCGCCCTGCTGGTGCAGTTTTGATTGGGGTTACATTGAATGTGTAGATCACTTTGGGTAGTATTGACATTTTAACAATATTCTTTCAAACAACTAGCATGGAATGTTTTTCCATTTCTTTGTGTCTTCTTCAATTTCTTTCAAATTTTTTTATAGTTTTCAGCATAGAGATCTTTTACATCTTTGGTTATGTTTATTCCTGGTATATTATGGTTCTTGGTGTAATTGTGAATGGGATCAGTTTCTTTATTTCTCTTTGTGTTGCTTCATTATTGATGTATAAAAATGGAACCTATTTCTGTACATTGATTTTGTACCCCGCGACTTTGCTGAATTCATGTATCAGTTCTAGCAGGCTTTTGGTGGAGTCCGTCGGGTTTTTATGTCATCTGCGGAAAGTGAAAGTTTGACTTCATCTTTGCCAATTCTGGTGCCTTTTATTTCGTTTTGTTCTCTGTTTGCTGATTCTAGGACCTCCAACACTATGTTAAATAATAGTGGTGAGAGTGATCATCCCTGTCGTGTTCCTGGTGTCAGGGAGAAAGCTCTCAGTTTTTCCCCGTTGAGGATGATACTAGCTGTGGGCTTTTCATAAATGGCTTTTATGATGTTTAAGTATGTTCCGTCTATCCCAACTTTCTCGAGGGTTTTTATTAAGAAAGGATGCTATATTTTGTCAAATGCTTTTTCTGCATCTATTGACAGGATCGTATGGTTCTTATCTTTTCTTTTGTTAATATGGTGTATCACATTGATTGATTTGTGAATATTGAACAAGCCCTGCAACCCAGGAATGAATCCCACTTGATCATGGTGAATAATTCTTTCTATATGCTTTTGAATTTGATTTGCTAATATCTTGTTGAGGATTTTTGCATCCATATTCATCAGAGATATTGGCCTGTAGGTCTCTTTTTTTGCTGGGTATCTGTCTGGTTTGGGAATCAAAGTGATGCTGGCTTCATAGTATGAAACCAGAAGTTTTCCTTCCATTTCTTTTTTTTTTTTTTTTTTTTTTTTTTTTTTTTTGAGCAGCTTGAAGAGGATAGGTGGATGCCATCTGGTCCAGGACTCTGATTTGTTGGGAGACTTTTGATAACTGATTCCATTTCTTTACTAGTTTTGGGTCTGTTCAAATTTTCTATTTCTTCCCGTTTGAGTTTTGGTAGTGTGTGGGTATTTAGGAATGTGTCCATTTCTTGCGGGTTGTCCAGTTTGTTGGCATATAATTTTTCATAGTATTTATTGATAATTGCTTGTATTTCTGAGGGATTGGTTGTAATAAATCCTTTTTCAGTCGTGATTTTATCCATTTGCGTCCTCTTTTCTTTTTGAGAAACCTGGCTAGAGGTTTATCAATTTTGTTGATTTTTTCAATAAACCAACTCTTGGTTTCATTGATAACGTTCTGTTTTTTGGATTCTATATTGTTTATTTCTGCCCTGATTTTTATTATTTCTCTTCTTCTGGGCTTGGGGTGTCTTTGCTGTTCTGCTTCTAGTTCCTTTAGGTGCACTGTTAGATTTTATATTTGTGGTTTTTCTAGTTTCTTGAGATCTGCCTGGATTGCAATGTATTTTCCTCTTTGGACTGCCTTTGCTGCGTCCCAAAGCGTTTGGATTGTTGTATTTTCATTTTCATTTGTTTCCATATATTTTTTAATTTCTTCTCTAATGAGTGGTTGACTCATTCGTTCTTTAGTAGGATGTTCTTTAACCTCCATGCTTTTGGAGATTTTCCAGACTTTTTCCTGTGGTTGATTTCTAGTTTAATAACATTGTGTTCTGAAAGTGTGCACAGTATCATCTCAATTCTTTTATATTTATTGAGGGCTGCTTTGTGACCCAGTATGTGATATATCTTGGAGAATTGTACCATGTGCACTTGAGGAGAAAATGAATTTCATTGCTTTGGGATATAAAGTTCTAAATATATCTGTCAAGTCCATCTGGTCCAATGTGTCGTTCAGGGCCATTGTTTCTTTAGTGATTCTCTGTCTAGTTATCTATCCATTGTTGTAAGTGGAATATTAAAGTCCCCTGCAATTAGCACATTTTTATCAATAAGATTGCTTATGTTTTGTAATTAATTGTTTTATAAATTTGGGTGCTTCCAAATTAGGTGCATAGATATTTATAATTGTTAACTCTTCCTGATGGATAGACCCTGTGATTATTATATAATGCCCTTCTTCATCTCTTGTTATAGCCTTTAAAAGTCTAGTTTGTCTAAGTAGGGCACTCCAGCTTTCTTTTGACTTCCAGTAGCATGGTCGGTAGTTCTCCATCTCCTCACTTTTCAATCTGAATGTGTCCTCAGGTCTAATAGACAGCAAATAGATGGGTCTTATTTTTTTTTTTTTTATCGATTCTGATACCCTATGTCTTTTGATTGGAGTATTTAGTCCATTCACATTCAGTGTTATTATTGAAAAATATGGGTCTAGAGTCATTGTGTTATCTGTAGATTTCATGCTTGTAGTTATGTCTCTGGTACTTTATGTTCCTTGCAACATTTCCTTCATAGAGTCCCCCTTAGGATCTCTTGTAGGGCTGGTTTATTGGTGATGAATTCCTTCAGTTTTTGTTTGTTTGGGAAAACCTTTATCTCTCCTTCCATTCTCAATGACAGTCTGACCAGATAAAGGATTCTTGGCTGCATATTTTTCCTGTTCATCATATTGAAGATTTCCTGCCATTCCTTTCTGGCCTGCCAAGTTTCAGTAGATAGGTCTGCTACTACCCTTATGTGTCTATCTTTGTATGTTAAGGCCCATTTGTCTCTAGCTGCTTTGAGAATTCCTCTTTATCCTTATATTTTGCCATTTTCACTATGACATGTTGTGCAGAAGATCGATTCAGGTTACGTCTGAGGGGAGTTCTCTGTGCCTCTTGGATTTCAATGTCTGTTTCCTTCCCCAGGTTGAGAAAGTTCCCAGCTTTGATTTGTTCAAGTACTTCTTCAGCCCCTTTCTCTCTCTTCTTCTGGAATCCTATGATATGGATGTTGTTCCATTTGATTGAATCTCTCAGCTCTCGAATTCTCCTTTTGTGCTCCTGGATCAGATTATCTCTCTTTTTGTCAGCTTCCTCTTTTTCCATAATTTTATCTTCTAATTCACCTATTCTCTTTTCTGCCTCTTCAATCTGTGCTGTGGCCGCCTCCAATTTGTTTTTCATCTCATTTATAGCGTTTTTGAATTCATCCTGACTAGTTTTAAGGTCCTTGATCTCTGCACCGATGGACTCCCTGCTGTCTTCTATGCTTTTTTCAAGCCCAGCAATTAATTTTATGACTGTCATTGTATGTTCTTGTTCAGTTATGTTGCTTATATCTATTTTGATCAATTCTTTAGCTGTCACTACTTCCTGTAATTTCTTTTGAGGAGAATTTTTCCATTTCATCATTTTGGCTAGTTATAAGCCTTAAAAGCTTGTTATGTGCTCTGCCTCTGCACATATTGCTATATTAAATGGGGCTCGGGGCGCCTGGGTGGCTCAGTCGGTTAAGCGGCCGACTTCGGCTCAGGTCATGATCTCCCGGTCTGTGAGTTCGAGCCCCACGTCGGGCTCTGTGCTGACGGCTCAGAGCCTGGATCCTGCTTCGGATTCTGTGTCTCCCTCTCTCTCTGCCCTTCTCCTGCTCACGCTCTGTCTCTATGTCTCAAAAATAAATAAATGGGGCTCATATACTGTCCAGGGCCTGTACTTCTGGGAGGTGTTTTTTGGAGAGTGTTACTTGCTCACTGTTGTTGTGACTTTTGTTGTCATCCACCAGGTGTGCCTTGGTTTGTTCCTTGAGGTAGCCCTGGCAAGGAAAACAGACAGACAAATAGGAAACAAAAACATGCAAACACACCAACAAATAAAACAGGGTGTGGGCGGTGCTAATGGAAGAGTATATACAAAGAGAGAGATGATAGGTGTGGGGAGAAAGAGAAAATGAGCTTTGACCAGGTAGAGAGACTAAAAAGCTTAATCCAGAAAGAGAGATATGAGAATAAGGAAAGAGGCGAGGATAAAGAAATGTCAGAATGGCTAACATTAACAATTCAGGCAAGAACAGATGTTGGCAAGGATGCAGAGAAAGAGGATCTCTTTTGCACTGCTGGTGGGAATGCAAACTGAGTGGTGCAGCCACTCAGGAAAATGGTATATAGGTTCCTTAAAAGAATTAAAAATAGAATTACCCTACAACCCACCAATTGCACTACTAGGTATTTATCCAAAAGATACAGGTGTGCTGTTTCAAAGGGACACATGCACCCCGATGTTTATAGCAGCACTATCAACAATAGCTAAAGTATGGGAAGAACCCAATTGTCCATCAATGGATGAATGGATAAAGAAAATGTGCTGTGTATATATATACATATACACACACACACAATGGAGTATTACTTGGCAATCAAAAAGAATGAAATATTGCCATTTGCAACTATGTGGACGGAACTAGAGGGTATTATGCTAAGCGAAATTAGTCAGAGAAAGACAAATATCATATGACTTCACTCCTGTGAGGACTTTAATATACAAAACAGATGAACATAGGGAAGGGAAGCAAAAAATAATATAAAAACAGAGGGAGACAAAACATAAGAGACTCTTAAATATGGAGAACAAACAGAGGGTTGCTGGAGGGGTTTTGGGAGAGGGGATGGGCTAAATGGGTAAGGGGCATTAAGGAATCTACTCCTGAAATCATTGTTTCACTATACGCTAACTAACTTGAATGTAAATTAAAAAATTTAATTTAATTTAAAAATATTAAAAAATGAAAAAAATTAATCACACCTTGTCATTTTCACCAACAGGCATAGGAATGTCCATGTTCGTTGTAACATATCCTAAATGGCAATTTGATGATCTGTAGCCCTATTCTTTATTTTCTTTGTTTATTTTAGCCAGATGTTAAAAGTCCATTTAAAAATCCCTTTGCATGCTACAGAATATTTTGTGGCTAATATATGTCATCATTATAGTAATAGATTTTTAAAAAAAGGATTGCATTCTGAAGGCCTAATAATCTCCACTTTAAAGTTCACAGGAGGGTGACCCATGTGGAGTATATCCTAGTGGAAAGACTAATAAATATGTTAATATCTTTAATATGTAAAGTACTCAGTGGCTGTGACATACAAAGAAACATTCTGATTTCTGCCTTTGAAGAGCTTATAATTTAGGTAAGGAAACCTGAAGTTGATAAAAAAAAAAATCTTCACTATAATATCCACATGCTGTGCTTATCCAGCTTGAGTGTACATCAGAATCCCCTAGACGACTTGTTAAAACATAGGTTGCTGGACTCCACCCCAGAATTTTTAATCCAATAATTCTGGAGTAGAACCCAAGAATGCTGTTCCCAAGGGGTACTGTTTCTGCTGATCCAGGGATCCCATCTTGCTAACATTGTCCTAATGAGTAGAATGTCAAAGATTTGTGTCAAAGGAGAGATCAAGTCAGATGAGCTGATCAAAAAATATAATAATATAGATATAATAATAGAAGTACAACATCAAAATATGCACTTGAGCACAGTTTGGGCGTTGTTCATGAAATGTAGTGGGAAAAAAAGAAAGTTCAATTGCATTACATTGTGGAGAGATTTGGGTATCATCTAATGTGTCATTTACTACCCTCTAGGTTGCAAGTAACAGAAACCAACTATTTTATCTATTGCTGCACAAAAAATGATCCTAAACTTAGTGTCTTAAAAACACCACTATCGGGGCACCTGGGTGGCTCAGTCGGTTAGGCGTCCAACTTCAGCTCGTGTCATGTTCTCACGGTTTGTGAGTTCGAGCCCCGCGTCGGGCTCTGTGCTGACAGCTCGGAGCCTAGAGCCTGCTTTGGATTCTGTGTCTCCCTCTCTCTCTGCTCCTCCCCTGCTCACGCTCTGTCTCTCTCAGAAATAAATAAACATTAAAAATTTAAAAAAAAAAAATAAAAACCAACAAAAAAAAACACCACTATCTCATAGCTTCTGTGAGTCAGGGATTTGGGTATGGCCAAATTGGGTGCTCCTGGCTTAATAAAAATGTTAGCCACCCACCCTGGCTGCATGTGTCCTGGAGTTCAGGTCCTATCTGCTGGACTCCTGGCATTTAATAACTGTTCCTCTAAGACATGTGGTAACTTGCTTTTTCTTTTTTGTTTTAAAAATAATAATGTCTCAAAAAGTACACAAAACAAAGGGAAGAATATCTAATCACAGAGCAGGAGTAAATACTGTCGATATTTGGGGGCTCCTGGGCGGCCCTGTCGGTTAAGCATCTGACTTCAGCTCAGGTCAAGATCTGGCAGTTCATGGGTTCAAACTCTCTGGCTCTAACAGCTCAGAGCCTGGAGCCTACTTCATATTCTGTATCTCCTTCTCTCTCTGCCCCTTCCCTTGCTCATTCTCTCTCCCTCTCTCTCTCTCTTTCTCAAAAATAAATATTTAAAAATTAAAAAAAAATACTGTCTATATTTTAGTACATAGCTGTCCATTTTTTTGTATACATACTTTATCAGTATCAAAAGTGACATCATCCTCTACTCCCGACTGGTAACCAGTTTGTTTCATAACATGCTATTTTCCTGTGTCATTAAATAATTATGTCAAAAAAAAAATGTCATCCAGGCTGCAATGATCTCATGGCATCAAAGAGAGAATGTGTCCCCATGCTCACTCACATGAGACTTGACAGGCTTCAGGTCCTCAAGGGCTGCTGGCCAAAGATAATGATTTCTTGTCATGTGGTCTCTCCACTGGACTGCTCACATAATGGCAGCTGGCTTTCCTCAGAGCAAGGGACGAGAATGAGAAAGACCCAAAATGCAAGTCATCGTCTTCTTATAAACTATTATTGAAATGACACCTAACTGCTTCTGCTATATTCTCTTCAACAGAAATGAATACCTAAATGCAGCCCACTGTCCAGGAGAAGGGTTTACATAAGGGAATAGACATCAGAGGTTGGGGATTTGGGGAACCAACTTCAAAGCTATCTACCACAGTCTGCCCTCTGGCCTCCCAATCATTTGTGTCATTAAAAGAATCAAAATGCATGCACTGCTCTTACAAGGCTCTCAAAAGTTTCATCCCACTGTAGCATTACTTCAGAATTTAGACTCACCTTCTAAATCAAGTTCACATGCCAATAGAGTGTCTTGAGACAGTTCCTTAAGTACAGTGGCTCACTCTGGTTTCTTTACCTGAACATAGATGAAACTACAGAGACAAGTGATCTACCCCATACGCAGTCACTATATGTTGGTGGGATGAGTGTGAGATAATTGTCAGGGTCATTCCTGTTCAAAAGGGGTGGAGTGGGGGTGGGAGGATGGGAGGCAGATTCAAAACAATTTTGTTACCCAACTGACCAAACATGGAAGTTCCTTGGCTAGATCTGAACACCTGGGAATACTTTTCAGAGTTCTTGGCTCTACACTCTGGTCTCTTGGTTCTGCACTCCATCACACTTTTTCCTTTTCCCAGCCTGCCTCCTGGCAGTAGAATTCTGTGTGCTCAAAGTCCTTTCCTCATTTCCACAATCTCTGTTCCTTCTAATCCAAACTGGTGGTTCTTGTGACATAATACTACTAAAAATTTTGTGGGTGTTCTTTAAATCTTTTCAGGTTCACTCTGTTAGACACACCCACAAACAAATATCTTTGAAATAAATCCCTTCCTTATATTTCTCTTCCTCCAGCTTACTAGGGGCCCTATTATTTGAAACACCCTTAACCCACTGACAGTGCCTTTTATGTGACTGAAGTATACTCTGAGGCACAACTTTTGCTCTTTCTGAAGAATCAAGAAAAGAGTTTGAAAAGATTATATAGTCACATTCTTAGCATCTTTAGACCACATTTTCTTGACAGTGCTACATATTTCATCTTTGCTCAACAGCCTTTTTTTAATTTTAGCATCATTTGCCACATGGATAAGCTGAAAATATTCAAAACCATTAATTCAAGTTCCTTTTTATTTAAGAGTCCTCTCGAATTATCACTCCTCTCTCATGTTTACTATAGCCAGCAAGAAGAAACCAGGCAATACCTTTAGTATTTCACTTGGAAAACTCATTAGCTAGGTCACTCAATTCATTAGGGATATTTTCTTCTCTCATTGTAGCTCCAGGCAACAACATTGGTAAACATTCTGCTTGGAAGTAACAAGGATCTTCTTTCTCCAGTTTCCAACAATATTTTTCTCATTTTTTTTAGGCCTTTTCCAGCATCTTCCACAAAGTCCAAAACTCTATGAGCACTGTTGCAGGCATTTCAAGGTATCATCAACACTCAACTTAGACCATGGTTTCAAAGACACACCCACATTTTAGGGTTTTGTTACACCAGCATTCCTGCCTCGGTACCAAATTCTGTGTCAGTCAAAGTTTGGTCCAAGAAAAAGGAACCATTAATATATAGATTATAACATATATATATATATATATATTTTTTTTTTTTACAAAGATTTGATCTTACAAAATTGTGGAAGCCAGTCTATCAGTCTCCACAAGGCTATGGTCCTGGAGGCTGTTGTCCACAGGGCAGGATGTTGGAAGGAGAAGATGGATGTGAAATGAGAGAACAAAAACAAGCTGGAGTCCACAAGCTTGTGCTAAAACCCCATTCAGAGACACTGAAACCCATGTCGACTCCTATTGTTTCTGACCATAGTAGGGTAGGTGACCTGCAAAACTGGGGCCCTTCATCATGAAGCTAATAAGCACAGGACCTGGTTCAGGAGTCAGAGGATCCAAAGAAAGGAGGCAGTGTTAATGACATGGATTGTCAGACATGCAACACATGTATAAGCTACAAATTTGCTGCTGTTTCACTTCCCTCCCAAGTCTCTCTTAAAAATTTCTCTTGTGGGGCACCTTGGTGGCTCAGTCAGCTGAGCATCCAACTTTGGCTCAGGTCATGATCTCCTAGTTTGTGAGTTTGAGACCTGCATCACGCTCACTGCTATCAGCATGGAGCCGGCTTCTGATCTTCTGTCCTCCTCTCTCTTTGCTCCTCCCCTGCTCATGTTCTCTCTCTCAAAAATAAATAAAACATTAAAAACAACAACAACAACAAAACTTTCTTATGATACTTAGGCACCGTACAGGAAAGACAATTCTGGGGGTACCTGGCTGACTTAGTTGGTGGAGCATGTGGCTCTTGATCTTGGGGTCATGAGTTCAAGCTCCACATTAGGTGGGGAGATTACTTAAAATCTTAAAAATAAGGAAAGAATTCTGGCAAATGTAGGTCAGCATAGCCAACTTGAAATATCACAAAACCACCCCATCAATTCTATGTATCATTAAGAAAAGGTAATTTATTATAAAGAGAAGTCTCCACATAATCGGAGGGCAGAAATGTAGGGATTTGAACCCAGAAATAGAAACTTGTTCTACACTCAAAGAACTCTCCTCCTCTCTCTCCATTTCTGGTTTTTATTTCTCTAAACCTATAAGCTTTATTTCTTTTCTTGGGAGAACACCTCTATGCATCACTGTGCCTATGGTGGTTGGAAGACCAACTCTCACAGCTCCCAAGTGCACAAGACCATTCTTGATTCCTGTCTTAGCTTGAGTTCCCCTAGAAAATTCAGCCTATGGTTAAGATGCATGTGCTTCCTCTTTCTGATAAAGTCCAAGGAGTCAGAGAGGAGAGGAGTGAGTCAAGGTGTTACAGAATCTAGTCTGGATCACCCAGCAGAAGAACCAAGCGGTACTCGGAGATCTTGGAAGGCAGGAAGTTTATTTTACACTGGTGAGCTCACAGGAGACCGTTCTCCACAGGTATGAGCCCAGAGAGAAAGCAGAGGCAACAATTATAGTCTGTTTGCCCACCAAGCAGGGTTGAGAAGGAAATCCTGGAATGGGAGACTTCGGGCAGGGACTGGAGTTCTCATATCAGTCCTGTCAGCCATCTTATAACAGATTTTTCCCTATCAAAGGAAGAAGGAGAGCTATTGGTGTGGGAGTGCATCGTTGAGCAAAGGAAGTATGCCCATTCCATCTCTCAAGATATATCCCCAAGAGACCACATAAACTCTTGTGTCTGTTGTAGGTTAACAAATCTGAGTCAATAATGGAAAACCATTAACCAGCTGTTTTGGCTTCTGTAAATTGCTTTGCGAATGCATCTTCCCATTAACTGTTCTGACTAACTGTATGGTAACTGCTAAAACATGGAGATAAAAGCCTATGCAGTTCCCTGTTAGAGTTACCGGAAGGGGTTAGCTGCCCGTCTCACCCCTGTAACTTCGCCTGCTTGCTAAATAGTTAACTTAGATTGCAGTGAGCTCTCACCCTACTGTTTTGAGCTGATCAAAGGAAGGCCAACGTGCAAGAAGTCATGTAACTGCTATCCTACGGTATCTGGAGTGTCTAACTATAATTGGTCATTTCAAAGCTCACTTAAGACAAATAATCTTGAAGCAATAGGCCATTGCCAAAGGTAACATCTATGTAATTGGCTACCGAGGGAGGGATGTTGTGAATTATAATTCATTAACTAATTGATGATGTACCCTAACTTGCTAAAATCCGTATAAGCCCACTGCTGCCTTTGTTCAGGGCCATTCTCTGCACTGTCTCCTTAAGATCAGGAGATCAGGTTTGGCCCAGCTGTAAAATAAAATCCTGCTTCGCTTCTACTCGGCATCTGGTGGTCTTTTAGTAGCAGCCTGTTTCAGTGTCAGAAAGAAGAGAGAATTGATCATCTGGCTCCCCTCTTGTAAGTCAAAGCTTTGCCCAAAAAAGAAAAATGTGCCCTCCACCCATCTATGAAGTCTATCTGCCAGTTTCACAGACCCTCATGCCTCATTGTTGACAAGGAAGCCCCAGGGCAGGAGGTGAGAGGTCCATATGGACACCTGAGGAAAATTCCCTCAGTTTTTGATTAACACAGACCTACCACAGATGAAACAAAGATCCTGAAGACAGGATGAGGTGTGAGTGATACAGTTCAAATTCTAAATTTCCAAGTAAGGGTGGTACATTGAGTCAACTTACGTTGTGTCCCCCCAAGTTTTAATAGTGTGGGAAAAAAATGAGATTATATTGTACAAATATGGCTAGTGAGATCCTGCCACTATGGAATGGTGGGATTAGCTAAGAAGAAATTTAGGTTATTGTTAATACTATTAGAAAAAATATTAATATTGGAAATGAGACAAAATTATCATTTGAAGATAATATAATTGTCTTCCTAGACCCCCTCCCCTCAAAATCAGAGGACAATTCTCTAAAACTAGTAAGAATGCTTTCCTATATGCCAATAATAGGTTAGAAAATATACTGAAATAAAATAATCAATAACCCAAAAGATTTAAGCTAAGTTGTATGGACTGTGTAGAATAAAGAATGTATCAAGATTAGTTTCAGCAAAAATGATAGAAACCCTAAAATACCACGAATGTAAAGAAAATACATTTCTCTCTCACGTCAAACTAAAAAACTGGAATTAAAGCAGCTCAGGTATGGCAGTTCTTGGTGACAAGGTCCTAAGCATCTATCTTTTTGGTCCTCCATCCTCAGCACAAAGCTTTCATTTCATATTTCATGAGGGTTATTTTATCAGCCAGCAAAAAAAAAGGAAGTACTAGAGACTGACATATCCTCCCTTTAAAGACACCTTTCAGAAGCTTCACACCTACTTCTACTTGGGTCACAATGATCAGAACTTTATATCTAACTGATGAGGTTTTTATGGAGTGATAGTGGGGTTCACAGGCTCCAGAGCCAATGGCCAAGAAAGCATTCTTGAAGATGTCTTTGGTGCAAAAAGGTGATTTCATTAAAGCACAGGGACAGGACCCTTGGGGCAGGAAGAGCTGTCCCCAGACCATGAGGAGAGACTGGTTATATGATATGGAGTTGGGGGAGGTAAAGTCCAGGGGAAGTTTCCAAAGAGGTTTTCATATGCTAAAGAAGACTCACAGAAAACGAAAGGCCTAGTTAGCAACAAGCTAAAGTTTTTCCCTCTAGCGAAGCATTAGCATTAAGACAGTAGGGAGTTCCTGGAGAAACTTTTTTTCTGCCTACGTCAAATATTTATTTACCAATGGACTGCAGGTTATAAGGAAATTTAGTTCTATCTACCATTTCCTTCTGCCTTCGTTTCCCACATCACTATGGAGGCGTGATGTTGGGGCTCCAGTAAATGGAGTCTATAGGTTTCTGGAGATTAGGCTATTGATAAAATTGCCTTTTTCTTGTAATCTACTAAGATATTTGTAAATAGATGGAGACTCAGGTCCTGCAGGACTATGATCTCTATCAGTTAACTGTTTGTTTTATCCCCTTTCCTTTGTTCTTGGGCAGTCAGGAGTGCCCAAGGAATATCACACATATCCTACCTGGAGATGGGAGAGTACCGTGTTTGTGGCCTGTCAGCTTGCCTTATGCTCCTGTTGAGTGTGCTGTCCTGTATGTCCCAGCCCCCTTGTGTGCAATGGATGTCCGGGGTCACCTGGCCATCAGCTAACTCCTTGTCTTTACCTAGTTTCCTTCATGCTCCCTCATCATAACTACACCTAATAGTAAGCAAGGCAGGGAAGTGTGCACCTAACTGAAAAGGTGAAGGTTGTCATAGGTGTGATCCATCCACTAACAAAGAAATGGGAAGTAGCTACTTATGGGCCACTAGCAATTTCTAACACAGTAAGAATAAGAGAGAAATGATCAGCACTGTACTTTTTACTTTGGTTTAGTTTGGATTTTTAATATTTTTAAAAACCTTTTCTGGAACAAATACTGAGTAGACAGCTCAAAGGTCTGACCTCATCAAAAACATGCCAAAATCAAGCAGGAACTGTTAGAATCAACTTTCCCAGAACTCTGGAACAGTCAAAGGTTAACAGCAACCAAGAGAACATCAGTTGAATCAAGCAACTTAAAAACAATAAGAATGATTTGTATGTTTTAATTTGCCCTTTTCCCATCCCTTTCCCAACTTGCTTGTGGCCTTGAGGACAGGAGCCTATTTTCTTAGTGCAGGACCCTTGGTCCTGGAGGGAACAGGACACATCTTATTTGCAAAAAAGTATGTTTATCTGTTCTATCTGGGGCTACCAGCAGTACTGATACATGGTGTTCGCCTTTGTTTTGCCAAATTCAGAACTCGTTTAGGGAAGAAAGAAAGCAGGTATTCTGCAAAAACACTGTAAAGGTTAAAAAGCAACCTACAGCTGCTTCAGGCAAAAGATTGTGGTTGAGGAATACAGTAGCGCACCTAAATTCTGGGAGGAAAACCGGGGGGTAGAGAGTTTCTTGAGGAAATGAGGGCATTCAAAAGTCCTATATGTACTGGGGATTTCGAAAACCACATACATGCTGAGGGCAGGATGCATGCTCTGAAAAGATATGAGAGTATCTTAAGCTTTTACCGCTGACTGATCTATAGGCTCAGTGCAAGCAGGAAGTGTAGATGAAGGCCTGGCTAAGCATTGGAGGAACACCCCAGCACAGAACCAATCTGAAAAGATGGGAAGAAAGTTGTCCTTGTTCTCTCCTCTCCCTCCCCCCTTGCTCCCTTTCTCTTTCTCCTGTCATTAAGGAAATCTTTGTCAAAACACTAGCTAAACACAATCTAAAGGAATATAGACTTCAGAGTCCACATATGACAAAGAATACAGGCGTTACAGTTTAGAAAAGACAGTAAGCACATAAACACCTACGGATTATAGCAAGCAAGAAATAAACCCTGATAAAGGGGAAGAATCTGAATTCCAGAGTTACCATTTTATAAAAAACAAAATGCCCATCTTTCAATAAAAAACTATTATGAAGCATTCAAAGAAAGAAGGAGTATGGCCCATTACCAGGCAAAATTAAAAGCAACTCTCCCTGAGGAAACATAGACATTAGACTTACTAGACAAAGATTTTAAGTCAGCTGTGTTAAATATGCTCAAAGAGTTAAAGAAAATCATGGATAAAGAGACAAAGCAAGGCAGGAGAAGAATATCTCAACAAATAGAGAATATATATAAAGTGATAGCATTATAAAAAGGAACCAAAAAATTCTGGAGCTGAAAAATACAATAACTGAAGTGAAAATTTTCCGAGAAAATCTCAGCAGAGATTTGAGTAGCCCGAAGAAAGAATCAGCAAACTTAAAGATAGGTGGGTTCAAACTGACAAGTGTGACAAGAATGAAAAAAAGTGCAACAGCCCCAAGGCACAGCCATCAAGTGTACCAACATACAGATAATGAGAATCTTAGAAGGGAAGGAGAGAAGGGGGCAGAAATAATTTTGGAAAAAATTATGACCAAAAACTTCCAAATTTTGATGAAAGAAATGAATCTATACATTCAAGAAGTTCAATGTTGGGGTGCCAATCACTCAGTCAGTTAAGTCTCCAGCTCTTGATTTCAGCTTAGGTCATGATCTCAGGGTCATAAGATCAAGCCCTGTGTCAGGCTCCACACTGAGCATAGAACCTGCTTAAGATTCTCTCTCTCTCTCTCTCTCTCTCTCTCTGCCCCCCCGCCCAAAAAAATAAAAAGAAGGAAAGAAGTTCAATGAATTCAAAAAGAATAAACACAAAGAGATCCACACTGAGACACACTGGACCCTCAAGTGTGAGTTCATCTGCTCCCCGCCTTTACCCAGTCTATGTCCAAGCTCTCTGCCTGCTAGGTGGTGCCTCCCTCCAGAGTTTTGTCTCTGGGGTTTCAATCCCCACACTTCAGAGACTCCTGTGGCTTGGACCTTCACTGATCATCTCTGGGGAGGATCTCACAGAGCAAGGGCTGGGCACCAACTTGTCCCAGAAAATGTTAGCATGACAGCACAGTGGCAGAGGCTCAGAGTTTATGATAAACTGCAGTACACAACCCATGCCAGATTTTGCTGCACTCAGTTGGCATCTTTATTCCAACATTGGTAAATGTGGAGCTCTTTGGGGCCTACAGGGACTTTTGCCTGTGGATAATCCCTGTCACCTCTACCAAATGCACTTCAGCCAGGGGAACTGCTTCTCCCCATGTGGCACATGGACCCCTCAGATCACATTGCCTGCTCCTGGGAATTCATCCTACTTCCTTACCAGAACACCACCAGGCACTGAGCTCCAGAACTTCAGACTCTGTACTCCATTGTTTATAGAAAACTGGCAGTATTGAAACCCTCTCCTTTTTCCCTGTCAATGGTTTTGAGGAACAGATTTCTTGTCCAGTGTCCTGTGAGTGTTTTCACTCTTTCTATCTTTCTCTCCAGCTACTTTCAGGGGGAGTGCTTTTCTTGCACAATACCAACCAATACACTGCACTCTTTCCGTCTTTCTTTCTCTCTCTATCCCCTCTCTACAAAAATGGCTGTGGCTTTTCTCCCCTAATTCACCTATTTGCACCACATACCTGCCAAGATCTCTCACTCAAATTATGCATATTGTCGCATTAATACTCAGATCAATTTCCTAGGTGTTCAAAATGGCTTGATGCTGATCTAACTGTGTTTCAGGATCAAGACAACCTCAGGTTCCCCATACTACTCTGCCATCTTGACCCTCATTATTCATAGTCTTTGCATCTTAAATTGAAATTTGACCTGTAACCACAGTCACAGAAATGCAACATTTTGGAAAGATTAATCTGGGAGTGGTATGCAGAATTAATGAAAAGGAAAGAGAGATGGAAATTTCAAGTAGATGATCATTCCAGTTATGGAGAATGGAATGTAGAAATAAATACTTTGACAACAGGAGTGAGATAGTCAGGGACCTTGAGAACAAGCCCCTATATACCTGGGGCACTTCCTGCCTAGTGTTGCTTTTCTTACAGAGCAGAACTAGAACAAAGAAGCAAACCCAGACAAGTTGAAACTGATCTGAGACATAATGGTCACCAAATTTGAACTTTCATTGACTTTTTCCCTCATTTTAATATTAAAAATCACACCCAGAGGTAGACACTTAACATGCAAATGAAATATGTTCTATCAACTGTACCTGCATGCCTACTTTCCTGGGATTCCCTGCCCCTACATGCTTAACCATCAATCCTTCCCCACCTCAGCCCTTATAAAGCTTTCTCTGGCCATTTTTGGGGGAGCTAGTCTGATCCCTTTGCTGTGACTGTATCTCCCCTTACCTGTAGTTTTTGCCCCAGTAAAGCCTTGCTTATGGTTTAAATTTTGAGTCAGCCCATTTCTACAGTTGCTGGGCCCAAGGATCCAAGTCTGGTAATAGTAGTACGATTGGTTTTTGATGTATGAAAGTAATTTTGCATATGTAATGAAGTTCCTATTTAGTTGACTTTAAATGAAGGACAGTATCTTGGTGGGTCTTATTTAATCAGTGGAAGCCTTGTAAAAGAAGGCTTAGACAGTCTCTGAACTAGTCTTAACAGTAGCTGGGGGGGCGCCTGGGTGGCTCAGTTGGTTAAGCGGCCGACTTCAGCTCAGGTCATGATCTCATGGTCTATGAGTTCGAGCCCCGCATTGGGCTCTGTGCTGATGGCTAGGAGCCTGGAGCCTGCTTCAGATTCTGTCTCCCTCTCTCTCTGCCCTTCCCCTGCTCTTGCTCTGTCTCTCTGTCTCTCAAAAATAAATAAACATTAAAAAAAAAAAAAACAGTAGCTGGGTCCACAATTCTTCTTTAGCTGGCTCTTCCTTACTGATTACCCATGAACACCAAATTCAGCTTGTGTTGGTGGGGTTCCATCCTGCCTGTGATCATCCCTTTCTGATGCTATGTGACAACAGCATTGGCCCGTGCCCATGAATTCCTGGCTGGCCGCCAACTTCCCCTCCTGATGGTTTATCCTACACGTTTTGGACTTGCTCAGCTCCAGCCTGAACAATTAGATAAGCAAATCTCTTGTAATAAATTTTTTAATATGTGTTATATATGCACATATATATCTCCTAGTGTTTCTGCCTCTCTGGTTGAACTCTGATTGATATACATTTTGATACTAAATATGGCTCCAGAACAACAAAATATTAAGAATATATTCTCTGAGGGGCACCTGAGTGGCTCAATCAATTAAGCATCTGACTTTGGCTCAGGTCTTGATCTCACAGCTCTTGAGTTCGGGCACTACATCGGGCTCCATGCTGACAGCACAGAGCCTAGAGCCTGCTTTGGATTCTGTGTCTTCCTCTCTCTTTGCCCCTACTCTGCTCACACTCTATCTCTCTCAAAAAAATTTTTTATAATTAAAAAATTTTAAAAATAAAAAGAATAAATTCTCTTGTTTCCAGGCTTTCTGGAATTGGTTCTCTGCTTAGATTTAAGGCAATAATGACCCTATTTCTGGTGATAATGAGGACACTGTAAGTCCATAGCATCATATGGCATAAGAGTTACTCAAATTTCACTATAGGGTATCTATAATTGAATGATGGTGGGAGGGGAAGTTCTAGGTGCCTAAGTATTTGTTAGAATATTTCAGTAAAAATAAGGAATAGAATGGAGTTGAATGGTTGCTTCTAAATGAACAGAAAAATTGAGGAAAGTAAAGAATGAGCCAAAGGGACATGTGGGGAATATGGTGGAGTAGGAGGACCCCAAGCTTACCTTGTCCCATGAATACAGCTAAAGAACAGTCACATCAGTGTAAATAATGCAGAAAACAGCCCAAAGATTGGCAGGACAGATTCTCCACAGCTAAATGTAGCCACTGTGGAAAACAGTATGGAGGTTTCTCATAAAATTAAAAGTAGAGGGCCCCTGGGTGGCTCAATCAGTTAAGTGTCTGACTCCTGATTTCAGCTCAGGTCATGATCTAACTGTTTGTGAGATACAGCCTCATGTTGGGCTCCATGCTCCGTGTGGAGCCTGCTTAAGATTCTCTCTACCCCTGCACTGCTCATGCTTTCTCTCTCTCTCAAAAAAAAAAAAAAAAGAAAAGAAAAGAAAAAAGAAAAAAAGAATTACCATATGATCCAGTAATTCCACTGTTGGGTATTTACCCAAAGAATATAAAAACACTAATTTGAAAAGATACATGCAGCTCTATGTTTATTGCAGCATTATTTACAATAGACAAATTATGGGAGCAGCCAAAATATCCATTGAAAAATGAATGGGTAAAGAAGAAGTGGTATATATATGTTGTAATATTACTCAGCCATAAAAAAAAGAATGAAATCAGGGCACGTAGTTGGCTCAGTCGGCTAAGTATCCAACTTCGGCTTAGGTCGTGATCTCACAGCTTGTGAGTTCAAGCCTTTAGTAGGGCTTTGTGCTGACAGCTCAGAATCTGGAGCCTGTTTCGGATTCTGTGTCTCCCTCGCTCTCTCTCTCTGCCCCTCCCCTGCTCACGCTCTGTCTCTCTCTTCTTCAAAAATAAATAAACATTTAAAAAAAAAGAATGAAATCTTGTCATTTGCAATGACACAGATGGATCTAGAGGGTATAATGCTAAGCGAAATATGTCAGTCAGAGAAAGACAAATACGATATGATTTCACTCATATGTGGAATTTAAGAAACAAAATAAATTGAGAAAATAGACAAACCAAAAACCAGTCTCTTAACTATAGAGAAAAAACTGATGGTTGCCAGAGGGGAGGTGGGGGGGGTAGGGATGGATGAAACAGATGAAGGGGATTAAGAATACACTTACCGGGGCACCTGGGTGGCTCAGTCGGTTAAGCGGCCGACTTCGGCTCAGGTCATGATCTCATGGTCTATGAGTTCGAGCCCCGCATTGGGCTCTGTGCTGATGGCTCAGAGCCTGGAGCCTGCTTCAGCTTCTGTGTCTCCTTCTCTCTCTGCCCTTCCCCTGCTCATACTCTGTCTCTATGTCTCTCAAAAATAAATAAACGTTAAAATTAAAAAAAAAAAAAAGAATACACTTACCATGATGAGCACTGGATAGATATATAGAATTGTTGAATCATTGTATTGTATATCTGAAACTAATGTAATGCTGTATGTTAGCCATACTGGAATTAAAAAAAGAAAAAACAGAATGAGTTGAAAGCCTCAAACTCTCAGCTTAAGTTCTATATAAAGGGGCTACAAGCTTCTATATTTGCCCTGAAAAAAATCTTATCTCCTATAGCTGCAAGCCCAAGATTTCTAAAAATCAAACCCACCATCTTTAGTGAACAGCTGAATTGCAATACAAATTGAATTCCTAACTTCACAAGGTGTTTTTTGTTAAAGTCAGGGAATTGACTGGAAAGGAATGGGATCCTGAAAATTGGAATGGGACCATATGGTGTGATCCCAATGAAGTTGGGAACATCAAACCTTTAAATTCTATTGAATGCTCTTTGCCAGCCCAAACAGCCCTTTCTCCACAGCCTGAAGATGTTAGCCCTCCTTTTTTTAAATAATTTGTAATAATCTTCCTGTGCAGTTGCCTTGAGAGGCACCAATAATCTTCCTTAGAACTTACCCCACAACCTCTTTCCATCTAGACCTATAAACCACACTGCAATCCCAGCAGGCTTCAGAGGATGAAGTGCAAACTGTGACCCAGAATATTACCATGATTTTAAACTCCGGTTTTTAAGACAAAAAAATTTTCTTATATTCACCTGAGGTCCTTTGGACTCATATGAATAGTAATTTAACAGTGGTCTAGGCCAGGTCGGAAGAGTAGAATTCACTGTTTTGAGGGAAAGGGACGGTGGTTTCAAAAGACCCTTAGAATTAGTTCTTATCTTCTACCTCATTTCTCCCCTGCCACCTCTCCTAATCTTGACTTGGATATTTGTATATGTTAAACAAATAATTTAGTTTTCTTCCTTCTCTCATCCTCATCATCTAACATAAGATATATTATTAACAGTAACTTTATATTGCAGTGTAAAAATACAGCATACCAAGGAGAAGAGAAAGCATCATCCAATGATGAAGAGTCCCCATCACCAGAGTGACTGTTAGCTGGGGAAAGGAAAATAACCTTAGCACTGACTGCCTGGATGCCCTTCTGCCATCTGTTGGAGCCTGCATTCTGCAAATTCGGAGATCTCAGTCTGCATTTCCAGGTAGGGGTGCTGGAGGGCAACCAGCTAATCACCCTCAGTGATTCCCTGGGTTGGTAGGGGTGACACTGACCAGAACAAGCCGTTCCTAGGCTCCTAGGAATTAGAATATTCTGCACAGGCTCAGGTGGCCAGGGACACCCCTTACCAGGCCTTCCAGGTGGCCAGATGGAGGCAGATAAGACAGCTTCCATAGGGCCAAGGAATCTTCAGTTTGCCTCTCCCTCCCACCCCCTCACTCCAGACGGGACAGTCCCCCACCTCTGGGAAATACTTGGAGCATTTGTAAGGTCCCATTCTAAGAAGGGTTCCAGGCAGCACCAGGTATAGAAATTGGAAGAACTCTCCATCCTCATCGTCACTACATTGGACACCTTTTATTATAAATTTTATACAATGTCGTATGAAAACAATAACAATAAATAATAATGTAAAAGTAACAATAATGATGAATAACAACAATAATGATAATGATTATGATCAAATAAAGAAGTAGAAGGTGGTGGGGAGGAAAAAGAGATGACTAGGAGGAGAGAAGATAAAGTTCGAACCCTCCAAGTGAATGACCACATATCCACATGAGGTCACTGGCGGTGATTTGAAATCAGAGTTCCTAAGTTTGGACCAAGAAATGTGTTCCATGAAGGCCAAGGAGAAGCAACATGAGAAGAGAAAAAAGTAGACCCTCCCCCTACCACCTTCCCAATCCCCCTGCCCTCCAACTATGCAGACGGCATGGCTAAGTCTGGGACTCGTGTTTGCATTCTTAGAGGAGAGGCCCGTGGTGGTTTTGGGGGTGTGAGGGAGGTACCTGCCCTGCAGCAGGGCCTTGGGCTTCCTAGAGATCAGATCTGCAAGGAGACAGAGCCCAAGCTCCACCTTTAGGCCCGAGGCCCCGCCCACATTAAACCTTTGGCTGCAGTACCTTCTCTGAAATCACCTTCCGCTGCCCTTCTGGTATTTGTTCCACATGCCCCCTCTGGTTCTGGCCTAAAATAGTCAGAGGGTGTCCCTTCAGTGCTCCCCGCTGGCAGGAGGTGCCACTGGCAAGGAAGAATGGATTTTAGCTCCCAAAGTGCTTACAAAACGGCACAGGCCAGCTAAGCAGGCGTTAGCAGTTTCTGGGCTCTTTACAGAGTTGGATCATATTCAGTCTCAGAGCCACCAAAAACATCCTCCTTGGGATTCCCAAGCCCCCATGGGCAGAGCTAAGCCTCTGTAGGGAGACTTGGAAAGTTTTTACAGTCTGATTTGACAAATAGGCACAGAATGGCAATGCTGAACCCTGGGAACAGCTGTGTGTATAAGACATAGTCAATGTTTTATAACAACAATGAATAATAATAATAATTAGCATATTAACTGATTAATAAGGAAAAGAACAGGGGTGCCTGGGTGGCTCAGTCAGTGAGTTGACCGACTTCAGCTCAGGTCATGATCTCACCGTCTGTGAGTTTGAGCCCCGCGTTGGGCTCTGTGCTGATGGCTCAGAGCCTAGAGCCTGCTTCAGATTCTGTGTCTGCCTCTTTCTCTACCCTTCCCTTGCTCTTGCTATGTCTTTCTGTCTCTAAAAAATAAATAAATAAACGTTAAAAATTTTTTGAAAAATAAGGAAAAGAACAATTTGATTACAAATGGAGGAGGAGGGAGAGGAATCAAGGATGAATCCTCATTTTATGACTTTGGCAACTGGAACGAAGAGTGGTACTCTTCCATGAGACGGTGATAAAGGTGGCTGAACAGATTTGGAATTTGGGAGGCAGAGGAGAAAACAGTTTTAAGGAATGTTTGAGTTGAATGCCTGCAAGATAGAAATATCCAAGAGACAGTTTGACAGAGGTCTGGCCAAGAGAAATAAAAGGAAAGGATGCAGAAAGTTGTCATGGAAACATTTCAATGAGGAAAATGTTTTCTGGATAGAGATTGTGTGTCTTTTTCCAAAGGTTTCCACAATAAACACACCTTATTTACCATTATGGTATTCCACAGCGCATTCCTTCTTATCAAGGAACTCACTTCAGAACAAATAAAATATAGCAATGGGCCCAGGCTCGTGGATTTAACTGGTTCTATCATGTTGCCCATCATCCTGGAGCAGCTGCCTTGAAAGCATTTACTTAGATTATTTTTAATTTCTTTCATCAACATTTTATAGTTTTCAGTGTACAAGTCTTTAACCTCCTTGGCTGCATTTATTTGTAAGTATTTTATTTTTTTTGAAGCTGTTGTGAATAGAATTGTTTTCTTCATTTCCTTTCCAGATTGTTCATTGCATGTATATACAAAAGCAATTAATTTCTACATACTGATCTTGTATCTTGCGACCTTACTAAACTCCTTTACTAGTCCTAGTGGACTCTTTAAGATTTTCTACATATACGATTATGTCATTTGCTAATAGTTTTTCCTTTTTCCTTTCCAATATAGATATCTTTTCTTTCTTTTTCTTCTTCTAGTTGCCCAAGGTAGAATTTAAGTACAATGTTGAGTAGAAGCGATCTTGGGGGAAAGTATTCAATCTTTCATCATTAAGTGTGTGGGGGTGTCTATAGATGCCTTTTGTCCTGTTGACGAAGTTTACTTCTATTCATAGCTTGCTAATGTTTTTATCATGAAAGGCTATTGGACTTGATCAAATGCTTTTTCTGTATCATTGAGTTCATTGTGTGATTATTATTTATTCTATTGATAATGATGTTAATTGATTTTTGTATGTTCAAATAACTTTATATTCCTAGGATAAATCCCATTAGGTTATGGTGTACAATTTTTTAAATATTTTGTTGGATTCCATTTGCTAGTATTTTGTTGAATGTTAATGTGATTTTTAAACATTATGGTAAATTACACATAACATAAAATTTGTCATCTTAACCATTTTTTTAATGTTTATTTTTTAGAGAGAGAAAGAAACAGAGTGTGAGCAGGGGAGGGACAGAGAGAGAGGGAGACACAGAATCTGAAGCAGGCTCGAGGCTCTGAGCTGTCAGCACAGAGCCCGACATGGGGCTTGAACTCACAAATTGTGAGAAGTGAGAAGCTTAACCAACTGAGTCACGCAGGCGCCCCACATCTTAACCATTTTTAAGTGCATAGTTCAGTGATATTAAATACATTCACATTGTTGTGCTACCATCACCATCATCCATCCTCAGAACTCTTTTCATCTTGTAAAACTAAAGCTTTGTACACATTAAATAATAAATACCCATGCCCCCTTCCTCACAGCCCTTGGCAACAACCCTTCTACTTCCTAGCTCTATGAATTTCACTACTCTAGATATCTCATAGAAGTGGAATCGTATACCATTTGTCCTTTGTGATGGACTTATTTCATATAGAATAATGTCTTCAATGTTCATTCACATAGCATGTGTCAGAATTTTATTTCTTTTCAAGCCGAATAATATTCCATTGTATGCATATTCCACATTTTGTTTCTCTATTCACATGTCAATGGATAGCTGGGTTACTTCCACCATTTGGCTATAGTGAAAAATGCTAATATAAACATGGTTGTACAAATATCCCTTTGAGACCATTGTTTTGCATATATACCCAGAAATGAAATTGCTAGATCATACGATGATTCTATTTTTCATTTTTCAAGGAGCCACCATACTGTTTTTACAGCATCTGCTCCATTTTATATTCCCACCTATAGTGCATAAGCGTTCCAATTTCTCCACATCCTCATGAATAATGGTTATTTTCTGTTTTTAGAGGGTGGCAGTGGGGGTGGTTTTTTTGTTTTTAGTAGCCATACTAATGGGTATATGGTGGAATTTCATTGTTGCTTTGACTTGCATTTCCCTAATGATTAGTGATGTTGAGCACCTTTTCATGTGCTTATTATGCATTTGCATATATCTTCATTGCATAATATCTATTCAAGTCCTTTGCCCATTCTTTTTTTCTAATTTTTATTTAAGTCATAGTTAACATACAATGCAATATTGGTTTCAATAGAATTCAATGATTCATCACTTATATGCAACACTCAGTGCTCATCATAACAGGTGCCCTTCTTTGTACCCATCATCCATCTAGCCCATCCCCCATCCACTTCCTTCCATCGACACTGCATTGGTACTCCTTAAGAGTACCATATGGTTTATTTCTCTCTCTCTTTTTCCCCCTCTCATATGTTTATCTGTTTTGTTTCTTAAATTGCACATATGAGTGAAATTACCTGGTATTTATATTTCTCTATCTGACTTATTTCACTTAGCATAATACAGTCTAGCTCCATCTATGTCACTGCAAATGGCAAGATTTCATTCTTTTTGATGACTGAGTAATATTCCATTGTGAATATATACCACATCTTCATTATTCATTCATCAGTCAATGAATATTTGGGGTGTCTCCATAAGCTATTGTTCATAATACTACTATAAACATCAGGTGCGTGTATCACTTCAAATCTGTATTTTTGTATCCTTTGGGTAAATACCTAGTAGTGCAATTGCTAGATCATAGGGTAGTTCCATTATTAACTTTTTGAGGAAACTCCGTACAGTTCTCCAGAGTGACTGCACCGGTTGCATTTCCACCAACAGTGCAAAAGTGTTACCTTTTCTCTGCATCTTCACCAACACGTGTTGTTTCTTGTATTATTAATTTTAGCCATTCTGACAGGTTTGAGGTGGTATCTTATCATGGTTTTGATTTGTATTTCCCTGATGAGTGATGTTGAGCATTTTTCCATGTGTCTATTAGTCATCTGGAGGTCTTCTTTAGAAGTGTCTATTCATGTCTTCTGCCCATTTCTTAACTGAATTATTTGTTTTAGGAGTGTTGAGTTTGATAAGTTCTTTATAGATTTTGGATACTAATTCTTTGTCAGATATGTCATTTGCAAATATCTTCTCCCATTCCATAGTCTGCCTTTTAGTTTTGTTGATTGTTTCCTTTGCTGTGCAGGTTTTTCTCTTGATGAAGTCCCAATAATTCATTTTTTCTTTTGCTTCCCTTGCCTTTCAGGACATGTCTAGTAAGAAGTCGCTCAAAGGTCAAAGAGGATGCTGCCTGTGTTCTCTAGGATTTTGATGACTTCCTGTCTCACATTTAGGTCTTCATCAATTTTGAATTTATTTTTGTGTATACTGTAAGAGAGTGGTCCAATTTCATTCTTCTGCATGTCACTGTCCAGTTTTGCCAACACCATTTGTTGAAGAGACTTGTTCCTTTGGATGTCTTTCCTGCTTTGTTGAAGATTAGTTGACCATATAGTTGTGTATCCAATTCTGGGTTTTCTATTCTGTTCCATTGATCTATGTGTCTGTGTTTGTGTCAGTACAATAATGTCTTGATGACTGCAGCTTTGTAATATAGCTTGAAATCTGGAATCATGATGCCTCCAGCTTTGGTTTTCTTTTTCAGAATTCCTTTGGCTATTTGGGGTCTTCTGTGATTCCATACAAATTTTAGGATTGTTTGTTCTAGTTCTGTGAAAAATGCTCATGGGATTTTGATAGAGGGATTTCATTAAATGTATAGATTGCTTTGGGTAGTATAGACATTTTAACAATGCTTTTTCTTCTAATCCATGAGCATAAAATGCTTTTCCGTATCTTGGTGTCCTCTTCATTTCATAAGTGTTTTATAGTTTTTAGAGTCTAGATCCTCTTTGTTAGATTTACTTCTAGGTATCTCGTTGTTTTTGGTGCAATTGCAAATGGGACTGATTCCTTGATTTCTTTTACTGCTGCTTCATTATTAATATAGAGAAATGCAACAGATTTCTGCATGTTGACTTTATACCCTGTAACTTTGCTGAATTCATGTATTAGTTCTAGCAATGTTTTTGGTGGAGTCTTTTGGGCTTTCTGCAGAGAGTATCATGTCATCTATAAGTAATGAAATTTTGATTGCTTCCTTGCCAGTTTGGATACTTTTCATTTCTTTTTGTTGTCTGATTTCTGAGGCTAAGACTTCCAGTACAATGTTAAATATTAATGGGGAAAGTGGACATCCTTGTCCCATTCCTGACCATAGGGCCAAGCCTCTCAGTTTTTCCCCATTGAAGATGGTATTAGCTGTGGGTCTTTCATATATGGCCTTTATGATGTTGAGGTATGTTCCATCTATTCCTACTTTGTGGGGGGAAGTTATCAAGAATGGATGTTGTATTTTGTCAAATGTCTTTTCTGCATCTCTTGAAACATCAAAAGTTCTTTTCTTTTATTAATGTGATATATCGCATTGATTGATTTGTGAATAGTGAACCAGCCCTGCACTCCAGGAATAAATTCCAGTTGATCTTAGTGAATAATTATTTTAATGTACTGTTGAATTTGAATTCCTAGTATCTCGTTGAGAATTTTTGGATTCATGTTCATCAGGGATATTGGCCTATAATTCTCTTTTTTAGTGGGGTCTTTGTCTGGCTTTGTAATCAAGGTAATGCTGGTCTCATAAAATGCTTTTGGAACTTTTCCTTCCATTTCTATTTTTGGAACGGTTTGAGAAGAATAGGTATTAACTCTACTTTAATGTATAGTAGAATTCCTCTGGGAAGCCATTTGGCCCAGGACTCTTGTTTGTAGGGAGATTTTTGATAACTGATTCAATTTCTTTGCTGGTTATGAGCCTGTTTAAAATTTCTATATCTTCCTATTTGAGTTTTGGTAGTTTGTGAGTTTCTAGGAATTTGTCCATTTCTTCCAGATTGCCCACTTTGTTGGTATGCAATTTTTCATAATATTCTTTTATAATTGTTTGTATTTTTGTGGTGTTGGTTGTAATTCCTCACATTTCATTTATGTTTTTATTTATTTGGGTCCTCTCTCTTTTCTTTTTGATAAGTCTGGCAGGGAGTTATCAATTTATTAATTCTTTCAAAGAATCAGCTCTTAGTTTCATTGATCTGGTGTACTGGTTTGATTTTGATTCTATATCATTTATTTCTGCTCTAATTGTTATTATTTCCCTTCTTCTGCTGGCTTTAGGTTTTATTTGCTGTTCCTTTTTAGGATCTTCAGGTGTAATGTTAGGTTGTGTACTTGAGACCTTTTTTGCTTCTTGAGGTAGATTTGTACTGCAATATACTTTCCTCTTACTACTACCTTTGCTACATCCCAAATGTTTTGGAGTGTCATGTTTTCATTTTCATTGGCTTCTATGTATTTTTTAATTTCTTCTTTAATTTTCTGGTTAACCCATTCATTCTTTAGTAGGATGTTCTTTAACCTCCATGTATTTCTGGTCTTTCCAATTTTTTCTTGTGGTTGTTTTCAAGTTTCATAGTGTTGTGGTCTGTAAATATGCATAATATGATCTCAATGTTTTTTACCTGTTAAGGGCTGATTTGCGACCCAGTATGCGATTTATTCTAGAGAATATTCTATGTGCACTCGAGAAGAATGTGTATTCTGCTGCTTTAGGATAAAATGTTCTGAGTATATCTGTTAAGTCCATCTGGTCCAGTGTGTTATTCAAAGCCAGTAATGATTTTTTGCTAGGATGATCCATCTGTTGGTTTAAATGTGGTGTTAAAGTCCCCTAATATTATTGTATTGTTATCATTGAGTTTCTATATGTTCATTATTAATTGATTTAGATATTTGGATGTTCCAGTTTGGGGGCATAAATATGTATGTTAGTTCCTCTTGATGAATAGACCGCTTCATTATGATATAATGCCTTTCTTCATCTCTTGTTACACTCTTTGTTTTTAAATCTAGTTTTTCTGCTATAAGCACAGCTACTCAGGCTTTCTTTTGACCTGAACATGATAGATGATTCTCCACCCCCTCCTCTTCAATCTGCAGGTATCTTTACGTCTAAAATGAGCCTCTTGTAAGCAGCATATAAATGGATCTTGTTTTTTTATCCATTCTGATGCCCTATGTCTTTTTATTGGAGTCTTTAGTCCATTTACATTTAGTCCATTTACATTCAGAGCGATTATTGAAAGATATGAATTTAGTATCATTGTGTTACCTGTAGAATTGGTGTTTCTGGTGTTCTCTATTGCTTTTTAGTCTTTGCTGCTTTGGGCATCCCCCCTCCCCCACCCTTTCGAAAGAGTCCCCCTTAAAATTTCTTGGAGGGCTTCTTTAGTGGTCATGAACTCCTATAGTTTTGTTTGTGAAACCCTTTATCTCTCCTATTCTGAATGACAGCCTTGTTGGATAAAGAATTCTTGGCCGGTTAGTTTTCTGAATATATTCTGCCACTCCCTTCTGGTTTGCCAAGTTTCTGTGGATGAATCTGCTTTGAACCCGTGTCTTCCCTTGTAGGTTAAGGACTTTTCCCTTGCTGCTTTCATCTTTCCTGGTCTGTGTATTTTGTGAATTTGACTATAATATGTTTTGGCAATGGCCAGTTTATATTGAATTTAATTAGAGTTCTCCGTCCTTCTTGGATTTTGATTTCTGTGTTCTTACCCTGATTAGAGAAGTTTTCAGCTATAAATTGCTACATAAAGTTTCTGCCTGCTTTTTCCCTCTCTGATCTTCTGGGACTCCTAGATATGAATGCTATTCTGTTTTAATAAGTCACTGAGTTCCCTAAATCTACTGTTGTGATCCATTACTTTTTTTTCCCTCTTCTTCTCAGCTTCTTTATTTTCCATAATTTTATCTTCTGTATCACTGATTCATTCCTCTGCTTCATCCCTCCTCCTTGCTATGACATCCATTCAGAATTGCATCTCAGTTATAGGATTTTAATTTCTGCCTGACTAGATTTTATCTCTTATCTCTGCAATAAGGGATTCTCTAGTGTCTTCTATGCTTTTCTGAAGCCCAGTTAGTATCCTTATCAGTGTTATTTTAAATTCTAGTTCAGGCATCTTACTTATATCTGTGTTAATTAAATCCCTGGCCTTCACTTTTTCCTGTTCTTTCTTTGGGATGAATACTTCCATCTTGTCATTTTGGAGAAAAAAAAAGGGGGAAAAGGTAAAATAAAATTTAAATTTAAAATTAAAAAAGTGAGGAGCCTGGGTGGCTCAGTTGGTTAAACTTGACTGACTTCAGCTCAGGTTACAATCTCACAGCTTGTGAGTTCGAGCCCTGTGTCAGGCGCTGTGCTGACATCTCGGAGCTTGGAGCCTGTTTTAGATTCTGTGTCTCTCTCTCTCTCTGCCCCTTACCCAATTGTGTTCTTTCTCTCTGTAAAACAATGAATAAAACTTCAAAAAAATTTTTAAATTAAAAAAATGAAGAAATGAAGCTAGATCCTAGATGTGTTTTGGTTTGCTTGTTATGAGAAGCTGTTTGTAGATGTGCAGCTTTATTCTCAAAGAATTTTGATCAATTTATTGGGTGTTCAGAATGATTTGAAATTTTTATAGCTATGTTCAAGGGAGGAGGCAAGCTTAGGGTCACCATACTCCTCTGCGACTTTAACTCCTCCCCTCTTTGCCCAGTCTTGAATTGAGTTGTTTGTTTTTTGCTGTTGTTGAGTTGTGTAAATTCTTTATATAGTTTGGATTTTAGCCCCTTATCAGATATATGACCGAGAATATCCAGTTCCCATTCTGGGAGTTGCCTTTCACTCTATTGGTTGTGTCCTTTGATGCACAGAAGTTTTTAGGTCTGATGTTAGTCCCATTTGCCTATTTTTTCTTTTTGTTGTCTGTACTTTTGGCAACATATCCAAGATATCGTTGCCAAATTTATTGTCATGAAATCTTTCTCTTATGTTTTTCCTTAGAGTTTTATAGTCTTGATTTATGTCTTTGATCTATTTTGAGTATATTTTTGTATGGGGGTTAAAGTAATGGTCCAAATTCAGTCTTTTGCATGTGGATATTCAGTTTTTACAATACCATTATTGGATGCACTTGGGGGTCCCTCTTATGCCTGCTTCACTACCACGGCACTTCACTGTATGTGGCAGCTTTCTCCAGGCAGCAAGTCAGATAAACGACTGACACATTAAGGGTGGGGACACAGAAGGGCATGTGGGTGAGGTTTCCATTCAGCTCAGGGATGATTTTGCCTACAGCCTTGGCAGTGCCAGTAGAAGCAGGGATGATGTTCAGGATAGGCCCTCAGCCATTATGCCACAGCTTCTCAGGGGGGCCATCCATAGTTTTCTGGGGTGGCAGTGATGGCATGGATTGTGGTCATGAGTCTCTCCATGATGCCAAAGTTATCATGGATGACCTTGGCCAGAGGTGCCAAGCAATTGATAGTGCAGGAGGCATTGCTGACAATCTTGAGGAAGTTGTCATGCTTCCCATGGTTCATGCCTGTCACAAATATGGAGGCATCAGCAGAAGGGGTTGGTGGTGAAAATCCCAGTGGACTCCACAACATACTCAGCATCAGCATTACCCCCATTTGATGTTGGCAGGATCTCACTCCTAGAAGATGGAGATGGGCTTTCCATTAATGACAAGTTTCCCATTCTTACCCTTGACCGTGCCACTGAATTTGCATTTAAAAGAATCATATTGGAACATGTAGACCATGTTTAGGTCAATGAATGGGTTAGCAATGGTGATAATATCTATTTATCCAGAGTGAAAATCAGCCCTGGTGACTAGATGCCCAATACAGTGAAATCTGTTTATTCCAACCTTCACCATCATGTCTTGGGGATTCAGATGGCACGGCAACAGAAGATGCTGCATCTGTCGAAAAGGGAGGAGCAAAGAGCTCCTTCTGCTAGTGATTTCTAGTTTTATTCCACTGTAATCAAAAAAGATGTTTTGTATGATTTCAACCTCCTTAAATTTCTGAAAACTTGTTTTGTTGCCTAACATATTGTCTATTCTGAAGAATGTTCCTTATGCGCCTGAGAAAAATGTTTGTTCTGATGTTGTTGATTAGAGTGTTCTGTATATGTCTTTTAGGTCCAATTCATTTAAAAAACTTACTACAAACCTATAGTAATCATAACATACAGTAATCATAACAATGTGGTATTGACATAAAGACAGACATACAGACCAATAAAATAGAATAGAAAGCCGTAAAGAAACCCTCACATATGTGGTCAAATGATTTTTGATCAAGTAAGGAAAGAAAATTCTTGAACAATATGTCTTTAGCATATTAATAATAGTTTTAAAAATTCTATTCTGATAATTCCACCATCTCTCCCATACCTGAGTATGGTTCTGATGCTTGCTCTGTCTCTTTAAATTGTTTTCTGCCTGTTACTGTATTTAAATTTTTTGTTGAAGCATATATATTATGTACTGGTGATGCTGGCAGGCTGCTCCAGACACCCAGAGAGAGTCCTGCGGGAACAGCCAAGAGGGTCATGGGTTGCATGTAGGATGGAAATCAAACTCGAGTTCGCAGGAGGTAAAAGCAGAATTTATTGAAGGTATAAAGGAAGTGCAGATACAGAAGAAATACCTGGGAGACTCAAAAAGGAAAGGAGTGGGTCTTGTCTTTATTTGGGGTCTGGGGATTTTTACTGAGGACAGTGGTCTGGTGTCTGTGTCCTCTTAGGCATCCAGGAACTGGTAAGAACAAAGATAAGGGTCCTGATGTTATTCTTTGGGGTCAAGGGTCTTGGCATTGAGATGTCTAGCTCTGGTAGTCTGGAATACACATATGATAGCTTCATCTGGTCATTCTCATCTGGTCCTTCCTTAGATGTTATCAGTTCTAGAGAAATCATGAAATCCTTGTCCCTTACAATGCTATTTGCATTATAAGGCATGTGTCATGTGGGGGTGGTGGTACAAGTCTTAGCAAGAATAGAGGCAGGAAAAGGAGAAAAAACAGATTTTTATGGAGTCTTTCAGTTTCTCTAATTGGGTAAAAAGATGTGTGGTAAATAGACTTTTATTGATATGTCATTTAGACGTAGGGGGGTGGGAAGCATTCCATAGTTCATGAAATTATGATTATGATGAGGGAGCAAAAGGTAAGCAGAGAGCAAAGCACAGGCTCACCCCCTGCAACTACCCCTTCACCCAGGTGAGATATGTGTGACATTCCTTAGGCACTGCTGCCTGCCCAATAAAGGAAGGGAAGAAACAAATGGTCAACTGATAGGATGCGAGTGTCCATCAGTTTGCAACTGTCTTAATGATTAACAAGAAAAAAGCAATCTCCAGAAACTTATAGACTCAATTTCCTGGACCCTTAACATCACCCTCCTTTCCATGGGATAGAAAAACCTACAAAATCGGTTACTCTTCATAACCGATTTAATAGTCCAGCTCTTTCTGCCCACAGGTCCTGTCCCTGTGCTATAATCTTTTTTGCACTAAAAAAGGTTAAGAATCTTTTCTTGACCAATCCTCCCAAACCCTACTTCAAACCACATCAATTAGTTCTCCATTTTCTAGTGAGCCTGTGCCCCTGGGATGTGAACTTCACAAGTGTTTCTCAGTTTTCTCCCTTTTAGATGGGACAGGATTGCTAGAAGGAGCAGCATTGAGTATTTCCCTTCACTCAGGTTTGTTATGCTTTGATAAACCCCCGATGAGTTAGGGTTTGTTGAAACGGTTCTCTTGAGGGCAGGTTGTTAAGAACATACTGCGTTGGCATATTTCAAAACAGTTCATTTTTTTTCCTCCTGCTGGAAGCACAAAGTGATTTTTCTCCAGTTTTCACTGTGAGAACATGGTAAGGCTCCTGGAGATAAAAATTGCAAAATTGTGGGGATAAGATAGAACCTCCTGAAGTTTTTAAATCTTAGGCTTGTCTACACTGAAGTTCTGGGAGTTCATTAGTTTTGGCTTAGGTTTCCCCACCCTAGTACTGGGTCCCTGGAAGTTTCTGTTCATGGCTTTCTCTTTGGGTAAGTTCTGATTCTTTGTATACACCTCTCTTGTCTCTCTGATTTATGAGTCAGCAATTTGCTCTGTGACCTCAATTCTTTTTTTTTTTAGTTTTTTAAAAAATATTTTTATTTATTTTTGAGAGCAGGAGAGACAAAGCAGCATGAGTGGGGGAGGGTCAGAGACAGAGAGAGGGAGACACAGAATCTGAAGCAGGCTCCAGGCTCTGAGCTGTCAGCACAGAGCCCGATGCGGGGCTCGAACTCACAGACTGTGAGATCATGACCTGAGCTGAAGTCGGACACTTAACTGACTGAGCCACCCAGGCACCCCAATTCTTTAACGGATCTAAGAACTGTTGGTTTTCAGTTCTTGCAGCTCTTTACTTGTAAGGACATAGTGACAACTTTCAAGCTCCAGATACGGTAGGCCAGAAACTGGATCTCCAGAATTTCTATCTCTTTGTCAATATTCTTATTTTGTTCATATAGCAATATATCAAAATATGTTATATTTTGTTTTCCTAATTTCTTTTAGTTCTCTGTATGTGTTCTAATTTAGCTCATTGAGTGGCAGTTGTTTCAAAGTCTTTGTCAAGTAAATCTGAAACCTGTATTTCTTTAGAGTCGGTTTCTGGAGATTAATTTTGTTCCTTTGGATGGGTCATGTTTCCCTGCTTCTTTGTATGCCTTGTGATATTCTGTTGAAAATTGGGCATTGAGGGGCCCAATTGGGTTCAAGCCCCGCATCGGGCTCTGTGCTGACAGCTCAGAGCCTGGAGCCTGCTTCAGATTCTGTGTCTCCCTCTCTCTTTGCCCCTCCCCTGCTAACGCTCTGCTCTGTCTCTCTCTCTCAAAAATGAATAAACATTAAAAAAAATTAAAAAAAAAAGAAAATTGGGCATTGAAAAAACAGGTACCTTTGCAGACTGATTCCATGCAGGGGAAGACATTCACCAATCATTGCAGAGTGACGACTTAAGGTCTTCTAACCACTCTTTTGGTCATATATAATTCTTGGGCTGTATGTATGCTCCCCCTACCCCCATTCCCTATATACACAGTTGATTTTAAAAAGCCTTGTTTCCCTAAGAGTCTCACCCTCAGGGCTTTTGATGTTTTATTGTATTCCTCTGCTCATAATTAATCTCTTGCCCCAGGTCTCCATAGGTCTGAAGTTCCCTACAGCTCTCCACCATGCTGTCATCCACCACTCATCAGCCTCCGACCTGATATTCAAACTAATCCACCATTCCTGTCATCACTGTGGGTCAGGCAAGACAAAAAACAGTCCCTCTAAAAACCCCCAGACAAGTCAGAACATTGCAGACAACTCCCACTTTTTTCCTTTCACCCTAAGGGAGGGACTAGAAATTGAGTGGCTTCCTCCTAAATCCATGTGGGGGAGTGGGGTGGAGTGAGAGTAGGCAAGGGTGATCAAAAATGCCACTGAAATTTTTGTTTGGAATATTTTAAGTACAACTTTTTCTTGATTGTGCATTTGTTTAGTTGCTGCAGACTATTAACTGGTTTCTAGAGTATTTGCAAAACTACTTTGGTCACCATAGTGTTAATTGGTGTCTTTGTGGGAGAACAAGGGCTTAGGGTTTCCTATCTGTCATCTTGCTCACACCAACTGATAATTATCTTTCCTATGTGGTAAAATTAGGTAATAATTTTGAGATTCATCCATTTTGTGATAATGCTTGCATCATTCTTTTCCTTTTTATTAATTAGTGATATTAGTATGAATATAGCACAATTTATCCATTTTTCCTAGTTATGCACTTTGAGTTGTTTCTAGTTTTTGTTATCATGAATAAGCTCATAAGAATGTTCATTTACAGGGACACCTGGGTGGGTTAGTCAGTTAAGCATCTGACTCTTGGTTTTGACTCAGGTCTTGATCTCATGGTTCATGGGTTCAAGCCCCACACTGGGCTCTGCTTAGGCAGGTGTGAAGCCTGCTTGGGATTCTCTCTGTTCCTCTCTCTCTGTCCGTCCCTCCCCCCTCTCAAAAATAAATAAATAAACTTTAAAAACAAAGGGTTTTCATGTACAAGTCTTTGTGTAGAGATGCATTTTCATTTCTCTTGGGTAAATACATAGAAGAAGAATTATTGTACCATGGTATACATGTATGTTTTTATAAGAGATATCCAAAGTGTTTTCTTCTTTAAGTGTCCTGTTTTTATTGGGCTGTCATTTTACTGTTGATTTGTCGAAATTCTTTGTATATATATGTATTTTTTTAATGTTTATTTATTTTTGAGAGAGAGAGAGACACACACAGAGCGTGAGCAGCGGAGCGACACAGAGAGAGAGGGAGACCAGAATCCGAAGCAGGCTCCAGGCTCCGAGCTGTCAGCACGGAGCCCGACGCGGGGCTCGAACCCATGAACCGTGAGATCATGACCTGAGCTGAAGCTGGAAGCCTAACCGACTGAGCCACACAGGCACCCCTCTTTGTATATTCTTGATGCAACTCCTCTGTCAATTAGATGTACAGCAATATTGTCTTCTAATCTGTGTCTTGGCATTTCATTTTCTTAACATTGCCTTTTGATGGGAAGTTTTACAATTTTGATCAAATCAATTTATAAGTTTTTTCCTAAAGATATTGACCTTTTCTATTCTAATAAGTTTTTGTCTACCCTAAGATTATGAAATTATTCTTTTATGTTTTCTTCTAGAAGCATTGTACCTATTTAAAAAAAATTTTTAATGTTTATTTCTTTTTCAGAGACAGAGAAAGGTTGGAGGAGGAGTAGAGTGAGGGAGACAGAGGGTCTGAAGCAGGCTCCCCATTGACAGCAGACAGCCTGATGTGGGGCTTGAACTCACGAACTGCAATATCATGACCTGAGCTGAAGTTGGGCGCTTAACCGACTGAGTCACCCAAGCGCCCCTGTATCTATTTTTAGATTTCACATTTAGATCTATGATCCATATTGAGTTAATTTTTGCATATGGTGTGTGCAAGTAGAAGGTTCAGGGTTTTTTTTTTACACATGGTTATGCAGTTAGTTAGCACCTTAAAAAATCCTTTCTATTTCTCATTTTGTTGAATTACTTTGGCATCTTTACTGAATATCAAATGACCATACAGTTGTGGGCTTGTCTTAGTCTGCTTGAGCTGCTATAACAGAATACCATAGACTGGGTGGCTTATAAACAACAGAATTTTATTTCTCAAAGTTCCAGAGGCTGGGAAGCCCAAGATCAAGGTGCTGACAGATTCGGCATCTGGTAAGAGCCTACTTCCTGGTTTATAGACCTGTAACCTCACATAGTGGAAGGGATGAAGGAACTCTCTGGAGTCATTTTTCTAAGGACACAAATCCCATTCATGAGGGCTCTACCCTGTCAGGCTCTACCTGCCAAAAGCCCCACTTCTAGATACCCAACATATTAGGGAGTTGGTTTCAACATATGAATTTGGGGGCGGGGGGACACAAATATCCAGTCTATAGCAGGACTTATTTCTCACTATTCTGTTTCATTGATCTATTTGTATATCTTTATGCCAAGACCATACTTTTTCTTTTTTTTGACAAAAAAAGAATAATTTATCTTAGAGTTGAGCATAAATATGTTACAGTGGCTGTATTAAAGTCCTTCCCTACTAACTCCAGTATCTCAGTCATGTTAAGATCTATTTCTCTTGGCATATTTTTTTTTCTTAATTAATTTCTTGATTTCTTGTTTTGTTTCTGTTTTTGTTCTGTTTGGTTTTCATTGTTTTTTTTTTTTTTTTGCAGTCTTGGCATTTATGTCTATATGCCAAATATCACAAATGATTCATTGTAAAATTAGGAATATAGGTAAGAAATAAATTTCTCATCATAAGGCATTATTTCATAATTAGGATGACCCAGCTATTTCAGACTATGTGAGTTATGCTATGTGTTACCAATATAATGGAAACTATCAGTTGAATGACATTTCAAATCTTTATATTTTTTTCTAATGAGCAATTGCTGATCACCTTTACTATGTCCATGTAAATTATATTCACACCATATATGCACATAAAATCTTGGATTACAGTTCAAAATTATATAAACTGTGCACTTAGTTTGTTTTGTTTTTTTCCCCAATGATTTCCTCATCCAGATTTCCCGCTGGGTTTTTCTTTTTCCTTCTTTTTTGTTTTAATTAATTAATTTATTTTAAATTTACATTCAAGTTAGTTAGCATATAATGCAATTATGATTTCAGGAGTAGATTTCGATGATTCATCCCCTATGTATAACACCCAGTGCTCATCCCAATAAGTGTATTCCTTTATGCCCCTTACCCATTTAGCCCATCTTCCCACCCACAACCCTTCCAGCAACCCTGTTTGTTCTCTATATTTAAATCTCTTATGCTTTGCCCCCTCCATGTTTTTATATTATTTTTGCTTCCCTTCCCATATGTTCATCTGTTTTATATCTTGAATTCTCCATATGAGTGAAGTCATATGATATTTGTCTTTCTCTGACTGACTGATTTTGCTTAGCATTACCCCCTAGTTCCATCCACGTAGTTGCGAATGGCAAGTTTTCGTTCTTTTTAATTGCCAAGTAATAGTCCATTGTGCGTGCATGTGTGTGTGTGTGCGTGTGTGTGTGTGTGTACCACATCTTCTTTACTGGTTCATCTGTAGATGGACATTTGGGCTCTTTCCATACTTTGGCTATTGTTGAGCCAAGACCATACTTTTAGTTACTGTGATTTTATAAAATTGGTATTGTTTCTTCCTTGCATGTTTTATAGAATTTACTGGTGAAGCTATGTAGACTTTGAGATTTTCTTTGAGGAAGGTTTTAAATTACAGATTCAATTATTTTTCTTCTCTCAGTAAGGAACTATTTAGATTTTCTATTTTTTTGTATGTGTCAGTTTTGGAAAATCATGTTTCCAAGAAATTTATGTTTCTTTTGAATTATTAAATAATTTCCTTGAAGTTTTTCATATACTTCTTTTTAATGTCCTTTTATTTTGATCAGAAACTATTGGTGTTTACCTTTTTATTTTTGAAGTTGGTAATTTATATTTTTCTAAAATCAATTTTGCTAGGGTGTAACAATTCTGTTAATTTTTTTTTTTTAAAGCAAGCTCTATGCCCAATGTGGGACTTGAACGCACAACTCTGAGAACAAGAGTTGCACACTCCACTGACAGACAATCAGGTGCCCCTATAAAACTTTTTTAAAAGTCAGCTTTTTTTGTTTGGTCATATCTCTTCTAGTTAATTGATCTCTGTCCTTATCTTTATTATTTCTGTCACTTTTATTTTCTTTGGATTTCATTTGCTTTTATCCCACTAACTTTCTTGAGGTAGAAGTTTAGATAATTGATTTTAAGCTTTTCTTGTTTTAAAATATATGCGTTTCATATATAAACTTTACCTCTAACCATTCATTTGGCTGAATCTTCCAAATTTTGATGTTGTTTTTCATTAATTCTGCATATTTAAAAATTTCCATGTGATTTCTTCTTTGGTCAAAGGGATATTTAGAGGTGTATTATTTCATTCTCTAATATTTAAGCATTTAAAGTTATGCTTTTGTTACTGGTTTTTAGTTTAATTCCATGGTGGTAAGAGAAGGTATGGTATGATTTCAACCCTTTGAAATCTGTTGAGATTTTTTTTTACTTCCCAGCATAGGGTATATTTTGAGAATATTAAGTATGTATTTAAAAACTTTCATTCTTCTCAGTAGTACCTTGAGGGTTCAGGATAAAGGTTTTGAGCATCTTTTAGTAAATGTAATGTATTCTGTATTCTGTTTTGTGAGGGTACTATTTAGGTAAAATAGGTTAGTTGCTTTATTTATTTATTTATTTAAATATTTATTTGCTTAAGTAATCTTTATCCCCAATGTGGGGCTCAAACTCACCACCCCAAGACCAAGAGTCACATGCTCTTCTGACAGAGCCAGACAGGCACCCTCGTTAATTGTTTTTAATTTTTTTCTGCATCATTACTTATTTTTGTGTCTGCCTGTTCTGTCAATTACTGAGAGAGAATTAGGATCTCTAATTACGACTGTGTATTCATGTTTCTTCCTCTGATTCTATCAATTTTCCCAAGCATTTCAAGCTTATTTGGTGTATACATACTAAAAAAATATATTTTTTTTTAATGAATTGATCTCTTTATCTTTATCAAATGTCTCTTTTTATTTCTGGTGACTTTGTCTTTAAGTCTTTGATGTTAACATAGTGATGTCAACTTTTTTATGATTGTTATATAAATGGTAGATTATTTTCCATCTTTTTAGTTTCAACCTCTTTGTCTATTTTATTAAAAAATTTTATTTTGATGTTTATTTATTTTTGAGACATAGAAACAGAGTGTGAGCAGGAGAAGGCAGAGAGAGAGGGAGACACAGAATCCAAAGCAGGCTCCAGGCTCTGAGCTGTCAGCACAGAGCCCGACACAGGGCTCGAACTCACAGACCACAAGATCATGACCTGAGCCGAAGTCAGCTGCTTAACCAACTGAGCCACCCAGGCGCTCCTTGTCTATTTTAAATAGCATATATTTGAGATTTGTTTTTATCCAGTGTGACAATTTATCTTTAATTGGAGTGTTTAGTCCATTTACATTTAATGTAATTGATAATATAGTTGGATTTAAGCCTAACGTCTTGCTCTTTGTAATTGCTTATTTTATGTTTTTTGCTTCTTTGCTGCCTTCTTTGGATTGAGCATATTTTAGCATTCTATTTTATTTCCTCTCTTGGATATTTATCTATGTCCTATACACCCTGAATTTGTATTCTATCACTTCATCTACAGTGTAAAACAAAACAAAAACCTTTGGAATCTAACTTTGAGACTCAGCCCTGGAAAGGGCAAAGTAGTAATCTCATTGAAAATGTTTGGCTGAGAACCAGAAACTCACTTTGAAGTCCATGTTTTGTAGGAGTGTTAGGGAGCTTCAGGAACATCTATGAAAAATGTTCTGGGAATATTTAAACAACTGGTAGATTCTGGTCTAGTAAGGATCCATTTGCTGTGACTTTTTGTATTATCCAGACAACAGAGAATAAGCAAATCTTTTGTGGTTTTCATAGTCAAGTGGAGTGTCATAGTCAAGTGGACAGATTTAGAACACTTGATGCCCATGATTATTGGGCATCCACAAGAACCACAATGCCAGTGGGTAGGTGAAGGGGAAGTGGGTAGGTGGAGATGGGTGGGGAGTTTAGGGCCTTTTTTCTCCTAAGCATGCTTATGACAAGCTCACTCCACTCACTGTTTCCAAATGATCTGTTACTAAATTGGCCTCTGTCAAGATTGGTTTTTTGTGGGGGGAATTGTTCAAGTTTTCTTCGGTCAGCCATTCCCCCAAGTCTTCACATGCGTTTGCCCCTGTCTCAGAGGGAGATAGGGTTTATAGAAATGATCGCTGCAGGGCCTGTCTGGGTCATTTCTCCTAGTTGGCAGGGCTCTGGCGGTGTATACCTGTCGCACCCTGTACCTGGCCGCCTGCCATTCTCTGGCCCGCGGAGCACAGGTGTATGCACCTTCGACATGGCAGTGGCGACGGACCGGCGCGCTCCGGGTGTCTCGCCTTTTAGCCTTCTCTGCAGCTCATCCACCCTCCGCCTGGATCCGGTGGGGAGCTCCGAACAGGATGTGGACCCCCAGCTCCTATTCCTCCACGAGCCCGGCAGTACTCCCCAGCGGTCCCACGCAGAGCAGGTGGCCCTCGGGGCTCTCCCTAGGAAGTACCTTAGGCGGCCGAAGGGAAGCGCAACCACCGCCTCTCGGTTGCCTCCTTCCAGTCGATTGGCGTCGGGCGTGGGCGAGCCGGCTGGATCCGGGGGGGCCGTGGAGGGTGCACCCGCAGGGGAGGGAGTTGCCAGGGCAGCGGCCCGAGCGCGGAGGGAGGAGCGCCAGGAGGAAGAGGCCGAGCCGGGAGAGCCCCCGCCCCGGGAGGAAGGGGAGGAGGCCGGGTGTTTCCTGGCGCATTCCCGGCCCGCCCGAGTGACTCACTGAGTCAGGAAACTCCCAGGGCCCGTCCGGGACCCCCGAGCCGCCGCCGCCGCCGCGGACCCAGGTGAGGAAGGCTGCTGCCCCCGCCCAGCCCTGTAATCCTTGTGGAGTCCAGGCTGCCCTCACAACCGAGTCTGGCATTGCGGCGGCGGTGCCCGGCCGGGGCCCCGTAGGCAGCCAGGACTTGGTTCTCCGCCGCGCGGCCTCCCCAGCGGCGCGGCCTCCCGGGATCGCTCTGGTCCTTGTACGCCTGTTTCCGTGCTTTCGAACCCCCAGCTCCAGCGCATCAAGGTCTGTGCGCACTTCGACACCCTAACATTCCCGGTCCCAGCGCTCTACGGCCCCTAACTCCTCACCCCGCGTCCCTGGCTCCTGCGTCCCGGCTTTCCGGATCCCGAGCCCCCCCCCCCCCCGCACGTGGCACAGCTCAGTGGAGAGGGTATATTGGTGTTTTGTAATTATTGTTGGAAAGTAAGGCGCAGGCAGCTTGCATTGAGATCCGTGCGACGAGACCTGAAACAGTTTTTGCTCATTTTGTGCTCCTGAGGGAAGGAGGGAGACACTGGCCAAGTGAAACCATTTTGCAGAATCTTGAAGACGAGTTTTAGGCTTTGTTAAGGCGCCGGGATTGTTACGTGGGCAGCACTATTTAGTACAGCCATAATGAATTGTGTAAGGATGAAATGCGTGCGGTTAGTTTGCAGCACATTGGGGGTGTGAGAAAAAGGGTGAGAGAGTAATTTGGAAATGGGGTTTAAGGAGAGTTTTTTAAGCTGAGAGAGGTGTCCAGACCTTGTCCACTTTAGTGTGACGTCTAAACAGCACAGATAGCAATTGCTATTAAACCTAGTGTTGGATGATCTGTGCTTCTATGTGCAACTGAGATTTTGTAGTGTTTCTTTTCTAGTAGTAGAGGGTACTGTGTGCCACATTGGACAGTTTTTAGTGCTTCGTGAGTCCAGTGGTATTTCTTGGCCTTTTTCTGGTATTATTCCTTAAATGATTAGTGATTGAAGCAGCTTTGATACCTGATACTGTAGATCAGATTGCTGTGCTTGATACCTCGTCACCAACTTTTGGTGACTGTGCCAGAAAATCCTGTCCAGGTTCATCTGCCAGAGGTGGCATTTCTGATGCTGCCTGCCGGAATGCCTGGACCATTGAGGGTCCCACCCTTGCTGTACCTTATCCTTGTAGGTTGTTAGTGGTTTTCCATGTGAAGTGTAGATGTGCAGGCACAGAGCTGAAAAGAAATCATGTTTTAAATAAACGGGGGCCACAGCAAGTATGCATTTGTAGGAATTCAATAGGAATTTGGCACTGTTTCATTCCCTGATGCCTTTTTCCCCCAGAGAGCATCATCTCTGTGACAGAGGCAAACAGAATACATTTCCTGTGTTATTACATATATATAAACGTTTGTGTGCTGATAGGTGGCTCAAAGAAAATCCCCCCCCTTTTTTGGGTGTGTATGTTTGTTTGGATTTATTTTAAAATTTATATATAGTAAAGTTCTCTTTTTGGTGTATGGCTCAATGAGTTTTAACAAATGCATAGTCATATGACTCCCATCATAGTCAAGATACAGCGCAGTTCTGTCACCCTCCAAATTCCTTCAACTGTCTTTTTGTAGGCAACCCTTCTCCCATTTTCACTGAGTTGTTGTCCATTGTTACAGTTTTGCTTTTTCCAGAATGTTTTATATGGTCTTTGAGTCTGGCTTATAGTTCACTTAGCATGGTCAATTTGAGATTAATCCACTTTCTAGTTTGTCTCCAAGGGGTAAAGACATGAAGGTTTGAAAAGTGTACGTTTAGGATACAACCTGAGAGATTCAAGTAATATTAAAAAAATTTTTTAATGTTTGTTTATTTTTGAGAGTGAGAGAGACTGAGCATGAGCAGGAGAGGGACAGAGAGAAAGGGAGACACAGAATCCCAAGCAGGCTCCAGGCTCTGAGCTGTCAGTGACAGAGCCTGTCACGGACTGCGAGATCATGACTCTTGAGCTGAAGTCAGATGCTCAACTGACTGAGCCACCCAGGCGGTCCTCAAGTAAAAATTTTTAAGACATGAGAAGAATTTTAAAACTCCCACTTATTAAAAAATTGAAATCATATAGAACTCTTTGTGTGTGTGTGTGTATGTGTATATATATATATATATATATATATATATATAGTTTTGTAAGTTTACTTATTTATTTTGAGAGAGAGACCATGCAAGCAGGGAAGGGGCAGGGAGAGAGAGAGAAAGAGAGAGAGGGAGAGAGAGAATCCCAAGCAGGCTTCGTGCTGTCAATGCAGAGCCTGATGCAGGGCTTGATCCCATGAACCATGAACTCATGACCTGAGCCAAAACCAAGAGTCAGACACTTAACTGACTGAGCTACCCAGGCACCCCCAGAACTATATATATCAAAGTGAAATTTCCTCAGTACTTCTATGGTACTGTATAGCCTTTTCTGTACATACACATAGTTTTTGTTTTTTTGTGTGTTCTTTTGGGAACATAATGAAATTATATTACATATATCACCATACCTTTCCATATGATGACTTTGGCTCATTTATAGATCTTGGAAATCTTTACATGTTGGCATATGCAGTGTATATACACAGATTTTCCTTCATTCCTTTTAATATCTGTGTAGTGTACCATAACATGGACATAGTATAATTTATTTATTCAGCCTCTTAGTAATTGACATGTTGTTTCACATTCGTCTCCACCATAGTCAATGCTTTTGTTTCTATCTTTGTGCACATACTCAGGCTTATCATTCTGGAAGTGAGTTTGGGTTTAAATAATAGGTAACATTTCTTGAGTACCTATGCTCCAGCAATGTTCTCAGCCAGGGTTGTTTTTCCTGTTAAGGTCCAGAGAGTGAATATTTATCACAACTACCTCATTCCACTGTTGTAACATCAAAGCAGCATAGACAATATATAATGAGAGTATGGCTGTGTTTCAATAAAACTTTAATTACAGAAACACCAGTACGGCTAACTCTTATTCTGGGTACTTTACATACTACTTATCCTTGCAGCCTTCATAGGTAGGTGCAGTTATTAGGCCCACTTTATGGATGAGAAAATTGACAAAGAGAAATGAAGTATGTGTCCAAGGTTATGTGCCTGGTAAGCAGTAGAGCCAGACTTTGAATCCAGACATCTGACTACGTACATCAAGTTGAAAATTTGAAAGAAGCTACCCAAAATACCTTCCCCAAAATGTTAGCTCCTAGGATCTGACCCTCACACACACTTACTGAATCACTCACTTTTAAGGCACCATGTTTACTCAGGTAGCACTCCAGGAGCATTTGCTTCCCCACTCCTCAGATGAGCCAGTATTCCCTTTGTCCCTCTCACTGTGTGACTGTGTCCTGGCTTTTGTTTGTGTTTTACTAGCACCACCTTACAGAGAGGTCAGCTCAGCCTGGGACCGCCCAGCTACCCCGTGGTAGGAAAGACAGAGACTTGAGCAGTTGAGATCAGTTGGGTCCAGGCAAGTCTGCTGCTTTGGATGTTGATGTCTGCTCCAATATCATTACGTGAGCCCAGGTGGGCACATTCCTTGGCCTGCCTTGACTCAGTTTCCTTCTTTGGAGTCATGGGAAAAGTACCTATTAGATTGTTATGAATATCTAATGAGGTAATATAGGAAAAATTCTGTAGAAGGGACAGTTACTATTAGTGCTATGTTTTCTAAAGCTTTTATATTAGAAAAATGTATTTTATAAAAGTGTGAAGTTTTAGGTAACTACCCTGCCTCCTCTACTTTTATTGTTTTTGCTACCAAAATTTAGCCAGCTCTTAGCAGCCACAGGTATAGGATGGGTTAATTACATCTACCTAATTTAAGAACTTTAATTTAGGGATGCCTGGGTGGCTCAGTTGGTTAAGCGGCCGACTTCGGCTCAGGTCATGATCTCACAGTCTGTGGGTTTGAGCCCTACATTGGGCTCTGTGCTGACAGCTCAGAGCCTGGAGCCTGCTTCGGATTCTGTGTCTGCCTCTCTCTCTGCCCTTCCCCTGCTCACACTCTGTCTCTCTCTCAAAAATAAATAAATGTTAAAAAAAAAAGAATTTTAATTTAGGCATTTCAGTAAGGATAGAAAAATAAATAAGAGGCATACAGGTTGGCAGGAAAAATGAAACTGTCCCTTATTTGCAGATGACATGATGATCTGTACAGAAAATCTAAGGCGTCTATGAAATAACTATTAAGACTAGTAAGTGAGATTAGTAACTATTTGGACTAGTAAGGTCACAAAATACAAAGTCAACACATGTAAGTCAATCATTCTATATACTAGCAATATACGATTAGAAAGTGACATTTTAATGTTCATTTATTTTTGAGAGAGAGAGTGAGACAGAGCATGAGTGGAGTAGGGGCTGAGAGACACAGAATCCAAAGCGAGCTCCAGGCTCTGAGCTCAGCACAGAGCCCGATGTGGGTCTTGAACCCATGAACCGTGAGATCATGACCTGAGCCGAAGTTGGACTCTTAACTGACTGAACCACCCAGGCACCCCAGAAAGTGACATTTTAAAATACCATTTTCAGGGGCACTTAGGTGGCTCAGTTGGTCAAGTGACTGACTCTCGGTTTCAGCTAAGGTCATGATCCCAGGGTTATGGGATTGAGCCCTGCTGGGTTCTGTGCTAAACATGGAGCCTGTTTGAAATTCTCTCTCCCCACCTCGCATGCTCTCTCTCTAAAAATAAACATAATAAAATAAAATAAAATACCATTTTCGGTAGTTAAAAAAATCAAGTACTTAGATATAAATCTAAAAACACAGGATCTATATCCTGAAAATGACAAAATGCTGATGAGTGAAACAAAGATGATGTAAATAAATGGGGAAGCATACTATGGTCCTGGATTGGAACACTTAACGTAAAGATGTCAGTTCTCTTCAAATTGATCTATAAGTTTAACACAAGTCCAGTAAAATATCTCAGTGAAAAAAATATTTTATATAACTTATTAAGGTATAATGTACATAATTTATTTACTTTAAGCATACAGTGATTTATAGTAGATTTATAGCGTTGTGTAGCCATCACCATGATCCAGTTTTAAAACATACTTACCACCCAGTATGATCTTTTATAGGAAATCCCCATTTCTAACCCATCTTTAACTAATTGCTAATTTACTTTCTATCTTCTATAGAGTTGCCTTTTCTGATCATTTAACATCAATGGAAGTATACAGTTTATAGTCTTTATGTGTGGCTTCTTTCACTTAAAATACTGTTTTTGCGAGTTCATTTCTGTTGTAGCATGTATCAATATTTCATTCCTTATTAGTACATTTATATTATTATGTAACCATTACCACTATTCATCTCCAGAACCTTTTCATCATCTCAAACTGAATCTCTGTGCCCATTGAACAAAAACTCCTCATTCCTATATTTCCCTAGCACCTGGCAACTACTATTCTACTATCTGTCTGTGAACTTGACTATTCCAGATATCTACATAAGTGCAATTGTACAATATTTGTCTGTCGTAGACTCTGGGTCTAATGTTCTTTCTTTAGAACACAGGATTAAAATGCAAGAGATGGCTGATGTCTGGAGGAAGACAAGAGCTCCAAACACGTGTCCTTGCTCCGTATTTATTAAGATCAGAAGGCTTACAAACGTGATGGGCGTGTACAAAGAAACAATAAATCTGTGAATATTAACTCATGGGCGTGAGGGAAAAGGAGTTTTGAAGATATACGGTATTAGGGATTTGAGTCAATATAAACCAAAATCCTGGTGCAGGGCAGATAGATGTTAATGGCAGACCGGAGGCACCTTGTCAGTTTACTTAGCCAGCCTAGGGGATAAGACAGATAGAGCTTGCAACCTCAGGGTCAACAAGGCACCTTTCTTTTGCTAATTAGCTCCTCTGTGGGCAGCTTCACCCCATAGCAGTCTATAGCCCTATGTACCTGTTTACCTATTTTGGTCCTTCCTTCCTGTGAAAACAGCTTTCTGCTATAGTACTAAATTGGGAGCGTTTTTACCCTGAATACCTAATCTTATTTACCTCATATACCTTTGTATTGGGACCTTTGCACCCCCCTCTCTATCCTGGGGGCCTTTGCTCCGCCCTGTCTATGCTTATTTACCTAATCTTGTTTACCCAACTTGGGTGTGAGCATCCTGTGGCTTTGTAATTCTTTTTGCCTTGTTAACCCATCCGTGCAGGCTCAGGAAATTCCTCAGCTTATTTCCCACATTTGTTCTTTTTTTTCTGGCTTATTTCCCTTAGTAAGACCATCCACTTGTATCAGAATTTAATTCCTTTTTAAGGTTAATATTCCATTGTATGTATACCATATTTTCTTTGTCCCTTCATCTATTTATGAACATTTGGGTTGTATCCACCTTTTCCTATTGTAGAATGCTGCTATGAACATGGGTATACAGATATCTCTGAGATCCTGTTTTTAGTTCTTTTGGGTATATTTCCAGAAATAGAATTGCTGGATCATATGGTAATTCAATATTTAGTTCTTTTTAGGAATTACTATACTGTTTTCCACAGCAGCTGCACCAGGATTCCCATTAACAATGTACAAGTGTTCCAGTTTCTTTACAACCTCACCAACACTTGTTATTTTCTGGCTTATTTGTTTGCTTGTTTTCATAACATCCTAGTGGGTATGAAATTGCATCTCATTCTGATTTTGATTTGCATTTCCCTAGTGATTAGTAATGTTGAGCATCTCTTCATGTACGTATTTGCCATTTATGTATCTTTGGAGAAATGCCTGTCGAAGTCATTTGTGCATTATTTTTTCATTTGTATATTTTTAAATTACATTGTTTGTCTTTTTGTTGTTGAGTTGTAGTAATTCTTTATATATTTTAGATATAAATCTCTCATCAAATATATCACTTGCAAATATTTTCTCTCATTCCGTGGGTTGTCTTTTCACCACTGACAGAATCCTTGTGTGGGTATACTAGTTTTTAACTTTCATGTCTAATTTATTTTTTCTTTGTGATCATTGCCAAATTCAGTGTCATGAAGCTTCTGCTATGTATTTCCTTCTTAGAGTTTTTTAGTTTTAGCTTTTATGTTTAGGTTTTTTAATTTATTTGAGTTAGCTTTTGTATATAGTGTAAGGTAATGGTCCAGTTTAATTCTTTTACATGTAAATATCCAGTTTCCCCAGCACCATTTGTTAAAAAGACTGTCCTTTTCCCATGGAATGGTCTGGGCATCCTTGTTGAAAATCATTTGAATGTGTATGCAAGGGTTTATTTCTGAGACTTTCTATTCTATTTCACTGGTCAGTGTATCAGTCTTTATGCCAGTACCACATTATTTGATTATTGTTGCTTTATAGTAAGCTTTGAATTCAGTAAGTGTGATACCTCTGACTTTGTTGTTTTTGTTCAAAACCTTTTGGCTACTCTGGGAACCTTGTGACTTTCTACTAATTTGGAGGTGTGATTTTCTATTTTTGCAAAAAATACTGGTGGAATTTTGAAAGAGATTACATCAGATCTGTAGAGGCTTTGGGTTATGTTGTCATCTTAACAATATGAGATTTTTTGTATCTATGAACATGGAATATATTTATTACTTTCGGCCATGTTTTGTATTGTACAAATCATTCACCTACTTGGTTAAGTCTATTCTTAAATATATTTTTCTTTACTTTTTAAAATTTATTTTAATTCCATTATAGTTAGCATCCAGTATAATTAACATACAGTGTAATATTAGTTTGAGGTGTACATATAGTGATTCAACAAATTTGTACATTACTCAGTGCTCATAGTACGTATACTATTAATCATTTTCATGTGTTTTACTCACCTCCTCTCTGGTAACCGTCAGTTTGTTCTAGATAGTTAAGTGTCTGTTTCGTGGTTTGTCTTTCTTTATTTATTTTGTTTCTTAAATTCCACACAAGAAATTGTATGGTATTTGTCTTTTTCTGGCTGACCTATTTCACTTAATATTACATCCTCTAGATCCATCCATGTTGTTGCAAATGGCAAGATTTCTTTCTTTTTTTATGACTGAGTAATATTGCATTCTGTGTACATATCACATCTTCTTCATCCATTCATCTATTGATAAGTTGCTTCATAATTTGAATGTCTAAATAATGTTTGCAATAAACATAGGGTTGCATATATCTTTGAGTTAGTGTTTTCCTATTCTTTGGATAAATACCCAGTAGTAGGATTACTGGCTCATAGAGTAATACTATTTTTAGTTTTTGAAGGAACCTGCATATTGTTTTCCAGAGTGGCTGCACCAGTTTGCATTCCTAGCAACAATACTCAATCTCCACAGCCTAACCAACACTTGTGTTTTCTTATTTTAGCCATTTGGATAGGTGTGAGGTGATATCTCATTGTAGTTTTGATTTGTAGTTCCCTGTTGATGAGTGATGTGTCTTCTGGCCATCTGAATGTCTTTGGAGAAATGTCTGTTCATGTCTTCTTTCTCCCTTCCTTCCTTCTTTTCTTTTCTTTTTTTTTTTTTTTTTGAAAGAGAGAGCATGTAAGCAGGGGAGAGGGGCAAGGGAGAGAGAAAAAAATCTTAAGTCTCAATCCCACAACTCTGGCATCATGACCTGAGCTGGAATCAAGAGTTAGGCGCTCAACCAACTGAGCCACCAAGGCTCATTTCTTAATTGGATTATTTGGTTTTTGGGTGTTGAGTTGTATCAGTTCTTTATATATTTTGGATACCAACCCTGTACTGGATATGTCATTTGCAAATATCTCCTCCCATTCCATAGGTTGCTTTTAGCTATGTTAATTGTTTCCTTTGCTATGCAGAAGCTTTTTATTTTGATATAGCCCCAATAGCTTATTTTTGCTTTAATTTCCCTTGCTTCAGAAGACATTTCTAGAAAAATGTTGATGTGGCCAGTGTCAGAGAAATTTCTGCCATGTTCTTTCCTAGGATTTTTATAGTTTCATGTATAGATTATACATTTTAATGTATAATCCATTTCGAGTTTAGTTTTGTATATGTTGTAAGAAAGCAGTCCAGTTTCATTCTTCTGCTTGTGGCTGACCAGTTTTCCCAACACCACTTGTTTTTTTTTTATATATATATTTTAAAGCTTATTTATTTTTGAGAGACATAGAGACAGAGTATGAGCAGGGGAAGGGCAGAGAGAGAGGGAGACACAGAATCCCAAGCAGGCTCCAGGCTCTGAGCCGTCAGCACAGAGCCCTACGCGGCCCGAACTTACAGACCGTGAGACCACGACCTGAGCCGAAGTCGGCCGCTCAACCAACTGAGCCACCCAGGCGCCCCCCAACACCATTTGTTGAAAAGACTGTCTTTTTTCCATTGCATTTTCTTTCCTGCTTTGTCAAAGATTAGTTGACCATGTAGTTGTAGGTTTACTTCTAGGTTGTCTCTTCTGTTCCATTGATCTGTGTCTGTTTTTGTGCCAGTACCGTACTCTTTTGATCACTACTGCTTTATAATAATAACTTGAAGTCTGGAATTGTGATACTTCCAGCGTTACTTTTCTTTTTCAAAATTGCTTTGCCCATTTAGGGTCTTTGTGGTTCCATATAAATTTTAGGGTTTTTTGTTCTAGTTCTGTGAAAAATACTGCTGGTATTTGGATAGGGATTACATTAAATCTGGAGATTGCATTGGGGAGTGTAGACACTGATACAATTTTTATTCTTCCAATCCATGAGCATTGAATGTCTTTCCATTTCTTTGTGTCATCTTCCTTTCTTTCATCAGTGTTTGTTTTATAGTTTTCTGAGTACTGGTCTTTCACTTCCTTGGTTAGGTTTATTCCCAGGTATCTTATTATTTTTCGTGTATTTGTAAATGGGATTGTTTTTTAATTTCCCTTTTTTTTAATGTATAGAAATGCAACAGGTTTCTACACATCAGTTTTGTATCCTGCGACTTTACTGAATAACTTTATGAGGTTTAGTACCTTTTTGGTAGAGTTGTCCGGGTTTTCTAAATACAGTATCATGTCATCTCCAAAAAGTGAAAGTTTTACTTCTTCCTTACCAGTTTGGATGCCTTTTATTTCTTTTTGTTGTCTAATTGCTGTGGCTAGGACTTCCAGTACTATATTGAAAAAAAGTGATGAGAGTGGACATCCTTGTCTTTTTCCTCATCTTAGGGGAAAAGCTCTCAGTTTTCCCATTGAGTATGGTGTTCACTGTGGTCTTTTCATATAAGGCCTTTATTAAGTTGAGGTATGTTCCTTCTAACTCTACTTTGTTGAGAGATTTGTTTGTTTGTTTTACCATGAATGGATGTTTTACTTGGACAAATGCTTTTCCTTCACCTTTTGAAAGGATCATCTGGTTTTTATCCTTGCTTCTATTGATGTGAAGTATCACATTGATTGATTTGCAAATATTGAAACACCCTTGCATCCTGGAAGTAAATCCCACTTGATAGTGGTGAATGATTTTTTTAATCTATTGTTAGATTCAATTTGCTAATATTTTGTTGGGGATTTTTGCATCTGTGTTCCAGAAATATTGGCCTATAATTTTCTTTTTTTAGTGCTGACCATCTGGTTTTGGTATCTTGGGTAATGCTGGCCTCATACAATGAATTTGGAAGTTTTCCTTTCTCTTATTTATTTTGGAATAGCTTGAGAGAAATAGGTATTAACATTTTAAATGTTTGGTAGAATTCTCCTGTGAAGCACTCTGGTCCTGGATTTTCATTTGTTGCGAGTTTTTTTTATTAAGATTCAATTCATTGCTGATAATCAGTCTGTTCAAATTTTCTATTTCTCCTGCTTCAGTTTTGGGAGGTTGTATGTTTTTAGGAATTTATCCATTTCTTCTAGGTTGTGCAGTTTATTGGCATATAATTTTTCATAATTCTGTCTTAGAGTCATTTGTAACCTATAATGTTAGTTGTTATTTCCCCTTTTTCATTGGTGGTTTTGTTTATTTGAGTTCTCTCTTTCTGTCTTTTGTAATGAATCTGGCTGGAGGTTTATCAATTCTGATGATATTTTTCAAAGGATCAGCTCCTAGTTTCATTGATGTGTTCTATTGTTGGTTTTTTGTTTTTTTTAGTTTCTACATCACTTATTTCTGCTCTATTCTATTATTTGCCTCCAATCTGTGGATTTGGGTTTTTTTGTGTGTGTGCGTGTGTGTGTGTAAAGTTACACTGTTTGAGATTTTTCTTTCTTCTTGAGACATACCTGTATTGCTATAAATTTCCCTCTTAGAGCTGGATTTGCAGCATCCCAAAGATTTTGGATCATTGAGTTTTCATTTTCATTTGTCTCCAGGTATTTTTTGATTCCTCTTTTATTTCCTGGTTAACCCATTCATTGTTTAGTAGCATGCTGTTTAACCTCAATATATTTGTACTCTCCAGATTTTTTCTTGTGGTTGATCTAATTCTATAGCATTGTGGTCAGAAAAGATGTATGGTATGATTTTGATCTTTATGAATTTGTTGAGATTTGTTTTGTGGTCTAATATATGATCTGTTCTGGAGAATGTTCGTGTGTACTTGAAAAGAATGTGTGACCTGGTGTTTTAGGATGGAATGTTCTGAATATATCTGTTAAATCCATCTGGTCCATTGTGTCAGTCAAACACGCTGTTTTCTTGTTGATTTTTGTTTCAGTGATCTGTCTGTTGATGTTAAGTGGGGCATTAAAGTCCCCTACTATTATTGAATTCCTACTGATCAGTTCCTTTATGTTTATTATTAACTGTTTTCTGTTTGAGTGCTTTTCTATTGATTGCATAAGTATTGCAATTGTTCTATCTTCTTGTTGGATTGTACACTTTATTACCATATACTGTCCTTCTTTGTCTCTTGTTACAATCTCTGTTTTATTTTTTGGGGGGGATTTTATTTTAATGTTTATTTTGAGAGAACTCATGGGTGCATGTGTGAACAGGGGAAGGACGGGGTGGGGAGGGGAGAGGGAATCCCAAGCAAGCTCCACACCCAGCATGGGGCCTGATATGGGGCTCCATTCCACAACTGTGAGATCATGACCTGAGACGATACCCAGAGTCAGATGCTTAACTGATTGAGCTTACCCAGGCACCCTTACAGTCTTTGTTTAAAGTCTGTATTGTTTGATATAAATATTTCTACCCTGGTTTGCTTTTCACTTTGTTTGCACAATAATTCTTCTTCATCTCTTCCCTTTTAATCTTTGTCTTTAGGTCAAGGAAGCATATAGATAGATCTTGCTTTTTTGTTTTATCCATTTGTGTCTTTTGATTGAAGCATTTAGTCCTTTTGCTTTCAAAATAATTGTTGATAAGTATGTATTTATTGCCATTTTGTTACTTGTTTTATGCTTAGTTTTGTATTTCCTTGTTCCTTTCTTGCTTTCTTCTTTCATGGTTTGCTGGCTTTCTTTAGTCATATACTTGGGTTCTTTTTTCTTTATTTTTTGCATATCCATTACTGGTTTTTGATATGTTGTTATCATTAGGTTTATATGTAACATCATATATATAGCAGTCTATGTTAAGTTGATGGTTATGTTAGAACCCATTATTTGCGCCTCTTCCCCCAACGTTTTAGGTATATGGTATCATACTTTATATCCTTTTAGATTGTGAATCTCTTGACTGAGTTGTATAGGTATACTAAATTTTACCACTTTTGTTGCTTCCTACTTTTCTTACTCCTACTTCGTGGTCTTTCCTTTCCACTCAAGAGTGGAACATTTCTTGTAAGGCTGGTTTAGTGGTGATGAATTCCTTTAACTTTTGTTTGTCTGGGAAACTATCTCTCCTTCTGTTTTGAGTGATAGTCTGACTGGATAGAGTGTTCTTGATTGCAGATTTTTTCTTTCAGCATTTAAATATATCATGCTACTCCCTTCTGGCCTACAAAGTTTCTCCTGAAAAATCCACTGCTAGCTTCATGGGGTTTTCCTTGTATGTAACTATCATCTTTTCTTTCATCACTTTAAAATTTTTTCTTCATCACTACTCTTTGCCATTTTAATTACCATATGTCTTAGTGTAGACCTCCTTAGGTTGATTTTGTTGGTAGCTGTCTGTGCTTCCTAGATCTAGATTTCTGTTTTCTTCACCAGATTTAGGAAATTTTCAGCTCTTATTTCTTGAAATAAATTTTCTATTTCCTTCTCTCTCTTTTCCTTCTGGGATCCCTATAACGAGAATGCTAATATACTTGATGATGTCGCTGAATTTCCTTAGTCTGTTCTTGTTTTTTATTATTATTTTTCTCTCTCCTATTCAGCATTATAGCTTTTCATTACTGTGTGCTACAGGTTGGTTATCCATAGTTCTGTTTGCTTTAATATATTATTTGTTCCCTTTAGTGTATTTTTAATTTCATTTATTGAGTTCTTCATCTCTGAAGAGGTTTTTATGTTTTCTGTCTATTTTTTGAGGGCCTCCTTGAAGTCCTCCATTCTTTACTCAAGTCCAGTGAGTATCTTTATGACCATTATTTTAAATTCTTTATAAGGCATATTACTTATCTCCATTTTGTTTAGGTCTCTTGCCATGAATTTTCCTGTTCTTTCATTTGGGACATATTCCTTTGTCTCCTCATTTTGTCTAACTTTCTGTGTCTATTTCTATGCGTTAGGAAAGCCAGCTCTGTCTCTTGCTCCTGAAAATAGTAGCCTTATAAAGAAGAGGTTCTGAAGTGCCCTATAGGGCAGTATCCCCTGTTCATCAGAATGTCGCATTTTAGGGGTATCCCCTTGTATGTTGCGTGTGCCCTACTATTGTTGCTGAGCTGCATTTGCCTTCAGTCCAGTCATGTGGAGTGGCTCTTTTTGCCTGTTGTGGTCACGGTTTGGTCCTTTTGTTGTTAGTGTGTTATTTGGGGGCTGTCTTGGTCTTTTTTTTTTTTTTTTTTTTTTAGTTTATTTGTTTATTTTGAGAGGGAGAGAGAGAGGCAGAGAGAGGAGAGCAAAAGAGAATCCCAAACAGGCGCTACACTGCCAGCACAGAGCCTGACAAGGGTCTCGCACTCAAAAACCATGAGATTGTGACCTGAGCCAAAACCAAGAGTTGTACACTTAACCAACTGAGCCACCCAGGCGCCCCAGGGCTGTCTTGGTCTTAAGTTGAGTCAGATCAGGCATTTGCCAGAGCTGTAGTAGCACTGCACTAAAAGGTGCTTTCCCAGAATTTTCTCCTGAAGATCTTTCATTAGTGGGTGGGGCCTGCACTCAGACCAGATGTCTACCCCTAACCTACTACTGGGGCCACTGTCTGACTGGTGTATGTGTGACTAACTTCCCCTCTTCCTAGGCAGAGGAACTTTGAAGTGCTGCTGGCCTGTGTTGGGGCTGCTTGCATACGGTTAGGCTTGTGACACCTCTTTGGGTGAGCTTCAACCAAGAGTGGATGGGACAGTCCCCAGAAGAATCCATGGGTTGGGCTCACAGTGCCTACAAGGTCCATACTGGTCCATTGCAGGAAGGGACCTGCTACTGCTTGGAAAAACTATCTAGGCTGGTGGGTTTGGTGATGATGGGTCCCCAGAAGTGCTTGTGGGCAGGGGTGGGGCATACTGTTAGCAAGCTAGGATGGAGAGTGTTGGTGCTGCACTGGTTCCCAAAGGTGTGCTTGTATGATATCTATGCGGGGGAGTTGGGAGGGTGGAGAATGGCACCCATGAGCTCCTTTGTTCCTGGAGAAGTCTCTCAAAGATCCCTGCCCTTCCAGCCAATATTCCAATACTAGTAAATAAATCTCCTTCCTGTATACCCTAGACATTTTTCAAACTGTTGATTCTCTGCTGTATCTCAGGGAGACTCTTGTGCATTGCTTGAAGGGTAGGAACTCAGTTTCCTATTGCCCTCAGGCTCTCCCAGGAGCTGAGCTCACTGGTTTTTAAGGTTTCTGGTGTGATTGTAAGAACTTGAGAAGTTAGGCCCCTCTGGTTTTCAAAGCTGAATGTTATGGGGATTCATATGCCCTGTGCCGGTGCCTTGTATGGGGGTCTGCTCCTTTTACCTTTCCATGCTCATGGTATACCTCCCTCCTGAGGACAGTTCTATGGGTCCATTTGGCTCCTGACCATGTCTCTCCCCTTCCTACCTTATTTTCTGTGGCCTCTTTTCTACATCAGCTACAGAGGGTCTGTTCTGCCAGTCTTCAGGTTGTTTGCTGGGTCATTTACACTGATGTGGGTGTTATCTAGTTGTACCCACTGGACAAGGTAAGCTTAGGATCTTCCTACTCCACCATCTTCTCTAGCAGTCCCTTTTTAAACTTTTGATGCTATTGTAAATGGAATGTTATCTTTATATCTTTTTTTGGTTGTGCATTGCTACATATAGAAATACAGCTGATTTTTATGTGTTGCTTTTGTATCTTGCAGTTTTGCTGAATCATTTATTAGCTCTAACAGGTTTTTTATTTTACTTTTTTAATATTGAAGGTGTACTGCATATAAAATTCTATTCTCTGCAGTTTCATGTATTATAAAGCTGTGTTATTAGGTGCGTATGTGTTTTTGATTGTTAAATCTTGCTTGTTTTTATTATCAATTTTTATCAAGTCTATTTTGTTTCATATTTAATATTAGTAAAGCTCCTTTTGCCCACTTTTGGTTTCTTTTTACATAGTGTGTCTTTTTCTATTCATTTAGTTTCATCCTATTTTTATCTTTGAATTAAAATGTATCTCTTATACTATATAATTGGTTCATTTTAAAAAATGTGTTGTGTCAATGTCTGCCTTAGGATTGCTTAGTTCATTTATATTTAATGTAAATACTTATGTGGGAGGATTTATATCTGTCATTTTGTTATTTGTCTTCCTTATATCTTATATCTGGAGAATATCTGGTCACAAGTGGGGACCTTAAGTGTAGGAACTCCGCAGGAGATGGTGGAGAACCTAGGGCCATGGGTGGAGCATAAACGAGTCAGCTCTGGCCTAATTTCAGGTCATCTAATAGGATTTCAGAACATTCCAGTGATAAGATTTGCATTTGTAAGAATTTTCTGCATTGAAAGCCTCTTAGGACATGGTCTCAAGGAAATAGAGTTGTGCTTTTTGTCTCTGGTGTGCGTTTGTGCTGTTCAGCAGAAGCTCATTGAGCTTTCATTTAACTGGTTGCTCCCTTACCCAACATTACCATGACTGCCTCATCTTCTGTGCATGGCTGTGGGGATAAAAATGATGGACCCTGAATGTGGTTTTCAGAATTTTTAGTTGTGAGTATGACAGATGGACAGTAATAAGTACTGTGATCTAGACACCAGCATGTTTGTGATTTGTATTTATATCTCAGCTATTCCACTAGCCAAACTTGTTAGGCCCAGTTCTTTGCTCTCTTTTGGGTGCATTTTACTCCACCTTGGGGAAGAACCAATGCTTAGAGAGCAGTGAGTTCCGTCTTGGGTCCTGATTCCATAGCCAGAATTTTGTGCCCAGAGCTAGCATGATCATTCCTTGTCCCTATGTTGTCTTGGCCAGGGGGGCCAAGTGTTTGGCAGTGGGGATGAGTGTTTATTCATCATCCTTCAAGATACCCTTCAAAAGAAGGTACTCTTTCCTCTGAAGAGCCTTATGCCCTCAAGTCAGAAGTAGTGATGAGTATTTGCATTGCATTTAAATCCCTGACCTTCCCAAGCTGTTTACTTTAAATAATTTTCTTCCTTTTCCACAAATTCTGCCTAGAAGGACCAGTCTTCACAAAACCAGTGCGCTCTAAAACAACATGGACTCTTGATTCTTGGGGTAAGCTGTCTTCAGAGATCACTGAATAACTTAAGTATGTTAAATCAAGCAGACTTACGCATGTGCGTGGTAATTTCATAGGTTCTGAAAGTTAGTCTTGCTGTTGCTCTGGAGACCACACTCATAAGGTTTTTGTATACACAGTTGTATTTTTTCCTTTGTTTTGATGGTCATGGGGGTTGAGGGTCTTAGGATTCTCCAGAGAAACAGAGCCAATAGAATGTGTATAGAGAGAGAGAGAAGGGGAGGAATTTATCTTAAAGAATTGGCTCACAGGATTGTGGAGGCTGGCAAATCTGAATTCACAGTAGGCTGACTGGAGATGCAGGCAAGAGGTGATTTGGCAGCTTGAGTCCAAAGGCATTCTGGAGGCAGAATTTCTTACTCTTTGGAGGACCTCAATCCTGTTATGTTTTCTCTTATGGCTATCAACTGATTAGATGATATTCACCTACAGGGTGGAGGGTAATGTGCTTTATCCAAAGTCTGATTTAAATGTTAATCACATCTAAAAAATACCTTGATAGCAATATCTAAACTTCATTTGAGCAAAAACTAGGTAATACTGTAGAATAACCAAATTATCACCTAATCTTAACCTTCACATTTTTTTCATTTAATTAATTATATTTAATTTTTAAAAACTAATTTTCATTTAATTTTTATTTTGTGTTTTAATAATTTGCATTGTAGATAATTGCCTTATCCAACAAAGATTGGCTGAGTGCATACTGCAAGGTAAGCCCATGCAAAGGGTAGTCATGGGTATAGGGAGGTCCTTGCCTTCTGTAACTGCCAGCTGAGTGAAAGGAGCTTCCCACCTGCCCTCCACCAGGAAAGGGTAACACATCCTTTCACATGTGTCATTGTCAGACCTTGTACATGAGCTGTGGGAGGCTGTAACCCTCTTCATGTCCATATACAGCACCCCTCAACACACACCAGGATTGAACAGAGTGGGGTGAGCCTACTTGTGGATGCCTCTGCCAGGATGGCTGAGGACTGGGGCAGTTGCTAGTGCCATGGGGGATGAGGCTTCCTTTTCCTTCTCTGTGACCCATTGCTGAGTTCCCTAAGTATCATTTGTATTCTAGTCACACATTTTGGTATATATGCTGCTGAAGCAAGCACACTAGTCACACATTTTGGGCTTACACCATAGGGTTGTGTGGAATTAGTTGTGATTCTGGAAGGGCTTACTTACTCAGTATTTCTCTTTTCATCTTTTATCTGCTTTATTAGCTCCTCCTGAAAAAAAAGGAAAGGAAGAAAGAAAGTAAAGTAAAGTGATTTTGGAGAGCACAGCATTTCACATCCCTGTCATTTTCATTTGCTTGCTCCATCCCTAAAGTGACTCTGAACATGAGCTCCAATTGGTGGTTTATAAATGTAAACAGTATCTCTGTCCGAGCTTGGTGGGTCAGTCATAAAGTATGCACAATTGATAAATAGGTGTTAATTTGAAAACTAAGTGACTGAGATGTAGGAGACAGTGTGGTTCATGCTTGTGGTTGTGGCCTTGTGCTGGCTATTTTAGAACTTCCCATGCCTGCAAGTTGGCGTGAGGCTGGCTGTGAACTGTAGTGGGTGTCTAGGATGCTGGTACTCCTGATTTCCTCCATCTCTAGGATCTTTGCAGGAATGAACCTTCCAGAGAGTTTGCGTGTTAGTCTGTTAAGGTTCTTCTAACAAAGTACCACAGATTGGGTGTCTTAAACAACAGAAATTTATTTCCTCACAGTTCTGGAGGTTGGAAGTCTAAGAACGAAGTGTCGGCAGGGGTGGTTTCTCTGGACAAAGCCTCTCTCTTTGACTTGTAGATGGACATCTTCCTTCTTTGTCCTCACATGGCCTTCCTTCTCTACCTGTCTGCCTCCTAATCTCTTCTAAGGACACCAGCCATATTGTATTAGGGCCACACTATGACCTCATTTTACCTTAACTAGCTCTATAAAGACCCACTCCCATGACACCTAAGGTACTGGGGATTAGGTCTTCAACGTACGGATTTGGGGTAGGGGGAACATTTCAGTCCATAGTAGTTCATTTAGTTAAAACTTGGTGTTAACAGTGGCACTCCAGTTCCCTGGGCCAGGCCCTCAGTGATATGACACCTGTGAGTCCTCAGAGCTGTGGGCTACCACAGGGTAAGGGAGGGCTGGGCCAGGTGAGTAGCTGTTAGGGCAGCTTAATTCCTTGTCCCTGTTAGGTAAAGTTGTCCCACTGTTTTCTTATATCATTGCAAAGGATTATATGGTACACCCCATATGGGAGACCAGTGTCCTGAAACAGTTTCTCAAAGAATGGGCCAGAGACGCCTACCTTAGAATCAAGGCAGGAGATTAGGGAGTGGGGCTCTAAAAATGCAGGTGTCTAGAGCCACCCTACCTGTAAAGAACCTGGGTAAGGCCTGGGATTTGGCATTTGTGCTCAGCCTCCCTAGTGATTTTCTGCAGTATTTAGTCACAGCCAGCTCATACCTCAGGTCATTGGGGACCATTAGGGTGTTGAGTAGGAGGAGCCCACTCAGAATTTTATGGTTTTCTGAATAAAGTATTCTTCTTATGAGCTCTACAGCAGCCTGAAAATGGCTGCAAAAACTTTTATCTCTTGAGGACTTTTAATTACCACAGGAGAAAAAAGATGTAGACAACTAAAACTAAGCTGGAAGAAACTTCAGGGTTTTAAATAGGTGGCAGTGACTGGGACCCTTTGTGTCAGGCAGAGCCACTTCCTACTGCCTCATCACCCACAGGGACAAGGGGTTTGAAATTTCATATGTATGTGTATTAAACTGTTCATTGTGAGCAATTCCAAAACGTACAGAGATACAGAACATAGGGTTTTTGAACCCTCAACAGTGATCTCATTTTTTCTCAACCACCTCCACACATGCACTGTTGTGAAGCAAATCCCAGATGTAGCATTTCATCTCATTTGCAAATGCTTCAGTATATATTCCAAGAGATAGGAATTCTTTTTTTTTTTTTAATTTTTTTTTAAACATTTATTTATTTTTGAGAGACATAGAGACAGAGCGTGAGCAGGGGAAGAGCAGAGAGACAGGGAGACACAGAATCTGAAGCAGGCTGCAGGCTCTGAGCTGTCCACACAGAGCCCGACACGGGTCTCGAACTCACAGACTGTGAGATCTGACCTGAGCCAAAGTTGGCCGCCCAACCGACTGAGCCACCCAGGCGCCCCAGGAGTTCTTTTTAAGAACATAAATAATGTTGCAATTTTGTTCTTTTTTTCTGGTCCTGAAGTGGAAATGGTTTTGCACTTTCAAGGTCTTTCACTATGTTCCATAAGCTGTTTTCTTTCAGATCCTAAATATGTAGGAAGTATAAAATTATTAAGTAATTGAAGCTAAAAATTTGGAATACTATATATTTTCTAAATAAAGCCCAGCAATTTGTAGTAGTCTGAAGCATTCTAGTTAAAGTACTAGAATGATAATTTCTGGGGGCTGACTTGCCTGGAAGAGCAAGTCACCTTTTAAATTTTTTTTTTTAACGTTTATTTATTTTTGAGACATAGAGACAGAGTGTGATCAGGAGAAGGGCAGAGAGAGAGGGAGACACAGAATCCGAAGCAGGCTCCAGGCTCTGAGCTGTCAGCACAGAGCCCTACGTGGAGCTCGAACTCACAGACAGCGAGATCTTGACCTGAGCCAAAGTTGGCCGCTTAACCAACTGAGCCACCCAGGTGCCCCGCAAGTCACCTTTTAAAAGCCCTGCCTGAGGATGTGTGCTTTCCAGGCCACCTCTCCATGAAGTCTATTGGAAGTTTTCTTCCAGGAGTGTAGGACTCTGGGCAAAACCTTCCTCTGGGCGGACAGACACAGGGATTTCCAAGGTAAGTACTTTTGGAAAGATGCATTTTACTTTGAAGTGGATGCAGGTGGGTAAACTTGCCATGGATCATAGCAGTGAGGAGCTACTGAAACATAACCTGCATTCAAGGACTTACAACAGATCTGTTTTAAACATTTTTTAAAATAATATTTTATTTATTTTTGAGAGAGCACCAACAGGGGAGGGGCAGAGAGAAAGGGGGACACAGAATCCAAAGTGGGCTCTGCGCTGAGAGCAGTGAGCCCGATGTAGGGCTTGAACCCGTGAACTGTGAGATCAAGACCTGAGCCAAAGTCGGACACTCAACTGACTGAACCACCCAGGTGCCCTTTGAACATTTTTAATTCCTTTTCCCTTATGTTCATAAAAAGTTTTCAGGGGAATACTCCATTTTTACTCTTTTTGAATAATTTCAAACTTACAAAATATTGCAAAAATTAAAACCGTACAAAGAGCACACACACAGAGAAAACTTCTTCCCACTAATTTGAAGCCCTTTACCCTGAAACACATCAGTGTATATTTCCTAAGCATAACGATATTCTCTTATGTACCCACAGGACAATTAACCAACTTCTGGCCTTTTATAGGAAGTTTACTGACCCCTGCCTTACGGAATTCATTGTACATGTATTAATGTGCGAGAATTTTTCTCACAGTTCATGATAACAAAGACCCTGTAATCAGCATTATGAGATTGGGCTCACAGCCTGTACTCCATTTGTTCAGTGGAATAGTATACACCTGTCAAACCCACTCTCCAAAGCAACCTGTGATTGTGGATGCATCTTAGTGATAATAAAGCAGTGAAAAAAATAAGTAGGACAATTATATACAGCATGCTTTCTCTTTAATAATGATTAAATTTAAAACGTGCCTTTTAAGAATATGTATAGATGAGATGCAACTTACAAAAGAAAGTGGGGGATCAGTGTATCAGACTGAATGATGTCTCTTGTGGATCACATGCAAGTCCCCAGCTTTTGTTGTAGACAGTAGTTTCTCTCCTGTTAACGGCACTATTAAACATAACTAAGTTGAAAGATGTCAGGGTCTAAGAACTATTATGCATCTGAGGTCCAACTTCCTGTGGATTTCAACATTACTTTGAAGTTAAGTCTTAGGGATTAACTGTTGTCTCAAAATTGTTTCTCAGTGTTTGACTTATGGTAGTGGGTCAGCAGTTTGCTGAGATGGGACCTATGGATTAGAAACTGCTTCCTTCCCTGGGCAGGGCTTGCAGAGTTCTTCTGGGTAAATTTAGAAGTAAAAGAGGAAATTCCGTTGGGAAAAGGCTGAAAAGTTGATATGATATTATTTATTTTAATTTTTATTTAAATTCTAGTTAGTTAACATATATGATAAAATTGGTGTCAGGTAAAGAATTCAGTGATTCATCACTTACATATAACACCCAGGGCTTATCACAACAAGGGCCCACCTTAGATCTCATCATCCATCTAGCCCATCTCTACCTCCCTCCATTAATCCTCAGTTTGTTCTCTATTGTTAAGCATCTCTTATGGTTTGCTTTTCTCTCTGTCTTTTTTTCCCCCTTTGTTCATCTGTTTTGATATGATAAAAATTTAAAACTGAAGTTGCAAAGAAAAAAGTGGCAAGAAAAGCATAGAAAGGCAAGTAGCCTGAGCTGGGAAAAATGTTGCAGCAACTTTCACATAGTTTTAATGTCTTAATGTCAGTGCTGTAGTGAGCTGCCTGTATACATAGATGAGGAAAATGCCAACATTTTAAAGGATGAAATAACAGGAAAATAAATCAAACTGGCAAGTCATACAAGGAAAAAGAAAAATATCCCACTAGGTAACTGTATAGGAATATGTTCAACCTTAGTAAGAGTAACAGGAATGCATATTAAAAGAACATTTAGATACAGTTCCACTTACTAGATTGTAAAAATGAAAACAATCCCTGGATGCTGCGTGGAAGCTCCATGCTGCGTCATCTCTGGGACCCTTGGGAGGGCACTTGCCTGAATCCACCTGCAACTTTTTTTTCGCAAGTTGAGATATAATTGACATATAACATTGTATTAGTTTCCGGTGTACAACATAATGATTTAATATATAGATACAGTGAAATGATTACTTATGACAATAAGTTTAGGTAACATCCATCGCTTCACATAGTTACGGAAAACCTTTTTTCCTATGATGAGAACTTTTAAGGTTTACTCTCTTAGGAACCTTCATATATGCAATACATTATTAACTGTACTCACCATGCTGTGTATTACATTCCCAGGATTTATTTATTTTATAACTGGAAGATAGTACCACCTGACCACCTTTACCTGTGGCTGTCAGGGATGGGGGGACGGGTAGGTGGGAAGATGGGTGAAATAAGTGAAGGGGATTAAGAGCACCCTTATCATGATGAGCACTGAGTAATGTATACAACTACCGAATCATTATATTGTACTCCTGAAACTAGTGTAACACTGTTATATTCCTCAGTGACAGCATGAGGCCACCAGTTCTCTATTGTTAACAATTTGGTTTTTTATCTCTTTTTTTCTTTGTTCATACGTTTTGTTTCTTAAATTCCACATGAGTGAAATCATATGGTATTTGTCGTTCTCTTATGTCACTTAGCATTATCCTCTCTAGCTCCACCCATTTTGTTGCAAATGGCAAGATTCTATTCTTTTTTTATGACTAACATTCCATTGTACATATATAGCACAGGTAGTGCCGTCTCTTATGGGTTGATGCTCCCCCAACACACACCAGAGACTGCCACTGTGGGGTGTATTCTGCTACCCAGCTGGACATATTCTTGTCTTCCTTTGATGTTTCTTAAACATGTACTGGTTTCTGTGTAAAAGATAAAGGACCACCACATTCACATGAAGAAACATTCAGTAATTAATAGAACATGCCATCTCTCTGGATCCCAGACCATGGAGGAAAACAACCAGCCCAGCAAGGAGAGTCTTGCTTAATCTGAATGTCTGTCAGATGGCAGTGTATCAGGTTCTGCGAGGCTTACCTGTGTGCCTTGCATTTGACTGGGGGGCCATTTCTTTCTTCTTTTAAGTATTTATTTATTTGGGGGGAGAGAGAGAGAATGTGTGTGTGTGCATGCATGCTCATGCAGGGGGTGGGGGAAGAGAAAGAGACAGTGAGAGAGAGAGAGAGAGAGAGAGAGGGAGAGAGAATCCTAAGCAGGCTCCACAGTGTCGGCACAGAGCCTGATGTGGGGCTTGAACTCATAAATTGTGAGATCATGACCTAGCTTCATGAACCGTGGGATCATGACGTGATCTGAGCTGAAATCAAGAGTTGGATGCTTAACCAACTGAGCCACCCAGGTGCCCCTGGGGGACTGTTTCTAGTGTTTCCACTTTCCAAAGGGACCCACATGGGGCCATGGGAGGGAGAGCACTGTACAGGAATGTACAGTGTTAGAGCGCTGAGGAAGGGCAACTGCTGGCTGTCAGGAGGGCCCTTAACTTTACCTCAAGGATTGAGACTTTACTTTGTGGAATTCTGGACCCATTCTGCTTTTTATTGATTGATTATTTTAGCATCGGAGTAGTTTCTCCATACAAATCTCAAGAAGTGTACCAGTACATAAGATAGCTAAAAGCAGGGCTCCTTTCCCTTGCCATCATGGGATACTCCAGGGTTTTACAGAACATGGTCTGAAAATCACAGCTGCAGGTAGCAGTAGCCAGTACAGATGTAAAATCAGGAAAGTAACACGATCAGAGTCGTGCTTTTTGCACAGTTAAAAGAAGTTAAAAAGGAGGGTGGCAGAGGTGAGTGCAGGTTTGGAGTGCTCCATATTAGGGAGGGGCTGGATAGACAGGGGGGCAGTAGTAGGAAACCTGCAGTGGGGACAGGGGCACTCTCAGGAGGCTGATAGACAGCTCTCTCTTAAGAAGACCACACCTCCGGGCAGCTTGACTCCCAGGGGGCTGGAGAGCAGTGCCCTGGAGGGAGGGGTCCAGAGAGTCAAGATTTCCAAGCCGACTCCATCTCAAGACTTCACCTTATTGTGATTTTTTTTTTAATGTTTATTTATTTTAGAGAGAAAGAGAGACAGAGTTCGAGCAGGGGAGGGGCTGAGAGAGAGGGAGACACAGAATCTGTAGTAGACTCCAGGCTCCCAGATATCAGCACAGGGCCGGATATGGGGCTCGAAACCATGGACAGCGAGATCATGACCTGAGCCAAAGTCGGATGCTTAAATGACTGAGCCGCCCAGCCGCCCCTGTTGTGATTCTCAAGCAAACTTGATTTTGTTTCTCTGTTGATGCAGCAGTTCTTTTGAGGTGATAGTAAAAGAGACTAGTGCTGCATTTGAGAATGGAGTCTGAAGTTTTTGTTCATTAAAACAGTTGAGTTTCTTCAGTACTCAAGCTTGGCTAGAAAATGATGTTTGTTTTTTAATTATGAACTTTTTGCTTGGTGATCACAGCAGCCCGTTCCCCACCCTTCCATATCTCCCCTTAATCTGGAGAAATAAGATAGAGTCCATGCTAGTTGGCGATAACAGAAAAACCCATTATTTTATTTTTAATTTTTTATCTTCCAAAGTTTTTATTTAAATTCCAGTTAGCATACAGGATAAATTTATTTTCACGTGTGGAATTTGGTGATTCAACACTTAAATACAACATATGGTGCTCATCACAAGTGTCGTCCTTAATCCGCATCACCTATTTTCACCCATCTCCTACCCACCTCCTCTGGGCAACCATCAGTTTGTTCTCTATGGTTAAGAGAGTCTATTTCCTGGTTTGCTCTCTTCCCCCGCCCTGCTGTGTTTCTTTGTGTTTTTTTCCTTGAATTCCACATTTGAGTGAAATCATGGTATTTTTCTTTCTCTGACTTATTTCACTTAGCATAATTCTGGCTCCATATAAGTTGTTGCAAATGGCAAGACTTCATTGTTTTTGATGGCTGAGTAAATGGACATTTGGGCTCTTTCGATAATTTGGCTGTTGTTCATGCTGCTATAAACATTGGGATGCATGTATCCCTTCGAATTAGTATTTTTGTATCCTAGTAAGGCGTATTATTTTAAAATGTGGGAGAGAAAGGCAAGGTTCAGTAAAGTATGCTTCTTTTCTTTACATGATTTATTTTACACGTGAATGGATTGCATAAAAATATTGGGCATTTCTACTTTTCTGAGAAGTACCTTTATTTGCATATAGAAGAGGAAGAAAAATCAGTGTTCATCTTTTGTTAGCAGAATCATTTCAGTTTCTTGTTTGGTTATGCTGTGGAGTTTGGCAAGCAGAATATTTTAAATTTATAAAATAAAAATTTAGAAATACTGGGAAGACTCCTCTTGGTGGTCATGTTGACTCAGGGTGGAATCAACACATGCATGGCACTCTCACTGTGGGTGCCACAAGCAGGACTCTTGAATGGGCACCAAAGTGATCAGTTCTGCATTATCCTGTCTGTGGTTTCACTATGTTTTGTAACCTTGGTATTAAGCTACTGTGGCAGTTTCTATTTTAAACAAAGATCATTCCTTTCAGTGCCTGTGTAGAGCTGCTACTTGCTGGCTCTTGGATAGCACACACCTTCACTTGGCTTGTCTGTCGCTGGGCCATACTCCTGCAGATGTCCCCAGAGGGAGGCTCTGGATCTCAGTCTATGCTAGACTCTGTCTCCATGTGTGCATGGTGGTGCCGCCTCCCCCACCTCTCAACATATCCCCAAGTCCCCAGCTTCTGGCCTCTGAGTTGGTGTGCCTCATTCCTTCCTTAGGGCATCCAGGTGCTGGGTGTTGCTCTACATACCACTGCCTACCCCTCCAGAGCTTCGGGGTCAATTTTTGACCTGTTTGTGAGCTGGGTTAGCTGCCACCCTATCTTACAGACAGTAAGAACCAACCCAGTTTGGTTCCTGGCCCTTGGATGCTTACTGTTTCTTAATAGGCATGTACCTAATATAACAGTTTTTCCCCCTAAAGTTTATTTATTTATTTTGAGAGAGATTGACAGAGAGAGAACAAGAGTAGAAGAGGGCAGAGAGAGGAGAGAGACAGATTCCCAAGCAGGCTCCGCACTGTCTGTGAGATCATGACCTGAGTTGAAATCAAGAGCCAAACTCTCAACCGACTGAGCCACCCAGGCACCCCCTCCTCCAGTGTAACAGTTTTACTTTCATTTCTTTTTTTTCTTTTTTTTTAATGTTTATTTATTTTTGAGAGAGAGAGAGAAAGAGACAGAAACGGGAGCCAGGAAGGGGCAGAGAGAGAGGGAGACAGAATCTGAAGCAGGCTCCAGGCTCCGAGCTGTCAGCACAGACCCTGTCGTGGGGCTCGAACTCACAAACTGTGGGATCGTGACTTGAGCCGAAGTTGGATGCTTTAAACAACTGAGCTACCCAGGCACCTCTACTTTCATTTCTGTTTTTGTGGACAGTAGTTTATCTAGGTAAGTCCTTGTCTTAGTAAAAGTTACAGATCTGTGAAACTGTGTGTTGAGTTCCTTTGTGAGTATGGGAGACCTAGTGGAGTTAAGTGTTTGATTTACTAAAGATTTAAATTTAGAGTCTATATTAGAAACAGAAGTAACCAGAACCAGTTTGCTTACTGTTTATGTTTTGAGCTGTTTCTTTAGTATTTTAAACCAGCCTTCTAAATGAGTCACCTTAAGCTGATGTCCATCGTCCCTGGGTACAACATTTATTTCCTTTTGCTCTTCATTTTTATTCTTTTACTGTGGTAGATGACTGTCCTTCTTCCAAATAAATACATGCAAATGATTTCACCCAAAAGTGTTTTTAGATGTTTTCTGTTGCCAGAACAGTGTTAGAGGAATGGCAATAGAACAGATATACATCTCTATGGTGACAGAAGTTTATCTTCTAATCTGCTAAAACATAAGGCCCCCCTCCCTGGCCTGAGCCCTGCTCTGGGCGCCTGGGCTGGCCCCAGCAGTCAGTGCAGACCAAAGTTGTCCAGGCCCAGAGGAGGCCACGTGTGGAGACCTTAAGTCAGCTCTGGAACACTGCCCTGTGAGCCCGGTGGTCACCCTGAGGTGTTGTTGGGGGTCTAAACCAGGCCTGGACTCTTCAGGAACAGATGCCTCCATGTTGTGCTCTCAGGGTAACTTGGCAGGGGTGTCTGGACTGTGGATTCCCTCAGGCACCTGTTGTCTGCAGCCCCTTGCCACCTGCCCATCTTTATGCTTCACCTGACATGTCCGTGTCTGAAGGCAACTGTCTTATCTTACTCCTTTGTTTTGTGCCTGTGGCAAGTTTTTGACAGTATCTCATTTTCCTAGGGATACTGGCTTATTGCAGATACACTCATACTAGCACGTGCATACACACGCACACCACACACTTTTTTTTTTCTTTCCCTTTTCGTCTCTTGGCACCACCATGCTGCCAGTTGAAAATCAGTCTCCCTGCTTCAATTTTTGTGAATTCTTTGCAGCCTAAGTATTCCTTTTTTTTTAAAGACCATTGGGTTGTATAAGGACTTATTGTCTATTGTTACCTTTATTACAAGGTTCCATTAGGAACTGCCAGCAAACAGGGAGCTTCCCTTTCTTCCCTCCCACCTACCACCATGCTACCCAGAAGTAGGAAAGACTATTAAATCATACTTATTTTTACAAAAAAAGGCTCTCTTATTCACTGTTCTTTGCTTCAAAAGTGTGTGGTAACTATTACATTTTATAGAAACCATCTTGCCTTTTTGTTTGGCTGCTTACTGTGGCCCTGTCCCCTGTTCCCATGCTTCCCACCTGCCCCTGGGCAGCTCTTTTCTGGGGTTCTGGCTTTTGCTAGCCTCTCTCCTGCCCCTCAGGCCTAAGCTGCTTTCTAACATCCAACACTCACCCTTGTGAAACTCATTTTATTGACTTCTCTGTTTGCTTCTGGCCTTTACCCAAGTGGACACAATGCCTGGTGCCGGGGTGAGTAGCTCTGTGCCTGCTCTGTCCATGGAGTCTCTAAGCCTTGCTCTGCTCATCTGTCAGAGTGTGATGGCTCCACCTTAAGGGTGGCTTCGAGGACAACTTGTTGAGAAAATGTCAGGGTGAATCTGAGCCTGAGGGGCAAACATTGCCAGGTGAAGGAGAAAGAAGGTCAGCAACCCTGGGCCTTAGCATATCAGGCGAGTACTCCCCTTCCAGTGGGCAACTGTGAGGTACTTCTGCCCAGTGCTGGGAACTCCGGTCTTCTGACTACTTGCAATTGCTTGACTCCTGCCTAGGGTCCTCTGATACTCACCTGTGATGGCCACCTGAGGTGCATGGGACATTATCCTTGGGCTCTAAGTCCAGGCAGGAGATGAAAGGAGGAGATGCCCCTAGTTCCCTCTGTTCAGGAGCTACACTCTCCACTATGCTCCGTTCAGGAGCATTATCCAGGCTGCTGGCTCTGTGTGAGGGGATTTATGCATGCCACTATGGTGGTCTGTGTCACAGCAGGAGAGGGGAGTCTGCATTTAGATACCTCTTATGGAGCCAGATGCCAGCAGGATTTTGAAGACCCTCCCCTGCACAGACCTGAGCCTCCATTCTGCATGGTCTGCTCCTGGCCTTGAGCAACCTTGGCCTTTAGGTTGTTTGACTCCCACCTGAGGGCCCCTGCATCCTGGGAGTGCCTCACTCAAGGGCAGGGAATGTGGGGCACGGAAGGAGGAAGTAGCCTAGCTGGGCTGGGAGTGTTCTAGTGTGTCACAGCACAGCCTTCCTTCCTCTCGCCTGTTCCTCCAGCTGAAGCTCATAGGCATGTGGTCCACATGCCAGTGTCACGCCATAGGGACCCTGCTGAGCACTCAGGGTCTTCCCCAGACACAGGCTGAGTAAAGGAATGAGCTGAGTATGTGGGGCACACAGCATAGTGTTCAGGGCTCCCTAATTCATAGCGTTGGCCAACTCTCATGCACTAGTGGTGAAAATGCTGAGCAGCTATCCAGCTGAGCCAAGGGGACCCCTGCAGTTGATTCAGGGGTACTCGAACAGTCACTAGAAGAGCAACAAACATATTTAGTACGTCCTTTGGAATGTTTAAAAGCTCTTAAATTTACAAAATCAGTTGATGGTTAAAATGGCAGTTTTAGGGCGCCTGGGTGGCTCAGTCGGTTGAGCGGCCGACTTCGGCTCAGGTCATGATCTCTCGGTCCGTGAGTTCGAGTCCCGCATCAGGCTGTGCTGACGGCTCAGAGCCTGGAGCCTGCTTCGGATTCTGTGTCTCCCTCTCTCTCTGTCCCTCCCCCACTCATGCTCTGGCTCTCTCTGTCTCAAAAATAAATAAATATTTTTAAAAAATTTAAAAAAAATGGCAGTTTTATAACTTGACAAGCTGGAAACTTGGAGACAAACTTGAGGGGTGGAACTGCTGCTCTAGGAGATTCAGTCAAGGAGGGAAAGCCTGGCTTGACATTATTTGTTGATGGAATGAGGGAGAGTATGTTATTTGCAGTCAGTTCTCTGTGATGGGAGGTCGGTGCTCTCACACCAGAAGTGCCTCTGCTAGCCCTTTGAGACTGAGACTCAAGCTTGTTTTATTCCCAGCCATCTGCTTTTTCTTCGTTGAGCATGTATTGTTTCATGATCAAAAAACACCAGCACATGGTGGATTTTAGCAACCAGTTGGTGCAAGGGCATAGCGACCCTGTCTGGGTAATTCTGCTCAACTCATTCTAGCTCCGTGTTAGTTTTCTTAGCTGCTACAACAAATACAGCAGACCAGGTGGCTTAAGGGACAGAAATATATTGTTTTACAGTTCTGGAGGCTGGAAGTTTGAGATCAAGGTGTTTTCCAAGGTCTCTCTCCTAGGCTTGCAGAAGGCCACCTTCTATCTTGTATTCCCACGTGATCTTCCCTCTGTGCTTGTGGTCACAGGCCACCCTGCTGTGACCATGCCCCAACTGGTGTGCATCTCTGTATGTGAGCTGTATATGAGCTGAGTTGGTGGAGACAGAAATGTGATTGAGTTATTAAACTGTAAACTCCCACCTGGCAGCACTGTCGGGTTTGAAAACTGTTCCAGATATGTTATTTTCATTACACTTTTGGGCATTGGCATTGTGAGGGCTGGTTACAAAGTCTTTATTACTCCTTCCAGTGCTCTGTCCCATGGGCCTTGCAGTAGTCAGGCAGATGACGTGCCATTGTCCTGGGGCAATGACACCCAGACTTTGTAGGGGCTGGCAGCAGCATGAGCAGTGAGCAAGGAAAGGGACCAGAGGTCATGAGGTGGATGTCATGCTAGGAGACCCTAGTGGGCCTAAGGGGATGAGGCAGGAAGAGGCAAATTCTTGTGGCCTGGGGCAGCTAGAGTAGTTACAGGGAGCATGGACTTCATTTCTAGAGTTGTGTGATGCCCATAATGAGCACAGGGTTTGCTGGTGGCAGTTAGAGATGGAGAAACGTAAATAGATTTCAAAGAAATCTTGGGGGGTGCCTGGGTGGCTCAGTCAGTTAAGCCTCTGACTTCAGCTCAGGTTGTGATCCTGTGGTTCGTGGATTCAAGCCCTACATTGGGCTCTGTGCTGACAGCTCAGAGCCTGGAGCCTGCTTCAGATTTTGTGTCTCCCTCTCTCTCTGTCCCTGCCCTGCTCATACTCTCTCTCTCAAAAATAAACAAACATAAAAAAATAATAATAAAAGTTCTTGGAGGTGGAACTGTGAGATGTCAAAGAATAAGTCAGGACAGAGACTTCGGAGACTTGGACCCAAAGCTGCCTATTCCAAGTTTCCTTAATGTAGTTGAGGCAGAGGCCATGCAGATACACTTTTGTGGAAGATGCACAGGATGGAGAGACATGGGAGTGTTCGTGGGGGCCTGGGGTTGTGTGTGTGTGTGTATGTGTGTTCATGGCAGGGCTCTGCATGGCAGGGTGTTTGTTGAGGGGTGTTTATGGCTGTGAAAAACATGAAAATGTGACAAATAGGAAAGAATAGCAGTGAGGGATAACAGGGCCTTGGCCAGTGGTCCACACAAAACTAAAAAGGTGCTGCGGAAAAATGTTCAACAGTTTGAACATTTTTATGGAAGTCGGAAGAAAGAAGCGGTTTACAAAACAGCTTGTATCATATTCTCTTCTTTCTGTGGGAAGTGGGGGCATTATGGGCTTTTTTCTCTTTTCCATATTTTCTGATTTATGTACAGTAGATGTTGCCCTATTTTTTTGGCTCTTGATTTTGTTGTTGTTATAACATCAAATTTACCATTTTGACCATTTTTAAGTGTGTAGTCAGTGGCATTGAGTGCATTCATGCTATTGTTCAGCCATCACCATCAACCTTTCTGGAACTTTTCCTGTCTTCCTAGACCTATAAAACACTATACCTATTAAACCTATTATACCTATTAAACACTAACTCCCCATTCCTACCTCCTTCCAACCCCTGACAACCGCTGTCCTACTTTCTCTCTATGACTTTGACTACTCTAGATACCTAACATAAGTCGAAACATACATTCTTTGTCCTTTCGTGACTGGTTGATTTCACTTAACATGATGTCCTCAAGGTTCATTCGTGTTGTAGCATATGTGAGAATTTCCCTCCTTTTTGAGGGTGAGTAATATCTCATTGTGTGTATGCACCATACAAATATTGCTGTTTTTATATCCTTTAATACTGATTTGAGTAGAGCATTTATGGTTTTCCTTGAATGTGACCTAAGTGTGTCACTGAGTATGTCTGCAACCTTTTTGTACCACCTCTTCTTCCTTCGAGGGTGGTCTTGGGCTCTCTTGGACAGAGGTGGAGGATGAAGAAGGGTTCTATGGGTGCTGGGCAGGAGGCCAAGACGACTGGTCACATGGGCAGTATGGCTATCCCAGGGTAGTTAGCCTGACCTGTTTTCTCACTGACCAATTGCACAGATGGCATAGGGGCATGGAGGGAATACAGAAGCCCTCAAGCCTTTCTTGGCACAGCCTGGGCTTGGGCCATGCAAAGGGTCAAAAGCAGGACTCAGCTGAATTCATAGGAGACATGTCTAACAGCCTGGAGCCTTGGAAGATGTTCTGGGAATTCCTACTCTGGCTCTGCAGGGCAGTGGCCAGTGTGAGAACCAGGGTTCGCTACTTGGTGCTTTGCTATCCTGGACTTCTTCTTTCATAAGTATGCAGAAGAGGAAGTCATGATGATAGAAGGAAGTTGATGATGAAAGTTAAAAGGCCATCTTCCTTGTTTACAAAAGGACCAGATATTTTGAAAAATTATCTGCTACATTTTAAATTTATGGTTAGAAACATGCAGAATAGATCTGTTGTTGAAAGGACTTTTGCGTAAATGCTAGTTAGACCCAGTAGGTCCTGGTATTTAGTTCCTCTGTGTTCTGGCTGATTTCCTGTCAGGGGCAGAATTGTTGCTGTCAGTGCACTTGTGGATTTACTTCTCCTTTCAGTCCTGTTGGTGTTGCCTTGGTGTAGTGTGAAGCTCTCCTTAGATGCCTCTATTGAGCATTGTTCTGTCTCCTTGGTGAATGACCTTCTGTGATCACTCAGTGCATCTCCTTAGCCCTGGGAATTTCCTTGCTCTGAAGTTTACCTCTCACATAGCCATTCTGGCTTCCTTGGGATTGGTGCTTGCATGGTTTATCTTTTCCTCTTTTACTTTCAACTTATGTCATTATAGTTGAGGTGAGCTTCTTGTAGCTGGCATATAGTTGAGTCAGGATGTTTTCATCCTGACAGTCTCCGGTGTTTAGTGTGTTTAGACTGTTAGTGATCAGTGTAATTACTGATATGTTTGGATATAGGTCTAACATTTTATTATTTCATTCTTTTTAAATTCTTGCCCCACACACACTTACATAGTTTTATATGTATATACGTGTGGCTTATAAACAATAGAAATTTATTTCTCACAGTTCTGGAGGCTTAAAAGTCTAAGATCAGGGTGTCAGCATGTCAGCATGGTTTTGTCTGGTGAGGGTCTGATTTTTAATAAGAAATATATATTTGGGGGCACCTGGGTGGCTCAGTCGGTTAAGTGTCTGGCTTTTGACTTCAGTTCATGTCATGATCTCACAGTTCATTGTTTGAGCCCCACATTGGGCTCTGCCCTGACAGTGCTTGGGATTCTCTCTCTCCCTCTCTACCCCTCCCCTGCTCATATGCACTCTATCTCTCTCTCAAAATGAATTAAAAAAATAAAGAAATATATAAATTTGGTCTTCATGCATTTCTGACAGAGAGCTCCTAAAATCCTTGTAGTTCCCTAAGTGGGAAAGAAGATAAAGGTGTCTTGATATTCATAACAAACCCCTTTCAACCACACCTGAGTTTATGTTAATGAGGTAACTTTTGGAAAGTCCCATAAAAATGGGAACTGGTTGCCAGGAGACCCACCTACACGATTGGAGGGTTGGAACTTTCAGTCCCACCTCCCTGACCTTGGAGGTTGAATCCTTTGCCAGTGGCCAGTTATTTAATCAGTTATGCCTATGTAAGGAAGCCCACAAGGACAGGGTTCTGAGAATTTCTGGATTGATGAAATATGTGAACATTTGGGAGGAGTATGGAACATTCAGAGAGGGCATAGAAGTTCAGCACCCTTTTCCATAATTTGCCCTAAGCCTCTCTTCCATCTGGCTGTTTCTGAGTTATATCTTTTATAATAAACTGGTAATCTAGTAAGTAAAACACTTTCCTCAGATCTGTGAGCCATTCTGGCAAATTAATTGAACACAAGGAGGGGGTTTTGGGAATCTCTGATTTCAGTCAGAAGGACAAGTGACAACCTGGACTTTTGATTGATGTCTGAAGTGGAGCAGGGGGCAGTCTTGTAGGATTGAGTTCTTAACTTGTGGGATCCGATGCTATCTGCAGGTAGATAGTATCAGATTGAATCATAGGACACCCAGCTGGGTCCAAGAATTGGTTGGTGGTGTAGGGGAAAAAACCCATGCTTTGGAATTGGTCATAGAATTAGAGGACCGTTTTCTGGGTTGCAGACTCCAGCTTCTCATTGTGTCCTCAAATAGCAGAAAGAGGATCCCTATTTTTTTCCTTGCTCTGCTTCCTTTTCCTGCCTTCTATTAGGTTATCTGAACATTTTTAGTATTCCATATTAATTTATCATATATGATCTTTTTATAAGTTATATTGCTTTTCTTAATTTTTTATTGGTGGTTCTAGGGATTGTAAAGCACACACTTAACATTTCAGTTTACTTAGAATCAATATATCACTACTTCAAATGGATTGTGGAAATCTTACACCATGTGGGTCCTTTTCCCTTCTCTCCTTATGTCATAGTTCTCTTACATGTCATGTTTATAGTCACCGAAACCCTATTAGTGTTTTAATTTTTTACCTTCAACCACTAAACATCTTTTAAAGAGCTTCAGAGGAAATAGTCTATTCTCTTGCTCACTGTTTAACCTTTGGATTGCTTTTTTCTATGTGTCCCAGGTTTCCTTCTGGTATCACTTCCCTTTTATCTAAAGAGCTTTCATTAGCCTGTTGTCTATGAATCCTCTTACTTTTCCTTTATCTGAGAATGTTCTTATTCCACCTTCATCTTTTTTGTTGTTAATTTTTTCCAATGTTTATTTTTGAGAGAGAGCGCATGAACATGAGCGAGGGAGGGGCAGAGAGCAAGGGGGACAAAGGATCTAAAGCAGACTCTGCACTGACAACAGCAAGTCTGATGCAGGGCTTGAATTCACAGTGAGATCATGACTTGAGCCGAAGTTTGACGCTAAACTGGCTGAGCCACCCAGGCACCCCTTCACCTTCATTCTTGAAGAATATTTCACTTGATGTGGGAATCTGTGTTGACAGTTCTTTTCTTTCAGACTTTAAAAAGTGTCATTCTACTTCCTAAGGTCTCCTTGGTTTCTGAGGAGAAATCCACAGACATTTAAATTGTCGTTAGGTAATGCATTTTTTTCTCTGTTTTAAAGATATTTTTTTCACCAGTAAATTTTTTTTTGAATATAGTTTACACCCAATATGTCACATTAGTTTCAGGCGTACAACATAAGTGATTTGACTTGTTTATACATTATACTGTGTTTACCACAAGCGCAGCTATCCTGACACGTCCCTATTACAATACCATTGACTATATTCCTTGTGTCTTGTATTCCTATGACTTATTCATTCAAGATATTTTTTTTTCCTTTGCTTTAGTCTATAACTGTTTGATGATGATGAGTCTGGTATGGATTTCTTTAGGTTTATCCTGTTTGAGATCCATTAAGCTCCTTGAATTCATACACGAGTGTTCTGCCAAATGTGCAAAGTTTTCCGTCATTGTTTTCAGCTATTTTTTCACCCACTTTCAGCACTCCTTGCACTCATGACACAGATGTTAGACCACTTCTCTCATCCCAAAGTTCCCCTCAGGATTTTCACTTTTTTTCCAACCTTTTTTCAGTTGTTCAGATTAGATAATTTCTGTTGTTCATTGAATCTTTGTTTTGCTCTTGAGCTCATGTGGGGGCTTTAAAATTTTTCAGACAGTATTTTTAGTTCTAAAATTTCTAGAATTTTCATTTGGTTCTTTATGTAAAGGTGTCTTTTTTTTTTTTTCCCTCTGACATCTGATTTTTTTCTTTTAGTTTGGGAGTGTTGTCATTATTTGTTAGGGCATTTTTTTAGTAGTTGCTTTAAGCTCTGATACATAATTATAATATCTGTGTTATTTCATTTTTGGTATCTTTTAGTCTTTTCGTATAAGAGTTATGACTTTTCTGGTTCTTTGTGTACTGAGTAGTTTGAACTGCAAGTGGACGTTTTGGATATTATGAAATGAGACTCTGGGTCTTAAGTCCTAGGGAAATGCTAACTTTTAATTTTAGCAGGCAAAGAACCTGGTTCAATTTAGGATGTGGTTTTGACTTGCCTTCTCTGGTGTGTGATTCAGTGTCAGCTCTGTTCTCAGAGCCCATGCAGTGCCATTTGGATTTGTCCCATGAGTATTGCCTGTGGCCATCTGGGAGTTGACTGTGGTCTCAGGGATTGGGGTGTGAGAGGATGCATTTGTAGCTTGGGGGTGGGTCCAAGGTTCATGAGCAACTTTATAGGCTTGTTCTTCTGAGATTCTTCTTTTCCACATTATCTCTGAGGCTTTCCGGTACCCTGGGGTTCCCTTTTTGGTTCTTAAGCCAGCAGTTTGGGGGTTTGGTAACTTGCCCTACCATGTACTTCTATACCCACTCTTTGGGGCCCAGTGTTGGGAGGAGCTTCTTCCATTTAGTGTTCTCATCCAGCCAGTCTGCTGCTCTTTCCTTTTCACAATATATGTAGCTGCCCCATGTGTCCCTTCCGGGGTTGGAACTGCCCTATACGTCCCTTCTGGGGTCAGAGCTGCTTGGTTTGTCGCATCTGGGATTGCAACTACTTTTACTCCCCGTGGCCTATCCAGGTTCAGAACAGCATTCAGCTGGAGGCAGGCTGGAGTGTGCAGTCTCCTCCCCTGGAGCTGGCACAGATGTTTTAGATGATATCCACCTTCATTTCTGTGCTTCTCTGCCCTAGCCTTGGAGTTTATGCCCTTGGTCCTTTGCTAACAGCCCCCTCCCTGTTTCATGTTGGCTCTTGGCCCTCAGCTTAGTAGCCTCTACAGGCTGACTATGGAGGAAGGGCTCTGGCCTTTTCCATTTTCATCCTTAGTGTGTAATCTTGCTTACAGGACCCACCTGGGAAGGTCACCATGCTGGGAAGCACTGTTGCCACCTTGGAGAATGTGCTGGCTTCCTTGAGGGCAGACATAGTGTTGAAGAAACATTCCCTACTCTGGCCCTGTAAGGGGCTTATTAGACACTCCCAGGGAGCCCACTAGAGATGATGGCCCTAAGGTGGAAAGGGTGACAGGAAGCAACAGTATGTGCAGTGGTCCATGTGCCCTGTTCTGTGATACTCCTGGAAGCTAGAAGAGGCTACATCATGACTCTGTTGCTGACAAGCCCTAGAAGAGACGCCAGAACCTGGGGATTGGCCATGACCACCTTATCCATCCCCAGTGCCCTCAAGAGAGGGATCAGGGGAAGGGGGTCTGATTTCCACACCTGGGAATGATTGTCAGAGTATTTCCACCCTTCCTCATAGCACAGGTGGCTTTGTGTTTTGTTCTAGGCCAGGATGGCAGCCCAGGTGACACTGGAGGATGCGCTGTCCAATGTGGACCTCCTGGAAGAGCTGCCTCTACCCGACCAGCAGCCCTGCATCGAGCCCCCCCCATCCTCACTGCTCTACCAGGTGCGTGCCAAGTGGAAGTGGGGTGCATTGTCTGTGACACTGACCTCCACATGATGGTTTTTCTCTTCCTTTCAGCCAAATTTCAACACTAATTTTGAAGACAGAAATGCATTTGTCACTGGGATTGCAAGATACATTGAACAAGCGACTGTCCATTCTAGCATGGTAATTCCTTCTGCATGTCTTTGTTTTCCTTGGGAGAATAATACCTATAATGACAAATATACATTTTTTGGTGTTATCCTGATATGATATGTAGTAAGGAAAAAGAGAAGAAAGTGGATGAAAATGCCTTATGTTTTTAAAAAAAAAGCATTTGTGTTTCTTATTATGAAAATAATACATCTTCTTTCTGAAAATTTAGCATTTATAGCCCAGAGAAACCTTTGTCATCATTTTGAGGGAGTCCATTCTCTCTCCTTTTTATATTTTTATTATTTTTTTAATGTTTATTTATTTATTTTGAGAGAGAGTGTGTGCAAGTTGGGGAAGAGGCGCAGAGAGAGAGAGAGAGAGAGAGAGAGAGAGAGAGAGAGAGAGAATCCCAACCAGGGTCTGCACTGTCAGCACAGAGCCCAGGTGGGGCTCATACTCATGGACCGTAAGATCACTACCTGAGCCGAAATCAGGAGTCAGATGCTTAACCAATTGAGCCACCCAGGCATCCCTCTCTCCTTTTTATTTATACCTGTACTCACGAACACAGTTGTACCCTAACAAAAGTTATGTACTTTTGATTTTTATACACTAAATTATGATTTAGATTGCATGAATGAATTGCAGTATTATTATGTATTTTAATGATTTCATGAATTTTTCACTAAATATCTTTAAAATGTGCCAGATAAGGTAATTTTTAGTACTGTATATAATCCATTTTGTAAATGTCACAATTTAATTATTTTTGCATTTTTACTTAATTTCCCTTTTTTCTTTGTAATAGAAAATGCAGCGATAAATATCTTTCCAAATACATCATTATTTCCATTGGTAGATTTGTATAAGTAAAGTTACTGGGTTAAAGGTTGTAAGCATTTTTTAAAAAAATTTTTTTTAACGTTTGTTTATTTTTGAGAGACATAGAGACAGAGTATGAGCAGGGGAAGGGCACAGAGAGAGGGAGATACAGAATCTGAAGCAGGCTCCAGGCTCTGAGCTGTCAGCACAGAGACCGACGGGGAGCTCAAACTCACAGATCGTGAGAAAATGACCTGAGCCAAAGTCAGCTGCTTAACCAACTGAGCCACTCAGACTCACCGGTTGTAAACATTTTAAAGCATCTTAATATGATGAAATTGTAATTGATGTTTTTAGAACATCTCTGAACTTTTTACCATTTTTATCAAAGGAAACAATGTGAAAGGAGTAGACACTAAAGCAGTTCTAAAATGATGGCAGTCCTCTTTGCATGGATACCGTCTCTGATTTTGAGTGCTGCAGAAATACAGCTTTTCCCCCCCTGCACTGGGGATGGCAGAGCTGCCTCAATCTTAAGAGCCTTGAAGACCCTGTGCGAATCTGTGCTACTTCAGGTCTGCACTGCCTGCTAGCAGGTTGTTTAGGGTTGAGTGGAACTGAGGACTAGTGGCTATGGCAGGTGCCTTGGGCTATGCTGGCTCCTCGCCAGCCAACAGAAGCCGTGAGAGTGTTTGGGTTTTGGACGGTCATTATGACCACACTATTGCACTGAACATCACCAGCTTCTTAGCAGCTGTCTTGTGGCATGCAGGTCCTGGTGCTTGTCTGTTCTCAAACTGAGAGGATACTTTATGCCTCTGGATTTTAGCAACATGGCATCTCCTTTTTATGATTATTTTCCTGCTTGCCTTTGATTTTCCCTTTGTACTCTTGCAGAATGAAATGCTGGAGGAGGGCCAAGAGTATGCGGTCATGCTGTACACCTGGAGGAGCTGCTCTCGGGCCATCCCACAGGTGTCCCCATCCCAGCCAGGCCTCACTCCATCCCTACTGGCCATGCTCCCACCAGAAACCTCATTCCTACCCTTCTGGTTCCCCCATCTCAGCCAGACCACAACCCCATGCCATCAGCCCTGCCCCCCTCCTACACCCCACCCCACAGCCCACTGGGACTGCCTGTTCTCCTAACAATGCCCTGACCTCTCGCTTCTAGCTAATTTGAAGCCTCTTTATGTCATACTTGTTTATCCTAGGTGAAATGTAACGAGCAGCCTAATCGAGTGGAAATTTACGAGAAAACCGTAGAGGTCCTCGAGCCTGAAGTCACAAAACTGATGAATTTTATGTACTTCCAGGTAAAATAGTGAAATAATCCTAGGGGTTTAATGCAGAGGAGTAGGAATCTGTCCCATTGTCACCCGTCACCATGACTTACTAAACAAAGGGCACCATGCTTTTGTCAGTCTACAGCTTTATTGGCCCTTCCAGAATAAATACCTCTTTTGTATTTCACTTCTCTTATTTCTTTAAGAGTGAATTCGTATTTCCTTCATGAAGACTGCTTTCTATCAATTCCGGATATGTTTGTCTTTCTGCCAATTTGTACTTTTGATTCATATGATTTTTTGGGTGTTTCTTTCTCTCAGTCTCTCTTGACTGTCCACTTAGTGGTCCTTGGCCTGCCTTGGCTCCTTTGGCCCATTGGTTAGTTGGAGTAGCCACAGGGAAGGGACTTGCTAGCTTTTTAAAGATATGCTTTGGAAATGTATGAAGGGTTTTATTATAGATTTCTTAAGCAAAAGGAGAAGATAGAGCTTATTAGTAGGTGAATTTTTGTTTTATCTTAAAGATTATCAAGGGGAAAAATTTCCCTGCCCCCACCTTCACCTCTGAAAGCTAAAACATCTGTTTGTAGACCTTCTATTGGAGCATTTCCTCAGTAACTTTTCTTGAATAATCAACAGAATTCTTTTATTTTAGGGATGTAGTTGGTAAAGTGGAAAATTAATGGTGATTATCACAGAGCCAAGGCATGTGGAAATTAATTTATAGAAACAAGTCTCTTTACCTGAGCTGTAAATGTCCACTCATTTGGGTGGGTATTTCATCAAAGATGAGGTTGGCCCATTTTTTTGCCCTTTCTTCCTCTATTCAGAGAAATGCCATTGAGCGTTTCTGTGGGGAGGTGAGGCGCCTGTGCCACGCGGAGAGAAGGAAGGACTTTGTGTCTGAAGCCTATTTGATCACACTGGGAAAGTTCATCAACATGTTTGCTGTGCTGGATGAGCTAAAGAACATGAAGTGTAGTGTGAAGAATGACCACTCGGCATATAAGAGGTGAGCTTTGACCTTGTGTCCTGAGGTCCTTGCAGACAGTGCTTTGATAGGCAGGATGGTTCCTGATTGGCCACATGCTCTGCACATAGTAGGTGCATAGCCCATATGTGCTGAAATAACCACAGCCGTTTGGTAGTGGTTGTTTGACAGGCTCAGGACTGCTTGAATCAAACACACTCCTACATGTAAGATGCAGGGGTAGCTGGCAAATTATGTGTGGGGCAGTGCATTGAGTGAGATGTTTCTCATAGGGTATGTGTACATTGCAGTTTTATGAAGTTAGAGCGGGATCTGGGCACCCTGATCATCGTCAAATGTTTGTTGAGGCCTCTGGGTGCTCAGCACATGTGAGAAGACAGGTGTGCACAAGACCAATCCCTGTTACAGAGGGTTAGGGTCACTGCAAGGCTTTTGACTCAGTGAGCATCTTGATGAACACCTGTGCATATCACTTCCTGGTTGCACATTCCAGGAAGGTACACACCATCATAGCAATGGGCAGAGGTGGCTTGTGGACTGTCTTGGGGTCACACTGAGCTTCCAGGTCCCCAAAACCAGCTCTCCTCCAGGGAGAATGTGGAGAACTTCTGGAGAAGAGAATTAGAAAAGGTGGGTGTGGCATGGAATACTGTGAGGAGCAGTTGATGGCAGGAAGAGGAAGAAGGGTGGTTGGTAAGAGCAAAGCGAACTGTCTTCTAATAAACTTTCTTTAGAAAGTTTGTGCTTGGTACTGTTGAAGACATGATTGACTAGAATGAGATGCTGACTACTGTTTCTTCTGCTAGACAAAGAATCTTGGCTGTGAAATTAAATTTGATGAGATTTACTTTGCATCGGAATAGGCTTTAGTTGTGTTGTATCTGAAATCATACAACCGTTGTCATGTCTTTAAAATAAAATCAACATGGGATATAGTGCCAAACAGATCTAAGGATGAGGCAGCAGTAGAAGTTAAGCCGGATCACCTGGGGTTTTAAGCTTGGTCCATGTGAAGTTAAGGTAGACATTCATCACCTAGAATTAGCTCTACACAGAAGCCTGGATCTCCAGAACTAGAGAATCCTTGGAATTGACCTATTAACCTTGCTTGAATAGGAAAGTCTGGAGTTGACCTTTTTTGATGTGCTTGCAGGCAGTCAGCACCCCCTCTAGGAGCCACTCAAGCTCTCCTGAGCACATACAGGGTCTGGGGCACCCCCCAACTTCCATTGGCTTCTTCCTGTGACCTCTGTTTGGGATCCCCTATCTTCCTGGACAGTAACCCCCACTTCTCCCCAACCCGCACACACTTACACTCACACTTTTTATTTGCACCTGGCAACAGCTAACAGTACAACCTCTTCTGAGTATAAATGCCAGGATAACCTATATGGTGAGGGTTGAGGAAAATAGAAAACAGCATCTTTAATTTTAAGTTTATTTATTTTGAGTGCACGAGAGAGCATGCACACATATGTGCGCGGGAGAGGCAGCATCTCTCAGGACATAGGCTGATATAGGGTTCAGTCTCATGAACCGTAAGGTCATGACCTGAGTCAAAATCAAGAGTCGGACGCTTAACCGACGAAGCCACCCAGGCGTCCCCCAAAGAATGTTATTATATCAGGGTTCATATTAGGTTTAACTATATAATTTTTTAAAACCCACAGAAATAATAGTGCCTTAAACAGATTGCAGATCATTTCTCATTTCTCTCGTATCTGCAAAGTCCTGAGGTAGGTGATCTGCAACTGATGAGGGGATTCCACAGTGTTCATACCAGGACTCCTGCTGTCCTGCTGCTCTGCCATCTTCATGTATTGTCTCCTGGTCCAAGAAGGTTCCTTGAGCTCTAGCTCTCATGTCTGCATTCCAATCATCAGGAAGGCAGTAGCATAGAAAGGATCATACTGATTCTTATCTGTATACTTTCAAGTACTTTGTAATACTTTTCATTATATCTCTTCATTGGTCACGTGAAGATGAGGCACATTGCTGTAACATGGAAATTCAGGGTTTTTTCCTAAAGAGGTATGAGGAAATGACTGTTGGGTGATTACCATGAGAATTTTTCTTCAGTAAAACCCCCAAGTTTTTAGGTTTCACAGACATGCAAGTCACCCAGTTTACCCTGAAATTTTGGGGGGGCAGCCCTAGTTGTGCAGAATGGTCACACCGACCTTTACGCTGCTTTGCAAGATCCAGAGACTCCGTGTGTGCCTTTCAGTCTTACTGGACCTAAGTGTACAGGTAATTCTGTGTATGTTGTTCCCTCTTTCCTCATATTTGCTCTGTGGGTAGGTCAGATGGACAGTTGTTTGTTATAGATGTGATAAGTGAGGTTCAGGAGAATTCAAGAGGTCAATCCAAGATTGAGCAGCGGTGGAACCAGGATTTTGTCTCTGATCTTTGGCACCAGGACTGTGTGTGTTCCCTGGCTTGTGGGAGACATGGTGACCTAGAGGATTCTTGGTGCAAAACATGGACAATGCTGGCCATCTTCATTACATACTCTGGGAGTCATAGAAGGGGAGGCAGTCTTTCTCAGACTTGGGAACAGGTAGCCCAAGGGAGAGGCCAGTCATTGTGCAGGGGCCCTCTAGAAAGGCCTGTGGTTGGCGCCACCACATGTCTGAGGAAGTCCATCAGCTGTGGACAGTGAGGTCATGAGCTGTCCAGGTTGCCAGAAGAGTGACCTGGAATCCAGGGCAGAGAAACTTGAGGGGGCTGAAATTATAACTCGCTTCTAAGACCCACATTATTATAGATAATTGTAGCCAGGTAAAGTAATCCTGATTTTCTGTGTTCTTTGTTTTTTTTTTTTTTTTTTTAAATCATTAAGCCTGTTGGTTACATAACTCGTTTTTGCTTTAAAAGGGCTGCTCAGTTTTTACGGAAAATGGCGGATCCACAGTCCATTCAGGAATCACAGAATCTGTCCATGTTCCTGGCCAACCACAATAAGATCACACAAGTAAGGCTTCCACCCTCTCCACTTGGCTGATGGGATGCACTGCTGGGGTCTGAGGGCCAGGGAGCTAGGAGCAGTCAATGGCATGAATCTCCCACTCTGTATTTTAGTCTTTTTTTTTTTTTTTTTTTAATTTTTTTTTAATGTTTATTTATTTTTGAGAGACATAGAGGCACAGCGTGAACAGGGGAAGGGCAGAGAGAGAGGGAGACACAGAATCCGAAGCAGGCTCCAGGCTCTGAGCCTTCAGCACAGAGCCCGACGCGAGGCTCGAACTCACAGACTGCGAGATCATGACCTGAGCCGAAGTCGGCCGCCCAACCGACTGAGCCACCCAGGCACCCCTGTATTTTAGTCTTTACAGCAGCAGCTTGAAGTGATTTCTGGCTACGAAGAGCTCCTCGCTGATATCGTGAATCTGTGTGTGGATTACTACGAGAATAGGATGTACCTGACACCCAGTGAGAAACACATGCTTCTCAAAGTACGTATAGAGGCATGACTGCTCACATAACTGTGCAGAGAGACAACCTTGCTCTCAGGAAGAGGCTGTGCTTTGACTATGATGCTCTTGCCAACTTTTTCTTATTCTTATGCTTGCGGGGCTGTGTGTGTGTGTGTGTGTGTGTGTGTGTGTGTGTGTGTGTGTACACAGCATCTCCACCCTACTGATAGCCTACATCACAGGCTCTTTCAACACATTCTTTTGAATGTGTCCCAGGCTTGATCCCATTGTCAGGTAGATCACATACCTGCCTACCCCTGGAGAATGTGCTCATGAGTGAGGAGGTCCTGGTCAAGGGCTTCTGTCAGCATTAGCTTCTTGTAGCAAAGTTGTCATCAGATTCTACTTGTTAAGGATGTGATTCCTAAGAATTAAGAATACTGTGTCTCCATGATTGTAGTAGACTTTTATTGGTCAAGAGGATGGCCTTTCACCATACTTTTCATTATTACTCAGTTTTCAGTGACATTTCTTACTGGGGCAAGGAGAAGTCAGTTCTGCTATTGCATTTGCTCCGCTTTCCACCTTTGGGAGGACAGCCCTGAAGGACACTGTGCTGGGTGTCCTGTCAGCACAAAGCCTTTCCTATAAGAGTGGGCTTAGCCCCAAGATCTCTTCCCCACAGGAAAGCATGGGCAAGTTGGTGCCCTGTGTAGTGCTGCACTTTATGACAGTGGAAATATTCTGTTTGTGGCATATGGGGCCATGGATACTTATGCAAATACATACTTAGTATTGCATTGGGCTTGATGAGAGGTGGAGGTGGTGTTGGTGCCTTGAGAGGACATTAAAATAGGCACAAGAAATGACACCGATAAAAGAAGACCTTCATATGAAGGGATAGCTATTTATGAGGAGCTTTTAAAAGTTCTTTTTGATTTTTTTTTATGTTTATTTATTTGAGAGAGAGAGAGAGAACGTGCAGGGGAGGGGCAGAGAGAGAGGGAGATACAGAATCTAAAGCAGGCTCTAAGCTCTTAGCTATCAGCACAGAGCCCAACATGGGGCTTGAACCCACAAACTACGAGATCATGACCTGAGCCAAAGTTGGATGCGCAGCTGACTGAGCCGCCCAGGTGCCTCTAAAAGTGCTTTTTGAAAGAAGAATGAACTCTCATTTCAAATATATGAACTCATTAGAAGTTTTTATGGGTAATTAAACTTGTAGATCTGAGTTTTATGTGCCATTTTGTGATTTTCAGGTCATGGGGTTTGGTCTATACTTAATGGATGGGAGTGTTAGCAACATCTATAAACTTGATGCCAAGAAAAGAATAAACTTATCCAAAATTGATAAGTACTTCAAGGTGAGTTACATGTTTTTAGATAAGCCTTTCTTATCAAGTGTATACACTTAAATTTCAGGAGGTGAACCTCTGTGCTCCTTATTTGGAAACATGGGTGTGAGCAGTGAGGCGGGGGAAACCACTGGCTCCCATCTGCAAAGGCAGTAGTTTTGCCTGGGTTTGAACCTTGTGTAAAGGGCATCATGCCATGCGTACTCTTTTGTACCTAGCTACTTTCATTCATTTGTTTCATCTCTGTGAGATCCTGCAGCTGTAGTCCTTAGGTTTTCATTGTGGTGTCGCAGCTCATTTTATGATTATACCTCAACTTATTTACCCATTCTGCTGTGATGGACATGAGTTTTGGCTGGTACAGATAGTGCTCCTTGGATTTAGTGCACGTCTGTACATGTTTCTGTCGATCATATGTATGCCCAGGGCTAGGATTGGGGGCCACAGGCGTATACATTTTCAGTGTTACATGTAGCCTAACAATTTCTCAACATGGTTATGCTGATTTGCATTCCCACCAGCTGTGAGTGAGCCTTCCTGTTGCTCCACATCCACTGTCACTTTTTTGAGGAAGAGCATCCTGAAGGGTGGTACATCATTGTGATATTTTTGGCTGCCATTTCCTGTGGTTTCATTCATATTTCTCTGATAACTTTCCACGCTGTTAGTCTTTTGTGTGTTCTCTTGTGAAGTGTCACTTTAAGTTTCTTGCTCCCCACTCCGCTGCCCCCCACCCCCATTGATTTATAGTTCTTTATATATTCTGGGTACATGTTCTTTGTTGGATACGTGTGTTCTAAAATACGTGTTTTCTGCCCTATGTGGCTGTCCTTTTCACTTTCTTAAAGGTGTCATTTGGTGGACAGAAGTTGTTAATTTTAATGTATTTTAATATATCAATCTTTAATATAATATCTACTTTAAGAAATCTTTGTAGGGGTGCCTGGGTGGCTCAGTTGATTAAGCATCTGACTCTTGGTTTTGGCTCAGGTCACGATCTCACGTCTTATAGGATTGAGCCCCATGTCAAGTTCTGCACTGGCAATGTGGAGCCTGCTTGGGATTCCTTCTCTCCGTCTCTCTCTGCCCCTCCGCGCTTGGTTTCTCTCTCTCTCTCTCTCAAAATAAATAAATAAACATTAAAAAAAAAAAAGGAAATCTTTGTATAGAGCAGGCTTGTGAGAATTTTCTTCTTTAAAAATTTTTTTTTGAATGTTTATTATTTTTGAGACAGAGACAGAGCATGAGTGGGGGAGGGGCAGAGAGAGAGGGAGACACAGAATCTGAAGCAGACTCTGAGCTGTCAGCACAGAGTCCGACACGGGGCTCGAACTTACGGACTGTGAGATCATGACCTGAGCTGAAGTCAGATGCTCAACTGACTGAGCCACCCAGGCGCCCCAGAATTTTCTTCTTGTTACCTTCTAGAAGCAGCACTATTTCCTTTTCCAACTGGATCTATAATCCTTGTGGACCTGGCCTCTGTATGGTGTGAGGAAGCGGGTTGACATTTTTGGACTTTTTTTCCCCTTATGGGTATCCGGTTGACTCCATTCATTTATTGCAAAGGCCATCTTTTCCCCCATTGCTGTGCTTTGTTGCCTGGGTCATAAAGCAGGTGTCTGTATATATGTGATTCTGTCTTAGGTTTCCTGTCCTGCTCCACTGCTCTCCATTCATGTTCCACGGCAACACTGTCCTAGTTGCTGTAGGTTTCCATAGAACAGATCTGCTTATCAGGAGGCCTTCAAGTTATGTTCTTCAAGATTATTTTGGGTATTGTCCCTTTACCTTTCAAAATAAATTTTAGAATTGGCTTGCTGATTCCCATATACGCAGACACATATATGCACTATCCATAAAGCATTTTTCTTCTTGGAATATTATTTTGTTTTGACGTTTATTTATTTTTGAGTGGCAGAGAGACAGTACGAGTGGGGGAGAGGAAGAGAGAGAGAGAAAGAGAGAGAGAGAGACAGAATCTGAAGCAGGCTCTAGGCTCTGAGCTGTCAGCACAGAGTCCAACACGGGACTTGAACTCACGAACCATGAGATCATGACCTGAGCTGAAGTCGGATGCTCAACTGACTGAGCCACTCAGGCACCCTCTTCTTGGAATGTTGTTTGGTATTCCATTGAATTTATATATTAGTTTAGGAAGTAAAAGTACTAAGTCTTCCAAAACATGAACTTGTTATATTTCTCCAGTTACTTAGAACTTTAAAACTTTTTCTAGAATTTTTGGTAGTATTTTTGTTTAGAGGTCTTGTACATATTTTATTAGATTTATTCATATATATTTTTAGTTTTTTTGATGCTATTGCAAGTTGTTTCCCTTTAGATTTTAATTTTCTATTTGTTACTAATAAATAGAAATGCAAATTGATTTTTTTTATGGCCATGGATCTAGCAACAAGGTAGGTTAATTTTAATGTTTGAGTTGGTGTTATGAATGTTGGTTCTTAAATTGTATTTTGTTCTTAAAGTGAATGTGTAAGTTACTTACAGTTTTTTTCTAGTAAATGATTTCTAGAGATAGTATTCAGCCCATAGTAATTACTAACATTATTCATTGATTATATTTGGTGAGTAAACATACATAATGACCTTATTTTTTTTTTTGTTCTTTGAATATAGCAGCTCCAGGTTGTTCCACTCTTTGGGGACATGCAAATAGAACTGGCAAGATACATCAAGACCAGCGCCCACTATGAGGAGAATAAATCTCGGTAGGAGGAGAGTGAGTTGTCCAGTTGGAACATTCTGCAGTGTTTATTTATAATACTTATTTATGTAGAGAGAACATCTTTGACAGTTTTAACCATCTGGAACCAAAACCAAACACCCGTACGATAGACCTTGTCACTAGTGACTGCTTACTTTTAAATTTATTAAAACATGCAATTTATTTTCTTGGTTAGAATATCTGTATTTCAAATGTTTAGTAGTGGATACTATGTTAGCACAGCTGTAGAACTTATCCATCATCACAGAGAGTTTTTTTGGATAGAACTTTCTGAGAATGTCAAAGTGTAAACCAGTGGCACGCTGGTAAATGCTTAACAACTAGCCCTGCTGGGCAGTGGGATGTTTGCGTTCATATTACAGAGCTTATAAAACTATCACCGAAGGGCCAAATCCAGCCTAGGGCTGTTTTTATAAGATCTCTGTTGCTGTGAATGGCCTTTACATTTTTTTAAAAAAATTATTTATTTTTGAGAGAGAAAGGGAGACAGAGGATCTGATGGGCTCTGTGCTGATAGCAGAGAGCCAATTGTGGGCAGGGCTCGAACTCACCAACCCTGAGATCATGACCATGAGTGGAAGTCCAAAGCTTAATTGAATGGCCTTTCCATTTTTATTTATTTATTTATTTATTCATTTATTTATTTTTTAATGTTTATTTTTGAGAGAGAGAGACAGAGCACAAGCGGGGGAGGGGCAGAGACAGAGAGGGAGACACAGAATCTGAAATAGGCTCCAGGCTCTGAGCTGTCAGCACAGAGCCCGACGCAGGGCTCGAACTCGGGAACGGTGAGATCATGACCTGAGCTGAAGTCGGACGCTCAGCTGACTGAGCCACCCAGGCTCCCCTAGCCTTTCCATTTTTAAAGGGTTGTTTTTAAAAAAAAATTTTTTTTAACATTTTTATTTATTTTTGAGAGACAGAGACAGAGCATGAGCGGGGTAAGGGCAGAGAGAGGGAGACACAGAATCTGAAGCAGGCTCCATGCTCTGAGCTGTCAGCACAAAGCCCGACGCGGGGCTCGAACCTACGAACCGTGAGATCATGACCTGAGCCGAAGTCGGACACTCAACCAACTGAGCCACCCAGCCATCCCTGTTTGTTTGTTTTAAAGAAGAAGAAAGTGGCTTACAAATTCTGAAGTATTTACTTTCTGACCTTATATAGAGAGAGTTGACAAGCCCGTGGCATAAAGGGTCTGTAGCTCATAATTACAGATGATAAAAAAAAAAACACCATACTGTTTTTTGTAGATTCCACATAGCCAGTTGAGTCTTCACAAGATACTTTTGTTGACTCTTGCCAAACGTGTATCCATAGTCAACCTAGAGTTGCAGATAGCCATATTTGAAAAATCAGTTACGTCTCAGTCTTGCTTATTCAGAGGTCGGCAGTCTTTTTGTAAAGGCAGAATTATAAGCATTTCAAGGCTTTGCAGGCCACATGTGGTATCTGTCATATATTCTTTTCTGTTATCGTTGCTTTTTTAAAATAAAAACGTAAGTACCATTTTGTATGACTCTAGGGCCATACAAACACAGGTTGTGTTTGGTCTGTGCTGTAGTTTGCTGAGGTCTGTGCTAGCTTATTTCCTAATAAAATTTACCATTAAATTTGATATACCATCCAGATAGGTAACTTCTCATTCTCCCCTAAGTTATGTTCATTAAACTGAAACCTCTTTCTGCTTCAGCACTAATTCAAGCTCTGGTCTGGAGCATGTTCTGATTTGCATAGTGTAAATACTCCCACCATGAATGACTTGAGGCTAACAACTTGTGACAACTTTAGTAGCATGCCGTTACACAGTGCTTCTACTCTAACAGATACAGATGAGCTCTAGATGATAGGTAATGGTAAAACCAGGAAGACAATCAGGAAACAATGAGTTTTGCATGCTTATTTCTGTGTTTTTAATATGATTTATTATAAGTCAATAGCATTTAGTTGTTGTTAATGGGCATTTAACAGCCACCTTGGGAGGTACCTGAACGGGTAGCAGTGAGCTTTGAGAGCCCAGCCCACTAGCCCTGCACCAACATCTGGGTCCAGAAAGGGTAGCCAGAATGTGTGATGTCAGCAGTCAGGTTCTGGGCTCTAGGGCCTTGCTTAAGGTGGACATGCTTTTTGGGGCCTGCAGGAGAGGCAGGTGTATTGAGGATAGAGCCTGGTCTAGGGCCTGGACCTCATGTACTCATTGCAGACTCAGGGAACCACCTTGGATGATGCCAACATAATCATTGCATCATCCTATAGTGGAATCAGAAAGTAAGAAAGGATTGCTGCTTGACACAGTGTACCCATTATTTTGAAAAGCGGTACCTGCATTCTTTCCCTTCAAGCAAAGAGGAGGACCAGCTTGTTAAAAACATGGTGTGAGTGTCTGTGCTGAGTGTGAGGGAGCAGTGGTCAGAGCCCCAGGGCCCATGCTTTCTGCCTAAGAGCTCCAACACTGTAATTCTTAATAAACTTCTTTCCCATTAAATTGACTATCTGTTTGCTGCCGAAATGGTGTGTTGTGCACATAAGTCGACTGTCTAACTTCCAAGTAATGTCAGTTTTCAACTCCTGTAACGATAAATTTTGTTTTGGAATCTTTGGCTGATTTGTTTTCTACTATAGCTTATGTTTTCACATGTGAGTAATAAAGGAATCTTAGTCCCCACCGAATCTGCAGTATGTGTCAAGGGTCCTTGCAAGGATGATGCAGTATCCTAAATCCAGCAACACCTCTCAGTTTTTTGAAAGTAGTTGGCTGATTAAGGAGAAAATTATGATTCCTTTTCCAAAATGCAGGTATCGGATGATAGCGCAGTGACCCTAACACAGAGAGGTGGGGCTGGCTGGCTGGCTATTTCTTTGCCGAGAATTCATATTCTCTCTGAGCTTCTTTCTCCTTGGCAGCATGCAGGACAGTGGGCCATCCTGTGTGCCTGCTGTGCATATGTCTCTGGCCACCCAGCATTATGATGCATAAGCCTTATGCAGGTACCCCTTCAGGTAACACACATTTTCCCTTCACTGCCAGATGGACGTGCACCTCGTCCAGCAGCAGCCCGCAGTATAATATCTGTGAGCAGATGATCCAGATCCGGGAGGACCACATGCGCTTTATCTCAGAGCTGGCACGCTACAGCAATAGTGAGGTAAGTGGATCTTCCATGCCTGCCTGTGCTGGTACCAAAGGCCAGAGCTGTGCAGGAGCCTCTGGCTGTATGGGAGGATGTATCCTGGGTGCCCAAAGGAGGGCCTGTAGTTGGGGGTAGAAGGAAGCACTGTCTCACCTATAGGTCTTTTTAATTCCTTCCAGCTTTGCAGCTGGGTTTTTTGTGTTCTTGTTTGGGCTAGTCACATTTTTCCCATCTGCCAAGCGTAGCTCCAGGCCAGCCCCACCTGTATGTGGGGTGGACAGGAGTGGAGAGGTCTGAGTCCAGAGGAGCAGTGAGAATGTCATTTCTCACATCTGAGTGGGCAGGGCAGTGAGGTCAGGGACAAGCAATAGTCAATGGTATGGGTGCTATGCATAGAGACCTGGAGACTTGAGACCACATACACAGGTCTGGTTTTTGAGACTATGGTACCTCAGGGTTCTCAGGAGGACCATTAACATTTGGAGGGAACAGTTCTATGTTGGCTCTACCTACTGCAGGGCAATGAACTCCCCTGTCCCCCACCCAACAAACACTAGCCATCATGTAACCAGAATGACTGGAAGATAGTCCAAATGGCTCAGAGCACATGCTTACTCCAGGCAGATCCCTGGTGGCCAGCTCCCTAGAGAGGAGGTACTATCTTACTCCTTCCCCAGCCGCCAGCACAGCCCACAGGATAAAGATGGTGTAGGGGTTCAGGAAAGCTGTGCTGATAGAATTGTAAACCGAACTCTTGGGAAGCTCTCAGACAACAGGTAGGTTGATTTGTACCCTAAAAATAGGCGCATTTGGCAGCATGTGTGGTTCCTGTCTGTTTCTCCTCTGATTTCTGCTGTAGAATTTTTCTAATTATGGTGATGATTTTAATAAGAAAATGTGAATGCTGCACAGTTTTTTTTTTAATAAAGTTTATTTATTTATTTATTTAGAGAGAGAGAGCACAAATAAGGGGGGAGCAAAGAGAAGGAGAGACAGAATCCGAAGCAGGCTTCACACCATCAACACAGAGCCCAATGTGGAGGTCAAACCCACAAAATGCAAGATCATGACCTGAGCCAAAATCAAGAGTTGGACACTTAACCAACTGAGCCACGCAGATGCCCCTGCACAGTTTATTTATTTATTTTTTAATTTTTAAAAAATATTTTATTTATTTTTGAGAGACAGCTTGAATAGGGGAGGAGCAGAGAGAGAGGGAGACACAGAATCTGAAACAGGCTCCAGGCTCTAGGTTGTAGGCACAGAGCCTGATGCGGGACTTGAACTCACAGACCATGAGATCATGACCTGAGCTGAAGTTGGACTCTTAACCGACTGAGCCACCCAGGTGCCCCAGTTTATTTTTAAACAGATTTATGGATATTTAATCTACATACCATACAATTCACTCATTAAAGTGTACAATTCAAAGGTTTTTAGTTTATTCAATGAATTTTGTAACTACCACGATAGTCCATATTTGAACATTTTCTTTACCCAAAAAAGCAACTCCATACCCATGTGCTTCTGATCTGTATATAGGTCAGAGGTTCCAACCACCCTCTCCTTTGGGTTTCCCATGTGTCTTACAGAGTTAAAGGCTCTTTATAAACATGGCTGTAGTACCATTATCATACCTTAAAAAAGTCAAGTATTCCTTAATATTAAAATCATTGTTGGGGCGCCTGGGTGGCTCAGTCAGTTAAGCAGCCGACTTCAGTTCAGGTCATGATCTCGAAGTTTGTGAGTTCGAGCCCCGCGTCGGGCTCTGTGCTGATGGCTCAGAGCCTGGAGCCCGCTTCGGATTCTGTGTCTCCCTCTGTCTCTCTGCCCCTGCTCTGCTCATGCTCTGTCTCTATCTCTCTCTCTCATAAACAAACATTAAAAAAAAATATTTAAAATCATTTAGTTTCCTCATTTGACTCAAATGGTTTATTTTTCCAAGTTTGTTTGCCTTGGTATCCAAATAAGTTTTGTACACTGTAGTTGGTAGGTGTGTCTCTTTGAAGTTGTGTCCCTCCTCCATCTCTCTCACTCCCTGTGGTGTCATTTGCCATTGATGTGGTTTGAAGTGGTGGGGTTCAGAGCCAATAAGCCAGGAAAGAATTCTTGAAATGTCTGTGGTGCAAAAAGGTGCTTTTATTAAAGCACAGGGATATGACCCATGGGCAGAAAGAGCTGCACTAGGGTTGTGAGGAGTGACTGAATATATAAGATTTTCATTTTTTTCTTTTTTTAAGTTTATTTATTTTGAGAGAGGGCACATGCATATGCATGTGTGAGCAGGATAGGTGCAGAGAGAAAGAGGGTGTGTGCATATGCAAGCAGGGGAGGGGCAGAGAGAGAAAGAAAGAGAATCCCAAGCAGGCTCTGTGCTGTCAACGCAGAGCCTGATGCAGGTCTTGATCTCATGAACTGCGAAATCATGACCTGACCTGAAATCAAGGGTCGGACGTTTAACTGACTGAGCTACCCAGATGCCCCTACATAAGATTTTCTATCCTTTGGAGGAGAGTATAATGTTAGGGCTCCAGGAAATTGAATCTGTAGGTTTCCAGAGATTCCCTTTTTTCTTATAAATCATCGAGACAGTTGCAAACTCATGGAGACTTGTGTCCTGCATCACCTTGATTTCTATTAGTTAACCCTTTGTTTTCCCCTTCATTTGTTCTTGGGCAGCTAGGAGTAGCTGAAAAATGTCATGCATATCCCACTGGAGTGTTATCTTGTGCTTTGCCTTCAGTTTGCCCTTTACTCCTTCATCACTATGACTTCTGTCTCCTGTGCTTCCTCTGCATTGGTTATTGGATTCAGAGGACTGATTAGACTTCACCTCCATCTTGTCTGGCCACCAGGCTCTTAATTGGCTGTGCTGCAGACTGCCAGTGTCTGGCTGTCTCGCTCTGGGATGTGGACAACCACTATTCACTGCCAAATGTATGAATTCATTAGGGCTGCAACATGGTGGTACTCCAGTCCGTTCACTCCTTCTCAACTCCCTAACAGTTGAGCCCTGCTCTGCATGTATGATTCCGTCAGGAGAGACAGGTCAGAGCTGGATTCCTTTACTACATATATCACATTTTTAAATAATTGATTCTCTAGCATCATCTAAGGTAATAAACTTTCTTGACTACTGTTTTGAAGTAAATCTGCTTCAGTTTCTTTTTTTTCCGTTTCATCCTGAAAATCCTGCTTCTTAATTTGACTACAGCATATTTTGACTTAATGTCTTATCTTAGTATACACTTAGTAGTCTTAAAATAGCAATGCTAGCACTGCTAATAACAATATAATTACTAGAAACAATATAATTTATATTGTCATATGCAATGTTATTATATTCTAATGACAATATAATTACCAAAAATTGTTTTAAGATTTCATTTGTAGTCAATTTTGTCCTTAGATTTTCTTCTTCTAGGATTAGAGGGCAAATCACTGTATTTTTTTCCCTTCCTTCCTTCCTTCCTTCCTTCCTTCCTTCCTTCCTTCCCTCCTTTCTCTTAATCATTGTTGTTCAAAGTCACTTGAAGTGGTTCGTTTTTGTTGGTCTCAACCTGTCGATAGTGATACCTGAGGGACTCACCTATCATTGGCAGCCTCCGTAGACATTTCCCTGAGCAGAGCCAGTATTGTGGCTGCACAGGCCCTTGTGGTTCTTACTATGATTGTAAGCTGTACCTCAGCAACAACCATCAGAGAACTTTGAGGGGAAAAAAGGTGTATTTACTCAAAGTTCTGGAAGGCACATGGCATACCTGCGGCCACAAAGTGAAGGGACAGATAGAGGAGTGTGGATCTCGAGCTCTGTCTTTATTAGGGTCTAGGATTTCATGAGTTTACTCTTTATTGACAAATTTCAAACACAAGAGCAGGAATGAGGGCAGTAAAGTGGGGTCACTCAAGTGATGAGTTATGTAGGTCACTCAGTCCTTATGTTATGTAGTGACTCAGGTCACTTTCTAGAAGGGGAACTTCATAGATGGAGCTGCCTGGCTCTTTTAAATTTTTTTTTTTTAATGTTTATTTTTTGAGAGAGAGAGAGACAGACAGAGCATGAAGCGGGGAGGGACAGAGAAAGGGGGAGACACAGAATCCGAAGCAGGCTCCAGGCTCTGAGCTGTCAGCACAGAGCCCGAGGCGGGGCTCGAACCCACGAACCGCCAGATCATGACCTGAGCTGAAGTCGGATGCTTAACCAACCGAGCCACCCAGGCACCCCTGCCTGGCTCTTTATCTACTTATGTAGCTATTTATTCTAGATAGATGTCTTTGAAATAGATGCCTGAGCAATCAAAAGCTTAATGCCAGGCACTTACACTATAATAAAAAAGCTAGTTGTTAGGTACCTATACTACATCATTCCTCTGTGCCATTATGGACCCAATTCAAGTACACACTTTAATTTAGAGATTGTTTTTGTCCCCTAACTTAATTTTATGTCATAGTTATATAAAATATTTATGTGGTTCCAAAGTCAGATGTACAAAAGGAGGTATATCATCTCCACCCTGTGGCTTCCTGCCCTTTAGGTAGCCATTCTTAAGTACAAGTTTTCAGGGGCACCTGGGTGGCTCAGTCAGTTAAGCATCAGACTTGGGCTCAGGTCATGATCTCCTGGTTCGTGGGTTTGAGCCCCGCATTGGGCTCTGTGCTGATGGCTCACAGCCTGGAGCCTGCTTCAAATTCTGTGTCTCCCTCTCTCTCTGCCCCTCCCCCGCTCACACTCTCCCTCTCTCCTGCTCTCTCTCAAAAATAAATAAAATATTTTAAAAAACTTAAAACTTTTAAAAAAGTAGAAAAAATATGTTTTCATTTTTTGATATAAGCAAATATACACGATGTGCATGTTTTCCTTTATTAGCTAAGTAGAATCATAACTGTGCACATGCTTCTCTTAACACCATATCCTAGAGATCCCTCCAGCACAGTCTCCAGAGACATTCTCTTTTCTTTGAGAACTACAGAATGTTGATTATCAGGGCTCTACTGTTGCCAGCCTTTTGGCATGATAAAGGCTCATATGTCTACATATTTTGTAGTTTTGCAAATGCTCTTTTAGTGTACATTCCAATGGGTCTGATAGGTCGTGGGGTAAATGCATAAGTGACTTTTCTAGATGTAGGTGACTCGTTGATGTTCCTGTGCTGCTGTAGGTTGTCACAGGGTCGGGCCGCCAGGAGACTCAGAAGACAGACACCGAGTACCGGAAACTCTTTGACCTGGCGCTTCAGGGCCTGCAGCTGCTGTCTCAGTGGAGTGCTCACGTGATGGAAGTGGTAGGCACTCTATACTTGCTTCTATTTGGAAATGGGAAGATCTGAAAGAACATCTACCCCTAGTTGGTTACAAGTGGAATTGACCAAATATTTTTTCTGCATTAACTTTAGTCTTTGGATCAAAAGTGAATTGGCTTTTTATCTTTACTCTAGAAGTAAAAATTTATATCAATTTAAATGTTTCTAAGATGGCTTGGAGTACATTTTATTTGTGTGTTATAAAATAGGTTCTTTTAGGGGCACCTGGGTGGCTCAGTTGGCTAACCATCTGACTTCGGCTCGGGTCATGACCTCACAGTTTGTGGGTTCAAGCCCTGCATCGGGTTCTGTGCTGACAGCTCGGAGCCTGGAACCTGCTTCGGATTCTATGTCTTCCTCTCTCTCTGCCCCTTCCCTGTTCACAGTCTGTCTGTCTCTCTCTCTCAAAAATGAATAAACATTTAAAAAAAAAAGGTTCTTTTAAAACACATAGAATTTGTACCATTGTGATGATTTTTAATTCTCATGCAGTTTATTTATTTATTTAGAGAGGGAAGGGCGGAGCAGAGGTGGGGGAGAGAGTATGTGTGTATGTGTGAGAGAGAGAGAGAGGGAGAATCCCAAGCAGGTTCCATGCCAGCATGGAGCCCAGTGTAGGGCTCAGTCTCACAAACTGTGAGATCATGACCTGAGCTGAATCAAAAGTCAGATGCTTAATTGACTGAGCCATCAGGTGCCCGTAATTCTAATTTTTTTTAAATGTTTTCTCTGTGGAGTTCCAGCCGTTGGTTTCTTTTGTTTAGCATTACTAAAATAGTTTCTGATGTGATACGAAGATTTGGATACCGGTAAGTTTTGGAACATTTTCCCTCCTGTTGTTTACTTTGATTAGATGAAAATTACTAAATCAGATGAGCACATGATCATTTGAAAGGCTGATTTAAAAAAAAATAGTGATGAAATGCCTAGTTTTAGATATTCAACACAAAATATCCTGGACATTTTATCTGATATATTTCTTAAACCTGAAGTCACATGGCCAGAATGTTTTGCAGTTTTATGGAGATGAACTCTGTGTGTGTGTGTGTGTGTGTGTGTGTGTGTGTGTAGTGTATGTGTGAGCATGCATGTATTTGTGTGATTTTCAGATGCAGCTAGTATTAAAAGGCTGACCTTTGGTTACTTTGGTGATAGCCATGTCAGTCAGACCAGAAGGTAAGCATTTTGCATTCAGTGTGGATGTCTTCCCCTTTCTGAACACCAGTATTCTTGGAAACTTGTACACCCAACGGACAAGTACTCCAACAAGGACTGCCCCGACAATGCTGAGGAATATGAGCGTGCCACCCGCTACAACTACACCAGTGAGGAGAAGTTTGCCCTGGTGGAGGTGAGGTTTGCTTTCTTTTCCTCTTTTGGCTCTGGCCTCAGACTGTCATCCCATTCAAAGCAGAGGCAAAATCTTGAGTAAAATTCAGTGCACAGTTTCATGTCGTTGCTTCTGTATAAGCCAACCCTTTGTATCTGTTGTAGTTGTCAGCAGAACAATAAAATAAGATGTGGGTTCCTGGTCTCTGCGTTGATAGCTCCCTGTGAAGATCAGGGGTTTGTTCACCAGTGTCGGAGTTAGGCACATCTCGGTGGGGGGGATGAAGAGGAACAAAATGTTGACCATGGTAGTCTGAGAGGAGACCCTGTGTTTCCAGCTGTTGTCACCAAGCTTTTTACTCTCACATATGTTGGCTGTGGCTCCTTCAGTTCTGCAGTGTCTTCATGAGCCTTTTGAGGAACAGAAGTTCTTAATTTTAGTGCCATCGAGTTTCTTTTCTTTTGTAGTTGGACTTTTTTTTTGTCTTGTTTAAGAAAACTTTGCATACCCTAAAGTCATAAGATATTCTTCTCCACTGCCTTCTGGATGTTTTATTATTCGGACTTTCACTTTTAGATCTGAAGTTCACCCCAAGTTAGTTTATCTCTACACCCAACGTGAGGCTCGAACTCAAAACCCCGAGATCAAGAGTCACATACATGCTCTTCTAACTGAGCCAGCCAGGCATGCCCCCAACCCTCACACCCCAGGGTGTTTAGTTTTTAAAACACTTCTGCCCCTACTGCTCCATCTTGCCACCTTTGTTGTCAATCAAGTGACCATTCATGTATGGGTGTGATTCTGGTCACTTTTCTAATCCATTGTTTAATTGCTCTAACACCACCTCCTTCTTAATTACTATAGTTGATTCTGTGTCAGGTAAAGCTAGCTTTTCTGTCTTCAAGAGTTCTGTGATTATTCTTGCCCTTTGTATTTTCATACAAATTGTAGAATCATTTTTTCATATATCACAGTGAAACCTATTGGAATTTTTTATGGGTATATGAATAAACCTATAGGTCATTTTAGGAAGAATTGATAAGTATTAATTCTTTTATGAACATGGTTTATGCCACCATTTATTTAGATTCTCTTTAATTTCTCTTTTATAATATGTAAAACTCTTCCACATCTTTTGTTAGCTTTAGTTCTAGGTGTTTGATATGAAATGGTATATTTTAAATTTTTTCTAAATGTTTGTCACTGCTATTTAACATGTAAATTATTTTTTGTATTTTTCTTTATATCTACTAACTTGTCTAAACTCATTTATTAATTTTAATAAATTATCCATTGGATTTTCTACCTATGTAATCCTCATCTGAAAATGATGGCAGTTTTATTTATCCCAAATTTCCATTTTTATTTATTTTTTTAATCACAGTGGGTAGGATTCCCTATTTGTTAATTAGGATGTACTAGGCCTTGTCTCATTCCTCATCTCAAACGGAAAGCTTTCAACATTTCACCATATAATGTATATGCTGTAGGTTTCTTATAGTCAGCCTTCATCAGTTTAAGGAAGTTGTGTTCAATTCCTTATTTGCTAAGAGATTTTATTATGAGTTGATATTAATTCTATTAAACACTTGGCATCCACTGAGGTACTCCTGTGACTTTTCTCTTTCATTCCATTAATGTGTTAATGTGATGAATTTCCATTGATTGTGAGGGTTTTTCCCCCCATTGGTTGGTTGGTTTGTCTTTTTTGTTTTTTGTTTTGTTTTGTTTTGACCAGGTTTAAGGTAGCCTTGCATTCGTGGTATAAACTCAACTCAATCATAATAGATTATCCTCTTTATATATTGTTAGATATAGTTTGCTAATATTTTGCTTAGGATTTTTATATCAAACTTGATGAGTGAAAGTGTCTTTTACTACCCCTTTTTTAATAAACCTTTTATTTTAAAATATTTTTACATTTACAGAAAAATTACAAAGATGATGCAGTGAGTTCCTGTATACCCCACACCCATTTTTCCTTATTGTTAACATTCTGTATTAGTATTGTTATAATTAATAAACCCATATTGATACATTATTAACTAAAGTCCATATTTTATTCAGATTTCCTTAGTCTTTCCATAATGTCTTAGTTCTGATCTAAGATCCCACATTACATTCAGTTGTCATATCTCCTTAAGCTCCTCTGGGCTGTTTTTCAGACTTCCTTTGTTTTGGATGACCGCGACAGTTTTCAGGAGCACTGGTCAGGTATTTTGTAGAATGTTTCTCCATTGGTATTTCTGATTAACCTGGGGTTATAGATTTGGGGAAGGAGGATCACAGAGGTGAAGCACCATTTCCATCATATCACATTAAAGGTACATACTGTCATCAAACTCATCACTGTTGGTGTTGACCTTGATCACCTGGCCAAGGAAGTATTATCAGGTTTCTCTGTTACGAAGTTACCTACACCTTCCCCTCACTCCTGGTCTCCCCTTTTTATAGTGTACTTTAGGGAAGAGAGTCTGCACTTAGCCTACACCTGTGAAATGGTAACATTACTTCTTTATAACCATTCATTCTAGTTTTCTGGATGCTGGCTTTATAAAATAATTCATTGAGGGTTCCCTTCTTTCTGTATTGTCTGTAGTGGTTTGTGTAAGGTTCATATTACTTCTTCCTTAAATGTTTGCTAGCATTTATGTGATGGTTTTTGAACATTCAGTTTCTTTACCATGTACATTTTCTATTTTTATATTAGTTTTGGAAAGTTGTATTTTCAGGGGTGGTAAATTGTATTTTCAGGGAGTTTTCAAAGAATCTTTTAAAATTTTCTAATTTTTGTCATAAAGTTTTTCATAATAAATTCTCATCTTATTTTGGTAACAACTTTTTTTTCTACACCATATGCAATTCATCAGTTTCGAAGTATAAACCTTCAATGCTTTTTTTGATATGTTCACAGAGTTGTGCAATCACAATCAAATTTAGAACATTCTTGTTATGTCAAGAAGAAACTTGAGACCCATTAGCAGTCACCCCCAATTCTCCCCTCCCTTCTGCCCTAGGCAGTTAGTCTGCTTTGTGACTCTGTAGATTTGCTCATTTTGAAAAGTAATGAAGTGTTACAATAAATGAAATCATATAATATGTGGCTGATCGTGATTGACTTCTTTCACTTAACATAATGTTTTCAAGGTTCACACATGTATCAGTATTTCATTCTTTTCATTGCTGAATAATTTCCTATTGTATGGATGTATTACATTTTATTTATTTGTTAGTAGACAGACATTTTGTTTGTTTCTACTTTTTCACTATTGTGAATAATGCTACTATTAGCTTTTGTGTACTAGCTTTTGTTTGGACGCATGTTTTCATTCCTTTTGATGATACACCTAGGAGTAGAATTGATGGGTCATATGGTAACTCTGTGTTTAACGTTCTGAGAAACTACCAGATGGTTTTCTCAAGTGGCCCCACTATTTTATACTTGTACAAATAGTGTATGAGAGTTCTGTTTTCTCGGAATCCTTATTAACGCTTGTTAATTGTCTGTCTTTTTGGTTCTGGCCAACCTACTAGATGAGAAGTATATCTCATTATCATTATGATTTTGATTTGCGTTTTCCTAACAACTAATGATGCTGAGTATATTTTCATGGGCTTATTGGCAATTTTATATATTTTCTTTGGAGAAACGTCTTTTCAGATCCTTTGCCCATTTTTAATTGGATTATTTATCTTCTGAGTTTTTTATATATTCTAAAGAGTTCCTTATCAGACATATGATTTGCATTTTCTCCTGTTCTTTGGTTGTCTTTTTACTTTCTTAATGAGGTCTTTTGAAGCATAAAGTCTTTAATTTGATTAAAGTTCAGTTTACTTATTTTTTCTTTTGCTGCTTATGCTTTTGGTATTATATCTAAGAAACCATTTCCTAACCCAAGTCATGATATAGACTTAGTACATAGATATAGTTACTCCTGTATTTTCTTATAAGAATTTTATAGTTTTGCCTCTTACATTTAAATGTGTGATGCATTTTTGAGTTAGTTTTTTAATATGGTGAGATAGGGGCTGTGTTAGAGGTTCCCAAAATTGCCCTCAGGCTTGATTTGCTAGGACTCACAGTTCTACTGTTCTACTCAAAGTTATAATTTATTACAGTGAAAGTGATGAAGTTTTGGGGTGATGATGGGGGTTCGGAGCCAATGGCAAGAAAGAATTCTTGAAGATGTCTTTGGTGAAAAAGGTGATTTTATTGAAGCACGGGGACAGGATCTGTGGGCAGAAAGAGGTGCACTGGGGTTGTGACAGGTAACTGATTATATACCCTCAGGTTGGCAAGGGGGCAGGGACAGTGTAAGTCTCTAAGGAATTTTGGAAGCAAGTTTTCCAGGACCTTGAGGGGCTAGCTGCTGTTAGGAAAACACTGTTTATTACTGTTTAGTAAAACTTCAGTCATGAGACCCTTCAGATATATATCAGGGGGCCATAGGCTTTGGAGTAAGATTACCAGTGTATATGTTGGGAGAGTTGAGATAAAGGAAGTTTCCAAAAGAATTTTTATATATTAAAGTAGATTTATAGGTTCGGGGGATGGGGGGTTGTGGGGTCAGGATAATGTTAAGGCAAGATTCTCTTTTGCCCTTAGCAAAGTGTCATCATCAAGGCAGCTGGGCTCCTAGAAGGAGGTCACTCTGCCGGTTTCTAGGACTTGTCATTGGGCTGTAGGCAGTAAGGGAATTTAATTTTTCATTTGCCTTAGTTTCCCACATCACCATGGCAAGCACTTAAACCCTTTTCCTTTGTTTTCTGGTATCCAGGAGTGTGTGAGAAATAATACACATACTCCACCTGGGTGGGTCGGGGGGCCTGTACTTTGCCTTCAGCTTGCCTTATGCTCCCTCATCAAAAGGACACAGATTTAAATCAGCAAAGGGCACCCAGGTAAATCTAGAAGAAACCAGATGCAAACTTCTAGGTATCTCCTACTAGTACAGTTGTGCAGGATGTACTTTATTTTCCCGGCAAAGATGAGTGACAACATGAGGAAAGTGTTGCCAACTAGGGAAGCTTACCCAAGATCTTAGTGTCCAGGTTTAATAAAAAACCTCAATATAGGGGGTTAATAATGTCAGTAATGTAGGTCAGTAATGTAGGCATGCAGCACGCCTGAGTGATTGACCTCAACTGCTTAGACTCCAGACCCCAGTGCAAAAATAGGTGTTCACCGTAAATTACATTGTTGGCATAAACTATCTAGTCACACTGGTACTGCAGTGGCCCAGAGCTTTAGGTATGCACAGATACTCTTTTCAGGCAGAATATTCAGAGGGTTCAGAGCTCAGTTCCTAGGAGTTGAGCAAGGAAGGGCCAGTCCTAAAAACAGGCCTTTCTTGGGAATATGCAGGGTTCGATCATCCAGTCCTCAGAGTTTACCCTTTCCTGCATCGGAGGCCAACTTCATTTTTTTGCATGTCGATATCCAATTGTCCCAGTACTGTTTATTGAAAAGATATTATTTCCCTGTTGAATTGTTTCCACACTCTTGTTGAAAATCAATTGACTGTAAATGTGAGGATTTATTTCTGAACTTGTATTTCTGTTCCATTGATCTGTATGTTTATCTTATGTTGATATAGTCAGTAATCACTTAATACCTGTAAACTATGTGGCAATTGATGAGGTTTTTTGGGGTGATGGCGGAGTTTGTAGCTGATGGCCAAGAAAGAATTCTTGATGCATCTTTCGTGGAAAAAAGGTAATTTTATTAAAGCACAGGGACAGTACCCATGGACAGGGAGAGCTGCCCTGGACCCTGAGGAGATACTTGGGAGTTGGGGGAGGTAAAGTCTAGAGGAAATTTCCAGTGGGATTTTCTTGTGCTAAAAAAGACTCACAGGATCTTGGAGGTCTCGCTATTGTCAAGCTAAGGTTGTTTTTCCCTCTAGCAAAGCATGAACATTAAGACTGTAGGGAGTTCCTGGAGAAATATTTTACTCTGTATTTGTCAATGACTGCAATTTATAAGGAATTTTAATTTTATCTGCCATTTCCTTCTTGCCTTTGTTTCCCACATCAGTAATCACCCCCTTTTCTTTCTTAATGCTGGTAATTGTGCCTTGTCTGTTTTTCTTGATTAGTCTTGGCTGGACGTTTGTCAATTCTATTATTTATTTACTTATTTTTTTTTAAACAGCTTTATCTTCACTGATCACCTTCTATGATATGCTTGTTTTCTGTTTTATTAATTTTTACTTTTCTTAACCTCTAGCTCTAGGGGGTTTATTTTGCTATTCTTTTTATAGATTTATGATGAATATTAGATTTGTTATTATTTTCAGACATTTTTGTTTTCTAATGTACGCCTCTAAAGCTCAAAATTTTACTTTTTAGGTTACCTTTCTCCACATACCATAAATTTTGAATATGTAGTATTTTCATTTTCATTCAAATTGATTTGAATTTGATTTCAGTTAAAAAAATTTTTTTTAACATTTTATTTATTTTTTGAGAGACAGAGAGAGTGAGAGCAGGGGAAGGGCAGAGAGAGACACACACACACAGAATCCAAAGCAGCCTCCAGGCTCTGAGGCATCAGCACAGAGCCCTATGCAGGAAGATTATACCTGAGCCAAATCTGACGCTCAACCAACTGAGCCACCCAGGCACCCCTTGAATTCAGTTTTAATTTGAATTAGGGCATTTGCCTTTTTTTAAAAATAGAAATTTCCTTTTTTTTTTTCTCATTAGAAAAGCAACACAGAACCATCAAACAAAACCCTAGAGCAAACAAATAGATCACAAGAGTATGTAGTGAGGGCAGAATATGATGCTGCCACAGAGTTGAACTTTAAGGACTTTAGTGTAGTTTCTTCCAGGTCTTTTTATGCATATTAAGTTAGCATGCTGTTAACTGTTTAACAAATGGAATTTGGGCTACAAACTCTTATAACTTCTTTTTTCTTTTTTAGCTATAATAATGTATTTGCTTTCCTGAATCTTTTTTGTTCTTTTTCCTTTAATGTCCTTCACAAGGCATGTACCATTAATGCATTTGGGAGTGCTCTGAGTCAGTCACCAAATTCTCTGTTAGCTCCATGCCAAGCCAAGCAGATCCATTCCTGCCCTCAAGGCACTCATGGTCTAATGGAATCAGACACAGGCATAGGGACAGCTACAGAGCCAGAGCTCCTAGGAAGAGTTAAAGGGCAGCAGCTTCAGAGCAGAAACATAGGAGGCCAGGGAGAGGTACTATGCATGAGAGGGAGGCACCTTCCAGGTGCAACTTGGCATCACCTAAGGAAGAGCCATCGCCTGTTCTCCACCATACTGAAAATCATGTGTCCCCTGCAGGTGATTGCCATGATCAAAGGCCTGCAGGTGCTGATGGGCAGGATGGAGAGTGTGTTCAACCATGCCATCCGGCACACCGTCTATGCTGCACTGCAGGACTTCTCCCAGGTTACCCTCCGGGAACCGCTCAGGCAGGCCATCAAAAAGAAGAAGAACGTCATTCAGAGGTCAGCCTCAGTGTGATACCTCCCTGTGAGCTCAGAGTCCAAAACTGTAGAATCAGCTTAGTTTAAACAACTGTATAGTTACATTTCATAAATATGTCCAGTTCATTTATATTCAGCCTCCAGATGACCTTCTGGTAAATTTCCTCTAAATGTAGTGCAATGGGTCCAGTTATTTACCTGAACAATGTACAGTAAATCAACACAGAATGTCTGAGCAGTAGAGCCTCAGGGATGAGGGTGTATTTATTTTGGGGCAGGAGAGTGTCTCAAAATCTGTTTGATGATTCGAATCACCAGCGTGTGAGGACACAAAGCCCAGCATCACATTTTCCATCTCAAAATGTGTTGTCTTTAAGTATTTTTGCTTCTGTTCCTTTGGCCTATCCTCCAACTTGATAAAAAAATACACAGATATTGCAGAGATCCTGTAGTGATCCTGAGCCTGTTTTCTCTTAATATTTAGCCTTTTAAAGTTTCAGAGACATTTATGTAAAATGAAGCTTACGGGGGCTCACAAGTGTATTGATTTCATTTTCTTGATTTATAATTGATGTGTTTATCACCTGGCTCGGTATGATTTTTGGCATTAATAAAATTTTATACTGTGAGTCTTTTCATTTTGTTCATGCTTGCCGTAATACGAGCCTCACCACATGGGAAACGTGTACTCTAAAAGTAACTCTCAGGTTTTAACTAGAACTTTCCCCATGAGATAGGATAGGCACATGGGTACATCTGCCAAGTGTGGTACCGGTGGGGGCTTTCCACATGGTGGGATGGGAGCATATTCCAAATGTGTCTGAGACATAGGCCCAATCCCTGCAGTTGTGTTGGTGACATGTTCCTTTAGAAATCAGAGAATCAGCCAAGGGAGGTCGAGTTTCAGCTCCCTGGGTAGATGTTTGTGGTCTGTCCTCTTGTTGCCCTTTGCATGACTCAGTGTTCTGTAAATAAAGCATCACTTCCAGGCTAATTGATGCAAACTGCAGCTAAGTCAGATCTTCTGGAGCTACTAATGTCTCAGAGAAAACAATCTATCTATCCAAAAATATTTCACTTTGAGCTAGTCCATTATCGCATCCCCCCACTGTCCCCAAAGGAAATCAGGTGTGAGAGTTAGATGTCCAGCTATGTGTTAGGTGAGGAGATGCTGTGATTGTAAAAGTCCTGAAGCTATAAGTGCTCCATGCCTCACTGATGACTTGATGGGGCTGTTTAGTGTCCTACAGGCCATCAGGAAGACGGTGTGTGACTGGGAGACGGGGCACGAGCCCTTCAATGACCCAGCCCTGCGGGGCGAGAAGGACCCCAAGAGTGGCTTCGACATCAAAGTACCCCGGCGGGCCGTGGGACCCTCCAGCACGCAGGTTTTCATTCTCCCTGCTCCCCTGCTCTATCTGTTCCCCTGAGTGGGCTAACCCAGAGCTAAGGGTTGGTAAGCAAGGCCAGGAGTAAAATGACATCACTGCTGTCTGCTCAAGATGATCAAGTATTGCCTGTGCCTTTTCTGCTCCTCGGGTCCCTGCTAGTGAGTCTGGAGCATTAGCCAAGACATCTTTGTGATTCTCAGATTTGATCATTTACGTGCAGAACTTAATTTGACTGCATTAACTCCCATCACAAAAATGTGGGTGAAAGTCTGTGTGTTCGTATTTACATTGTATTTCCTGATGGGCGTTTAAATGTATGGTTATAATTTTTACATTGGGCCTAAAAATGATTGTTTCTGAAGATAAAACTTGTAGAAATTTAAGAATAGAGCTTTTTTGTATCCCTGGTCTTAAGCCACCACTGCTGTTCTCTCTCCTGCCATGCTCAGCCCCCTCCTCCCCAAAAGCAGCCTTATTCTGACTCTTATATCTGATTTAATATATCCTTCTGCTTTTCTCTTCCCATTTTGGGATGTAGTACTTCTTAACTCATTATTTGTCTGTTGGGGGCTTTTATAATCCCTTCTGCCAGTCTTTCAGAGAACTACCAGCAAAGCACATTGTTGGCTGTACCTCTCAAATATCTGAGAGGAAGGCATTTGGCCCACCCAAGGAAGATGCTTGTCCTGAGCCTGTCCAATGTGCATGCATCCTCCCCACCCTCCATTCCCATGTGTGTCTCTCAACCCCATGATGTGTGTGTCCTGTGACTAACGGCTCTCTCCCGCCTCTCCCCCCATCTGTCCATGTCTAGCTCTTCCTGGTGCGCACCATGGCGGAGTCCTTGAGCTCTGCCGAGCTGCTGAGGCAGCTCAAGTCTTTGGGCATGGAAAGACTCTTGCATGTGGTAAACGCGTTTCTGAGGCAGTCCTACACCTATCCGCCTCTTTTAACCTTTGGTGGTAAGACATCATTTGTTTTTCTTGTTGACATTTATGGCACGGAGGTGAACTGCTCCGTTACAAATTCTTTCTCACAGGCAGCACGAACTTGGCTACTTAGATGGGTGCTCGGAACCACTTTGAGGAGCTGGCATAGTGGTAGGCTTACCGCTCCAGCCTGGCTCTGGTCAGGGCATAGCACAGTAGTCTTTCTCTTGTGGTTTATCTAAGTTTGGTGTAACTAATGTGCCATGTGTATTTTCTCCCCTACGAATGTTTCCTTGGATAATGCAGCTTTACATGGTGAGAACCATGCTAGAGTCCCTCATTGCAGACAAAAGTGGTTCCAAGAAAACCTTGAGAAGTAGCCTTGAGGGGCCCACCATATTGGACATAGAAAAATTTCATCGAGAATCATTCTTCTACACTCACTTGATAAATTTCAGTGGTAAGAGCTACTGCTGACCAGCGTCTGGCCCAGCATGTTCTAACACTGCTAACACCGTCTAGAATGCTTCTGCTGACCATCCCCTGCTGTGGTCCCCTCACACACCCAGACGGTGACCTGTGTTGTAATGTATGTGGTATTTCCTTGCCTGTCGCTTTAAATGCACGGCTGGCAGGGTTCCTTTCATGTGGCATGGCCCTCAGAAGGATGAGGCCCGTGGGCCTGCAGCTGGCTCTGTGACCAGAATGTAAAGTCTTTGTAACCCATACAAGGTTAGAAACGCAGACGAATGTCATCTGTCACCAGACTCCAGAACAAGATAGTGATGAGTATCAGAAATAGCCTTCATGAGCACTGATGTGTGGAAGGGTGGCATATCACCTTGACCAGGGCATTGGGCGGATACCCTTTGTCAGTGTGGAGTCCATGTTTAGTCCAGTACTGCAGCAGCTTCCTCAGAACCGGAAGCCTCTATCTCGGCTGGGAGTGCTATGGGGTTGGAGTAAGTAGTAAGGCTTTTGTTTTTCACTTGTCAAATGAAAACTTTTTTTTTAAGCTTATTATTTTGAGAAAGAGAGAGAGAGGAATGAGGAGGGGCAGAGAGAGAGGGAGAAAGAGAGAATCCCAAGCAGGCTCTGTACTGACAGTGCAGAGCCTGATGTGGGGCCCAAACTTATGAACTGCGAGATCATGACCTGAGCTAAAACCAAGAGTTGGACACCTAAGTAAGCCACCCAGGTGCCCTGGAAACATTAAAAAACAAAAATTTGTTTCTGTTTCTTCATTAGATAGATTTGTACTGAATATGCAAGTAATGCTGCATCTTTATCCTAAAATAAAGTAACACGGTTTTTATTTATTCTTTTATTATTTATTTATTTAACGTTTATTTATTTTTGAGAGAGTGAGAGAGACAGAGTATGAGTGGGGAGGGACAGAGAGAGAGGGAGACACAGAATCCAAAGCAGGCTCCAGGCTCTGAGCTTTCGGCAGAGAGCCCAACGTGGGACTCAAACTCAGAAGTTGTAAGATGACCTGAGACAAAGTTAGATAACTAACTGAGCCACCCAGGTGCCTGTATTTTTCCTTTTAAAAAGGACATTCCCCCCCTCCCCAGTCCCTCAAAGGGGCTCACAGAGTTGATAAGTTCCCATTGGCAGTTGCTGGTATCCATGCCAGACCAGCAGGGGCCATATGCTGACTCTGCTCTTTTTGTGAGCAGGAATGTGCACGGTCTAGGGTGGCTTTGCTTGCAGCCACATCATGGTTGTCTCATCCCTAGTGTGAGGTGCCGTGTGACCCCTCCCTGCTCATATCTGCTCCTGCATGGCTCACGGCTGAGATTGAAGGAGTCGGCATCTCACATGTGTTCCCTCGCCCCCCGCCCCACACCTGAGATTATCCTGGTGAGTCTTTTCTGCTTACAGAAGATTAACATGATGTCATTTGAATCCTTCAAGAAACGCTGCAGCAGTGCTGTGACCTTTCACAGTTGTGGTTCCGAGAGTTCTTCCTGGAGCTGACAATGGGCAGGAGGATCCAGTTCCCCATTGAGATGTCCATGCCCTGGATCCTGACGGACCACATCCTAGAGACCAAGGAGGCGTCCATGATGGAGTGAGTGCCCTGTGGGCCTGTTTTAGCTATCTGTGGTAACCAGGGTCCTTGGTGGCATTTGGGAGCTGGGAGAGGGAGGAGGGGGCTGGACTGTTCAGCACTTTATTTGAAGTTGTCATACTTGAGGTAAGACTTCAGAGATTAATACAAGTAACAGGTTTCTTGGCTTTAGACTCAGTTGGAACACAGCAGAAGTCACTAAGTCCCACCATGTCCAAGTAAGGCCATGAGGACTCAGCTAAGGTCAGCAAGAGGAGATGTGGCCTAGCCTTTCGTGTGGCACAGCCTCTGAGTCAGATGAATTTGGGAGAAGAAGTGTTAATTGAACAGCTCTGTTTTGTGGTCAGGACTCAGGGCCAAGGGAGAGGGTCAGAGATTTTGAAAACATGAGGTCCATGAAGATAAGCTAATAGAAAAAGGAGATGTCTTGTGAATAGATTGGGAACTGACCCCGCAAGTCGTTTGACACAGAGAAGAAATATAAATAGCACCTTGTCTTTACCTGTGCACAGCAGTTCTTATGTGGTGGTCAGGAGGATGGCATTCCACTTTCTCTGGAGTGGCCATAACCTCTTTTCTGCAGCACTGCAGAGAGTCTGAGAAGCATGGAGATCTAATGCAGAGGCTTTGGCATGCCTCTTTGTCACATCTTTGGAGTTGAGCTTGACCCCACTGCTCACACAGCCTCCCTGCTGTGAGGTGGGAGTGGCCTTGCACCCTCAGAGGGCCCTTATTATTGGAGATCTCTGGCTGCTGCCTTCTGTCCAGACATGGGGCAGGGGGAGAGGGGCTTTCAGCTATGCTGGACATGCTCATGGTCAGCCGTAGGACTCAGGACCTTTATGTTTTTCTTGTTAAATCAGACAGTTTATTCTTAGAAATAAGAAAATAACTTGTTTTCGTGGTTATAAAAAATACTGTATTCTGTGGGGAGAAACTTTAATCATAAATAAGTGAGAAGATGCAGTGACAGGAGGCCCTTGTGGACCCACCAGGGGCCCTGGGCATGACCTCCAATGGCTATTAGGGCTCTGGACAAAAACCTAGTTTGGTGTTTGAAGTAAGAAACTTCGTCCTCATGTGAGAGGTCAACAATGAATGTTAAGTTTCACTTGGAGTGTGGGATGTGAGAGCTGAGAAGACCTGTGTGGAAGGCTGGGCTGACCACTCGCCCCTCTGCAGGTACGTCCTCTACTCCCTGGACCTGTACAATGACAGCGCACACTACGCCCTCACCAGGTTCAACAAGCAGTTTCTCTACGACGAAATTGAGGCAGAGGTGAGGGCCCAAGCACCTTTAACAAACTTTAATTTCTTTTTTCTCTGAGTATTACAGGAAGCAGATTTTCTTTATAGTACAGGAGGTTTAAACAACAGAATGAACTTTGAAATAAACATTTTGTAGTGAACCCTTCTATCTGTACTTTTCTCTCTGCATCTACACATGTGATGATTGACAGCATGTCATAAGCACCTGTTTCCTGATCTGTCTTCTGGTATGAACACAGTTTAAGGCAGTGCATCTACTATGTAGATGCACTGAACCAACCCCTATTTTATTTCTTTCATTTTAGTTTCTCAGTTTCACATGTTGTAAAGTAATGCTTTGATGAACTTCCTTGCACTTAATTTTTTTAGCTGTGTTTGCTAATTTTTTGAGGACAATTCCTACAAGTGGAATTATTAAATTTTTGTACACATAGCTAAGGAGATAACTCTTATTTTCTAATTTAAGATATAAGATAATTTAAGCTCAGTAGGGGCGCCTGGGTGGCTCAGTCAGTTGGGCGGCCGACTTTGGCTCAGGTCATGATCTTACGGTCTGTGAGTTCGAGCCCCGCATCAGGCTCTGTGCTGATGGCTCAGAGCCTGGAGCCTGCTTCGGATTCTGTGTCTGCCTCTCTCTCTGCCCTTCTCCTGTTCACACTCTGTCTCTCTATCTCTCAAAAATGAATAAATGTTAAAAAAAATATATTAAGCTCAATAAATTACATACATTGTGCATCTGGATTTCCTTCTCTGCCTCCTTGCAAAAACTAGAAAGCGCTTCTTAAGGGAGATGTCGTAGTATCCCGGGCCATGTACAGTAGGCATACAGCAGACATCTGCAGGTCCTGCAGTGGCTCCCCTTTGAGTACATGCTGTCCTGTGAGCACATTGGAGTTCTGGGTGGGGTTTATCCATCCTATGTCTCTTCACCAACTTCAGTGCTTAGAGCAACCAGCCATGCTCCAGGGGAGTCACCACACACGGTAGTTCCTGGGACACACAGCCTGGTGGTAGAGGAGAACAATGCACATTAACTACTGGGAACACTTGATACAGAGACCCTTTTTCATGCTCCTTTGCCTTTAAGAGACATGAAGCACCGTTCTCCATCAGTAAGAAAGGTTCTGACATAATTTTCAGTGGCTGTGTAGTGGTCTCTCCTGGCCACAGCATAGAATATATATTAATCTGCTATTGTTAGACAATGAGTTCATTTCTTGGGGTGCCAGAGTGGCTCAGTTGATTGAGCCTCAGACTCTTGGTTTCGATTCAGGTCACGATCTCATTCATGGTTTGTGGAATTGAGCCCTATGTCAGAAACAACCATGTCAGAGACCAGAAACAACCTCAATTTTTTTTTTTAATGTTTATTTATTTTTGAGACAGAGAGACAGAGCATGAGTGGGGGAGGGGAGGAGAGAGGGGGAGACACAGAATCCGAAGCAGGCTCCAGGATCTGAGCTGTCAGCACAGAGCCCGACGCGGGACTCGAACTCATGGACCGCAAGATCATGACCTGAGCCAAAGTCGGACGCTCAACTAACTGAACGACCCAGGCGCCCCTCATTTTTTTTAAGATTATTTATTTTAAGAGAGAGAGCAAGCATGAGTGAGTGGGGGAGGGGCAGAGAGAGGAGGGGAGAGAGAATCCCAAGCAGGCTTTGTGCTATCAGTGCAGAGCCCAGTGCGGGGCTTGATCCCATGAACCATGAGATCATGACCTGAGCTGAAATCAAGGGTCAGTTTAACCGATCGAGCCACCCAGTCACCCCTCCCCTTTTATTTTTAAGATTTTGCATGTAAGTAAGATTGTACTATATTTGTCTTTCTTTGACTTATTTCAGTTAACCTAATGCCCTTAGGGTCCATCCATATAGTTGCAAATGGTAGAATTTCCTTCTTTTTTTTTATGGCTGAATAATATTCGATATATATATATATATATATATATATATATATGTACACACACACACATATATGTATATATACACCACAATTTCTTTATATGTTCATTCATCAATGGACACTTAGGTTGCTTCTGTGTCTTAGCTATTGTAAACAATACTGCAGTGATCATGGGAGTGCAGATATCTTTTCAAGTTTGTGTTTTTAGTTTTTTTGGATAAATACCTAGAAGCGGAATTTGCTGGGTCAAAAGATTTTTTTTTTGAAGTTGTATTATTTGATCTTAAGTTAATAAAAATCTAATATATGCTTTCTTTTTCTTCAGGTGAATCTATGCTTTGACCAATTTGTTTATAAGCTGGCAGACCAGATATTTGCATATTATAAGGTTATGGCAGGAAGGTATGTGGTTTATGATTTGGACATGAAATCTTGGGTAACTTGACATTTCTATTAAAATTCACAGCATACGAGAACTATCTTCTCTTCCTCTCTACTAGTTTGCTTCTTGATAAACGTTTACGATCAGAATGCAAGAATCAGGGGGCAACGATCCATCTCCCGCCATCTAACCGCTATGAGACACTGCTTAAGCAGAGGCATGTGCAGGTGAGCTAGACGTCTTCTGGGCATGGTGAGGCATGGAGCCAGCATTGGAAATAGTGCGGTTTTCTTAGACCTCACTGGGTTTTAATAGATGTCAGTATGTTATGTTACTGTGGAGAAATCCTCATAAAGTGTTGAGATTCTAAAGACAGTTTCTTTCGGATACCCTGAAATACAAATGAAGATTTGCAGCACTCTGCACCCTGCCCTGCTCTGGCTCTGGGGAAAGGCATGGCCCCAGAGGGCTTGGGTTCTCTCTAAGAGCCCAAAATTCAGAACTTAAAAGGAATGAAGGTAAGAAACACTTGTCAGCTGAGTGTTACAGAGGAGCTTTCTCTTGGTCAGCACAAGGAATAAAAAATACAGTGCTTACTTTTGTTTCCTTAAAAACAGTATGTCAGAAAAATTAATAAAATGTAGAAAACTGTAGGGAAAATTCCATATACTTCTACAGATAATCACCATTCACATTTTGAGACATTTTCTACCAGGATTTTATCTTTATGTTTGTTATTGAAATGATAATAAGACATACATATGTTTTTAGGACTCTGAGAGTCCTAGAGAGAGAATAATTTTCTCTTATTCATTCTTGTAATATTGTAAAAGCAGGCTGCTCTGTGGTGGGGGTTGCTCCTGAACATCATTGTGAGGGGTGTCCTAACTGACAGACCTAGATTCTCAGGGTGTTTGGTGAAACTTGGAGTTTCTCTCCATGATGTTAAGCGTAAATTCAGTGCAAAGGACGCTACAAAAGTCCTTTATGGTTTTTTTTTTTTTTTAATTTTTTTTTTTAACATTTATTTATTTTTGAGAGACATAGAGACAGAGTATGAGCAGGGGAAGGGCAGAGAGAGAGGGAGATACAGAATCCGAAGCAGGCTCTAGGCTCTGAGCCATCAGCACAGAGCCCGATGCGGGGCTCGAACTCACAGACCGTGAGATCATGACCTGAGCCGAAGTCGGCCGCTTAACCAACTGAGCCACCCAGGCGCCCCTCCTTTATGGGTTTGACTTGGAGGAATTTCAGCTGTAGGAAAGTAGAGTATTTGGTCATGACACCTATATATATATTATTTGATCTAAAATGTTTACATTTTTATATTATTTATCTTTTGAAATTAGATTCTGGGGCAGATATATTTAATATCCGTATAGATGTTTAGAGATGTACATACATACATACACAGATATATATTTGTTTTTTATTTTTCATTCCTTTTTCATTTCACCATCTTCCAGCTCCTGGGTAGATCCATAGACCTTAATCGCCTGATTACTCAGCGTGTCTCAGCAGCCATGTATAAGTCTCTGGAACTGGCCATTGGACGATTTGAAAGTGAAGACTTGACATCAATAGTTGTAAGTGCTTTCCCCTTTGTCAGGCTCAGCAGAAACTGGTCACAGGATTGGAGCTAATTGTAGGTTCAGTTTTTGTATAGAAATCAAAAGGTATGCACTACTCAAGCTTGGTCTATCCTGAGTTTGGTTTTTAGTACCTGTTCTTATTGGTTGCAATTCTAAGATGACTTCAAAGAACAAATAATCCTAGCCATGAATAAATTACACCTAATTATGGCAAGAGAATAAAAGAAGGAAAATTGGGGCCCCTAGGTGGCTCAGTTGGTTAAATGTTTGGCTACTGGTTTTGGCTCAGGTCATGATCTCACAGTTTGTGAGTTCGAGCGCCATGTTGGGCTCTGTGCTGACACCACGAAGCCTGCATGAGATTCTCTTCTCTCTCTTTCTAAACAAATAAATAAAACTATTTTTTAATAAAAGGAAAATTTTTAAAATCAAAAAGAAGTGAACACAGAGAAAAAGGATTTGAAAGAAAATCATATCGATGATTAACAATGAAGATCCAACATACAATACATATCACAAGGGTCTCTGAAGAGAAAAACCAAAGCAGTGCAATCTGAAAATTTCCAGGAAACACTGACAAAATTTAGTACATGCTATAAATATATATTAAAAGCCTGGAGCATGTGCCTGGGAAAACTGACCAAGTGGCCAATACCAAGGAATATTGCAGTAGAAGTATTAGATTTTTTTTTTTATGTTTATTTTTGAGAGAGAGAGACAGAGCATGAGTGGGGAAGGGGCAGAGAGAGAGGGAGACACAGAATCCAATGCAGGCTCCAGGCTGCAGAGCCGGATGTGGAGCTCGAATTCACGAGATGCAAGATCATGAGCTAAGTTGAAGTTGGACGCTTAACCAACTGAACCACCCAGGTGCCCCTGTAGATGTATTAGATTTTAGAGGAAAAGAGAAAATTCTCTGGATATCTGAGCAGAGTGATAAGAGGAAGAAAATTTGTCTTCAGAGCTTTGTCCACAGCTATTCATGTCAGAAGCCAAGGAAAGAAAGTGTGAATTAAGGGTTTTGTGCCAAACCAAATAGATCTTCCAAGAATGAAGGCTGCAGACATTGTTAGTAAACATGTAAGAACTCAAGGAAGATTGTTCATTCCTAAAGAAGCAGTTTTGGCTAGACCAAGAGAGTCCTCAGCAGTGGGCTTCAGCAGCTTGGGTTCAACTCCACATAGGGTGAGCAGTGCTTCTCATATTCTTCCACGGAATCAGGATGACTGACATAGATATCTTATATTCTTTTTCTTCATACTTGGTTTTTTAAATCTGGTGTGTAATTCACATGCACAGTGCACCTCAGTTTGGCCAGCCATGTTCTCATTGCTGTTATGTGGCCATTGGCTACTGCAGTAGATAACACAGACCTAGGCATATTTATGAACAAACTACAAGTTTGGAAAGCCATCTGTGAATGCACTTGCTGATTCCGCTACATAGCTGTGCACATTAGAGAGGCTAACTCAGGCCAATGCCTGAGGACACACAGTGTGCCAACAGGGCAGGGATGGACACATCCCAGTGTTCTCTGCCCTAGGGGTGGTTGGAAGCCAGTGAGAGGGTGGTGCAGAGGTAACCTCAGTGGAAAAAGGATGATTGCCTTGTGGGTGTGACCACAGTTAGGAGGAGTATTTCCAAGGCAGTGGAGACGACATAATGAATTTACGTGTAAGAAGCAAGCTCCTGTCGCCTACTAGACCCCGCTGTGTGTATTCTTAGGCTAGCTCACCAGTCTCACCCCTGTGTATCCTGTTCTTTCCTACCCAGCCTGCCCTCACACCTTGGCACTGCCCACGTAAGGAATGGAGGCCATTGAGCTGGTCCCTATTCTGTCCTCACACTCCTGTCTTTGTGGTCCTATAGGAGTTGGATGGCCTCTTGGAAATCAACCGCATGACCCACAAGCTGTTAAGTAGGTACCTGACACTGGACAGCTTTGACGCCATGTTCCGGGAGGCCAACCACAATGTGTCAGCGCCCTATGGGAGAATCACCCTCCATGTCTTCTGGGAACTGAACTACGACTTCCTGCCCAACTACTGCTATAATGGCTCTACCAACCGGTGAGCATGTAACCTCATGAGTAGTTTCAGATGCCTTGCCAAAAGGTTCCTAAACAGGATGATCTCTGGGCCTCCACAGTGTCCATTAAGTTGCTGTCTATTCCCCTGTTCCCCATCATTTCTCATATCCAGGGTACTCAGGCCCTCCCAGTCTCCTCTTTATGCAAGTATAGCCTTAGGCCAAACCCTGGGCATGTTTTATGGCTTTGCATGTGGAGACTGCACTGGGGCACTTGTTCGTAGGTCAGGGTGAAATCTTATGGTACATGTGGACAGTAGCTGCAGGGTCTGCACCACCTCCACAATTGTCAGTCTACCTGATGTTGGAATATAGTGGGTGACCCTCTACTTTTCATCGATTCTGAGATGTTGGGGTGTATGAAGATCAGTTGGTGAGCTACACTGTTACCAACCTACCATTTACTACCATGTTGAACAACACAAAAGTAGCCAGTTAGGTGGATGGCATGGTTGTTATGCAGTTTAGCCTCCTGATATGGCCCAAATCCTGGGACAACCCTGCCTTGGCCTCTGTGCACTGGGCAGCCGCCTGTCCAGGTTTGTTCTCTGTGCTCTAAACTGAGCTCCTGCTCTGTGTCAGCATGTGCCAAAGACATGTGTGCATGTGTGTGTGTGTATTGTGACCACTTTTTGAAAATCACTGGCTTTGGCATTTCTGCTATATCTGACCATCCCACCATGTATTAGCTGAGTTATTACTGACTTTCAGGCCCAGTTATATGTCTCAAGGGTTTGCTGCGCTCCAGTACTGAGGACAGAAGAGAGGCCCTTCTGTGGTCTGATCATGTCTGCTATTGCCATTTTTTATTCAGGACCCCAAGATTGGATTTCCTTATAGGGACACAGGGCTTGTCCCAAGGTGCATGGGGCTATGCCATTACACCAGTCCCAGATGGCTGACACCTGGTGCCAGGCAGCAGTAGTGGGGACAAGGCCATGGCAGAGCCACAGGGGGAGGAGCCCCAGTCAGTCTCCTCAGGTTAGGGGGCTCCTGGGCCTGGCTGGGCACACACCAGAACCAGACTTTACACACTACTCATCATTGTTAACTTCTTTTAAGGTGTCCAGTCTCTTGAAACAAATATCTTTCAAATTGTTAGAGTCTGATTAACTGAAAAAATACTTTTATTACATAAATAATGCATCATAATTGTAGAAAAGCTAGAAATCATATATACATCTATGAGGGAGAAAATAATTAAATCCCTAGAGATTACTCTCATTAAAAAATGTGTTAGCAGGAGTGCCTGGGTGGCTAAGTTGGTTAAGTGTCTGACTTCAGCTCAGGTCATGATATCACAGTTCATGAGTTCGTGCCCTGCAATGGACTCTGAGCTAATGAGTCTGGAGCCTGCTTCACATTCTGTGTCTCCCTCTCTCTCTGCCCATCCCCTGCTTGTGCTGTCTCTTTCTCTCTCAAAAATGCTGTCTCTTTCTCTCTCAAAAATAAATAAACATTTAAAAAAAATGTTTTGGGGCTCTTGGGGGGCTCAGTCGGTTAAGCATCTGGCTCTTGATTTGGTCGCAGGTATGATCTCATGGTCATAAGATTAAGCCCTGTGTTCAGGCTCTGCGCTGGGCATGGACCCTGCTTATGATTCTCTCTCTCCATCTCTCTCTGCCCCTTCCCTACTCTCTTTCTCTCTCTCTCAAAGGAAATAAATATTTTTTAATGTGTATTTTCTTTTCAATTTTTGCCATTCAGTCAGATATACATATATATTTTTTATTTTGCAGAAATGAGTGCTATTAGGCATACTCTTATATACACATTCTTATTCTACATGATATATCACAAGGAGGGTTATTCTGTATTAGAGTATAAATATGCTTTTCTGCTTCTGAAAATCTTTTTTTTTTTTTTTTTTAATGTTTATTATTTCTGAGAGAGACAGAGCATGAGCAGGGGAGGAGCAGAGAGAGAGAGGGAGACACAGAATCTGAAGCAGGCTCCAGGCTCCCAGCTGTCAGCACAGAGCCCGACGCGGGGCTCGAACTCAAAAACCGTGAGATCATGACCCGAGCCGAAGTCGGACGCTCAACCAACTGAGCCACCCAGGCGCCCCTGAAAATCTTTTTAAATCATGGCTGATGTTTGCAGGACTAAGGAGTTGTTTTGGTTGATCCATTTGGAACCTGTGGGATTAATTTCTGTTACCTTTCCTTAAATCGTTTTTACCTTGTCAGGTGTCTCTGAAAGTGACATGCAACAGAACCCCACTATCAGTAGGCTGAAAAAAGGTTTTATGGTGAAGTTGGAATTGGGCAACATAGGGACTTGTGATTTTTTTTTTTTTGTATTATTTTAGATTATATTTTTAAAAATATTTATTTATTTATATTTTGAGAAAGAGTGAGCGGGGAGGGGTAGAGGGTAAGAGAGAGACAGGGAATCCTAAGCAGGCTCCATATTGTTAGTACAGAGCCCAGCCTGACTTGGAGCTTGAACTCAAACTCTGAGATCATGACCTGATCCAAAACCAAGAGTCAGTTGCTCAACCAGCTGAGCCACCTAGGCTTTTTAAAAATTATCTAGCATTTAGTCTCCCTTTAAGGGATTTCTCAAGAGATCTTGCAAAAGGATAATTAAAGGGTTCCCTGAGCCTCCTTTATGCCTGTTGCACTGCCCTGGTCTCCTTGGTGATGGTTCAGTGGGTCGAGTCCTTAGAAATGATGTGAGCTATGTAAAAGGACTGCAGAGGAGGATCAGGATTACATGATGATGAAAAGCCAGCATTTGCCATAAACTGTTGTGTTGAATTGCTAAGTTTTCTGAGACACTTTAGACATATGAACACAAGTTGAGTGAGGAAGAGTGGAATTAGGGAAATGGATCAAATTAGGAGCCCCTGCCCACCACGGCAGGCCCTTGTGGGTGCCCTGTTTGGGGCTGATGATGGAGAACATCCTCCCATCCAAGGCTGCCTGGCCTGCTGACAGCAAGGAGTCTCGTTGTCAAAGAGAATTGATAGGGCTCAGGACAGGAAGTTGGTGCTGTGAAGGGTAGAAAACCTCCAGGCCGGTGTCGGTTATAGGACCCTGGTGGAATTGTCTGGGTGAGGAACATTGAGGCATCCAATATATAACTGAGGAGTGGTGCCAGGTCATACCTCAGCCCTCAGCTTCCTGAGACCACACAACACAATGTCTGATGTAAATGACAGTTAGCAGAAGGGACAGCATTGGGTGTCTCTGTCTCTTGTGGCATATATCTTCCATTGGTCCATGGGAAGTGAATACCCCTGTTTGTACAGTGAGCACAAAGCCCATGAAGGCTGTGAGAGGGCCCCACCTGTGTTGTAAGGAGGCTACTCTGCCCACCAAGGCTCCTGGAGAACTGAACTGGAATCCTAAGACAGACACAATTGTGTCACCCAGTATTTTAATTCCATTCCCTGAGGGTTTTCTAAGAACTGTTCAAAGGAAACCAGAATTTCACTGGTTGCTTATTTTTGATTAGTGACTTTGCCTGATGGCTCTAGGAAGTGGTTTAATTTAGAGTGGCCTGTGACTTAAATTTAACCTATACAGCTGATAACTGAAAATGCTATAGTTCTGGAAATAGGCCATTGATTGGGATCAGAGTCAGGCCTCAGAGGGAAGAAGGCCACAGAGGAAGGGGTGTGTCCTCAGTGCAACATACCGTGAAGCAAAGGGTGTTACTTTGGGCGTTACTGGTGATGTTAACCTCTGTCTTTTGGTTAGGATGGTGGCTGCCTGGTTTCTCTACTGACATGTTATCATTTTTCTGTTTAGAATTTATAAGTAATTTATAGAGAGATATTTGAGACTTTATAAATAAACTGTTCCTCATTAAAGTTTGAGTTTTAGCATCTGTTGATGATTCTTACCTAAATCAGTTATCATTATGGTGGTTGAACAATGGTGATTTTCAAATGTCATCATTCTATGTATATATATTTGTTGGCCTTCTGCTATATATGTTAGCATGTATTTGTTTATTATAAATGAAGACTCATGAATTCCAACTCAGCATTGTAATCTGTTATTAACTTGATTTGGTTTTTGTGGCTCAAATTGGCCCCATTTTGGCCAGCAGGAGCCCCTTCCACCTGGTTTTCGTGTCCTGTTAACTGTCCGCGTCATTTTGAATTACTGCCCTACTTTCTGCACCACAAGAAGTTCCAGGTTCATCTTATACTTCTGCTCTATCTTTGCAGTTTGTTATTTCTACAAGGATTTCTTTTAGTGGAGAATATTTTACAACTAGGCTTAATGTTTACAAAGTAAGTCTGGATGTTAGGTATGCTCATTGCTACTGGAATGTCATTGTTTCTAGACTCTTGATGTTCAGAGCTAGGGAGTACCTGCCTTCGTACTGTAGTAAGCCCCTATAACAAATTACCACAAACTTTGGGGCTTAAAATGACGAAAATTTACTTTCTTACGGTTCTGGAGGCTAGATATCCAAAACCAAGGTATCACAGGGCTGTACTCCTTCTGAGACTCTGGATAGAATCTTTTCTAGCCTCTCCCCAGCTTCAGGTGGGTGGTCAGCAGTTCTTGGCCTTCTTAGCATGCAGCTGTATCATTCCAGTCTCTGCCTCCTTAGATACATGCTGTTTTCCCTTCCTCTTACAAGGACATGAGTCATATTGGATCAAGGGCCTATTCTGCTTCAGTATAAACTTTATCTTAAATAATTACATCTGCAGTAGCCCTATTTCTAAAAGATCACACTCTGAGGTATGGGTAATTAGGACCTCAAATTATGTTTTTAAAGGACACAAACCCACAAAATATTTATGTGGTGGGGGGGGTGTGCTTCTCTATAGCTGTCTACATATTCTAACCTGAATTCACACTGATATCTTCAATTCCAGTTCAGCTCTACAGTTCTCAATCTCGTTTTCTCCCTTTCCATTTTTGTAACCTCTTTCTACACTGAGAATCCTGTTTCGTTATTCTTGGTATATTTACTCACTAGCTTAATTCTAGAAAATGCAGAAAATTGAAAATTACTAATCCTTTCTACCATGAAACACAAGCCTACTAACTGGAATTCCATTTTTTTTGTCTTTACATTGAGCATATATATACTCAATATAATATACACGACCGTATATATATAGTCAGAATAATGGTGTTTAAAAGTTATTTGGGATAATGAAGTAACAGGGTTTGTATTTATCTTTTGCCTTAAACAAGTGAAAAATTTATGAAGCCACTATTTTAGACATTGCCTATTTCTCTAAGGGAAAGGAAACAAAGGAGGTCATCCCTATGACTTCCCTGGCTTTCTGCCTGGAAGCACTTTTTGGGCTTCAGTGTGGAGGGGTGTATCCCAAGTACAGCTTGGAAGTTTTATTTGGTGGAAGAGACAGATTGGAAACAGAAGAAGCTGAAACATCTGGATGGATGCGTGTGCTTCTCCACAAGGATAAGCAAAGAACTACTTTTTGGGGGCTGTAAGCTGAATAATTCCCAGAGCTGACAAAGAGCTAGGAGCCATCTGAGGCCCTGCCAGCAAAAAAATAGGGAAACCTCACTGAATACCTATGCACTCAGTAGAATTGCCAGAAGGGCCTGCCTTAGCACTAGCCCTAAGGTGTTTACAATACTATGCCACTCTATTATGAAAGGTTCCAGCTGTCTTGCAAGCAGTGTTAACATTCTGCCCAATATAAAAGTTTTATAAGGTTTTGTTTGTTTGTTTGTTTTATTTATTCATTTTGGAGAGAAAACAAGCAAGCAGGGGAGGGGCAGGGAGAGAGGGAGAGAGAGAATCCCAAGCAGTCTCCTCCATGCTATGAGCACAACACACAGCCTGAGATGGGGCTCGAACCCATCAGATCATGACCTGAGCCAGTATCAAGAGCCAGACATTCAACCAACTGAGCCACTCAGGAGCCCCAAAAGTTTTATATGTTTAAATGAACCCTTCTGATTTCCAGTGTCTCTTAATCCATTATCAAGCCATAGTCTGTTGGCTAAATGAGTGTGGTTATAAGTACTTCGTTTGTTCATTCTTCCCATTAGCTTGTAACTAGTGATTTGAGTAACTGGATATCACTGCCTGTATCTCCCTTCCCACTCCTGTCTCCAAGGTCATCACCATGTCCAGAGGCCCAGCAAGGCCTGTGTACTTGGTCATTACCACTTGTCAGTGGACTGCATTAGTTGTGAAATGGGTCTGGTGCCAACAGACCAGACTGCCTTCCAGAGTTTGGAGACTGCTTATTCGGGCTTATACATGTATATCATACTTCAGAGTGTTTATATCATCTGTACTGTGGTTTTTGATTTCTTAGAATTTTCCTGTGATGATTATATCCGTTAACTGGGAAGAAGATTTAACTGATGGGTAATGGAAGAGTTCTGAATTTTAAAGAAGTACCATTAAATTTTTTTGTTTTCTTTTTTTATCCTTTTTGTTTAGATTTGTTCGGACAGTATTACCTTTTTCTCAGGAATTTCAAAGAGATAAACAGCCTAATGCACAACCCCAGTATTTACATGGCTCAAAGGTAGGTTCTTTTGTGTTTGTGATACGATTTTTTAAGTTCACGGTAAAGCATATTTTCTAGTTTAGTTTAATTTACGTTAGTTGCCGTGATTTAAATGTATCATGCCATGCGTGAAATGTTACTGTTTTCTTCCATTAGCATGTTCCTAAAAAGTAATAGCAGTGTTGGGACAACCCTCTCTGTCGTGGGTGTCCAACTAGGCCTGGCCTCACTCCTGGCACTACAATAAGTGAGATTGTCAGCATATTTAATGGTTTAAAAATATCAAACCAGGAAAATGTGGAATAGGCTCAGGTGCATATCTGTGACAGGGGCCAGGATATCTTGTCCAGGTGTGATGCCACAAAGGGAGATGCTGAGATGGGAGGGGGCATGGAGAAAAGGGTTCACATCCAGAAACAGCAGGCAAGCAGGCAAACTGGTAAAAGCCACAGAACCTCTGCTATCAGTAAGGTAAGACAAGTGTTCAGGCTGAGGATGACTGAATTCGTAAGAAGTTAAGAGTATTATTAAAGGTTAGTTTTGTTAATATTTAAAGCACTCTTACTTTTTCATAAGAAAAAGACAAACCCTCTGTAGTAAAAAGGAGATAGATGCAATGAGCAGATATTTCCAAAAAATATAGTATAAAAATAGAAATAGGTAACTAACCTCCCCAGTAATTAAAGAAAAATAAATGAGTGCGTACGGGAGTGTATGATTCTAGGGACCAGCTGAAATGTTTATCAGTATTTAAACGTTCTCACTTGTAAGAAGCTGGACAGCTAAGGGAATAAGTCAGATAAGTATAAAGTAAGGTCTGCTATGGGGGTGGTCGTAATGACATTGTCATAAAAAATATGGAAGCAGCCTAACTGACCACCAGGAACACTATGATAACTTACTATCCACTGGAATACAGTCATTACAGATAATTACATAGATCTTGTGATAGGTTGCGGGGTCTGTATTTTATTAAGTTGAAAAAAAAAACAAAACCCCACATTCCAAACAGAATAATCCTAATTACAAAAAGATATATCCAGAGGAAAGATCAGTGGATGCTAAACAGTGGCTGTCTTTGGGAGGGCTGAGTCTGAGAAGCATTTTCCTTTTCTGAACTCAGTTTACGATGCGTGTGCGTTGTTCTCACTAGTTATTTTAAGCTGTTTTCTTTGATATTGGTGTTAGCCTCGGTCTCCACATGGCCCAACCTGTGGCCTGTTTGGGGAAGTAGAGCATGGCCCCTGCCGGGGCGTGGACACCAGCGCCTGTGGCCTGAGGTTTGGACAGTGCCATCTCTGTATTTTCTGTACATTCTTCTCACAGGTGCAGAAAAGAACCTATTAACATAATGACATAAAAGGACCACTCTTCAGATCTTTAGTGCTGGCTCTCAGGAGGCTGTCAGAATGTCAGCTTTCCCTTCTGACTAGTCTTCGAAGAGACAGGTCCTTGGCTCGCCCTCCTCTCACTTCAACTTTTCCAGGCTTGTGATGTCATCTTCCTTCTTTCCTGTCAGCCGAGAAGGAAATGGTAGATGTCTTAGTGGGACAAGCCAGAGGGTTAAGTAGAGGATATATTTGGGAGGAAAGGGAAACCAATGTTGGTAGAACTAGAAACTGCATGTGTTTTGCAAGGGTATGTAGAATTTCAAGCTGAAATGAATGCTGTCTGTGTTTTCTGCATTTGGGTGGCGCCATGCCCTCTGCATTGTGTATGGGAAGGGGATGTCTACTTGAGAAGCTACGTTCCTAGGATGCTGTGAAAGGGACTGTTGTGATGGAACCTTGGCTGGTTTTTAGAGAGGCCTTGCTCTAACAAGATCTGGATGCTGAGAAGGACCCAGACCTACAGAGGACCCTGTGGGCTAGAGGCTCTGTCACAAGATGGGGGTGGGGAAATGGTATATGGCAGGCAGCTTGGGGCTGGGGTCTGAGGGAGGGGTCAGGAGCAGATTGAGAATGATGCAGGTGGAAAGATGTTACCCTAGTGGAGGCAGGAGGTGGTCCCTTGGATCAGATGGCATTAACAGAGATAGAAGTAGCTAGGCGTGATGAGTATTTTGGAAGTGGATATTACTGTACTTTGGCTGACAACCCAAAGATGGAGGGGGAGAGAATAGGAAGACCCAAAGATGTTTCCTAGGTTTCTGGCAGTTGGTGAGTGGAGGAGTCCATTTTTGAAGTCAGGCAGGGCTACATTTAGGAGGGTTAAAGGGAAGAGGCCTTTATCCCTGGGGCATGTGTCCACCCCTCTTCCCAGGTGTGTCTGCTCTGCATGTCATAGACTTTGCTGTGAGTGGGAGAGGATGCTGCCCTGCTGAGTGTCTGTTTTGGACATATCCAGGCAGGTTTTATGGCTCACTCAGCTGAGGCGGGGCTTGTGGGAGTTGAGAAGGTGTGCTGGGTTGGAGGATCATGTTGGCTCCGTTGGTTAGGGTCAGGATTTTGGCTGCTTTGTTAAGCCTTATGATGATGACTAGGAGTGAAAAAAGCTAGACATCATTGTTCTTTCTGCTGTGTTCTGGGACTGAGTGTCATCTTTAAAAGTATTAAGTAGTGTTTTTTTTTCTACTGATATCAAGTTGCAGTCATAGTCTCAGGGCTCACTCAGCAAGTGTTTCCTGAACATGTGCTATGATCCAGGCTGCACCTGGCCTCAGCCAGGTAGCAGGGTTCTTGGCTCAGCAGGTGAGTGCAGGCCTTGCTCCACAGAGGCCTGAAGGTGTTGACTGGGCACTGGGGTGCAGACAGGTACTAAGAGCCAGGATAGCCTGGTCTGGGCAAGGGAAGGGCACCCTAGCAGTTTTGTGAGCATGGCCAGTGAGGCAGGAAGGGTGGAAAGGGGGCTGAAGCTGTTGAGATACAAGAAGGGGGCCTCATGTCCTGCCCTCTCCCTTCCTCCCACTTGTCTGAAGATCTCTCACCTGCAAAGGAGTCCCCAGTAGCACTTGCCTCAGAGAAGGCAGGGGAAAGATTCGCTGCCCCTGGAACCCCCTGTGGACAGACAGGTGATGCTTATGGTGGGGCACGAGGCCCAGGCAATTAATAGACTCTGCTCCTGCCCCGTTCCCAGGAGACACCCACACTCTGTGGACCCTAAGAGAAAGCTGTTCTCATGCTCTGAGTTGCTGGTCGAGTGAAGCTGGCAACAGGCATAGACCTGGATACACCAGCTTGCCTGTGAATCTCAGGGCAATTGAGGCCAGGACACAGGTCAGGAGCTGGGGGGCTGCTACCCCACATGCCCGACACTGGGACACCCTTTTAGATGCCTGCTGATCTGAGAAGTAGAATAGATGCTTCTAACCCATTCTTTCCTAATCTTCTTTTCTTTAGAGTGTGAACCTTTCATTTCTGTCTTGTTTGCCTTCATTGCTGTCACTACAGATAATAACGTGAACTCGATAGTGCGAGGACCACGCCCTTGGAAGTGGGCAAACACTGTGATTCTGGCTGGTGTATTGGTGCAGGCTGCCCACCTCTTCTGCCCCTCCAGAAAGGCGTTAAGGTGGATGATTTTTAGAAGGATTAGAAATAAGTACTCTAACACTCCCTTTCTGAAATTAAAACGTAATCAGTGTTGAAACCTATCCCAAAGCTGACTACCTGAAGAAAAGTGTATATCAAAGATGAGTGAAAAGTCTTATTTGGGAGAACTAAAGAAAGCAATTATCAGAGAGGAGAACTTAGTCAAAACAACCAAGTTCTGTACAAGTATAGAACTCATGTTTAACCACTATGCTGATGCCATTTTACTCAGAATATCTCATAGTTACGTTTTAATTAGTAAAATTCAATCATTAAATAAATACATAAATTGTAGTATTTTACCTCTTTGGAACTAAAAGAAGTTTTATGTAGTTTTGGAAGATAGGACTAGAAATTTTGGCAAGTAAGAGAAATTTCTTGAGTCTCTGTTAACCAGAAGATTTGCTATGAACTAGGCTTGATTCTGAAGTTTAATCCCTGTCTTAGGCATGACCACAAAATATGTCTTTATTATGCTAAGGTAGAAGAGCCTGTGGGAAGAAGGAACCAAGAAATGAAGTGATTTTTCCATTCTCTGTCCTCCATTTCCTCCTTTGCCCCAGTGTTTGGAGAGGATGACAAGATGTAAGGGAAGTTTGGCCCTTAGAGGAAAGGTAGATGTTCGTGATACCACACATTTGCACAGCATCTGGTCATGGGGGTGTCAGGCCAGCCTCCCACATGGTCCTTGGAGGTATGGATTCCTGGGGAGAAGGCTTGTGGTGTTGGTCTGAGAGAGAGGTTCTTCACCAGCACTGTTGTGTCCATCCTGCTGCCCAAACATATTGTGTATCCATCCTGGTGATAATGGCTCAGGATTTGGTTTTATACTGCAGGATTTTCCTCCAGGAATTCAGGCAGCAGTGTTACTGCTTTTTGTACAGCAAAGATCCTGCTGGGCCTGGAGTCTGTGTTCACACCTTATGTGTCCTCAGGGGCATGAGCAGTCCAGGGACATCTGCACAGCAGGTACCTGGTTTGAGGGAAAAGAAAGATTAGATGAATCGACTAGATTGTTCTTTTAAAAGTGATCAGCTATGACTGAACTACAGATTTCAACCTCAGTTTGTGAACTTAACGTTTGTGTCATTTTTATTCTTTTTTTTTTATTTTTTTTAAATTTCTTTTTATTTTTATAATAGTTTATTTTCAAATTGGTTTACATATAACACCCAGTGTTCATCCCAACACGTTAAGCAAAAACCAGGGGGGGCGGGAAGAGGGGAAAGGAAAAAAAGACACAGAGAGGGAGGGAGATAAAACATAAGAGACTCTCAAAGACTAAGAACAATCTGAGGGTGAGGGAGGTGAGGGAGGTGAGGGAGGAGGGAGAGGGGGTGACGGTCATTTTTATTCTTATACCCTAAACTAGTATCTTTTTGTTACATTGTTTGGATTCTAACAAAAGTCTACCAGAAATTTGGGTGAGTGACATTGATGTTGACTGTTCATCTTATATGATACTTTTTTGAGGACCAAAAAAGGCAGAATGACGATATATCATGATATCAGAATTGAATAAAACCAGCATTTTACTTCATTTTGCTGCAATGCAATTTATGGTGTTTGTACCTGTGAGATTATAGAATGCACATGAATCCAACTCAAAAATCTAATTTTTTTTTTTTTAATTGAATGATGAATAGGACAGGTGTCTTGTGAGAATAATATTGACTTAGATGAGTGGCTCATTTATGATGCTATTTGGTTCTTGGAATATCACTACTCTGAGTGAACATGCTGTGGAGTATGTCACTGCTGATCTCTTTCTATAAGCCTTTAAGTAAGATTGTCCCTGACTTACAATTGAAGACTCAAAGCTTCAAGGGTGTTAGAGAATCCAAGACACACCACTAGTGAGTTTAGCGCCACTGGCATCCTCTGGTTTCAAGAGGGAGACCCAAGTCTTTATGTCAGGTGTGGCGTTTCTTGAATTGAACTGTAAGACTAGGCATCCCAAATAACTTCCCTCTTCTAAATCTAAGTATTTTATAATAAAGTATTTGTAACTTTGCCCTTTTCAGAAATAGTGCCTTCTCTTCTTCCTCTGAGTAGTTACATCACTTTAGTTGTAGTGCCCCTGGGATGTGCCCTATTTGGGGTGAGTGTAGTCCATAGGGAAGCTGGACATTAGCCAGAGGGGTGCAGGTGAGGGTGCGGGGGGCAGGGCAGGGAATGTTTGTTTATTTTTGAGAGAGAAAGTGTGAATGAGGGAGGGGCAGAGAGAGAGGGAGACACAGCATCCAAAGCAGGCCCCAGGCTCTGAGCTGTCAGCACAGAGCCCAATGTGGGACTCAAACTCACAAACCACAAGATCATGACCTGATTTGAAGTCGGGACGCTTAACCGACTGAGCCACCCAGGCACCCTGGGACCAGGTATTTTTAAGCCACAGGCCCCAAGCAATTCAGGGTGGCTTTGACAGTGAATTTTCTCATTTATAATGTGAGGCACATATGTATACACATACCACATCTTTATCCATTCATCAGTCAGTGGACACTCAGCTGTTTCTGTAGTTTATTTATTGTAAAGAATGCTGCTATAAACATAGGGGTGAATGTATCCCTTTGAATTATTGCTTTTGTATTCTTTGGGTAAATACCCAGTAGTGCAATTGCTGGATCACATGGTAGTTCTAGTTTCAATTCTTTAAGGAATCTCCATACTATTTTTTCAGAGTGGCTGCACCAGTTTGCATTCCCATCAACAGTGCAAAGAGGGTCCCCCCTTCTCTACGTCCTTGCCAACACCTGTTGTTTCTTGTGTTGTTAAATTTAGCCATTCTGATAAGTGTGAGGTGATACCTCATTGTAGTTTTGACTTGATATTGAGCATCTTTTCATGTGTCTGTTGGCCATCTGTTTGTCTTCTTTGGAGAAATATGTTTGTTCTGCCCATTTTGGAGAAATATCTGTTCTGCCCATTTTTAATTGAATTATTTGTTTTCTGGGCTTTGAGTTTTATAAGTTCTTTATATATTTTGGATACTGACCCTGTATCAGGTAGGTCATTTGTAAATATCTTCTCCCATTCCGTAGGTCACCTTGTAGTTATGTTGATTGTTTCCTTCACTGTGAAGAAACTTTTTGTTTTGATGTAGTCCCAATATTTTATTTTCGATTTTGTTTTCCGCCTCAGGAGACATATCTAGAAAGAAATTGTTATGGCCAGTGTCAGAGAGCTATGGCCTGTATTCTCCTCTAGGATTTTTATGATTTCAGGTCTCACATGTAGGTCTTTAATCCATTTTGAATTTATTTTTCTGTATGGTGTAAGAAAGTAGTCTAATTTCATTCTTTTTGCTTGTAGCTGTCCGGTTTTCTCAACAGTATTTGTTGAAGAGACTGTCTTTTTCTCATTGGATATTCCTTCCTCCTTTGTTGAAGATTAGTTGATCATATAATTGTGGGTATATTTCTGGATTTTCTTTTTTTTTTTTTAATTTTTTTTAATGTTTGTTTATTTTTGAGAGACATAGAGACAGAGTGTGAACAGGGGAAGGGCAGAGAGAGAGGGAGACACAGAATCTGAAGCAGGCTTCAGGCTCTGAGCTGTCAGCACAGAGCCCGACGCAGGGCTCGAACTCATGAACCATGAGATCATGACCTGAGCTGAAGTCGGCTGCTTAACCGACTGAGCCACCCAGGCGCCCCTATTTCTGGATTTTCTATTTTGTTCCATTGATCTATGTGTTCGCTTTTGTGCCAATTACCATACTGTCTTGATCACTACAGCTTTGTAATATAGCTTGAAATCTGGAATTGTGATGCCTCCAGCTTTGCCTTTCTTTTAAGATTGATTTGGCTATTCGAAGTCTTTTGAGGTTCCATACAAATGTTAGGATTGTTTCAGCTCTGTGAAAAAGGTGTTGTAATTTTGATAGGGATTGCACTGAACGTGTAGATTGCTTTGGGTAGTATAGACATCTTTAACAATGTTTATTCTTCCAATCCATGAGCATGGGATGTCTTTCCATTTCTTCGTGTCATCTTCAATTACTTTCATCAGTTCTACAGTTTTCCGAGTACAGGTCTTTCACCTCTGAGGTTAGGTTTATTCCTAGGTAAAATACTATTTTTGGTACAATTTGAAGTGAGAGGATTCCTTAATTTCTCTTTCTGCTGTTTCATTATTGGTGTATAGAAATGCAACAGACTTCTGCACATTGATTTTTTTTTTATCCTGCAACTTTACTGAATTTGTTTATCATTTCTAGCAGTTTTTTTCATGGATTCTTTAGGGTTTTCTATGTAGAGTATGTCATCTGCAAATAGTGAACTTTTTACTTCTTCCTTACCGATTCGGATGCCTTTTATTTAATTTTGAGTGGCTAGGACTTCAATACTATGTTGAATAGAAGTGGTGAGAGTGGACATCCTTGTCTTATTCCTGACCTTGGGGGGAAAAGCGCTAATTTTTTCCCTTATCAAGGATGATATTAGTTGTTGTTTTTTCATTTATGACCTTTATTATGTTGAGATATGTTCACTTTCAGCCTCTTTTGTTGAGGGTTTTTATCATGAATGGATGTTGTACTCTGTCAAATGCTTTTTCTGTGTGTATTGAAATGATCATATGACTTTTATCCTTTTACTTATTGATGTGATGTATCACATTAATTGATTTGTGAATATCGAAGCACCTTTGCAACCCAGGAATAAAGTCCCACTTGATTGTGGTAAATGACTTTTTTAATGTATCATTGGACTCAGTTTGCTAGTATTTTGTTGAGAATTTTCGCAGCCATGTTCATCAGGGATGTTCTCTTTTAGTGGTGCCTTTATCTGGTTTTGGTATCAGGGTAATGGTGGCCTCATAGAATGAATTTGGAAATTTTCTTCTTTTTCTATTTTTTGGAATAGTTTGAGAAAAATAGGTATTAATTCTTCTTTAAATATTTGGTAGAATTTGCCTGTAAAACCATCTGGTCTCAGATCTTAGTTTGTTGGGATTTTTTTGATAATGGACTCAATTTCTTTGCTGATAATCAGTATGTTAATGTTTTTATTTCTTCCTGTTTCAGTTTTAGTAGTTTAAATGTTTCTAGGAATTAATCTATTTTTTCTAGATTGTCCAATTTGTTGGCATATAATTTTTTATAATATTTTCATAATTGTTTGTATTTCTATGGTGTTAGTTGTTATTTCTCCACTCTCATTTGTAATTTTATTTGAGTCCTTTCTCTTTTTTCCTGAAAAGTCTTGGTATAGGTTTGTCAATTACAGTGATCTGTTCTACTGTTTTGTTTTGTTTTTTAATTTTTGTATATAATTTATTTCTCCTCTAATCTTTGTTATTTCCCTCTTCTGCTGAGTGTTGGCTTCATTTGTTGTTCTTTTTCTAATTCTTTTAGGTGTAAGCTTAGGTTGTATATTGGAGATTTTTTTTCTTGATTCTTGAGGTAGGCCTATATTGCTATATACTTCCCTCTTAGGATCTCTTTTGCTATATTCCTAAGGTTTGGGACCGTTATGTTTTCATTCTCATTTGTTTCCATATATTCTTTTATTTTTTCTTTAATTTCCTGGTCGATCCATTCATTGTTTAGTAGTATGTTCTTTAACCTCCATGCACTTGTGGTCTTTCCAAATTTTTTCATGTGATTGACTTCAAGTTTCATAGCATTGTGATCAGAAGAGATGCATAGTATGATCTTATTCTTTTTGTACTTATTGAGACCTGATTTGTGACCCAGTATGTGATTTGTCCTGGAGAAATAACAGCCAACACCACAGAAATACAAACAATTATAAGAGAATATTATGAAAAATTATATGCCAACAAATTGGACAAGCTAGAACAAATAGATAAATTCTAAGAAATGTAAATGTCTCATGTGTACTTTAAATCTTTTTTTTTTAAATGTTTATTTATTTATCTTGAGAGAGACAGACAGAGAGAGAGCATGGGCAGGGGAGGGGCAAAGAGACAGAGAGAGAGAGAATCCCAAGCAGGCTCTGCACTGTCAATGCAGAGCCCAACATGGGGCTTGATCCCATGAACTGCAAGATCATGACCTGAGCCAAAATCAAGAGTCAGACACTTAATTGACTGAGCCACCCAGGTGCCCCGCCATGTGTACTGTAAAAGAATGTGTATTTTTCTGCTTTAGGATGGAATGTTATGAATACATCTGTTAAGTCTACCTGCTCCAGTGTGTCATTCAAAACTGTTGTTTTCCTTGTTGATTTTTCTGCTTGGATGATCTGTCCATTGATGTAAGTGGGATGTTAGAGTCATCTAGTGTTATGTATTATTATCAATGGGTTCCTTTATTTTTGTTACTGTGTTCTGTATTGGGTGCTTCCAAGGTCAGGGCATAAATATTTACAATTGTTAGATCTTCTTGTTGGATAGACCCCTTCATATGATATAGTGACCTTCATCTCTTGTAACCGTCTTCAGTTTAAAATCTAGTTTGTCTGGTGGCACCAGGTGGCTCAGTCAGTTAAGTGTCCAAATCTTTTTTTTTTTTTTAATTTTTTATTTTATTTTATTTTTTTTATTTTATAATAGTTTATTTTCAAATTGGTTTACATATAACACCCAGTGTTCATCCCAACACGTGCCCTCTTTAATGTCCATCACCCCCTCTCCTCCCTCCCTCCCTCACCTCCCTCACCTCCCTCACCCTCAGATTGTTCTTAGTCTTTGAGAGTCTCTTATGTTTTATCTCCCTCCCTCTCTGTGTCTTTTTTTCCTTTCCCCTCTTCCCCTCCCCATGGTTTTTCCTTAGTCTCACAAAGTCCACCTATTCGTGGAAACAAGTGTCCAAATCTTGATCTCAGTTCAGGTCTTGGTCTCAAAAATCTTGATCTCAAAGTCACGAATTTAAGGCCCAAATTGGTCTCTGCACTGGGCATGAACCCTAGTTAAAAAAAATAGTTTGTGTTTAGAAGTATGGCTACTCTGACTTTCTTTTTAAGGTTCATTTGCATGATAAATATTTCTCCATTCCCTCATTTCCTCACTTTCAATCTGCAGATGTCTTTAAGTTTCAAATGAGTCTCTTGGAGGCAGCATATTGAGAGCTCTTGTGTTTTTTATCCATTCTAACATCTTTGTCTTGTTTTTTTTTTTTTAAGGAATTTTTTTTTAACGTTTTTATTTATTTTTGAGAGACATAGAGACAGAGTGTGAGCAGGGGAAGGGCAGAGAGAGAGGGAGATACAGAATCTGAAGCAGGCTCCAGGCTCTGTGCCATCAGCAAAGAGCCCGACGCGGGGCTCGAACTCACAGACTGTGAGATCATGACCTGAGCCGAAGTCGGCAGCTTAATCGACTGAGCCACCCAGGCGCCCCCATCCTTTATCTTTTGATTAGAGTATTTAGTCCATTTACATTCAGAGTAAAATGATGGATATGTATTTATAGCCGTTTTTTTTTTTTTTTTTTTTTACTTGTTTTGTCATTGTTTCTGGGTATCTTCTCTGTTACTTTCTAGTCTTCATCGCTTTTGATCTTTCCTTCCCACTCAAAGAATCTCTAATATTTCTTGCAGGGCTTGTTTAGTGGTTATGAACTCTTTTAGCTTTTGTTTGTCTGTGAAACTCTATCTCTCCTTCTATTCTGATGATAGCCTTGCTGAATAGAGTATTCTTGGCTGCAGATTTTTCCCATTCAGCACTTCGAATATATCCTGCCACTCCCTTCTGGCCTGCCAAGTTTCTGTGGAGAGATCTGCTGCTAACCTTATTTGTCTTCCCTTGTAAGTTACGGACTTCCTTTGTCTTGCCGCTTTTAGGATTTTTTTTCTTTAGCATTATGAATCACAAATTTAACTACAATATGTTTTGGTGTTGGCCTAATTTTGTTGATTTTTGATGCAGCCCTCTGGTTTTTAAAGCCAAAATGTATAGATGTTAGTCCTCTCGTGTGAGCTCCCTGGTGCAGAGGCCTTTTTCTCTGTCCTCTTTGCACACTCAGTTCCCTCTCTCCTATGGGCAGGCTCCTTCTGCCTTTCTGACCATCTTAACATTTCAGGTGTAGCTTCTCTGTATTTCATTGTGGAATTTGTTCTCACAGTCTTTAGTTAGCTCTCCATCTTACTGACTTGGAGGTGGAGCATATTTGATTGAAAACGTGGGACGGGGTAAGCTCAGGGTCCTCCTCCTCCTCCACTATCTTAACTAGCTCCTGAAACCATTAAATTTCACTAACAATTTGCATGTTTTTCTTTTGAAACAGTAGAACTTATCAAGCAAAAACCTCGCGCTGAATCCCAGCATTTAAATGCACATTGTGGTCCTTTAGGAGGAGTTGGGAAGAGGATGTATCTGGTCTGATGATCAAAATATGCCCCTTTCAAGTATGATTGGAGCTGTAGGGGTGGGGATAGGACAGGCACTTGGCAGTGCTTCCAACCTGGTCAGTGTTGTATTTGAAAATTGTTTTCAATTTTTATACTTTCTGTTTCTGGGTCCTAGGACTACCCATACATTTTGATTCTCCAGAAGGACTCACAGACTCAGCTATATTCACAGCTATAGTTCATTATAGCAAAAGGATGCAAAGCAGAATCAGTAAGGGAAAAAGGTGAATCAGGTGTGATTGAACCAGGCATAGGCTACCAAAGTTTTCCCTCATGGGGATAGCCTGGGATGTTAGTTTTTCTGCCCAGCAAAGAGAAGTCCACTCAAATGCTCAGGTTACTAGGGCTGGGTACATAGGAATATGCCACCTATGTTGACTGTTCACAGTTACTGAAACCCCAGGACCCCCAGAAGGAAAAGAGCCCACCATAAATCACTATTTGTACATATAACCCAAACAAGTTTATATAGCTTGGTTAAATGTCCCAGTGGTAGAAGACAACCTTGTCGGGCACAGGCACCCCAATGTTTATAGCTGTGCTATTGACAATAGCCAAAGTATGGAAAGAGCCCAAATGTCCATCGACAGATGAACGCATAAATGTGCGCATGCGCGCGCGCGCACACACACACACACACACACACACACACTGGAGTATCACTTAGCAATCAAAAAGAATGAAATCCTGCCATCTGCAACAACGTGGATGGAACTAGAGTGTATTATGCTAAGTGAAATTAATCAGAGAAAGGCAGATATCATAGGTCTTCACTCATATGTGGAATTTAAGATACAAACAGATGAACATAAGAGAAGGGAAGCAAAAATAATATAAAAACAGCAAAAGGGACAAAACATAAGAGACTCTTAAATACAGAGAACAAACTGAAGTTTGCTGTAGGGTGTGGATGAGGGGAAGGGGTAAATAGGCAAGGGGCATTGAGGAGGAGGACACTTGTTGAGATGAGCACTGGGTGTTATATGTAGGGGATGAATCACTGGGTTCTACTCCTGAAATCAGTATTGCCCTACAAGCTGACTAACTTAGATGTAAATTTAAAACAGAACAGTACAAAACAAAAACCCTTATCAGTTAACATTCGAAAGGGTGAATTCCCAGGAATTGCAAGCAGGCCTGCTGTACTGTTTCTTCAGAATCCTCACTTTTCTGATGTGGTTTTCAATATAGGTAGAGGAAATATTTAAGACAATGATTAAGGAGTAGGGGGAGGATACAGGAAACCTAAATGGAGGTGAGGTTGGTACACTTCAATCAAAATGGTAAAATGTTGATAACAGTGGATTATGATTAACTTATACAATGTGTAAGACTTAGAACAACCATTAAAACATCTGTGTGAAGAGATACTCTTGAAACTACTATAGATCAATCACAGTGGAATTCTAAAAAATGTTTAAGTGACCCAGAGGAAGTTAGGAAGAATGAAACAAACCCTATTAAGATATCAATAATTACATATCTATAAATGTACCAAATGTAAGCATGATGTCTAAATACAATTAAAATACTGAGAGATAGGTAGAGTGGATTTATTTATTTTTTTTTTTTATTTTTTTGAGAGACATAGAGACAGAGTGTGAGCAAGGGAAAGGCAGAGAGAGAGGGGGACACAGAATCCGAAGCAGGCTCCAGGCTCTGAGCCATCAGCACAGAGCCCGACGCGGGGCTCAAACTCACGGACCGCAAAGTCATGACCTGAGCTGAAGTCAGACGCTCAACCGACTGAGCCACCCAGGCGCCCCTAGAGTGGATTTAAAAAGTTGATTGAGCAAGACATGCACTTCAAATTAATGATATAGATAGGTTGAAAGTAAAAGGATGGATTAAGGTATACCATGCAAATATTAATCAGAAGAAAGGAGTGACTCTATTAACATAAGATAGAATTCAAAGCAGAGAATATTAATCTGGGACCAAGAGGGACATTACATAATAGGGTCGAGCCACCAAGAAAATATGGCAGTCCTGTTCGTATACCAAACAATAGAACTTCAAAATACTTGAAGCAAATACTATACTAACATGAATAAAAGAAAAATGAACAACTCCACAATTATAGTTGGGGAATTCAACATTTCTCTTCTTAGTCATCAATGCCAGAAAATCAGCAACGATAAAGAAGTAAACACCATCAGACAGCAGTATATTACTGACCTGTATAGAACACTCCACCCAACAAAAGCAGAACATACATTCTTTTCAGGTGCCCATGGGGCTTCCCCCCAGATAGCCCATATTCTGGGCCATAAAACAAACCTCAAGAAAATTTTAAAAGTTGAAATCATACAGAGTGTGTTCTGTGACCACAGTGCACTTAAACTAGAAATCAGTAGCAAAAAGGTGACAAGAAAATCTCCAAAGGTTTGGAAATTAATACTTCTCTAAATGATCCATGGGTCAAGAGAAGTCTTCAGGGAAATTTTTAAAAAGACAACCAAACTAGATGCAAATATATCAATTTGTGAAATTTGTGGGCTATAGCTGAAAAGTGCTGAGAGGGAAATACACAGCACTGAATGCTTGTTAGGGGTCTCCCTGCTGAGTGTACATCTGTGTTCTTAGACAAGCTTGGAGGTAGGAAACCACCCTGATTTCCTTTCTCACCCACTCACCCCACAAGGGCTGCTGTCCCAGCTCTCTATGTGTCCCTGAGAGCAGTGTCTGCCCCCAGGTGTCTCCTCTGGGAGACTGGGAGCAGCTCTGAGGAGACAGCGATGAGGATGTACTCGTTTCTACAGTTTAGAACCCTAAACTGACTGTTTGATAAATCTTTGAAACCAAATAGCTTTGTTTCGTTTTTCACTTTTAGCAAGCTTGCTTGTCATGTCTTTATGTTGAAGACATAAATACCAGTAAGGGCAGTCTAACAAATTCTCTGGAATTCTCCATCTTCAGAGCACTGTGTATTTAATGCATCTTTGGTGCAGCAATTTTTCACCTTGGGTGCATAGTGACCACATTGAAAACTCTGGAGATTTCATCAAGCACTTATATTCTTTATCCTTCAGGCTTTGAACTTGGCCTACTCTAGCATTTATGGCAGCTACCGAAACTTCGTGGGGCCACCGCACTTTCAGGTCATCTGCCGGCTACTCGGCTACCAGGGCATTGCAGTGGTCATGGAGGAGCTGCTGAAGGTCGTGAAGAGCCTGGTATGTTTTCCTCAGTCTGCTTCCTTTACACAGTGCAGTGTTCTTCACCCAATTCTTTTGTTGTTGTTGTTGTTTTAATTATTTATTTTAGGGAGAGCTCAAGTGGGAGAGGGACAGAGAGGGGGACAGAGGACCTGAAATAGGCTTTGCACTGATAGGCTGACAGCAGCGAACCTGATGTAGAGCTCGAATTCAAAAAATGCGAGATCATGACCTGAGCCACGGTTAGATGCTCAACTGACTGAGCCCCTGTACCCAGTTCTAATGTGGCGAGGGGGATTTTCCACTCCACTGAGCAGTTCTCGGATACCAACTGGGTGTCCTATAATTCAACTCAATTCTAGCACTGTCTACCTGGAAATAGCATCAGATCCTAAAGATTAAGGACTCTGGCCCACAAGATTGCCCTATACCCACCCCCACTCAGTCTCAAGTCTCATTTGTCACCTGTGCCTTTGACCCACTGGCTATAAATCAGAGGTTTCTATAGCTCCTTCCTTGGATTCAATTAATTTGCTAAGGCAGCTCACAAAAGTCAGGAAACCAGTTTACTTACTAGATTACCAGTTTATTACAAAAGAAAGAATAAAAATCCACAGCCAGATGAAAAGATACATAGGGAGAGGTCTCGAAGAAAGGAGCTTCTCTCCTTGTGGACTGTGGAACTCCTCATAGTGGCCTGTGGAACTGTTCTGGTTCCCAAACCTGTAAGCTCCCCAGACCCTACCCTATTGGGGTTTTATGGGGGTTTCAATACATAGCCATAATTGATTAAATCACTGGCCTTTGGTGACTGAATCGACCTCCAGCCCCTTCCCCTCCCCAGAGGTCTGGAGGTGGGATTAAAAGTCCCACATCTAACCATGGGGTTGGTTCTTCTGGCAGCCAGCCCCCATTGGTGAGTAGCCTCCAAAGCTGACCTTATTAACATAAGAGACACTTTAAGGCTCTCAGGATAATTTGAAGGGTTTTAGCAGCTTTGTGTCAGGAATAGGTACAAGACGAAATATATGTTTATTATAAATCACAGTATCACACACAGCCTTGAATTTACTGGGGTGGAAAAGCCAGGGGAGGGGTCTTTCTTCTGTGTCTGAACTGTTCAGTTTAGCACCACTTTTGATCAGATGTGTTTGATTTCTTTCCTATCTTCTTTTTTCTTTTTTAATTTTAACTTTTTATTTTAATTCCTCCCCCAAGTTTCTTAATTCAAGAGAATAGGTCCATGTTATTTTAACTAATATGTAGAAAAAGTCAAGGGACATCTGGGTGGCTCAGTCGGTTAAGCCTCCGACTTTAGCTCAGGTCATGATCTCCTAGTTTGTGGGTTGGAGCCCTGTGTTGGGCTCTGTGCTAACAGCTCAGAACCTAGAGCCTGCTTCAGATTCTGTGTTACTGTCTCTCTTTCTGCCCCTCCCTTGCTCACTGTCTGTCTGTCTCTCTCAAAAATAAACATTAAAAAATTTTTTTTTTAAAGTTAAGTACCAAAATGTAGCTTTCTTACAAAAGACCACTACTGTTGCCCGAGAGAAACATGAAGGCATTATGGAGAGAACATGTTTTAATTGTGGCAAGTATCTGGGCAGGGACAGTTGTATGAAGATTCCCATTTCTGATTGTGAAATTGGAGTTTTCTTAAAACACAGATCTCCAGGAAACATTTATTCTGGCGGATACAGAGGAGAGCCTGTTGACCATGAGGAGCTCTGAGCTGTCTGTGGTAGGGCTGAGCAAGAGGCAGACGGGCTCAGCTGTGAGGCAGTTGTGTGGGCAGGGTCCTGCTGCTGTTCAGACTTCTGTTACCCAGTGTGATAGCTGGTTGTACCTGCAAGACTGATGCTGTGTGCCCCTGTCCTGGGTGCTAAGGGTTAAACTGTGAATAAAGGATTCAGACACTCATCTGTGTAACTTCAGATTGAGGTCAGAAATTCTATGCAGTGGTACATATATACAATGGACTACTGTGTGGCAACGAGAAAAAATGAAATCTGGCCATGTGTAGCAACATGGATGGAACTGGAGGGTATTATGTTAAGTGAAATAAGTCAGTCAGAAAAAGACAGATACCATATGTTTCCATGCATAGGTGGATTTTGAGAGACTAAGCAAAAACCAGGGGGGAGGGGAAGAGGGGAAAGGAAAGAAAGACACAGAGAGGGAGGGAGATAAAACATAAGAGACTCTCAAAGACTAAGAACAAACTGAGGGTGAGGGGGGTAAGGGAGAGGGGAGAGGGGGTGACAGGCATTAAAGAGGGCACATGTTGGGATGAACATTGGGTGTTATAGGTAAACCAATTTGAAAATAAACTATTAAAAAAAATTCTATGCAGAAGTATTTTATTTAAGTCTTTTTGGAAAGAGAAAGTGAGAGAATGATACATGTAGACTAACATGGATTTAGTTTTCTGTGTGTTATTTCTGTTAACTTAGAGAAAGGACTTTATAAAATTTTAATCTTTAATCTTTTTCCATTATTTTAATCAACTTCCTGTGATTCAGCCCATTTCTTTAAGATTTTTTTATTGCCAAATATAGACTTTCAAGTCTTTCCCATCCTTAAAGCTGAATTTATGGCCACATAATTAAAGTAGCAGTCCATCAAGGGGATGATATGATCATTAGCAATGCAAAGCAAAAGCTGACAGAATTCTAAGAGGTTGACAAAATATGCAAACTTTTTGGATCAGAAATCAATTAGAATATATAAAAGATTGGGTCTTTTCACACAGTAATGAGCCTATGACCTACTTAGTCACTACTAGGACCCCCAGCTAGAACCTCTGCCCCAAAATACATAACTTGTAAGGTGTTAGGTATATGAGGTGACACGGTCCAGTGTTGCAGCTACACCAGATCCGTCAGAGGAATACAGAAACTGCCCCATGAGGATGTTACTTCTCCAGAGCCACCATACTCACCACAGTTAGATACAACTAGAGCTCCTTGCCCTCCCACTGTCATACCTCAGGACACTTGTTTCCTAAAAGAAGAATTGTGTTTTAGAAGATGGGTTTAGTTACACTTGTAAAGTCACTCTGGTGGAGGTGGTTTTCTCTCTGTGGATAGGATTTCCTTTCCCATCCAAAGTGATTCTCAGTCCTGGTCATTACCATGTGTTTTACTAACAGACTCCCTTTTAGAAGCCCCATGCACCACTCACAACCTCTGAGACCCTGGCGGCCAGTGGCTGATATAACCCATCTCTCCTGCAGCTGCAAGGCACGATCCTGCAGTACGTGAAGACGCTGATGGAGGTGATGCCCAAGATCTGCCGCCTGCCCCGGCATGAATATGGCTCTCCTGGTGAGTGCAGTACGGAGGGAACAGCATAAACATTCAGACATCAGGGCAGGAAATCAAGTCAGAAATTACTGATAAGGATAGGACCTGCTTTCCCCAGGTGGGACTCGGCTAGTAACCTAATCAAAGCCTAATTGTTTCCAATGGAACAAACAAACCAGACTTTCTTTTGGGAGCAGGTGTGTTGGAATCGTCACACTTGGGGTGAGGAAAATATAGGGGAGAGGGGCAGTGCTCCCTAGTCACTGGTGGGTGATGGGGCTCTGAACTCTGTGCCCCCTGACTCCTGTACAGCACTGGGACCTTGAAGATCACCACCAGGGAAGAACAGGGAGCTCACGTGCCAGGTCCAACTGCCCTGGGGATCCTTGCAAAATGGCAGTTGGGATGAGGGGTTTGAAAACTGTTAAGTCTCCAACTTTGTTCTTTGTAGAATTGTCTTGGCTATTCTAGGTCTTCAGCATAACCACATAAATTCTGTAGTCAGCTCATGGAGTTTTGACTGGGTCAGCATTTGAATGTACAGATCAAATTAGGGAACATTAACTTTCTTTCCAGTTTTTATGTCTGGTGTCTTTTTCTGTCTTATCGCAATGTGCAGGATCTTCAGGACAGTGATGAAAATGTGTTGTCTTGCTCTGGAACTCAGGGAGGGAGAATGCACGTTCCACCACTGAGATTCATGACATTAGCTGCAGGGTTTTTGTAGATGTACTTTAGCAGATTAAGTACATCTCCTTCTATCTGTGCCTGAGAAGGAATAATGAGTTTTATCAATACCTCTTCTGCCTCTGCTAGAGATGATGATGTGGTCTTTCTCTTTTATTCTTGTAATGTGCCTCCTCAGAAGATACAGGGTTGACAGAGAAAGAGGCTTTGGAGCCGAGGGCCAAGGCCCAGGTGATGAACAGGCTACTGTTGCAAGGAAGATGTTGGGGTCAGGGGACACGTGGCCATCTCCATAGCAGGCACAATGGCAGTGTCAGATGTTTCGTGACCAACACAGGTGCTCCCACCCATAGAGCCCAGGCTGTGCCTCCAACCTCCCAAGTCCCTTACTCACTCTCTGCTACTACAGGCATCCTGGAGTTCTTCCACCACCAGCTGAAGGACATTGTTGAGTATGCGGAGCTGAAGACAGTGTGCTTCCAGAATCTGCGGGAGGTGGGCAATGCTGTCCTCTTCTGCCTTCTCATCGAGCAGAGCCTGGTGAGTGCTCAGCCTAACCAACCCCCAGGCCATGCAGAGTCATTCCCCATATGTGACAGAAAAAAAGCATTTTTTAGAGGTTTGATTTATTGGGATTATTTAATGGGGGTAAAAAGGGAAGTGAGTGTTATAAAGCACCATTTTTTGTGTGTGATATTTAGATTTTAATTTGAATTTCTTTCCTGCAATTAACAAAAATGCTGTGTAGTTCATCATTTAAGAATGTTCTACTATGTGAGCACTGTGGAAATGTTTTATTATATAGTATTTGCTATATCTAAACAAACGTGTGACATAAACATAAGGGTATAAAGCACTGCTGCCCAGGAGAGCTGTTTGCATGATGGAAAGTTCTGTATCTGAGGCTACTGAGCATTTGAAATGTGGCTTAGTGTGACCGAAGAACTGATTTTTAAGTTTTGTTGAATTTTAATTATCTTATGGGTTTTTTTTAAAAATTTTTTAACGTTTATTTATTTTTGAGACATAGAGACAGAGTGTGAGCAGGAGAAGGGCAGAGAGAGAGGGAGACATGGAATCTGAAGCAGGCTCCAGGCTCTGAGCTGTCAGCACAGAGCCCGACGTGGGGCTCGAACTCACAGACCGTGACATCATGACCTGAGCCGAAGTCGGCCGCTTAACCGACTGAGCCACCCAGGCGCCCCTATTTTATGTTTAAAAAGCTACATATGTCCCATGACTACTGTGGTGGATAACATAATAGAGCAAATGCTAGAAACTTACCACTACTGAGAAATTGCACAGGGGGACACCTGTTCTCTCTACTAATTGCCTCCTTGTGGTGTCATTTAGCCTGTCTCTCAGTCCCCTCATGACAGTTGACCATTCTGAATTGGAAAACCTAGTGACTGTAACATAGACTCTCTTGTGGCCTTACTCTGGTTTTCTCTCTGTGTGACTAAGGAGGAGGGCATCTTCATTTGTTGCTTGTTCTTCCTATTCTGTTAAATCCTCCATGTGTCCTTTGCCCATTCTTCTCTAGCTTGTTTATAGAAGCTCCTTGTATATCCTTTTGTGTTTTACATGCGTTGCAAATACTTCTCCCTATTTATGGTTTGTCTTTTCACTCTGATAGCGGTGTTTTTCTTTTTAATATACTGATACTCTTAATTTTTTTTAAGTTTATTTATTTATTTTGAGAGAAAACATGTACAAGTGGGAAAGAGGTAGACAGAGGGGGAGAGAATCCCAAACTGACAGTGTGAAATCCAATGCAGGGTTCAAACTCATGAACTTCAAGATCAGAGTTGGACACTCCACTGAGACACCCAGGCGACCCCCTTTTCATATCTTTTTAACGAGTTCTTTCCTACCAAGGGGGTCATAAAATACTCTTTCAGATTTTCAACTGAAGGTTTTAAGTTTTGCTTTCTAGATTTAAGTTTTATAATCCTGGTATTGGTTTCTGTGTGTGACATAAGAGTGAATGCAGTTTCTCTTTTTCTCGATGGGCTAATCAGTTGTCTCTCCTCCAGTGGCTGAAAAATCCCTCCTTTCCGTGATGATCTGCAGTGTCACTCTGTCATCTGCCAGATTTCTGTGAATGCACTGGTCAGGGTCCAGGCTTTCTGCAGTGTCTCATTGCTCATGTTTTTGTACATGACATAACAATACATTGTCTTATTCACGATAGCTCTCACTTAAGTCTTGCTACCTGACAGGACATGTTCCCTTTCCATATTCTTCTTCAAGAGTATGTTGCTTCTTCATACATTTTTGTTTTGCTTAAAGTATCAGCTTGCCAAATGTTTTGAGAAAGCATACTGACATTTCAGTGTTAATTGTGTTGTGTCTCTAGACCTATTTGGGGAGACCTTTTGCTGTGTTGCTTCTTAAACGCGCCACTTATCTTCAGGACGCTTGGAGCTTGACAGAGGCAGGGTCATGCTTTACAGAGACAGGGACCCTGGTGCCCGTATACATTTCAGGCCATGGCAGCCAGACTGCCACACTCTCAGGGCTGAGCCACTGGATTGGCCACCTTATACCTAAATTTAAAAAAAAAAATACATTGTCAGAGAATCCAAGGTTGGATGTGGATACCTTCCGGTACTGATGGCCTCCCATCAGGACCTGCATCTTTTGACTTTACCCTCTGTTACTGTGTTCCTGGGTAGACCTTTTCCACGTGTGTGACACAGAGGGGGACCCCAGGCCATCTGCAAGTCAGCATGGACTCTGAGTGAGCAGCCCCTCACATGCTGCCCTCTCCCACAGCAGAAGTGATGGCAGGAGGTGGAGGACCCACCAGAGTGACTGGGTGGGCTGGGCAATTCTGCAGAGAGCAGATAGGGTGGCTGCGGAGGCAGCAAGCAGTTGATGTCCAGGGCAGCCTTGTTCCAGAAACGTATTACGGAGAACTGAATCTTCTACTACATTATTTGTGAATTTTTGATAACCAGATAAGCTAGAATTACTTTAAATCATAATCTATCATGTAGTTTAAATATTTAATATTAGGAAGATTCCCTTCATGTGTGATTTTTTTCCTGAACACATAGTGCCACACAATATTAAGTGCCATCTCTCTCGTCACCATCTATCTAAACCTGAAGGTGCCTTTTAGTCACTGGTTCTGGGTTATGGCAGGGAGCCTCAAGTTTTACTGAGGGAGAACTGCCTTAGAGAATTGACATTAGTTAGTGGCAGGAAACCGTTAGAAGGCTGGTTTTTCTCCTGATCCAGCTGTGTTTTTAGGAAATAAGATAAATGGTCAAAAACTTTTTTTCAAGAAAGCAGGAAAAAGCCTCTTTGACATAAGACACACCAATTTCTTACTCGACACGTCTCCAAAGGCAAGGGAATTAAAAGTAAAAATGAACTACTGGGACCTTATCAAGATAAAAAGCTTCTGCGCAGCAAAAGAAGCAACCAACAAAAGTGATGGGCAACCAACGGAATAGGAAAAGATAATCTCAAATGACATATCAGATAAAGGACTAGTATCTAAAATCTATAAAGAATTTACCAAACTCCACACCCGAAAAACAAATAACCCAGTGAAGAAATGGGCGGAAGATATGAATAGACACTTCTCCAAAGAGGACATTCAGATGGCCAACAGACACATGAAACAATGCTCAATGTCACTCATCAGGGAAATACAAATCAAAACACACTGAGATACCACCTCACACCAGTCAGAGTGGCTAAAATGAGCAAATCAGGAAACTATAGATGCTGGTGAGGATGTAGAGAAGCAGGCACCCTCTTGCACTATTGGTGGGAATGCAAACTGGTGCAGCCACTCTGGAGATCTGTGTGGAAGTTCATCAAAAAAATGAAAATAGAGCTACCCTGTGACCCGGCAATAGCACTGTTAGGAATCTACCCAAGAGATACAGGACTGCTGATGCATAGGGGCACGTGTACCCCAATGTTCATAGCAGCACTTTCGACAATAGCCAAATCATGGAAAGAGACTAAGTGTCCATCAACTGATGATTGGATAAAGAAGATGTGGTATATATATATACAATGGAATACTACGCAGCAACGAGAAAGAATGAAATCTGGCCATGTGTGGCAACATGGATGGAACTGGAGGGTATTATGCTGAGTGAAATAAGTCAGGCAGAGAAAGACAGATGCCCTATGTTTCCACACATAGGTAGGCTTTGGGAGACCTAACAGAAAACCAGGTAGGAGAGGAAGGGGGGAAGGAAAAAAAAAAACACAGAGAGGGAGGAAGACATAACATAAGAGACTCTCAAAGACTAAGAACAAACTGAGGGGAGAGAGGGATGTGGGAGGGAGCAGAGTGGGTGATGGGCACGGAGGAGGGCACTTGTTGGGATGAGCACTGGGTGTTGTATGGTAATCAATTTGGCAATAAACTATTAGAAAATAAAAAAAAAAACCTTCACCTACAAAATAGAGGATGTCACAGAGGCCTTTTATAGACATAAAAGAATTATAGAACCACTGGGGTTTGATCCTGGAAGGACACAACTCATCTCTTATCAGCTAAAAGGAACAGTCCTTACCCATTTTTAGGGCAACAGTTGAACACTTGTTGACCTTTAGATGGAGTGTGATGCTGTGGTAGAAACTTAAAAAAAGAAATCTGAGACCAGTGTGATCTTTGCTGCCTTGATCCCTAAATTATGTCTGCTGCATATCTCTCAAGACCAGCAAATCCCTTCTGAGAGTTGTTCAGCATTCTTAAAGACCTCACCACAATCCAGTGGGGATTGGTGCCTCAGCAGTGGAAGAATCCTCTGGGCCTCAGGTGGCTGGTGAGTGCTGGGTCTCTAACAGCCAGTTGACACATATCCCCCTTGTCTTCTCCCTTCTGAAACCAGGCCTGTATTTCAAGTATATACTCTTGTACTTAGTTCCTTTCAGTGATAAGCATAGTATTGGACCCCAAGAAAAGATGTTAATTAGTAGTTGTCAGTTGATTTGAAAGCAAACTTTGGCTTATGAGTATATGAATATTTCTGAAACAATGAATAAAAAGCGTTATCATCTATAGTTTGGTAAAGTGCAGTTTTGTTTTTCATGGCAGATTCTGTGACCCATACTAAGGCATAGTGAACACCATGCATGGCTCTCTTTTGGACACGGTGGCCCTGCTCTATAGGAATGCCTGTTACCGCCCTTCCTCACGCCCTCTGCTTACTGTCACCTTTCGCTTCTCCCTTCTTCAGATTCCCTTGTCAGTGCACCTTGTGGAAGTGGCGAGAAGCCGCATGTTCCGTGTTGGGCAAGTCTGCTCATAGGTCCAGCCCCAGACAGGAATTTTGTGGTGTTGCTTTTGTCTTTTGGAAGTAGGAGGTGATATTTTGCAATATGTCCACCAGGGTGGAATTCCCCATGGTGGAAGAGGGCATGGCTATTGTTCACAGTCTATCTCAGATGATTATGCCCAAGTCCCATCAAACCCAGGGGTAGGTTCAAAGACGCTAGACACTGATCTCTTCTTGGTGGTCTCTCTGAGGAAGGTGGTAAAATATAAGTTTTGGTATTTGTGTAGGTTCTTACTATTATAAATGGGGATTTTAAGAGTGAATCAGATTGTCACATTAGAAAAATGGGGTAACTGTGACGCAGCTGCCAGGGCAACAAGTATTTGGGTGGGGGCCCCCAGGGCCTGTCCGTATGTGGCCATGCAGTAGTTGTCCCAGTTGGCACCAGGATTGATTCAATAACCAAAAATGTTGATCTTATTTATTCTGAATCCATGCGTTGGGTAGATACATGTAGCTTCCTGAAGCTTGTTTGTTTCATCTATTTTCAAATTCTGATCCTTAAACCCAGCCTGGGTAGTATTGCTTTGGTGTTTTTTAGTTTATGCATATGTGTGTTTAATAAACATTTTTCCTTTTTCTTTCTTGTTTTGTTTTGTTTGTTTGTTTGTTTCATGCGTAGAATTTACTGATTCATCACTTAAATACAACACCCAGTGCTCATCACAACTAATGCCTTCCTTAATACCCATCACCCATTTAGCCCATCCCCCTTCCCACCTCTCCTCCAACAACCCTCAGTTTGTTCTGTACACAGACATATAAACAATGGACATTTGCATTCTTTTCATAGTTTGGCTCTTGTTGATATTTGCTATAAACATCAGGGTGCATGTATCCCTTCAAATCACTATTTTTGTATCCTTTGGATAAATACCTACTAGTACAATTGCCAGATCATAGGCAATCCTAATAGATTGTTTCTATTTTTAAGTTTTTGAGGAACCTTTGTACTGTTTTCCACAGGTCTGCACCAGTTTGCATTCCCACCAACAGTGCAAGAGGGTTCTCATTTCTCCGCATGTTCACCAACATCTTTTCTTTCCTGTGTTGTTAATTTTAACCATTCTTGAGAGGTGTGTGAGGTGGCATCTCATTGTGGTTTTCATTTTTATTTCTCGAATGATGAATGATGTTGAGCATCTTTTCATGTGTCTGTTAGCTATCTGTATGTCTTCTCTGGAAAAATGTCTATTTGGGTATTTCAATTTTTTTACTGGGTTATTCATTTTTTGGGTGTCGGATTTTATGTTTCTTATATATTTTGGATACTAACCCTTTATCAGATATGTCATTTGCAAATATCTTTTCCCATTCTATAGGCTGCCTTTTAGTTTTGTCGATTGTTTCCTTTGCTGTGCAGATTTTTATATTGATGAATTCCCAAAGTTAATTTTTCCCTTGCCTTTAGTTAGAAGTTGTTCCAACCAATGTTAGGGTACTGCTTATGTTCTCTAGGATTTTGATGGTTTCCTGTCTCACATTTAGGTCTTTCATCCATTTTGGATTTATTTTTGTATATGGTATAAGAAGTGGTCCAGTTTCATTATTTTCCATGTTACTGTCAGGTTTTCTCAATACCATTGGTTGAAGAGACTGTCTTTTTTCCACTTGATGTTCTTTCCTGCTTTGTTGAAGTTGACCATGTGGTTGTGGGTCTGTCTGGGTTTTCTATTTTGTTCCTTCAGTCTATATGTTTCTTTTTGTGAGAGCACCATACTGTCTTGCTGACTACAGCTTTGTAATATAGCTTGAAGTCTGGAATTGTGATGTTTCCAGCTTTGGTTTTCTTTCCCAAGATTTCATTGGCCATTCAAAATCTTTTGTGGTTCCATAAAAATGTTAGGATTGTTTGTTCTAGCTCTGTGAAACATCCTGGTGGTATTTTGATAGGGACTGCATTCCGTGTGTTCATTGCTTTGGATAGTATAGATGTTTTAATAATGTTTGTTCATCCAATCCATGACCATGGAATGTTTTTCCATTTCTTTGTGTCATTTTCAATTTCTTTCATCAGTGGTTTATAGTTTTCAGAGTACAAGTCTTCTAACTCTTTGGTTAGGTTTATTAGATATCTAGTTATTTTTGGAACAGTTATAAATGGGATAGATTCCTCGATTCCTCTTTCTACTGCTTCATTATTGGTGTAGAGAAATGCAATAGATTTCTGTACATTGATTTTGGATCCTGCAGCTTTACATAATTCATGTATTCATTCTAGCAATGTTTTGGTAGAGTCTTTTGGGTTTTCTACATAGAGTATCATGGTATCTGCAAATAGTGAAAGTTTGACTTCTTCCTTGCCAGTTTGGATACCTTTTATTTCTTTGTGTTATCTGGTTGCTATGGCTAGGACTTCCAGTATTATGTTAAGCAACAGTGGTGAGAGAGAGATCTCTGTCTCGTTCCTGACTGTAGAGGAAAAAGCTCTCAGCTTTTCCACATTAAAGATAATATTAGCTGTAATTTTTTCATAGATGACCGGCCTCTATTATGTTGATGCCTAAACCTAGGTTTTTTTTAGTTTCTATATCATTGATTTCTGCTCTGATCTTTATTATTTTCCTGCTGCTGGCTTTAGGCTTCATTTGTTTTTGTTTTTTTGTTTGTTTGTTTGTTTTCTAGCTCCTGTAGGTATAAGGTTAGGTCGTATATTTGAGATTTTTCTTGGTTTTTGAGGTAAAGCTCTATCACTATATACTTTACTCTTAGGACTGTTTTCCTACATCACAAAGGTTTAGGACCATTGTGTTTTAATTTTCATTTGTTTCCATGTATTTATTTCTTTTTCAATTTTTTTAAAAGATTCTTTTTAATGTTTTTTATTTATTTTGAGAGAGAGCGAGAGAAAGAGTGCACGAGTTGGGGAGCAGCAGAGGGAGAGGGAGAAAGAAAGTCCCAAGCAGGCTCTATGCTATCAGTGCAGAGCCCAGTGTGGGGCTTGATCTTGCGAACTGTGAGATCATGACCTGAGCTGAAATCAAAAGTCGATAGTTAACTGACTGAGCCACCTAGGTGCCCCTCATTTATTTCTTTTTTATTTCCTGGTTGTCCCATTGATTCTTTAGTAGGATGTTCTTTAGCCTCCATGTATGTGGTTTTTCCAGATTTTTTCACATGGTTGACTTTAAGTTTCAAAGTGTTGTGATCTAAAAATAGGCATGGTATGATCTCAGTCTTGGTACTTGTTGATGCCTGGTTTGTGACCCAGTATGTGATCTATTCTGGTGAATGTCCCATTGCACTTGAATAGAATGTGTTTTCTACTGCTTTCGGATGGAACGTTCTGAATATATCTGTTAAGTTCATCTGGTTCAGGGTGTCATCAAAGCCATTGTTTCCTTGTTGATTTTCTGGTTAGATGATCTGTCCATTGCTTTAAGTGGGGTGTTGAAGTCCCCTACTATTATTGTTTTACTGTCAATGAGTTTCTTTATGTTTGTTATTAATTGTTTTATATATTTAGCTTTTCCAAGTTGGGGCCATAAATATTTACAATTGTTAGTACTTCTTGTCGGATAGACCCCTTCATTATGATGTAGTGCCCTTATTCATCTCATTACAGTCCTTTGTTTAAAATTTAGTTTTTCTGGGGCACCTGGGTGGCTCAGTTGGTTAAGCATCCAACTCTTGGTTTCTGCTCAAGTCATGATCTCGCAGTTTGTGGGTTTGAGCCCCACATTAGGCTCCGTGCTGACAGTGCAGAGCCTGCTTGGGAGTCTTTCTCCCCTCTCTCTGCCCCTCCCGCACTTGCTCTCTCTGTCTCTCTCAAAAATAAATAAACTTAAAAAAATTAACACAAAAATCTGATTTGTCTGATAGAAGTATGGCTAATTTGGCTTTCTTTCGACATCCATTTGCATGGTAAAGGTCTCTCCATCTGCTTACTTTCAATCTGCAGATGTCTTTAGGTCTAAATTGAGCCTATGAAAGGCAGCTGTATAGATCCGTCTTGTTTTTTTTTATCCATTCTGACAGCCTTTGTCTTTTGATTGGAGCATTTAGTCCATTTACATTCAGGATAATTATTGATAGATATGAAGTTAGTGCCATTTTATTAATTCTTTTGTCTGTTCCTTTCTAGTCTTTGTCACTTTTCTTCCTTCATTCCACTCAAAGAGTCCCCTTTAATATTTCTTGCAGAGGTTGTTTAGTGGTCACAAACTCCTTTAGTTTTTGTTTGTCTGAGAAACTCTTTATTTCCCCTTCTATTCTAAATGATAGACTTTCTGGAATAGAGTATTCTAGGCTGCAGATTTTTCCCATTCAGCACATTGAATATATCATGCCACTTTCTTGTCTGCCAAGTTTCTGTGGACAGATCTGTTGCTAACCTTATTTTTCTTCCCTTATAAATTAGGGACTTCTTTTGTCTTGCTGCTTTTAGGAGTTTTATCTCAATTATTTGCAAGTTTAACTATAGTATGTCTTGGTGTTTGTCTGCTTTTGTTGATTTTGATGGGAGTTCTTTGTGCCTCCTGAATTTGGAGGTCTGTTTCATTCATCAGATTATGGAGATTTTTGTCTATGGTTTCCTCAAATGAACCGTCTGCCCCCTTTCTCCCTTTTCTTCTGGGACTCCTATATCACTGTTATTACACTTTATGGAGTCACTGAGTTCCCTACATCTACTTTCATGATCCACGATATTTCTTTCCTTCTTTTGTTCCTTTTTTCCATGATTGTATTTTTTATGTTACCTATTCATTCCTCTGCTTCTTCATCCTTGTCATCACATCCAGTCAGTTTTAATAATCAGTTACTGCATTTTTTCATTTTGGTCTGATTAGTTTTTAGCTCTTTTATTTCTGTGATAAGGGACTCCCTGGTGTCTTCAATGCTTTTATCAAGCTCAGTTATCCTTACGATTGTTGCTGTAAGTTCTGGATCAGACGTATTACTTATATCTGTTTTGATTAGATCCCTGGCTGTGACCTTTTGTTGTTCTTTCTTTTGGGATGAAATCCTCTGTCTTAGCATTTTTCCTAGTTCTCTGTCTTCTTCTGTGTGTTAGGAAAGCCTTTATGTTTCTTACTCCTGAGAGTCAGTGGCTTTATGAAGAAGAGGTCACATAATGTCCAGGGCCTGGTGCTTCAAGAAGTATCTCTGATGTGTGCTGTGTGCACTATGCTGCCATGTTATAGCTGCTTTATCCTTCAGGTCAGTCCTCTGTAGAGTTTCTCCTTGCCTGCAGTCGGGAAAGTCTGGACCATTGGCACATATGGCAACTTTTAACTAGGTATGCTCTTGTCTGCTTGTTAAAAGAGACTGGATTCTCTTTCCACTAGAGTTGAAGCTTTGTAGAACTCCATGGTCCTTAGACATGGTGCATGTGGGAATTTGTGTTGGTCTTCTGGGGAAGGGGCCAGCTGTGCTGGTCCTTAGGCATACTTGCCCAAGAAAAGCACTACCAGCATAGCACAGGAGGTGGAACTTGGTGTAAGGAGTATAAGCAGCCAGTATTGGTGCTGTGGTATTCACTGAAGTTACATCGTGTTGAGGGGCAGGGGAGGAACTGGCTCCAGCCTTTGTACCCAGAGAGGGGAGTTCATGCTTTCTTCCTCCCAGAGGAGGCAGCAATTTCTCCTTGTGTGTCTCAAGCATCCTTCAGATCGCTGCTTTCACATAGACTGGGTCCAGGTTGCTGCCTGCCTAGAGCAGGGCACTTTGAGCTCTATCCCAGCCAGGCCAGCTGAGTTTTAAAACTCCTAACTTTAGGGACCTGGGATGGCGGAGACCTGCACTCATCTCCTTAAGGAGGGTCTTGCCACATGGGGACTGATGCAGGTTTGTTCCAGAAGGATAGTCATACAAAGTTCAGGAGCATGGGGTTTTAAGTAAAGTACAGAAAAGAGCCAGCGTACAGGTCAGCCACCCTCAGCAGGTATCTCTGGGCCTATGCTGAGGTGTGGGGAAGGGAAACGATGACCTCCACTCATTTGTCCCTGGAGAGGCAATGCCATCTGTATCAGATGCACTCCAAGAAGGAGGAACTGTCTTTACCAGTTCGGCCCAGAGGATCTTCAGATCACGGCTTCTGCCTCCTGTTGTCTCTACAGGAGCACTGCAGCACCCTCAGGACTCTATACCAGCCACACAATGGACCAATATTCTAGTCTTTGAGCCCCACTGGTTGCAAAAACTCAAGAAAATCAGACTTTCTTTTTTTCTCAGCCAGTGGCTTTGGGAAAGTGTTTTCCTTGTGCAGTCCCCTATGCATGCCTCTCTCTCTCTCTCTCGCCTCTCTCAACAACCAGGGCTACCTCCCATCTGCAGCACCCATGTTTCTGTTTCATGTTTCTGTTTCTTCCCCAAACCGTGTCTCTGCACCTCCTACCTTACTCGAGGTGGCCTCTTCTCTCCTCTGGTTGTGCAGTTTGTTCTCTCAGTCCTTAGATCAGTTTCTTGGGTATTCAGAATGATCTGATATTTATCTAGTATGTCCGAGGTATGAGGCCAGCCTAAGGACCTCCTACTACTCTGCCATCTTAGCTGTTCCTCCATTAAAGTTTTTATTTTAGAATAGTTTTTTTTTTAATTTTAGGATACTTTTTAAAAAAATTTTACAATAGTTTTAATTGCTTATTTGTTTTTAATGATAGTTTTTAATAGCTCTTCTTGCTTTTTTTGGTTTGCTTTGGTTTGGGGGCAAATATAGCCCCTGGGAGCAGCACAGCTGGATGAGCCACCCCTCTCGAATGGTATTGCTGGCCAGTAGGCTACTTTACTGCCTGCACAGCTCTCCTTGTGTGTGGATCTGCTCCTAGCATTCCTACTTAGCAGCTGTGGTCCCTTATCAAAGTCTCCTATCCTCCATCCATTTTCCTGAGTACTTTCTTGCAGTCAGTCAGCTTCCAACTGACCCCCTTACACTCTGATTGGTGCAGACTGGCCATTCACTCATGTCCCCATTGTTTTTTTTCACTCCACAGTAAATATATCCTGGAAATCACTCTACATTTCTTATCTTTTTTGAGCTGCACATTATTCCATTGAGATCACACTCTTTTATGTGTTTGCATACCATGCGATCATCATCTGATCATGTCCCTTTTTTTAGCTTGTTCTCTCCTCCACACCTTCTTCACCTAGAATAGAAGGCCCAGGGGAACAGGTCCTGGGTGGATTGGCCCAGAGGTGGCTTCTTTTACATATATTCTGCAGGAGGAGCTCACGCTTTGGTGCTGGCCTCTGGAATAGAAGGCAGAGTGTGGATGGGTCAGTCTCCTGGTGTGTCCTGGTTTAACATGTCACAGATGACTGGCTTCTGCATGAGATTTATGTTAGTGACCATAGGACGCTCACTTACAAGTACAGAAATTCTTCTCTTCCTCTTCTTGGTCTTAGCTTTGCCATCATCAGGGGAGATCCTCAGAAGGGAAAATAGAATCAGTTGGCATATGTCTGGACCTTCTGTTAACAGTTCCTTTGTTTAATAATTTTTTTATTATTGTGGAATTATAAGATTTCAAGATGGATATAGAGTAGGAGGTTCTGTAGAGAGCCTCAAGTAGAGTGAGAGAGATCTTACTTACCTCTTCTGCCTGCCCCATGGTGAACACACCAATCTTAGGGACCTTTTTATGGTTTAAAAGCCTTCAGACTTTGGAAACATGCCCTATTCTTGACCACGTTTAGATTCGTGGTGGATTTTTCGTTCTGCAACTCTTGTGATATTAGAGGTAACTCTCCCTCTATACTGCAATATTCTGGAGAATGGGTCTTCTTTTTATTACGTCTTTAAAAGTGTTGTGTTCCAAAAGCAGGTTCAGAATGACTACTCAGAACTTGGTTTGGGTACAAGAGTGATGCTACCCTTCCTTTTGCCGCCAGCACTGCTCACAGAGGAAGCACCCTCCTCCTGTTTATGTAGTGATGTCTTGCTATAAAATCTTAGAAGTTAGTTACAAACTTCTTAAGAGGCAGGTAGCAAAAGTAAATAAAATTTGAAATTCAGTTATTCAGGTGTACTAGCTACATGTGGCTAGTAATTAAATGTATAGAACAAACAGAACATTTCCATCATTCCAGAGAGTTCTGCACAGTGCTGTTTAGACTATTTATTTTACACTAAAACGACAAAGATAGATCTTGTTTTCAGCACAAGACTTCTCTCTGTCTTTGTGGTGAGGTAAACTTCCTAATGCAACCTTCTTTTCCTTTGCTGTAGTCCTTAGAAGAAGTGTGTGACCTATTGCATGCAGCCCCATTTCAGAACATCTTGCCAAGAGTCCATGTGAAAGGTGAGTTTCTGTGCCTCTGACCAGGGAGTCCAGACTGCCTATGCAGTGGTGAGTGGTGACACATGGTCCTTGTGACCAGAGAACTCAGTGCTCGTTTTGTTTGAGTTTGGTCCCTGTTCAGTCATAGTTGAAGATAATTGGAAATGTAACATAGTTAAATTAACATTGAATAATTGAAATATTTAAGACTGAAACAGTATATCTTGAATGTGCTTCAGAATAGCAGGGAATGTTGAGTACCTATAAAATAAGAATGGCATGAGTTGATCCTCATTGTACCAAATGGGTACAGAGAATTTTTGTACTAGTACTATTCTCTGATTTTGATTACATGTATAATTTTCAGTGTTTTAAAAAATGAATATTGAACAGAAAATCATTTCTGTCATTTTTGAGTTAAAATATCAAATGAACCAGTTTTGTAAAACAGTATCTATATGTATAATGTTAATTTAAGAAATCTTTCATGTGTTTCTTTGACAAAATTAAACTTCAGCAATCATTTTCCATGCAAAGGAATGGAAATTAAAATTTTTTTTTTCCACTGCAGAGGGAGAGAGACTTGATGCCAAAATGAAAAGACTAGAATCAAAGTATGCCCCACTGCATCTTGTGCCTCTGATTGAAAGACTGGGGACCCCTCAGGTAATGCATACTGTGACAGTTGTCACTGTTGCAAGTTTAGTATCCACATCAAGCCGCTGGCAGGGCTGGGGCTTCAGAACACAGGTTCTAGGTGACCCACCCTGGAAGGCGTCATGAGGTTGGATGGGCCCTCTCAGGCCTCAGTAGGGTTCATAACAGGATCTGGTCTCAGGGTGATTGGGAAGTTCGAATGAGGTAACATGTGTAAAGGACTTAGGACATCACCTAGCACGTAAGACGTACACAATAAATGTTACTTGTTTTTGTGGTCTATCCCTTCATAAAGAAGGCTTTTTTCATAGGTTTTTAATAGCAGGAAATGGGAGTCTCATATAGGAGGGAAGGTATCAGAATAGAGTTCCGTGATTTTATGTCACCTTAAGCTAAATCAGGATTTCATAGCACTGTCCCCAGTTTGGACCAGATAATTTTTTGTTGTGGGGGCTGTCTTATGAATTGTAAGATGTAAACATTTTCCCTGGCACAACACCCACACGGAGATAAAGCATAGAGGCAGCAGTGTGAAAAACACCTGAGGCAAATGAAAACGAGAGTAGTTTACTCTTGTCAGAATAGTTTACTCATCTCAAGAGCTCCTTGGAAGATTTCTCCAGGAACAAAGGAGCTGGCAGACACAATTTCCATCCACCCCCTCTTTCCCCAGCATAAAATCATGGCCACCTTCAGTAGTCAGCAGCATGTTGACACCTACTGCCTGACTTGCTAATACTGCTGCCCCACTCTCTGCTGTGCTGCAGCAGATCCGTGCCCTCTAGACAGTCTCGCTTCAGTCCTGGTACAGCAGGAGCCCTCCTGCAGAAGACTGGTGCTGCACAAACCTTGACAATACCTCCACACCAGGCTTCCCTGCCCCTCGCCATCACGGCTCCTCCCCACATCTTGGCTAGAGCCCATCAAGGGCAGTTCCACTCCAGAGTGACTCTTAGTCTTACTGTGGACAGAGGGAAAGATAACCACACACACAAGTCAAATGGAGGGCCCAGTAGGCTGGGGGCAGACAACTGGTCTGGCTGCAGGCCCTGCCCACCAACTAAAGTTCAGGGAACAATATAGGGAAAGCATGCTGTAGTTTGGTGCTACTGCATCTCTGGCCAACGCCTAGTCTGACTCAACTCAAGTCCTAGGCAGCATGAGACTGGCCCGCTAACAGCACAGGGACCAAGCAGTACCCACAGTAGGCAAAGAGCCCCTGCAGACAACTGGACTGAAGGAAAAAGCAGCTTAGCCACACCAACAGGACATGCATAATACGTATAGGAGACACCTCTAAAGTGACACTACAGGGCCTCTTCTTCATAAAAGCTCATTCCTGGGATGCAAGGGTGGTTCACTCACCACTGATCAATCAGTGTGATATATCAAAAAGAGAAAGGATAACAACCATATGATCATTTCAATAGACTTAGAAAAAGGTCTTGACAAAGTGCAATATCCATTCATGATAAAAACCTTCAACAAAGTAGGTTTAGAGGGAACATACCTCAACATAATGCAGACTTTATGTGAAAATCCCACAGTGAACATCATACTCAGTGGTAAAAAACAGAACTTTTGCCTTAAGGTCAGGAATAAGACAGGATGTCCACTGTCACCAGTTTTATTCAACTATAGTACTGGAAGGCCTAACCATAGCACTCAGGCAACAAAAAGAAATAAAAGGCATCCAAATTGGTAAGGAAGAAGTAAAACTTTTATTATTTGCAGATAACATACTATATATAGAAAACCTAAAGATTCCATCATAAAACTACTAGAACTAATGAATTGTATATTCCCAGGATACAAAATCAATGTACAGATATCTGTTGTACTAATCTGTACACTAATGAAGCAGCAGAAAGAGACATTACAATCCCATTTACAATTGCACTAAAAATAATAAGATATTTAGGAGTAAACTTAACCAAGGAGGTAAAAGACTGTACTCTAAAAATTATAAAATATTGGGGCGCCTGGGTGACTCAGTTGATTAAGCGACCGACTTCAGCTCAGGTCATGATCTCACAGTCTGTGAGTTGGAGCCCCGCGTCGGGCTCTGTGCTGACGGCTCAGAGCCTGGAGCCTGCTTCAGATTCTGTATCTCCCCCTGTCTCTGCTCTTCCCTTGCTCACGCTCTGTCTCTATGTCTCTCAAAAATAAAATAAAAATGCTAAAAAATTTTTTTTGAAAATTATAAAATATTACTGAAAGAAGTTGAAGATGATAGAAACAAATGGTAGATGTTTCATGCTCATGGATTGGGAGAATAAATATTATTAAATATCCATATTAGCCAAAGCCACCTACAGATACAATGCAATCCCTATCAAAATACCAACAGCATTTTTGACAGAACTAAAACAAAGAACTGTAAAATTTGTGTGGAACCACAAAAAAACCCACGTAGCCACAGCAATCTTGAGAAAAAAACAAAAGAAAAGAAAAACAAGCTGAAAGTGTCATAATTCCAGATTTCATGTTATATTGCAAAGCTATAGTAATCAAAACAGTATGGCACTGGCACAGAAATCGAGATCAATGAAATAGGATAGAAAGTCCAGAAACAATGCCACAATTAAATGGTCCATTCACCTTTGACAAAGGAGGAAAAAATATGAAATGGGAAAAAGATAGTCTTTTCAACAAACGGTGTTGGGAAAACTTGACAACTATATGCAAAAGACTGCAAAAGAATGAATCTAGGCCACTTTCTTAAGCCATACGCAAAAATAAAGTCAAAAGTCATCTAATTGTGAGACCTCAAACCATAAAAATCCTAGAGGGGAACACAGGCAGTAATTTTTCTCACATTGGCCATAACAACATCTTTCTAGATATGTGTCTTAAGGCAAGGAAAACAAAACAAAAATAAACTATTTGGACATCATCAAAGTAAAAAGCTTTTGCATAACAAAGGATACAACCAACAAAACTAAAAGACAACCTGCTGAATGGGAGGAGATATTGGCCAGTGACATCTGATAAAGGGTTAGTATCCAATATATATAAAAAACTTCTAACTACTAACACTAAAAAACCAAATCTGATTAAAAATGGGCAGAAGACATAAACAGATATTTCTCCAAAGAAGACCTCCAGATGGCCAACAGACACATGAAAAGATAATTAACATCACTCATCATCAGGGAAATGCAAATCAAAACCACAATACTATATCACCTCACATCTATCATGAGGCTGAAAGCCTAAACACAAGAAACAATAAGTGTTGGCAAGGATGTTAAGAAAAAGGAACCCTTTTGTACTGTTGGTGGCAATGCAAACTGGTGAATCCATTCTGGAAAACAGTATGGAGGTTCCGAAAGGAAGGAAGGAAGGGAGGGAGGGAGGGAGGGAGGGAGGGAGGGAGAAAGAAAGAGTAGAACAGAACTATATCATATGATCCAGTAATCACACTAATGGGTATTTACTCAAAGAATACAAAAACACTAGTTTGAAAAGTTAAATGCATCCCTGTTTTTATTGCAGCCTTATTTTAAAAGGCAAATTATGGAAAGAGGCCACATATCCATTGACACGTACACATATATATGTATGTGTGTATATATACATACACACAATGGAATGTCATTTAGCTATCAAAAAATGAAATCTTGCCATTTGCAACGATGTGGATGGAGCTAGAGAGAAATAAGCCTAAGTGAAATAAATAAGTTAAATAAGCATAAGCATAAGCTTAAGTGAAATAAGCCAGTAAGAGAAAGGCAAATACCATATAATTTCACTCATATGTGGAATTTATAAACCCCAAAGTAATGAACAAAGGAACAAAAAAAGACAAATCAAGAAATAAGCTCTTGACAGAGAACAAACTAATGGTTACTAGAGAGAAGGTAGGTGAAATAGGTGAAGGGGATTAATAATAAAACACTTTTCTTGGGACACCTGGGTGGCTCAGTCGGTTGAGCACCCAACTTCGGCCCACAGTTTGTGAGTTGGAGCCCCATATCAGGCTCTGTGCTGACAGCTGGGAGCCTGGAGCCTGCTTCGGATTTTGTGTCCCCCTCTCTCTCTCTGCCCCTCCCCTGCTCCCCACTCATTCCGTCTTTCTGTCTCTCCCCCTTTCTCTTTCAAAAATAAAAAATAAACTTAAAAAAAAAGGAATATACTTTTCTTGATGAGCACTAAGTGGAATAGTTAAGTCACTACATTGTACACCTGAAACTAATATGACACTATATGTTAACTACACTGGAATAAAATTTAAGAAAAAATTTTTTAAAAACACAGTATCACTGGCCTCTGCTGACTCGATGCCATTCACCTCACCCCAAGCTCTAACAATCAAAAATGTCTCCTACATTGCCACATGTCTTCTGGAGGCAGAATCACTCGTAGTTAGCAGTTGTAGTAGTTCAGTTCTCCTTGACTGAAATAATTTAATATGACAAGTATATAATAGTTGACGTATTTATGTTGCTGGTGCTTATTTCTAGAAATCCTCTTCTCCAAAGTAGGATAGTTTTCCAGTAAGTCAGAAATAAATCTGGGTACTTTGGTTTCAGCAGTGTACCCTCCTGCCGTGGCTCATAACATTCTGTCCTTTCTGCAGCAAATTGCAATAGCAAGAGAGGGGGACCTGCTGACAAAGGAACGTCTCTGCTGTGGCCTGTCTATGTTCGAAGTCATCCTGACGCGCATCCGGACCTTTCTGGATGACCCTATCTGGCGTGGGCCTCTGCCCAGCAATGGAGTCATGCATGTGGATGAGTGTGTTGAGTTTCACAGACTTTGGAGTGCCATGCAGTTTGTCTACTGCATTCCTGTGGGAACACACGAGTTTACAGTCGAGTAAGTGTGTACTCAGTGGACGGGAAAAGTGGGAGTAGAAGCTGGTGTTAGGCTCACATAGAAGACTGCATTCCTTTAGAAGTTAACTAGAAGTTTGTCAAGTTGCTTTAAAGCCATTTAAGTGGAGGTTCTTACTTAATGCACAGGAAGTGACTCAGGGTGAAGTTTCTAGGTGTTCTCTGAATCCATGGAAACTTAGTTAAGTGTGCATTTTCTAGATGGGGCTGTCCGCAGCTTCACAGAATCATTCTTATTGGAGGGTCTGTGATCTGAAAGAAAGTTAGGAAACAGTGTGCCAAAGAAACCCAAAAGAGACTTATCAAAAAGGACATGTCACCTGCTGATTGGTGTTCCCTTCCTGGACTGTTCCCAGTAGATCCCTTGGTCATTGAATTATGGACACAGTGTTGTAAAAGACTTTGTAATTCTTCGTTGATTGCATATTGTCCTTGTCGCTTCTTGTTTCTAGGCAGTGCTTTGGCGACGGGCTCCACTGGGCTGGCTGTATGATCATTGTACTTCTTGGGCAACAGCGGCGCTTTGCTGTCCTGGATTTCTGCTACCATCTACTTAAAGTCCAGAAACATGATGGCAAAGATGAGATTATCAAAAATGTGGTATGTGGAAGAGAATCTTCCAGTATATGTGGAAGTTTCACAAACTATTTATTAGAAGTTACTTTTCTGGGAATGTTTTTCATCCCAAATACATAAGGTGACACCAACTGAAGCTTTCTTTTCATTTCCAAAATGAATATAAATATACTTGATAAGTAAAACAGTTAGGCAGTTCAAGTGGTAATTATTCCATTTACTTTCTCTTTTTAGGGTACTTAGATCTGCTTCATATTATACAGCCTTATAGGATCTGCATTTTTAGATTATTGGCATATTATTCTAGTCTTCTGGCTTCCTTCGTTATAGTCAAAATGTGTGTGGTTTGTTTTGTTTTGTTTGATTTCTTTGTTTTGACTGCCCTTAAGATCTTTTCCCTTTGTCATTTTATGGATTCTTTGTAATTGAATTCTAGAAAATACTCAGCCATTATCTTTTCAATTATTTTAGTCTTTCTTCCATTCTATTTTCTTTTAGGGCAGTAGTTACATGCTTGTTAGACATTCTTCTGTTTTCCATATCCCTTATCCTGTTAGTTTCCTAATTAGGTTCCGATTCCACAACATTTCCACAGACTTAGTGGTTTAAAATGACACCTATTCTTTCACAGTTCTGTAGATCAGAAGTTTGGATACAGAATGACTCAACTGGCTTTATTTATCATCTCAAGGTCAAAATTAGTGTGACCGTAGGACTGTGTTTCTTTTCTGGAGCCTCTGTGGATGAATCCGTTTCCAGGCTCATTCGCGTGGTTGGCTTGCAGTCCCTTGCAGTTGGAGGACCAAGGTCCCCATTTCTTTGCTGCCCATTAGCCTACATCCTTCTCCTACTGCATGGACCCCTGCAGCCAAAGTGGGTCAAGTCCTTCCCATGCTTCCAGTCTATCAACTTTCCTTTCTGCCATATCTCTTACCTCCACCTAAAGGAAGTTCTCTGCTCATATGATTAGGTTGGATTCACCTAGAAAATCCAGGGTAGTTTCCCCATTTTAAAGTCTAATCTTAACTACATTTACAAAGTCTCTTTTGCCATGAAAGGTAACATGTTCATAGGTTCTGGGGATTCAGGCATGGACATCTTTGAGGGGCTACTCTACCTCCCGTATTTCCCATTTTCTTGTCTCTCTGGGCTGTTCCCAGAGCACTTTATTCAGTTAACTAATTCACTCAGCTCCGTCTAATCTGCTGTTTTTATTTTTGAAAAATACTAGTTTCTTTCTTTTTCTTTTTTTAAATCTTTATTTATTTTTGAGAGAGAGAGACGGAGCACGAGCAGGCGAGGAACAGAGAGAGGGAGATACAGAATCTGAAGCAGGCTCCAGGCTCTGAGCTGTCAGCACAGAGCCTGACGCGGGGCTCAAACTCACAAACAGCGAGATCATGACCTGAGCTGAAGTCAGATGCTCAACCGACTGAGCCACCCAGGCGCCTCTCTTTTTAAAATTTTAATTTGGGGGGTGCCTGGGTAGCTCAATTGGTTGAGCACCTGACTTGATCTCAGCTCAGGTCTTGATCTCAGGGTCATGAATTCAAGTCCATCATCAGGCTCCACACTGAGTGTGATTCCTACTTACGTACATATATACATACATACATGTGTGAAGCCTTCATACATACGTACATACATATACATACATACATGCATACATACAAAGTTTGACTTAGTTCAAATCTTGGTGGCAGTTGGTCATTTTATCTTCACGAATTTTTCTCATTTTTTTTAGACATTTGATGTATTTTCTATTTTTTATTTTTAGTATGTGAAGCCTCGAAGGTTATCTCAAATTCTGAAATGTTTTGTGTGTTGGGTTTTTTATTTGCCAGCTCTTGTCCAACTGGACTTAATTTGGATTGCTTTTCTCCCAAGATATTTATTTGCTTCTCATCTCCACAGGGTGTTACCAACTTGGGGCCACATTAGCCTAATTAGAGGGTCCTGGCTTCATGGGGCGTCTTCAGGTGTAGCCCAGCTTGCTTACAGCCCAGGCCATCTCCTCATCTCACTGCTGCTGGTGGCATCTGTTCCTGAGGAGGTCCTGGCTTCTGCTTTACTTCCTGCGTAGACAAAACCTGCAGTGCTTTTTAAAGTTTCTTCCTGTGTGTAGCTCTGTGTGTGTGTTTGTGTGTGTGTGTGTGTGTGTGTGTGTCTTTTATTATTAAACCAGGAGGGTCTATGAAAGTATCCTGTCTATAATAACTGGAAATCTAAAACTCGTATTAGATTATTGATCTTTCCCCACTGACTGTATTATCTTCATCTTTACATCACCAATTTTTAGCACACAGCAGGTTCTTAATACCTGTGTGTTAAATAAAATAGATCTATAAGTTGTAAAAGTAAATCTACTGTCAGTTGTGTGAAACCGATAGAAAAATGTATTTAAATGCAAAATACATTCATTGTTCCAGTAGGTACATTATAGAGATGTGTGCTAGTGGGTTGCTATAATTTTTGAGAAAATGTGAAAATCCTGACATTTTGAAACATGAAGAATAAATGTACATGTTTTAATAGTAAAACTTTTAATCCTAATTTTAACTGTTGCAGCCGTTGAAGAAAATGGTGGAGAGAATTCGCAAGTTCCAAATTCTAAATGATGAGATAATTGCTATCTTGGACAAGTACTTGAAGTCCGGTGATGGAGAAAGCACACCCGTGGAACATGTTCGCTGTTTTCAACCACCTATCCACCAGTCCCTGGCCAGCAGCTAAGGACATGTACATCATGTTTTTGAAGAGTCCCAGTACTGACTGCATTTAATAACTCTAAAGGCATGTTTTTCTGTCCATAAACTATCTAGTAAGATTTTTAGGGACTATTTTTCAGTATCTCTGTGCCTGTTAAAGGGGGGTACTTTTCAGTTTAAAAGCTTAATTTTATAAAATTATTTTTCTAGACTAAAATTGTATATGCCTTTGATAATTAGAAAGTCTGAGAATATTGGCTGCTGATTTTGCCATCATGTTCTTACAGAATTATTTTCCATTTTTCTATGGAATGTTCCAACAACTAACCATGTCAAAGTGCTGCTGAGTTCATCCATTTATTCCTTAGAAAAGGATCAGTAATGTTTGGAGAAACATTTATGGACTTAAGAAACTTACAACCAGCTCATTGTAGTAAAATCCACTACCAATTAGAATTAAACTTAATGCTTATTTAGCTTTTGTTTAGGGATTTTTCTGATGGTCTTTTATGAATAACCTTTTCTAAGTCTTTGTTTCCTTCCTTTTTTGTGTGTCAATGTTTCAAAAAATAGTGAACTTGATTCCTCTGCTTCTACTAAATCCAGTTGTGACAGTCTAATTTGTAAGGTATGATTTAAAGGTTACAGAAATCAAACTAATAAAACTTAATTGTGTCCATTCATTTAGTGTTGTTGATTGTGGTTTCGGAGCGGTGGGGGTCTAGAGCCAATGGCCAAGAAAGAATTCTTGAGACATCTTTGGTGCAAAAAGGTGATTCTACTGGGGTGCCTAGGTGGCTCAATTGGTTAAGCATCTGACTCTCGGTTTTGGGTCAGGTCGTGATCTCGGTAGTTTCTTGAATTAGAGCCCTGCGTCAGGTTCCATGCTGGCAGCCCGGACTCTGTGAGATTCTCTCCCTTCTCTTTGCTCCTCCCCTACTCACGTTGTCTCCGTCTCTCTAAAATAAATAAATAAACTTAAAAAAAATTATTTTAACATGATTTTATTAAAGCATGAGGACATGACCCATGGGCAGAAAGAGGTGCCCCAGAGTGGTAAGGAGACTGCTTATATTAGCTGGGAGTTGGGGGTAAAGCAAGGGGAAGTTTCCAAAGCAATTTTCATATGCTAAAGAAGATTCACAAAATACTGGAGGCCTAGCTGTTGTCAGGCTAAGGTTGTTTTTCCCTCTAGCAAAGCATTAACACTAAGACAGTAGGGGGTTCCTGGAGAAATGTTATACTCTGTATTTACCTCAAATATTTATCGGTGGGCTGCAGGTTCTAAGGAAATTTAATTTTACCTGCCATTTGCTCCTTGCCTGTGTTCTGCATATCATTATGAAGGGCAGGGTGATGTTGGGGCTCCAAGAAATTTGAGTCTACAGGTTTCTGGAGAAAAGGCTATTGATAAGATTGCCTTTTTCTTGTTATTTACTAAGATATTTGTAAAGTGATGGAGACTCCTGTGCTGCATGACTGTGATCTCTATCGGTTAACCATTTGTTTTCTTTCCTTTGTTCTTGGGCAGCCAGGAGTGCCTGAGGAATATCACACATATGGTGGGTGGGGATGTGTGTTTGTAGGGTGTCAGCTTACCTTATGGTCCCTCATCATTGTGACCTTATGCCCTGGTTTGGCCAAGGTACTTTATTCCAGTGCACACACCTGGCTCAGTGGCTCAGTAGGTCTGAGTCTAGGTCACCTGCAGCCTTGCAGGAAGGGACAAGACCATGATAGGGAGTAACTGCCATATAGCTTTGGAAACACACCACTAAAATCCAACAGCATCATACATGCTACTAAAAATAGTCTGTGAACTATTCCATTCTATGTTAAGGGAAAAAGTTACGTTAAAATGTTGCTTTTGATAATGTGAACTAATAACAGATTGAGGTAGTATCTGTTTTCACCCTATACTGAAAGTATAGAATATGATGAGGAATTATGATTAATGGCTAAATTTAAGTAACTCATATTCCTGAGTTCTGTAAGATTCAGTTATAAATCTAATCATATATAGTAAACATTTATGTACAAGACGATTTCAAGTGTTATAAGATGTTGAAATAAGAATTTATTAACCTATGCGTTCTCAGTGAGTGCAGTATCACACCCCAGGGGGGCGAAAATTGATTCTTACCCTAATATGTACAAAGTACAGACATAGTACATAAACATGTAGAATATATGAGAAGTAAGGGAGATGATTCATTTTCAGAAATACCAAATAAAAGCTGTGCTGTCTCGTTAACAGGTTTACAACCTATTGGAAATAGGAAACACCTCCCCACCACCACCACAATGGAGTCTCAAAGCTTTAGACACTTCACTTCCTGGTTCTTCCTGGTTCTTCTTCCCCTCTCCATTTTGCCGGCTTATTTTTGCAGACTGCATGTGCCAGAGAACAAAGGGAAGAGAGACAAAGTCTCTGCAACACCTCAGGGAAGGTACTTATTCCAAACTACTTCTTGCCTTAAGGGCATAGGGGATGTCTAGCTAAGGCTGTAACCTCTGCAGTACTCAGCCAATAAGGAGCCAGAGGAGGGACTTGCATGCTAGGAGATAAATCGTCTGGTGTAACTGCCCTGAGTGTGACTTTCGGTCAGACACTTTTTCAAAATCCTTGATTAAAGCCTCACTTCACTGTGTATCCAAGTCTCCGCATCCTTCCTTTGGTTGGGTTGGTGGGCTTATTTCTCACAATTAGGGAGCTTGGTCAGTATTCACTTCAACTTGTGGGGTCCAGGCCCTCCTGAGAAAGGGAGACATGTCCCACCCTGGTTTGGGTGGCCTTTCTACGGGAGGGCCCCTTACCTCTGCAGGATCCATGGAGCTTGAGACTTTTTACCTTTGGAGACAGAAGAAGTGACACTGGGGAAAGACTACCACAGTGACCTGGTAATTCCGTGCACAGACCAAGGTAGGAAAATTGGACTATAAGTACTGCTTGGGGGTCAGAAAATCCTCGGAGGCTGAGTATATGGGACTGAGATCTTACCCTACACACAAAGCAAATGCAGAGTCTTCATCTGCAGTTTCGTTCTCCTGAGAGGGGAACGGCTGGCATCAGACAAAACAGGTCCTGGAAAGTGCAAGAAACCTCCACTGAGAGTCGTTGAGTGCCCCAGGGAAACTCAGGAGCAAGAACTAACCTGGTTGAGGATTGGGAACAAAAATTCTAGGCCTACGGGTAAGGGAAAAGACACCGGGAAAGAGGTGGGACCTCCTCAGATTCCTCCGCATAGTCCCCTGGGGTGAATGTTAAGAGTACTGGGAGGATGCTCCTTATACAAGGAACAAGGACAAACATAAAATGATCAAACTCTGCTGCTTTGTTTGGACTAGAGACCCAATTCAGTGGTTGTTTTTTGGCCCATTTGGCTCAGACTGGGTCTATGGCTGTAGTCCTTTATGTGAATAATAAAAGTCCCAGTACAAGGGAGGAAAGGGATTATGTTCTTTGCTGGTTACCAAGAGCTCTCCCTATATTTTCAGAGTAAAATGAGAGGGAATACAGGTTTCTATTTTGAAACTATGACTAAGGAAGAACTGAGACTGAAGAAACATGGGATCTTCTTCAGGCCCCAAGAACTTTCCCTTGGGATGCCTTTTATCACTCTGGAATCAATTCAGATTGCAAGATCTAAGGAAAAAAAAAAAGGATCTTTTGCATTACTGACTGCCTGGCCTCAATACTCATTAGGAGAGGAAGAAACATGACTCATTAATGGGACATTAAATTTTAACACAATCCCTCAGTTAGATCTCTTCTGCAAGAAACAGGACAATGGACTGACAAATGTGTGCAGGCTTTCATGACCCTAAATCAGGATCCAGAATTGAGGGCCTCTTGCAGAATATGTTTGCCAAATGTTTTTGGCTAGTAAACTCCCTCTTGATATATTGGATGATTGTCTAAACAGGCATCCTCCAAATAAACTCAGGTTGCTGGAGGAAACACTCTCTCACTGTTCCTCCTTCCTAATAGACTCTAACTGTATGTGAGGGCTTCTTCCTCGTTCATTTCCTGGGTTAATGACTATGCTAATTGGAGCTAATTGTCTCTGATTAGTCACCTCAAGACAGAGACTTTAAGGAATATTCCCAAGCAGCTGCTGAAACTCCTTCTTTTGTTTCAGGGAAATTCCCTGTCTTTTCCAGCCTGACATAGACTCCATATTTCCACTTCATTGGAAAAAAACCAATGCTCTTCTGTTTGAGCTGACAAGGTTTAGAACCAGGAATCTTCTTTCTCTGCCTTCTGCTAGCACCTCATCTCTTCTGCCTTCTCCTCCCCCTCCTCCTGTTTCTGCACACCTCGGGTGCAGCCTGCATAACTGATTATATACCCTCCTCTGTGTCTCTGGCACCATTGGCTCCTCCTCCACCCTTGATGTCAAGGAGTGAAGAGCACCCACTTGGACCGCCTGCTTCAGGTTCCCCCACCGGTGTCCTAAGTAAAGCTGACAATGAGGAACAACTGATCGACTTTTAACTGGACCCAGATGGAACATAACTCATGTATTTAGAGTTCTCATCATTAAGCATGAAACTTACTCTCCCAGCCAGAGTGTTCATACAGCTGAACGAAAGTTTCCCAATGTAGACCCTGATTGGGACAATAATGATCCTGGGGACAAGGTTAGGATACAGGATTTAAGAAGCTAATAATCAAAGGGATCGGGGAATCGGAATGTTGCCAAGGCTTTTGAGATACAGCAAGAGAAAGAGGAAACCCTAAGTGCTTTCTTACAGAGGCTTAGGGATCAAATGAGGAAATATTCAGGCCTATATCTGGAGGACCCAGTGGGGGCAAGGTCTCTTGAAGGTTAATTTTGTCACTAGAAATTGGCCTGATATTGCCAGAAAGTTAAAAAAAAAATGAATACATGGAATGAGAAGCAGAAGAATTGCTCGGGGAGGCGCAAAAGATTTGTAAAGAAGGATGAGGAGAGACAAAACCAGAAAGCAAAGATTATGGTAACTTCTGTGGAGATGATTGAAAGGAAAGGGGAAATAGAAAACCCCCTGGAGTGGGGAGGGGGGGTGGTGATGAGGAAAACAAGGGCAAGAGAAATGTAGCTTCAATAAATCTTACAGCTTGCAGCCCACTGATAGACACCTGAAACATAACCAACCTTCCCTTGAGGAACACATGGCTACCTTAATGCCTTAATGTTTTTGTTTTACTACCTAGGTTTACTGAAGGTCAAATAAGCTCGTGTTATCTCTATTGCAATTTGTTAGCAAAAAGAGAACTTAAAATGATGGCTAATTTTATGTCAAAATTTTCCATGGATAATTGTTAAGATAGCTTTCAAAGTATTTGATAACCTGAAACTTTAAAGTTTTGCTTGCACAATAAATGGGATTAAATTCTTTGGATATCTAATAAGATAAAATGTTAAAGCACCGATTACTAAACCTCAGTTAATGCTTTTAACTAATTACAGAGAAACTAAGGCTATTTCGATTCATAAATTTGCCATCTAAAGAATTCTGGTAACTACTTAGTTTTCACTGGAGACTAAGGTTTCTAAGAGTTAAAATTCTGCTAAATGTAGTTAAGACTGATGGAAATAAGGAAAGCAACTCTGTATGTAGAGAAGTACATGTGTAAGAAAGATATAAGAAATGGAAATACATTTTTGTTGAAGGTAAAAAAAAAAAAAAAGTAATTTTGTCCTGAACAGAGAGAAATGGCTTGGGACAAAATCTGAATGCAAAGGAATATTGTAGAAAGTTGATGAAGGGAAATCTTTGGAAAGGAATTTATGTGTGGTCAGGATAGACTAAAGTTAAAATGAAGGGATTTTAAAGGTAACACTGGTATAAGATTAAAATTGCCCATCCTTTGATTCAAAGGCTGGGAAAATGGTGTCGATAACCTCCCCGCTTGCCTCTAAATGCTCCACATTTGTGTTGCTTCTGCAAGGCCGAGCAATGGATGACTATGATATATCGGGATTTTACAGGATACATGGGAGCCATTTTGCTACACTTTAGCCAAGTGTATGCTGACTTGTATAAACCTAGATAAGTTATAGTAGGGGTGCCTGGGTGGCTTAGTTGGCTGAGCGTCAGGTCATGATCTCGCAGTTCACGGGCTCGAGCCCTGCATCGGGGCTCTGTGCTGATAGCTCAGATGCTGGAGCTTGCATCGGGTTCTGTGACTCCCTCTCTGACCCTCCCCCACTCATGCTCTATCTCTCTTAAAATTAAATAAACATTATTTTTTTTAAATGGACACCCACATGATTGGAACATATTTATGTGGGCATTGATGAAAAAGGCAGGGGCATAGACCTTGGCTTTGGCCCTTTTAGCCCCCCTCAGTGGTCGATTTTATCCTTACAAAAAATGGTTTTCAAATTACTGTTGGGCCAAAATAAAATTAGTGCATCCTTCTACAACCAGGGGAGTCTTGCTTGATTGCAGTTGATACCCCAAAATCCCATAGGCAGGAAACAGAGGGGGATGAGAAATCAGGGAAGACAAGGTCAGCTTTCAGAGGTAGGATCATGCCTGGATAAGAGTGACTACTCCTAGCACCTCGGGAGACTGACAGGGCTTTTGGCTGCCAGTCGCATAGCCAGCCAAAACACGGGGTCAGGGGATGAGGCTTCTCTTGGCCAGCCATAGGAAATTGAAATAAGGGATGCCTTTTCCTCTTTTTCTTATAGATGGACAATTCCCAAACCAAGACCAAGAAAAAATTGGGATGATTTTGATCCACAAACCCCAAAGAAAAAGGGACTCATTTTCTTTTGCACCAAGTCTTGACCCCAATACAAATTGGCCTGGCAGTCACAGGGAGATATCAGTTATAATACTACCTACAATTGGATTTGTTTTGTAAATTTGAGGGGGAACGGGGGGGGGAATACCTTATATTCAGTGTTTTTGGGGCCAAAAAAATCAAGATATGGGTAAGCAATGTAAGTCAATCCTGACTTACTGGCAACCCTTTCCAAAGTCCAGCAATCAGGAGGGGAAACAATTAAGGTAAGGACACCTTGCCTGTACCCAAAGCAGACCTAGAGAAGAAGGAAGTGAAGTCTTCCATCTCAACCTCCTCCTCCTTCGGTCCTTGATCTATATCCACACTTAAATATGAGCACTTCTGCTCCCTGCTGCCCTCCTTATTCAGGCCCTCCCCATAGTGTAACAGGCATGTTTCCTCTACAAGAAGCTAGAGTGCTGGAAGGAGAACCCGAGGAGGCACCACTATGGTAAGATTACAAGTGCCTTCTTCACTACAAGATTTAAGATATATAGGGACACCTGGGTGGCTCAGTTGGCATCTGAGTTCAGCTCAGGTCATGATCTCACAGTTTGTGAGTTCAAGCCCCGTGTTGGGCTCTGTGCTGACAGCTCGGAGCCTGGAGCCTGCTTTGGGTTCTGTGTCTCCCTCTCTCTCTACCCTTCTGCCACTCACCCTCTGTCTCTCTCTCAAAAATAAGTAAACATTAAAAAAAATTAAGAAAAAAGATAGATAAAAGGAAGTCTAAGTAAATTTTCTGATGATCTGGATAAGTATATAGAGGCTTTTGAGAATATTCATGTATGTTTGAGTTGACATGGAAAGATATAATGCTTTTGTTGAATCAGACTCTTAATGAGAAGCGTGGTGTTCTGGCAGCAGCTGAGAGATCTGGAGATGAGCAACTCATTAATGAACATGGGACTGGAGGTTCTATAGGGGACTTCCAGTTCCCTACTGGAGCTCAGGCAGTTCCTTCCCAAGATCCTAATTGGGAGTATAATAACACATTGGGTAATGGTATCACTGCCACTTCCAAGCTTGTGTTTTCGATTATAGACATATATTGAGAGCCTGGTGACTTTTCTCGAAAGGTTAAGGGAGGCTATCATTAAATACAGGGCTATCTCCCCCAATACCCTCTGAGGCTGAGATGATTCTAAAGGACAAACTTGTCATTCAATTGGCCCCAGATATTTGGAGAAAGCTGAAAAATTTGGCTGTTGGCCCAGAAGGGACTCTAGAGGTGCTCTTATGAGCCAATCAAGTATTTTACAACTGAGATCAAGAGGAGAATAAGGAGCAGGAAAGGAAGCTCAGGAAAAAAATCTGAGGCTTAGTTCCAGCCTTAAGTACTCTTTCAGACCAGACTTTCCAAGGTCCTGGCACTAAATGCCATTTAAGTGGCCATTCAGTGCACTGGAAATGAGAATGTTCTCAGAGGGGACAACTGAAGTCAAAACCCAATAAGCAAGGCCCCTCATGTGGAGACAATCACTGGAGATCTGAATGCCTTCAGGGATCTCAATCTTCCAGGGCTCAGATAACCAGTGTCCCTGAAAGGGACTGATGAGGCCTGGGGCTCTTTACAGTGGCTCCCCAAAACCAACTACATATTGGGAACCCAGAGCCTCACATACCTCTTGATATAGAAGGAAAACCAGTTGATTTCCTTGTTGACACCAGAGCCACGTTTTCTGTCCTTCTTTCCACTCCTGGCCAACTATTCTAATGCAGTGTAATGGTTAGAGGCATCTCCAGAAAACTTATGACTAAATTTTTCTCTCAGCCTCTGGGATGCATATGGGGAGACATAATTTTTTTCACGTTAAAAATTTTTTTTTATTATTTTTCAGAAAGAGAGCAGGGGAGGGGCAGAGAAAGAGGGAGACACAGAAGGCTCCAGGCTCTAAGCTGTTAGAACAGAGCCTGACATGGGGCTTGAACCCATGAACTGTGAGATCATGACTTGAGCTGAAATTGGACGCTTAATGGACTGAGCTGCCCAGGCACCTCCACATTCTTTTTTAATAATGCCAGGGACCCCCACTCCCTTGCTAGAAAGAAACATTACAGCTAATGAGGGAGCACATAAGGCAAGCTGAAGGCAAAGTACAGGCTAACAGCTCCCTCTCCTACCCCCAGGTGGAATATGTGTGATATTCCTTGGACACTCCTGGGTGTACACAAACAAAGGAAAGGAAAGAAAACAAATGGTTGACTGGTAGAGATCATAGTCATGCTGGACAGTCCTTCAATTTAGTAAACTTATAAACTGCAAGAAAAAGGCAATCTTATCCATAGCCTAATCTCCAAAAATTTATAGACTCTATTTCCTGGAGCCCTAATATCACCCTGATCAAGATGTAAGGAGTTTTAAGTGCTTGCTCTGGTGATGTGGGGAACAAAAGCAAATGGAAAATTAAATTCCATTACTGCCTACACCCCAACTGACAAATCCTTGAAACAGGCAGAATAACCTTCCTCTAGGAGCTCAGCTACCTCAATGATGACACTTTGTTAAAGGCAAAAGGGAACCTTGGCTTAACATTATCCTGACCGCCCCCCACCCCACCCCAGGATCCTGAGTCTCCTTAAACATAAAAATTCCTTTGCAAACCTCCTTTATCTTTAAAATTTTTTTTAATGTTTATTTATTTTTGAGAGAGAGAGGCAGACAGAGTGCGAGCAGGGAAGAGGCAGAGAAAGAGAAGGAGACACAGAATCCAAAGCAGCTCCAGGCTCTGAGCCATCGACACAGAGCCCGACGCGGGGCTCGAACCCACAAGGGTGAGATCATGACCTGAGCCGAAGTCGGATGCCCAACCGATTGAGCCACCCAGGCGCCCCAACCTCCTTTATCTTTAATCCCTGAGAATTTGTTGGCAATTATACTCCAAGCGGATGGCCCTTAATATATATTTGAAGGGTTTCATGACTGAGGTTTTACTAAGCAGTAATAAATAACGTTTTCCTAACAAGAGCTAGCCCTTCAAGGTCCTGGAAACCTTCCTGCCAAAATTCCTTAGAGACTTACACTGTCCCTAACCCCCTCCCAACCTGAAGGTATATATAACCAGTCACTCTTCACAACCCCAGTGCAGCCCTTGGTTATATGCTATGGAGCTGGGGGAGGTAAAGTCAAGAGGAAATTTCTTAAAGGGATTGCCATATGCTAAACACAGATTATTGGAGACCTAGCTATTGTTAAACTAAGGCTGTTTTTCCCTCTAATAAAGCGTTATCCTGGTAGGGAGCTCCTGAAGATTAGGCTATTAATAAAATTGCCCTTTTCTTGTAGTATTACAAAGATATTGATGCAGACTCTTATCAGTTTATCCATCTGTTTTATGTCCTTTCTTTTGTTCTTGGACAGCCAGAAGTGACTGAGGAGTATCACACATATCCCACCTGGAGGTGGGGGTGGGGTGTGCAACCTTCTACTTTGCCCTCAGCCTGCCTTATGGTTCCTCATCAACTCCAAAACCTCATCACGACCGATTAGGGGCTATACTAGCTCCACATGGATAAACATTTGCTTAAATTTACAGTAATCTAAATATCGAAGATCAATCTTTCCTTGAGGTAAATTAAATACATCTCATGGAATGCCTATGGAAACTGGATGGCCAAAGGAGGAATTGATGACTGAGGACTATGAATTATTTCAGGAGCCTAATTATTCTAATCAACAGTATTACAAGGTCCAAATTAGTATGGAAGAGGGAGGAAAAATTATAAATTGATTTAAAAAATATATATGACCAGACATGTCAGGGATTGTTTTGGATGGCTACAGTATGTCTTTCCTTCCCATGGTGTGATCTCCTCCCTAGGCGGTATTGCATTTATAATATTAATGCTTGTTGATCTGGTATTCTTTTTATATGTCATTCATAGATGTTATTGCATATGCCAGAAAAATAAGACATCCAAGAAAGTTTTGCTGGCCCAGACGTTCCAAACACCCTCCCATTATATCGGACCTCTGAACTTGCCCACTGCTGCTCCCCTATTATCCACTCCCCTTCAGCAGGAAGCAGTTTATTGTCCCAATTCCTAACGGCAGTGAGGAGTCACCTGTGAGGGGGGATATGATAGGAAAAGATAGGATTCAGAAACAGAGGGAAAGGTTAGGACTCAAGGTCCCTGGGTGGGGAAAAACCTACTTTGGAACAATGCTGGGAGTGTCTGACCACACCAAACCCCCTCAGGCATAGGTTCCTTTAAAGAATGTAACAGACACTACCCACTCCACTTCAGGTTTCCCTCAGGAACTGGACAACCCAGCTCCTAGAGCCATCAAGCCAATAAGTTTCCTGAGAAGGAACAGGGGGAAGAGTAGGGGGCTGACCAGAATCTTACAAATTTCTGTGCCTTATGCCTAAAATAACCTATTATTCTTGGAAGATAAACCTGTGAGGAGGAGAGCCAACACGTGCTGAATATGTTTGAGGAAGACTTGAAAAATAAAAGAAATATGGGGCGCCTGGGTGGCTCAGTCGGTTAAGCGGCCGACTTCGGCTTAGGTCATGATCTCACGGTCTGTGAGTTCGGGCCCCGCAACCCCGCGTCAGGGCTCTGTGCTGATGGCTTGGAGCCTGGAGCCTGCTTTGGATTCTGTATCTCCCTCTCTCTCTCTCTGCCCTTCTCCTGCTCACGCTCTTTCTCTATGTCTCTCAAAATAAATAATTAATTTTAAAAAAAAGGAAATATAAACGAAAATGGAATCAAATTAGAAGAGGGATTCTGAGAAGGGAGATAATTCATTTTCAGAAATATCAAATAAAAGCTGTGCTTATTTATGCAGAGGTAGGTTTACAACCTATTGGATATGTACAACCCACACCTCCTCCACCCGCCACAAAGGAGTCCCAAACCTTTAGACACTTCACTTCTTGGTTTTTCCCCAGTTTCAAGGGCTGCATGTACCAAAGAACAAAGGGAGGAGGCACTGAAAGTCTCTGCAACACCTCGGGGAATGTACATTTGTTCCAATCAGACTACTTCTTGGCTTACATAGGCATAGGCCATGTCCAGGTAAGGTTACAGAGATACAATCTCTGTAGTACTCAGCCAATGAGGAGCAAGAGGAGGGACTTGCATGCTAGAAAATAAATCCTCTGCTGTAACTGCCCAGAGTGTGCCTCTGGGTCACTTGCTCTTTCAAGAACATGGATTAAAGCCTCCCTCCACTGCTCATGTGCTCTGAGTCTCCACGTCCCTCCTTTGATTGGGTTGGTGGGCCTATTTCTCACAGTATACCTGTGATATTGAGATTACATGGGGGAGGCATTTAGAAGGAAAAAAAAAATCTATGAAGGCTCTTTATGAAGAGAGCGGTTTTAAATTTTATGTCCAGACGGCAGATCTGCCTTAGTTTGAAGCTAAGTTCTCTTTTTCTGTTAAAGAATGGACAGATACTGGGTTAAAGATAGCTGCCCTGGCCTTCTGCCGATTGTGGACCGCTGATAAGAAATACAATTGCTGAGAATTCTGTTTTGCTTACTGTTTGCTATAAACATTGTAAAACTTTTTCTGAGTGGAGTCTGACATTTATTAGCTTGAGAACCTTGCTTCCCTCACATTCTTCCCCTTCCCCCTTTATGACATGTATTAGTTTGTGTAACTGGCTTTCTTATCTTCCCCTTCACCTTTCGGACATTCATTAGCTTGGGCGGACATTTATTAGCTTGAGAACCTTGCTTCCCTCACATTCTTCCCCTTCCCCCTTTTCTGATATGTATTAGGATAAATAACTAACTTTTTCACATAACGGACAGAGACTTCCTGCCAAAGAGCAAACAAAGAACCCCCAATCAGAGGGCAGCATATGTTCCTATTTCAAATATCGACCAATCAGTCACCCTATAACCTGAAACCCTCCTGTACTATTTGTCTCTGTCTATAAAAACGCTATACCAGCCCTGTTCGGGGCCTTTGTGCATTACTGGCAGCGGTATGTGAAAGGACCGGGATCGATCCTGAAATAAAACAACCCTTGCCACTTGGCTTTGACTTTCGACTCTGGTGGTCTCTTGTGGGGGGATTCGAGAATTCGGGCACAACATTTACAGGATTAATAAAAAAAAGCGGTGGGGAAAAGGAAATTTATTTCACGAAATTTGGGAGACTAACTCTGCCCTGATAAAGCCAGGGATGTTGGTGCCATTACCACATAGGCAAGGACAGTGAGGCACTGTGGTGACTGGTTACACAGTGAGGGTCAAGCTGTGTGATCTGGGGTAGGAGCAGCACAGTGGGAACAAGCCTGTGTTCTTCCTATTACTTGGTGGACACAGTGGCAACTGTCAACTTACTGTTTTAAGGCAAATTGCTATGATGATCTGTTCTGAAGCTGGATGGAGTTCATTATACTATTCAACCTGTTTGCATACATTTGAAAATTTCCCATAAACATTTTTTCGTGGATATTTTTACGAGGTCAAAATATATAGTGTTCTACACAAACTCTTAAGTAAAAAAAACCCATCATTTTACAACTTAAGTGTGTTCTAAGCATTCAGACTTAGAAAAGAACTGTTGTAATTTTTCTTTTTATTATAACATAAGCTAATTTTAAGAAATTAGTCTTTTGACTTTATTTCCCAGAGTTGTTAGAAGATCTAAATGACAATATAACTCATTATGAAAATATACTGAAAAGTACAAGAGCTGATGTAAAATGGTAATCAAGGTTCCAGGTATCAAGGGATTAGAGCAAGTGAAGAATGAAACTGGCCAGGCTGCAGCCTGTAACCAGGATGCGCTGGTTTAGCAAGGTGCCATCAAGGAATAGGAAGACCATCGAATGTGTGGTGGTAAGTTGCAGTGAGAAACATTGCCATTGGGCAACTTCTTACCTTTTTTTGTTTTGTAAATGAGTTTTTCTTCATTTAATAGCTTAGGTTTCTCTTTAACATTTCAAAATTAAAAATAAGTCATCAAACAGGAATCATTTTTATGGGTAAGGTAAATCACAAGATAATGCATTAGGAAAATTTTGTTCCTTTTTAAATCAAAAAGCCTTCAAATGGTCAGGGATTGATGGAATGGGGATGACAAATATACATTTCATATTTTCATCATCAATGAAAAAATAAAGCATTTTTATAGACTTAAAACTGTCAGTGCATTTAGATTTTGGTGAAGGAAAATTTAAAATACCTCTATAATAATACAATGTTAATAGAAATTGGCCATGTACTGAGGTCATTTTAGTGAGCTACCATCATGTAAATATAAGAAAAGTAATTTCTTGGTCCAAATCAGTGAAACTTTAAAAAAGATTGTCTCTAGAGAACATTTTTTGAGAACAATGTTTTTTCAGACACATTCTGATACTCAAATTCACTTTATAACACAATTATAGATAAACCTTTTAATTACATTTTTCTTAAAAAGGCGCGAGATTTCCATTTCTTCGGGAGACATTTTCACCACTGTGTTGTTCTATTCCACAGGTTAAGCTTTCTTCATTATTATTAAGAACTTCATACATGTTAGAGAGATTGCCATTCATTGCTTTTTCGTCTTTCCGAAAAGACACAGGGAGACTTGCTAGACTAAAGTTGACATCTTTAAAGGCATGCAACAAGAATATTCCCACAATGATTGTAAGGAAGCCACTCAAAGTACCAATGACATCATCAACAGGCATATCTTGCCACTCCTTAAAAAGAATAGCTGAACAAGTTAAAACTGATGTTGTGAAGAATACGTAATATATTGGAGTCACAATGGAAGTGTTGAATATATCCAGGGCCCTGTTCAGGTAATTAATCTGTGTGCTCACACAGACTATAAGGCTCAGCAGCAGAATCCAGGCCAGGGGATGTCGCAGCACAGGCTTTCCAGCAAATAGCTCTTTGATAGCAATGCCCAGGCCCTTAACACAGGAGACTGAAAACGCTCCAATTACAGAGCAGATTGTTATGTACACAAGAATGTTTGTCTGTCCATGGCGAGGTCCCACCACAAAGATTAAGATCAATGACACAATGACCACAAGTGTTGCAAAGACCACAAAACCTGGAGGAGGCAAGAAAAGTCTTATTTAGTAAATGTGTAAGTATTAAAAGAAACCCCTGAGAATCCAAAACTCAATAAGAAGGAGAAAAGATGTGGCCCTAAAATAAGTATTAGCTTTCTTTTGCTGCCCTAGCAAAAGCACACTCATAAAAATTTAGTTAAATGTATACATGGAAGATTACACTGTGCTTCATATTCACAAACTGTTATACCACTAACATTTTTAACATAGCACCTTAGGCCCCATGATAATTAGACCATAGAAAACGAATAGACTGATTCACAGCCACCTATTCTAGAAGATCTTGCTACTTCCTACCCACTGGAATGCTCTAATTCAAATGATGGAAACAATCAGAAACCAGTGAGAGGAAATTATGAGATGACCTTGAACACTCAACAATTTATAGATGCTAAAAAGAATAGCAGTTATAAAGTTCATCCTAAAAGGAGTAAATTTTTTAAATATTTAGAGACAACCACTGGGGTAAACAGCAAATCAATAAGAGAATCTGAAAAATACTGTCAGGGACTCGTTGAATATGGAGAACTGAACTTAGCATGGTAATAGCTGACAACTGTGTAGCACCATGGGCCAGGCACTTTTCTCAGCAATTTGCGCTGATTAATTCATTTAATCCTCACAACTACCCAATAATATCAATACTATTATCTGCATTTTAAGATGAGGAAATTGGGCACAGAAGTCACTTCTTAAACTCTGCTAATAAAATAAATAGCAATAGGATTCTTAAAGAAGCAAACATACAAAAATAAGAACAGGTAAAGGAGATGACAGTAACATTATGAAAGCTAAAAAGCAGAAGATAACTCGTAACTGATAAAGCATATCCATGAAAGCTGAATCCCACATCAGCAGTGATCAAAGACTAGAATGTAACTCAGTTTGCAGCACAAAACATTCCAAAGATACAATGTATCTCTGGAAGTGAGGGTAAGGGGAGACTGAAAAACAGGAGGCCTGGCTGAAAGTCTGTTAAAGAAGAATTAAGATCCCAGGATCCCTGCTCAGTTCTGAACATCTGAGTGACTGTTCTTCCTGCCACAGTGAACTGGAGGACTCTGGGTGAGTTGAGAGTGGAGGTACCACACTAAAATAGGAGGTTGGGGTAAGGTCTATGTCTGCGATGTTAACTCCCAGGACTCAGGCAGCCAAGCAGGAGGTTTTGCCGGTGATTTGACAAAACTGACTTTCATAAGGCAGCCAAGGATCACCCTGAGAGGCACCAAAACAAACAGAAAAATGCAATAATGAAATACCACAGCATCTGAAGCAACTAGAACTTGAAGGGGCAAAATTGGAGAAAAAGGCAAGGTCAACACTCACCGCTGCTTTCTCCTTTGTAATGACTGCCAGTTCTAGAGCAAGGACTAAGGATGGGCGTAAGGACCAGCAAAAAGTGGTGACTTGGGACATGTGGAAGGCAAAAAAAACCTTGGAATTCTGGGCTGCCTAAGCAGCTAGGACACAATGGGCCAAGATTCCAGAAAGGAAGGAACTGAAGACAAGTGAGCCCAAATTTCTGTGTGCAACTCCCCTTAAGGCATTTGTGGGCACAGAAGCTGCACATGCCTAGGTTAGAGAAGCCAAGTGGGCAGCCTGGCAAAAAAGACAGAGAGCTGAGTGAAGGGGCCTGCAGTCTTGGAATGCTAACGCAGACACTGCCATTCAAAGTTCACCAAGGTGGAAGGTCCAAGTAAACATCCCAGGCTATCAGTTGAGAGAAAGGACTTTGATCAAGAATATAAGCAAAATGGAACGACACCAGCCCTGACAAAGATAGAAGCAACACTTTAAGTTAAAGGTAATCTGTACTCATATCTGCCCTACAGAAGAAATTTAGGTTCTCTCGAAGGAATAAAACATCACTTAGAATCTTTACACTTTTTAATATTTTATGTACAGCATTTAACTGGAACTGCCAAAAGACAAAACTACATGACTGAAAACAACAACAAAAAAACGGACCCCACAAATAATCTTGACACTGAAGTTTGCAGAAAAATTTTAAAATAACCAGGACTCTCTGAGGACTTGCTGCACACCACCATGAATGTAGTTGACAATACTGTACCATACATATGTGAAATACTGAGAGGGTGAATTTTGTGTTTTGTTTTTTTTGACACACACACACACGCACGCACGCACACACACAGAATAAAAGCTCTTGGAAATTAAACATGAAATAGCAGAAATAAAAAACTCAAAAGAAGGGGCACCTGGGTGGCTCAGTCGGTTAAGTGGCCGACTTCGGCTCAGGTCATGATCTCACAGTCTGTGAGTTTGAGCCCCGTGTCTGGCTCTGTGCTGACAGCTCAGAGCCTGAAGCCTGCTTCAGAGTCTGTCTCCTTCTCTCTCTGCCCTTCCCCTGCTCATGCTTTGTCTCTATGTCTCTCAAGAATAAATAAACGTTAAAAAAAAAAAAAAACTCAAAAGAAGAGATGGAAGACAAAAGATAGGTCACACAAAAAAGATAAAGAATCAACTGTGTTTGATTTCTTAGCATCAACACTGAAAGTGAGAAGACAATGAGGTCAGATAGATTAAAGACATTTTTATATTTACAAGGTCTCAAAAAGTCTCATCTCTTCTGTGCCTTTCTTCTCTCCTACAACCAAAATGAAGGTGCAAACTCAGGATTCAGAGCCAAGAAAAATAGAAAGTGGAGGGGATCCTCCAAGATGCTGATGAAGGAAAATCTAGAATGACAAATGTGCTAGTAGTCTCAAGATACCAGCCTAGACTAAGGCCAAATGAGGCTCTGGGAGAGATTTCCAGAAGAGATGAAACTACAGAATACCTAATGTGTTTGAAATAACTGAGTGAAGAATTAAGACCACTGGAGAACAGCTTCACGATGGACTGATAAATTCACAGAAAAGTTATCAAACGATATCCTTATCAGTGAAGGAAAAGTAATCACAATGTATCATATGTCTAAACTGGGAATAAAAGTCATATAGTGATTAAAATGTAAATAAATCAATTAAACAAAACAAAGTATACACAACAGGTAGTAGATTTAACAGATGATGCCTAAAGCCAAAGAGAGTAGCAGTAATATAAGCATACTATTTAGAGACAAAGTATTAAAGAACAAAATAAACAAGGGATTGGGGGCTGATAAGGGAGGAAAACGACCACTATTTTTCATAATAAGCCATGTTAGAATAATTTGCCTCTTTACATGCATATAAAATTTTAGTTAAAATAAAAACCAAATAAAAAAGTAAACTAGTAAGACTGATACAGTTTTTCTTATTTCTTACCTGGATCTCCTAGCTTGTGAGACATTTCATTTAAAGTCTCAATCTCCTCTTCTTTTGGAGCATGAATGACCATAACTGTAGATCCTAGAATACTTAGCAAGCATCCAATTTTCCCATGAAGATTAAGTCTTTCATTTAGAAAGTATGAAGAAAGAATGGCACTAAAATGGTGGAGAGGAGTGTAGAACATTAAAATAATCAGTCACTTTTCTCATATTTAAATATCAACACAACTCAGAATTTTAAGTTATCAAAAAACTAAAACACTGTGAACTTGTAAAGATTCTGGCTTTCAGACAAAGCTAAAGTGAAAGTTTCTCAAGAAACTCTGGTTTCATCATACACTAAACCAGCATAGTTACCATATTTCTACTATAGAAAATAAGAAACTTAAAATAAATGGAGCTGTGGCACAAATTAATAGCCTAAGAATATAAGTCAAAAACAAATTTTATGCTTAAAATTTCCTCAACTTTATTTATCCATACTGGTTTATGCATACTTCCTATGTGTTCATGTAATTCTATATAATTTGTTATATTAATTATATATATTATATTATATATTAAATTATCAAGTTAAAAAATTCTTTGATGTTTATTTTTGAGAGAGGCAGAGCATATATGGAGAAGGGGCAGAGTGAGGGAGACACAGAATCCCAAGGAGGCTCCGGATTCTGTCAGCACAGAACCCAACATGGGGCTCGAACTCATGAACTATGAGATCATGACCTGAGCCAAAGTCGGATGCTTAACCAAGGGAGCCACCCAGGTACCCCTAAATTATCAAATTTTAATACATTATAGCCAGTTTAGTCCAAATCTAAAAAAATATACAATGTAAACCTATAAATATAATGGCATAATATACAGAAAATTAGGGGTAAAAGATAATGTACCATAATATACCATTATATATTACATAGTATCTTGAAAAATTGTGTAATTTACATATCAATTTATATATGTATACAAACTATCTTGGGGGAAAAAATTAAAAAAAACTTATCAACTTTGAGAATAGTAGCTAAAATCCAATTTCAGTATGGGCTTAGCTGTTGAGGGCTAAGCATTAAGATAACAGAAAAAGGACAGGTCTTGGACTGCTGAAAATAAGTACCCTGAACCAGGCTTCAGAGGCAAATCTTATACCAAATCACTGATTTTCTGCAGTAGGTATGGAAACTGATTTATCATCAACCATCATCTATCAAAGTGTACATGTCTCAAATGATAAATGTTCAAACAAGTCCAGCTTAACATTTAAAAAAACTTGTAATAAAAGTAGAACTGTCACTGGCTCTGAATACAAGAAAAGCATAAAAGCATTTTCTCCCACAAATCAACAGCGTGCCTATACACAAAAGATAACCCTTTAAACGCAAATTAATACACAGCTAAAAAAAAGTTCTCAAAATTATTTAAATTATTCTAAGCATGTATAATTAGATAGTACTGAATACTTCATGGACTAAAATACCGACTGCTGTTTCTGCGTATGAAATATGTCCTTACCTTACTAGGACGCTGAGAGCTCCTAATGGAGTCACTAGGGTGGCTGGTGCAAAGGCATATGCAGCAAAGTTGGCCACCTCACCTGCTCCCACTTGGGAGAAAGACAATAAAAGAAACTCAGATAGGAACAAATCACTCAAAATGGAAATGCCTGCATTTTATTTTCATATAGAGTTGACCCATGAACTGGAGTTTAACTTTGAGTGTCCACTTACATGTACATTTTTAACCACTGTAGATATATTCTGTATGATTTCTTTAATAGTATTCTCCAGTTTATTAAGAATACAGTGTATAATACATAAAACATATAAAATAGGTGTTATTTACATTCTTGGTTAAGCCTTCTGGTCAACAGTATGCTAGTAGTAAAGTTTTTAGGGAGTCAAAAGTTATTTGCAGATTGTCAACTGCACAGGGGTTGATGCCACTAACTCCCATATTGTTGAAGGGTCAACTATATATATATTCTTATGTACTACTTCAATTGTATTTAGTAATTTCTGTATTTTCTCCCAGCTAGACAAAAAGGTTCTCCTGTAAATTATCAACATTAAAGTTCAAACCAATTAGAAACATATTTTCACTGGAAAGATCTAATTTATGCTTACACATAGATTTTTAAAATAAAATTATAATAGACACCTATATCCTATGACAACACAAATCAAATAAATCAAGCAATTAAAACTGTTGTAAAAGTACTTTTCCCAAGTCTTTTTCACTAGCTTTTTCTTTTCTTAAAACCTAACTCTTATATTCAAAAGACATCCGTAGATACCTACAATGTGCCAGATGCTGTTGTAGGATAAGGAAACAGAGCAAGCAAAGCAAAGATACTGTCCTCCTAAAATTTACATTTTGTGAGGGAAAACAGGCAAAATACAGGTCAAGTGGTTAGCCATGCAGTGTAGAAAAATGAAGTGACAGAAAGGAATGGAGTGCTGCTGAGGGCAGGACTGTGGTGCCAAACATGAACACTCTGATAGGAAACTTTTAACCAGTCTGATATGAAGTGAAATATTTACCTGCAGCTACCTGGGGGGAGAACATCCCAATCAGGGAGTACAGCAAGAAAAACCTGACTCAAGGCAATGTCTGGCATGTCTGAACAACAAGGAAGGCAGGATGGCTCCAGTAGAATGAGCAAGAGGAGAGTAGCCCAGGAGTCAGAAGTAGCCAGGGAGTCCTTTGTGAGTCCTCATAAGGATTTCATCTGAGTTGAAAAGCCACTGGGAAATCTTATGCAGGGGGAAGAATGTGATCTTATAGAAAAATCACTCATGGCTACTGTGTTTTCCAAAATGGTTATACCAAATTTCACTTAGAGTAATAGAGCTCCCTTTTGTCCCACTTGGTGGTACTGTCAGATCTAAAAGTTTGCAAATCTGTTAATGGGGAATGGGATTATTTTATTATTCTTTCAATATGAATTTCCCCTTTCACGTGTTGGTTGGAGAAGTGAAATCTTTTAGTGAAGCAGCTGGTCAACTTTTTTTCCTATCTGCCAGTAAAGCTATTTGTTTTCTCTTACTGATTTGAGGTAAGTTTTTCTATATTTTGAATGTAAATCCTCTGTGGGTTAAAAATTTCCCTAGGCAGGAGAGTCCTTGACAAGGTGGAGGGGGTGGATCCAAACACAGATGGGGGGGTTAGCCTAAGCAGTAGGAGGACGTTTTTCTTTGTAATGAAGAAGAGGCATGAGAAAAAAAGGTAAGGTTTCAGATTTTGTGTGGGAGATGGAGAGTTCTTGATGGCTTTTAATTATCTCTCCCAAGTAGAAGGTCTATCACTATTTGAGAGTGTGGAAGTTGGAGTTAAGAGGAAAATAGAGAAGACTTAAAACAGACTCACTGCTACTTATTTTATTTTTAAGTTTATTTATTTTGAGAAAGAGAGAGAGATACAGAGAGAGAATCCTAAGCAGGCTCTGCATTGTCAGCACAGAGGTCAAGGGGCTCAATCTCATGAACTGTGAGATCATGACCTGAGCCAAAATCAAGAGTCAGATGCTTAACCGGCTGAGCCACCGAGGTGCCCCTTATGTTTTAAATGTATGTATATCTGCAACCTCCTTCTCCTCCCAGACTCACTGATTTTTAGGGCAGTGAAACTACTCTGCATGACACCACAACAGTCGATATAGGTCATTATACATTTGTCCAAACCCACAGAATGTATATCAAGAGTGAACCCTAATGTAAGTTATGGACTTTGGGTGACTGTCATGTATCGGCGTAGGTTCATCAACTGTAAAAGTGCACCACTCTGGTGAGGGGTACTGATAATGGGGGAGGCTATGCATGTTTATGGGCTGGGAGTGTATGGGAAATCTCTGTACCTTCTCCTAAATACTGCTTTAAACCTAAAACTACTCTAAAAAACAAAAAAGAAAATAAAGTTAACTAAACAACAATCAGAAAAAAAAATTTTTTTAATTAAAAAATAAAAATAAAAATTTTTCTAGGCACGTAATAGAGTGTGCTAATAAAAAGCCCTGGAACTGGAGGAGTTTCAGAATATTGGAGAGTCAAAAGGATATGATGAAATGGAACTATTAGCAAAGAGGTGCTATCTGGAAAAAGAGGAATGTGAAAAAATTATTTAAGAGTTTTTATCCAAGGTGAAGCAAGTGCCTTTTACTGAAATGTTGGAAGATAACAATTAAGTTAAAACAGCTGAAAGCTGAGGTAATAGCAAAGAACAGCTTTGTAAATGAAATCATTTCACGAATCAAAGGTACATGAGAAAATCCCATTAAAGGATTGAATATTGATAAGCTATTGTCTGGAATACTTTTATATTGTTTTATATTAACCCTTTGTTCCATAGTGTTGGCAATATGTCCATAAGATATCAACTTAATAAAATATTGAGTTAAATCAACAAACATTACAATCATTTTCGCCACAATCTGTAATTTGCCTCTTCATTCTCTTAAATTCTTGATGGTGCTTTCTACGTCCTGTTTGAGAAATGTTATTTTTTAATTTTAATTCCAGTATAGTTAACATACCGTGTTATGTTAGTTTCAGGTGTTCCATATAATGACTTGATAATTCCATACATTACTCAGTGCTCATCTTAAGTGTATTTTTTAAAAATTTTTTAGAGAGAGCTCATGAGTGGGGGAAAGGGGCAGAGGGAGACAGAAGAGAGACATGGAGCTCGATCCCACAACTGAGTCAGGACCATGAACTGAGCCGAAATCAAGAGCAGGATGCTCAATGGACTGAGCCACCTAGGTACCCCTTAAATGTACTCTGAATACCCTTCACCTATTTCATCCATCTCATATATGAGAGATCTTTTTCGAAATTCATTATCCTTTAAATTCTTTAGTATTCTCTTTAGAGTCGATCTTTATGTATAGAGGCAGAAATCAAATTTTTTTTTCCATATGGATTATTATAATAATATATACTGAAAAGCACATTTCTCTTTCAATACCATCTTTGCAATAAATATACTGTTTTTGGGTCTGTTTTAGGGTTCTCTATTCTTTTCTATTGGTCTATGTATTTTGGCACAGTGCCATACGTAGTGTAGCTTCATAATAAATCTTAGTACCTAGTAGAGTAAATCCTTTCACCTTTTTTTAACGTTTATTTTTTTTCTAAATTTTTTTTTAATGTTTATTTTTGAGAGAGGGAGAGAGAGAGAGAGAGAGAAAGAGGGAAAGAGAGCATGAGCAGGGGAGGGGCACAGAGAGAGGGAGACACAGAATCCAAAGCAGGCTGCAAGCTTCGAGCTGTCAGCACAGAGCCTGATGTGAGGCTTGAACCCACAAACCGCGAGATCATGACCCGAGTCGAAGTCGGACACTCAACCGACTGAGCCACCCGGGCGCCCCTGTTTATTTCTGAAAGGGACACAGAGACAGAGCACGAGCAGGGGAGGAGCAGAGAGACAGGGTGACATAGAATCTGAGGCAGGCTCCAGGCTCTGAGCTGTCAGTATGGAGCCTGATGCGGGGCTCAAACTCACAAACTGTGAGATCATGACCTGAGCCGAAGTTGGATCCTCAACCGACTGAGCCACCCAGGTGCCCGCCTTTCACCTCTTCTTAAGAATATCTTTGCTTTAGGGGCATTTGGGTGGCTCAGTCGGTTAAGCAGCCAACTTCGGCTCAGGTCATGATCTCATAGTTTGGAAGTCCGATCTCTGCATCGGGCTCTGTGCTGACAGCTTGAAGCCTGGAGCCTGGAGCCTGCTTTAGATTCTGTGTGTGTCTCTCTCTCTCTGTTCCTTCCCCGCTCATGCTCTCTTTCAAAAATGAATAAACATTAAAAAAAAAAAGAATATTTCTGCTTTACTTAGATTTCTGTATTACCATTCAAATTTTTAAATCAACTTACCATGTAGCACATAAGCACTTAAATGGAATAGCATTTAACCTGTCACTTTGGAGAGGAATGTTGACTTTCCAATAATGAATCTTTCAATCCATGAAAATAATATAGCCCTGTATTTTTGTCTTTTTCTCAGTAAGATTTCATTTTTTCCATGGGTATCTTTCCCATCTTTTGTTAGATTTAGAATCAAATAATTCCTGTTTTTAAGAATTATACGCAAATGGCACCGTTTTAACATTTCATTTTCTAATTGTTGCTGATAATACAGAAACACAGCTAAGTTTTGTATGTTGACTTTGTAACCCAATGTTACTTTGCTAAATCTTAATTTTATAATTTATCTGTATATAATTTGGAATTTTTATACCCACAATCATACAATCAGTAAATAACAAGTTTATATATTTTTTCTAATTCTATTTCCATCCCCTTGCCTTACTGCATTTGTTAAGAAATTCTTAAATTTTTTTTTTAATGTTTATTTTTGAGAGACATAGAGACAGAGCGTGAGCAGAGGAAGGGCAGAGAGAGAGAGAGATACAGAATCCGAAGCAGGCTCCAGGCTCTGATGAGCCGTCAGCACAGAGCCCGCTGTGGGGCTCGAACCCACAGACCGTGAGATCATGACCTGAGCTGAAGTCGGCTGCTTAACCGACTGAGCCACGCAGGTGCCCCAAGAAATTCTTTCAAAATATTGAAGGAGTAACAAGAAGTCATTTGTTCCCACTTTTAAAAAGAAAGCCTTTGATATTTCCTTTTGCTGTTTATTTTGATTGTTTTGGTTTTGTTGGTCTTGATATTACTTATTTGAAATGGTTTTTTAGGTATGAATAGTTACTGAATTAAAATTAGTAAATTGAAATGATTATAATTTTTCTCCTTCAATTTGTTAACATCATTAATTATAGTGACTGGTTTTCCAAAGTTATGCCAACTTTGCATCCCTAGAATAAATCTAGTTTGTTCATAATTTATTTAGGATTTTTGCATGTATGTTCACAAATGAAACTAGACTATTTTTCCTTTCTTATATTGCTTGAATCAGGTTTTAGTATTAGGGTTATGTTAGTTTTTTAAGAAGAGTGGGGGAATGTATACGCTTTTTTCTATTATTGGGAAATTACTCAATTGCAAGAATTGCAAAGAATTACTTATTTCTTTTAAAAATGACCACAGAGGGGCGCCTGAGTGGCTCAGTTGGTTAAGCGGCCGACTTCGGCTCAGGTCATGGTCTCACAGTCTGTGAGTTCGAGCCCCACGTCGGGCTCTGTGCTGATGGCTCAGAGCCTGGAGCCTGCTTCAGATTCTGTGTCTCCCTCTCTCTCTGCCCTTCCCCTGCTCATACTCTGTCTCTATGTCTCTCAAAAATAAATAAACATTAAAAAAAATTTTTTTTAAATGATCACAGAACTTGCCAATGAAACCATCTGGGCCCAGGGCTTAATATATGCAAAGGTTTTAAAACTACAGATCCAACTGTATTAAGTTAGAAGAATATTTGCCTATTTTATCTAAGTTTTTATATTTACTAAGATAAAACTGTTTAAAAATCCTGTTGATATCTACAAAACTCTAGTTACATCACCAGCTATTCCGCCTTCTCTTTTTCTCCATCAGTTTCAACAAAAGGTTTATCAATTTCATTTACATCATAGACCAAAATGTTGGTTTTAATATCTTTTGTTTTCTATTTAATTTTAGCTCTTCCATTTACTTCCTTCTACATTTTTGGGTTTATTTTGCCATTCTTTTTCTTTTTCTTGAACTAGATGCCTTCCCTTTCTTATTTTTATTTTTTTCTAATTATTTATTTATTTTTGAGACAGAGAGACAGAGCATGAGTGGGGGAGGGGGCAGAGAGAGAGGGAGACACAGAATGTGAAGCAGACTCCAGGCTCTGAGCTGTCAGCACAGAGCCCGACGCGGGGCTCCAACTCAAAGACCGCGAGATCATGACCTGAGCTGAAGTCGGCTGCTTAACCAACTGAGCCACCCAGGCGCCCCTTATTTTTAATTATATTTATTTAAAACTGTAAATTTTAATTACTTCAGTAACAGTCCACAAGTTATGATATTTTGCATTTGGCACTAACATATTATTTTCTAATTTGAAAACATATATTCTAGTTTTCATTCTGACTTCTTTGAACCATGGAGTACATAAGTGTATTTCTAAATTTCCACACATGGGGATTTTTATGTACTTTTTTGTTACTGATTTCTAATGTAATTATAATGATTTATGAAAATACTCCATTAAATCCTTGGAAAACTTTAAGATTGGCTTTATGGTCTAGCAAATAGTACATTTGTATAAACATTCCTTCCATATGCCCTTGAAAACAATGTAGATCAGTGCCATGTCCAAGAAGTTTGTTGAATTTGCTCTTCAAATGTTCTATAGACTTAACAATTTTACTCTGCCTACCCTACCCTGTAAGTAAGGGTGTTATATTAATATTTCACCATATGGTGTTGGATCTATTTCCCTTGGTGCTGTGTCAACTGCTTTCGATATTGCAAGTCCATATTATTAAAGTTAGAACTGTTAAAGCTTCCTGATGAGTTGAACCTTTTATCTTTATAAAATAATCTTTGATCTCCTGTATTGCTTTTTGAAGTATATTTTATCTAGCACACTCATCAATCTCAACTTTCTTCAGGTGTTTTTCCATTTTCTCTTTCAGCCATTCTAGATTCTTGTTTTATATGTGCATCTTGTAAAACACATGTAGTTTTTGTTATTTGTTTTTATATTTCCAATACAATAATCTTTGAACTGGTTTCCATTCTTAGCAGCACCTGACTCTGACTCTTATTAGCCCAATTCAAAAGTTCACTCTCTCTCCTGCCTGCTATGAAGTCTGCAATTACATCTAGAGCAGATCTGTCTCTAGTTTATCATCCTGAGCTCTACACCTTTCTCTGATCTTGGCGAGGCAATTCATTACATGTTGAATCTTTCATGCTTTTAAGAGGTTGTTTTTTATATTGTATCCAGCCTTTTAACTTGTTTCCAGCAAATCTTATTAGTTCTACCTTCGAAATTAAAATCCAGAATTCTACCACTTCTTAACATATTCACTGCAACTCCCTTGGGTCCATGCTACTACCACTTACCTGATTATTTCAATAGCCTTCTACCTGGTTTTCTTGCTTTTTCTCCTATGTGGTCTATTCCTTAACACAGCAGCCTGAGAGATCTTATTAAAACCTAAAGCATACCATGTCAGCCCTTTGCTCAAAAGTCTCCAATGACTTCCCACACATTAAAGTCAGAGTCCTTTCTGTGACATACAAGACCCACCTTCATTACTTCTCTGAACTTATCCCCTGCTACTTCCCCCACATTCACTCTTTTGCTGTTCCTGCCTCTTTATTACCTGAGGCTTTAATAATCCAGTGCTGCATAACAAAGCACTCCAAAATTTGGCAGCTTAAAACAAAAGCCGTATTTTCTAATGGTCAAGATCTCATGGTTTCTCATAGTTTCTGTTGGTCAAGACTTCAGAAAGGGATCAACAGGTACTTCTCACTCAGGGTTTTTCAAGAGGTTGATAGTCAAAGATACGAGCTGGGGCTGCAGGCATCTGAAGGCTGGATTTTCCTGAGCAAGCAATCAAAGCAATTAAGGCAAAGCCACATGCCTTTTTGTGACTGGGCCTCAGAAGTCACACATTATCACTTCTTTTGCATTTTATCACCACACTGGCCCAGTACTACTTCAGTGAGAGAGGGAATTACACAAAAATGTGAATACCAGGGGGCAAAAATCATTGTGGGCTATCTTGAAGGCTGCCTATCACACTTCAAAAGGTCAGGCATAGTTCACCTCATGGCCTTCACATTTACTGTTTCCTCCCCCAAATATCCATATGGCTAGCCCCCTAATTTCCTTTACATCTTTTATCCATCTATCCTTCATGTTCATCCCTTCCCTACTTTACTCCTAGCAGATGTTGGCATTTATCACTAACACACACATTTTAATTTCTTTATCTTGTTTATTATTATTTGTCTTCCATCTAGAATGTTAAGTCTTATGTGTGTAAAGATTTTTCTGTTTGTTTGAACAGTTTATCTCCAGCACCTACAACAACACCTGGCATATAAGAAAAAATCAATAAATATTTGTTGAATGAATAGTCAAATCAGTTTCTTTGTATTTCAACTGCTCTTAAGCTTATAAAGAACATTTACATAATTTAATCCTGAATACTTCAAAGGCTCAGTGTCTTAAATATCATTTTTTCTATGTACTTTTTTTTTAACGTTTATTTTTAAGAGAGAGACAGAGGACAAGTGGAGGAGGGGCAGAGAGGGAGAGAGACACAGAATCTGAAGCAGGCTCCAGGCTCTGAGCTGTCAGCACAGAGCCTGATGCAGACCTCAAACTCACCGACTGCAAGATCATGACCTGAGTTGGATGCTTAATGACTGAGTCACTCAGGTGCCCCTCTATGTACTTTTTTAAAGGTAATCATCAAAATAAGCATGGACATTCTTATCAAATGGATACCTCTTTTCCAAATTTCAATGAAAGTCGATGAAAGGGGAAGAATTAAAAATGGAATGTTTTCTATGATCTTTTTTTTTGTTTATTTATTTTGAGAGACAGATAAAGAGCATGCAAGCAGGAGACAGGCAGAGAGAATCCCAAGCACCAACGGTGCAGAGCCTACAATCCCACAAACTATGAGATCATAACCTGAGATGAAATCAAGAGTCAGATGCTGAGCCAACTGAGCCACCCGGGCGCCCTCTACAATTTTTTACTATCAAAGTTATCTTCTTAAAAAAGTGAGAATTAAAAAAAACCACATAGGTATATTAAACATGTTTTAATCAGACAGGTAAAAGAAAGTCTTCTCATTCAAATTAAACTATTAAATGGCCTGCTAAATGACTTTTACTGGCTTAAGTTTTACATATTTTGAGTACTGTTCATTAAGAAACAAGAATTTAAGGGGCACCTGGGTGGCTCAGTAGGTTAAGCTTTCAACTTTGCCTCTTGTGGTTCACAAGTTCAAGCCTTGAATCAGGCTCTGCGCTGACAGCTTGGAGCTGGAGCCTGCTTCAGATTCTGTATCTCCCTCTCTCTCTGCCCCTCCCTCACTTGCTCTCTGTCTCTGTCTCAAAAATAAACATAAAAAATTTTTAAAAATAAAAATAAAAAAGAATTTAATTAAAGTTTTAAAATGCGCTAGTAACATGAGGTTGTACTAGTATATGCAAATCTTTTAATATACAATTTTTTTGAAATGTTCTCTATACATACTTGATAGCAATCCAGCCCACCACAACCATTCTTTAAGATATGCATGGCCACCTTGACCTGTGAATGAAAAAATATTTCACTTTTTGGGGAAGACTATCAGACTTATAAATTTATGACAACTATTAGCAATGACAGATTTTAAAACATCTTATTTGCTGATGATTACTTTGAATAAAGGTTCCATCATGACTGTGTAAGGGGATTTTTTAATAGTATTTTTATGATTTTCTTAGGATAATGAGAACGTTACAATTTTTAGGTTTGCACTATACTACAAACCTCATTCCTTGAGTGAAGTAATTTAATTAATCCTTATATTCAGTCCATACTTCATTCTTTTGTTTTGTGAACTCAAAAAACCAAGAAAACGAACCAGTAAGAAGTAGCCCAGCTTCAAATGAACTAGTCTGAAAATGTATAAGCCATATAGGTGTGGGTTAGCCCCATTTATGAGGCAGTTACCTTGGAGAAAGGGGTTGACCATACATAAAAAGTTGAGGATTAATCACAGTCTGGAGCTGCCGGGATGCTCACCCTCCTTTTCTACTTTTCTTCCCAATAAAACTAATAAAATCAGGAAGCAACTAGTAATTAAGCCATTGTCCAAAATTAAAAGCCAAGGCAAATGAACTCTTTGACAAACATATCCATCATGGACAATGAAAGTACCTGTCTTAGGACAAGAATGAGGAATATACTTGTTCAAGCAGTATATGCCAATACTCTCTCCTTTGCTCACTAACTTCTAATAGAGGCTAATATTTTAAGATGGTTTGATTAGCTCTGGCCATAATGATGGTACTGGAAAGAGGGAGAAGGTGCTTTTTTACTACCAAAGCAGGTCTTCCCGTGAGGTCAGAACCAGGTCTAGAACTAAAGCACAGGCTGAGTGATGAAATGGCCAGGATGCAACATAATGCTGTTGTGAATGAGCCAAACAAAGAGTAGGGTTCAATCATATTGCATGTCCCTCAAGATCTTGTGACTTGTCAGGAGTTTCTGAGGAAACAACCTATACCACCCTTTAGAAGTTCACTGAACGGAGTACTCTTCAACTGGGGGAAGCCTTCTCTTTCCTTCCTGCCAATTGAGATCATCAGGAAAAATGTTTTAAGGTAAAAGTAAGACTTCTATTATAATAGACAAAAAAAATCCTAGCTTTCAGTAAGATTCTGATTCTATTCATAAACCCTTATTTCCTTCTCTGCAGAAATATCAAAATTTTAAGATAAGACTGGATCCTAATTGGACATTGGTCCCTATTTCCCTTTGATAATAACTGTAGGAGTGAACAGTTAGCTTATACTGACATTGTCTTTTATTTTTCTCATTACAAAACTGATGTTTGATTCTCTATAAACAAGACTTGCATAGTTCAAAGTTTCAATTATTCTAACTAGGAATAAAGATGTGGTCGTCTACCATCAAAGAACCTGAGTAACAAGCACACACTGATATCACTTCACAGGGCATAGCCTACCTGCTCTCATGGAGCCTTTCCTGGCAAGGCGCAGAAGACCTTTTTTTTTCAAAATGAAACTCCCGCCAATGAAAATGCTGGAGCTCATAGCCAATCCCAAACCAATGTAAAAGTCATATTTTCCACGCCCCTGGATCATTTCGTTTGTTACTGAAGAAGTTCTTGTGAATCACATTGATCACAAAACAGAGAAACTGCTGGTGCTAGAGGCAGGATTATGCAGTCTTCAAATCTAAACAATGCAAAACAAAATGAGATTTTCAGGAAAGATCATGATAGTCCAAATGCAACTCAAAAATTTACTCCATTTCTCTCCTCATAAAGGAATATTTTCATTACGACTATTGATAAATATATTTACTATTTATACTTTACCACTTACATAATCACATATCTTCCAGTTATGGCAAAAGATAGGATCTTGATATAAAGCCATACTAAAAAATCAAACTCATAGAATCAGGGAACAGATTGGTGGCTACCAGAGGCAAGGATAGAGGGGTGACAAATGCGGGAAGGTGGTCAAAAAATATAGTTATAACATAAAGAAGTTTGAGGGTATGATGTACAGCATGGTGACTACAGTTAAAAAGACTGTGTTGTGTATCTGAAAGTGGCTAACAAAGATCTTAAACGTTCTCATCACAAGAAAAAAATGTGTAATTGTGTGAAGTGATGTTAACTAAATTTATTGTGATAATTTTACAATATATACATATATATAATCATTACGTTGTACACCTTAAGCTAATACAATGTTATATGTCAGAGATAACTCAATAAAACTGAAAAAAACTAAAAATAATTCTATTTTATATGCCAATACTAAATTTAAATTTTAAATTAGTTTTGTAAACTCTAGTTTTATATTGAAATAATGGTTCCAGTCTTAGTTGACAGTCCAGAGTAACAAAACTTTGCTGTTAGGAAAAAATATTCTACAGAATGAAAATCAGGCATAAAAATATACAAATTTAGTTTATAAATACATTTACCAGTTTCACAACATGTCCTTTTTGAATAATCTATACAGAGGAACTCAAAATTTTCTCACCCATAAACTTTCTTCTTAGAAATCTATGTAGATATAAGCAGATGGTAATCTATTTTTTATTTAGCCTATTTGGGGGTGTGTAGAGAGAAAACAGCTTTCACATTATTTAGTTAGCAGAGGATAATTCTAGCATACAGATGTTTGCCACGGTGCAAGTGTGATACTGGTGAACTTTTTGAAGAACATGAGGGCCATGGACCTAGAGGGCTCAAGCCACAAGACCAGACAGGGAGCAGAGGATTACCAAAGACTGTACTTTTTTTTTTTAATGTCGAACTCATGAACTCTCCTGACAAAAGAACTAAAGCAAAAGAACAGAAAGTGCAGGGAAAGATATTACTTAGCAAGAAAGTTTGTGATTAGTTATAACTTACTGCCAGACCAACTTTCTGGTAGGTCTTGAGATTTTTAGTCCCACAATTTAAGTACTGAGTTCAAGAACTAATCTACATTTCAGTCAGGATCCTCACTCATTAACCCTTGTCAACTAGCCAACTTTTTTCATTGTTCAGGTTGAGATTCTGGCCTTTAGCAAAAGCAACTTAACTTCCTAACCACCTAGCCCCTCAATTACTTTATCCATTCACTCAAACAGTATTTACCAAACATAAGCATTAAGCATTATGCATTATGCTAAGCTCTATGGATAAAATGGTGATAGCTAAATTTTAGTCTTCTGTGGGGAGACAGACAAAAGTTAAATAATGGGTGAAGATGTTCTATAATGGTAAAAAGGCACCAAAGGGACCACTGTTTAGATTTGCCTGTTGAGTCACATTATGGTTCCCAAAACACTTCATAAGAACAGTCCTTTCCAACCCACTGATTTGGGGCTCGGTTCCATGGCTTACTTTGGCCAATGGAGCTGGGGGGAGGGGAGGCGGGGAGCGGGGAGGAGTATAAGTGACAGAAGTGCCAGTTCCAAGTCTAGACCTAAAGAGGACCTTTATATTTCCACTTGCCCCTTTGCACCCTGCCATTGCCCTGTGCACAACAAAACACAGTCATCCCTGCTGACTTAATGAACTGTGAATACAATCATAAATGCTACATGTCACTGGAATAACTAACTTACACACCTAAACAGGCTTACTAGGGGTAAATATAAAATTCCTATCAGATTTCTGAAAAACCAAAACTTGTCTGCAGAAATGGAGATCAGTGGTAAAGATGGGTGGCAGGCACACAGGGGTTCATTACATTATTCTCTCTACTTTATGTACTATGTATGTTTGGACATTTCCATACTAAGGCTTTTTAAAACACACGTTGCAGTTCTCAGAGATGTCAGGATAGAAACAACTAACAAGTCCCAAAAGCAAAGTCACCCCACAATCTAGGATAATACTGAAACATGGAAAGAACATAAAACACATTAGTCAGGGCAGCGCTCTGAGTTTTGTAAGCATCAGTCACATACAATATGGATGAGATTAGCTGTCTAATTGAAACCTTTCCAGAACTGATCTTTCTCATAAGGGATTTGAAGAAGTATCCCTAATCCTCTGAATGCCACTCCTAAGGCAAGAAAACGCATTGAGAAAGGTCCTAGGCAGGGAATTTGGAGACTCAGTCTTGCCTCTAGCTGGGTGCATGACCTTGGTTGAGTCACAACCTTAACAGAGATATGCAAGAAAAGAAAGAAGCTAAACAATCTGTAAAGTTACTGATTTTTAAATTTCAAATAAAATAAACTATTGGTCTCTTTATGTGCCACGCATTGGTAACCCTAAGCCTCAACTTAACTTCAGCTTGCCTTCCGAATAATTCTGGATTGTGACAATCAGTTATGTACAAAGACATAAACATATGCAGGGAGAGGGGAGGCAGAAATTCGGAAATAAAGTGGTTAGCAGAAAGAATTACTTCTATAGACTATAAGGTGACTGGGTGGCTCAGTGGGTTAAGCGTTCAACTTTGGCTCAGGTCATGATCTCACGGTTCCTGAGTCTGAGCCCCAACGTTGGGCTCTGTGCTGACAGCTCAGAACCTGGAGCTTGCTTTAGATTCTGTGTCTCCCTCTCTCTCTGCCCCTCCCCCGCCCACACACTCTCTCTCAAAAATAAACATTAAAAAAAATTAGACTATAAAAAGATTATGACAACAACAAAAAAAAGTGTGCTTAATGGTATCCCAGCACACTCTAAATGACTGACTTAACCATGTTTATGACCCAGTCTCCTTCACTAGATTGCCAGCTGCTGGGTTCCTACAGCTTCAAAATATGTCCTAATATCAGTTTTCTGGGTGAATACAGATGAATGGAATAATTATAATTGGCCCTAAAAATAAAGCTGCATCATTTAGATCAGCTTCCTAAAATTAACAACTGTTTTTACAGCCTATAAACTTAAGAACTGTAGAAAGTTGTCAACGTATGCTGGGAAGTGATGGTATTATATGTAAGTGAAAAGGCAAAGGTAACAGCAATAAAATCTGGGAGTAGCTACCAAATACACTTCACCCCACTCTGCATTCCAATGAACAAGGTTCACCTAACATTCGTGAAAGCACCCCGTAACTTAAAATCAGCTCCTTTAACCATTATCATCATGAAGCACTGTTCTTAATTATAGTTCAAATTCTACTGAGGAAGGGATTACCTAAAGTTCCCTGGTCCATAAACCTTCCTCTTAAAAGTATGAACAAGCTAACTTGTAGTCTGGATCTTCTGGAATCTATAAAATATAACTTTGTTACCTGCAAAGATGATACCCACAAACAAGTAGGTTTATCTATAGTTCTAATTCCAATAGGATAGCCTCACAAATCCAAATTCGGACTTCACTTACATAAAGCTGACTTTTTAAGTTATTTTAGAAAGAGAGTGCAGACACACTCCCAAGCAGGTGAGAGGGACGGTGGGGGGGCGGGGGGAGAGAGTGCGCACGCACGCACGCGAACATCTCAAGCAGGCTCCATGTTCAGTGCAGAGCCTGGCATGGAGCTTGAACTCACCAACTGTGAGATCATGACCTGAACTGAAGTCAGAACCTTAACTGACTGAGCCACCCAGGTGCCCTTGAAACGGATTATGTTTTATTCTTGAGGATTAACTATGAAGTAGGGCCAAGTTTAAAGACAGCTAAACAAGAAAACCTGCTATGTGTCACTTCAACTATGTTTCCAAATCAGAGATGAAAAGCTTCAGGTGATATCTTGTGCATCCTACCTCTCAGAGGGACTCAGGTAGAAGGTCCACCCTATTCACCTCCCCTCCAGCTGTTATTATTACTTATAATGTGGCCATCTGTTCAATAAACATATACGGAGCAGCTCTAATATGCCAGATGTTGGAGTTATAAAGATAATTTGATCAAAAGTCCCTGACCTCGAGGATTCCACAGCTCAGTAAAATGATGTGAAATGACCCATTTTAATTTTAAGCACACTTTTAAAGGCTCTTAGAATTTCCAGCTAGTTCTTTCTAAATTTTAATTTAATTTTCAAAGGTGATTTTACTTTTATGAATATTTTTAGCATTTACTTTCATTAAATACAAATTATGTTGAAAATGAAATAAATACATCTTAAAGAAAATAAAGTTCTGAAATTGGCCCACCTTCTTCTAAAATACAGAGAACACATAAGGAACAGGAAAAGATGGGACTAGTATTCTACCATCTATGAGATAAGCTGATATTAAGATTTGCTTTGCAAAATGACTAACAGTAGGCAACACAATTTACCAAAGTTATATACTTTTTAAAAATATACCAATAGAAGTATATTTATAGCTTTAAACCTGACACAGCATTTCTGACATTTCATTTTCACAAAACCTTGAAAGGTATGTGGTGAGGGCCCCATGAAGAGAAAACAGGTAGAGATGTTAAGCAACTTCTCAAGTGGATAGGTAGCAGCACCAGGGCGTTTGCCTTTCCCACTGGAGTCTCCATTTAGACCCAGAGGTGGAACACAAGTAAGCAGCAGCTCCAACCAGGCTGTCAGTGTAAATCATCATCTGCCCAATGTGCTCCTCCTTGTATTCTGACCCTGGCTCCACCATCCTCATTACCCAAATTGGATACAAGGGCCAAGAGTACCAGATGGAGTATACCTTTGTGAAATAGTCTCATACCTCCATGGCTCTCCCAGTTCTAATTCAGCTTCAACAATGATGCTGTCACACTGCTCCATAAAAACTATCTGTGCCATCTCATTCTCCTGCTTAAAAACATAGAGTGGCTACCCAATGTTTACAAAAAGAAGTTCAAATTTTATAATTCTCTAAGACCTTTCACCATTTGTTCCCAACCTAACTTTTAAATCTTATTTCCCAATACTATAATTCACATACCCTGTGATACACTAGAGGTCATTCTTACCTACTTCTCCTCCTTCATACCTTTGTTTACTTTATCCCTTTCATCTTTTAAGGAGCAAGTTCAAAATGCACCTCCACAACGAAGCCCTGCTTGAATTCATTCTTATCTACTCCTTCTCCCCCTCCATACCTTTGTTTACATTATCCCTTTCATCTTTTAAGGAGCAAATCCAAAATGCACTTCCACAGTGAGGCCCTGCTTGAATTCCACATTCCAGAAAAATAAATCTTTTCTGAATTCCTTGGCCTTTAAACCTACAGTTCTCTTTGGACACTTTTCTAGCATATATTACAGTTACTTATGTATACCACTTACATCCCTCTCATAGTGGCTTCTTGTGAACAGGTGCTCATCTCATTTACTCAACCAACAAACACTGACATGAATATATACTACACTCTAGGAATGGGAATACAGCAGTGAATAAAACAGACGAAAATCCTGCCCTCATGAAGTTTATCTTGTGTTGGAAGCAGGGCAAGACAATAAAAAAAAAAAAATAACATTATATTGGAATGTGGTAAATGCTATGGTTAAGGGCACTGAGGAGTTGGATTGAGGGGCTTCTATTTGAACTAGGTTGGTTAAGAGGCCTAGTGGAGAAGATAACACTGAGTAAAGCCCTGAAAGAGACAGGAAAAGAACAAAGCAATACAAAAGCACGGAGGTATAAGCTATTATGCAGCTTTCTAGGAAAAGAAAGACCTCTGTGGCTGAAACTCCGTGAACAAGGGTAGGCAGGATACCACAGCAGGGCATTTTTATATAAAAGAAATATCCTGAAAACAAGTATAATTCTTTTTTATTATTTCCCTCTAATAGTAATAGCTACCACTTACTGAATACCTATGAAGCATTGTTCCAGGTAACTGATATATATTATTTCTAATACATACAATGAGAAGAAGGTATCTTTATTCCCATCTTACAACTAAAGAAACCAAACCTCCAAGGGGTTAAATCACATGCAGAGGACCACAGAGAAATACAGGTTCTCTATACTTCTATACGGGTTGCCCACACTGAATGAAAACATTAGAGTTTTTAATCTTTACTTCTGTTTGGTTTCCACTGCTTTAACTTTTTCCAATCTCTTATTTTGCTAAATATTAAAAAAATGTTCTTTAATGTTTATTTTTGAGAGACAGAGCGTGAGCAGGAGAGGGGCAGAGAGGCAGTCACAGAATCTGAAGCAGGCTCCAGGTTCTGAGCTGTCAGCACAGAGCCCTATGTGGGGCTCAAACTCTCAAATGGTGGGATCATGACCCGAGCGAAGTCAGCCAACTTAACCAACTGAGCCACCCAGGCGCCCCGCTAATTATGTTTAAAAGCAGTACTTATAAATACTACAGAACCTAAATCTCCAACCCTAATCAAGCAACATCAGTTATAAATTAAAATTTTAACTTACATGTAAGTTTAATATGGTCTCTCTTATGAAAAAAAACGCTGGAAGAGGTTAGAGATGACTTATTCACTCTCATTTCCTTGTAAATAATACTCTTTATTCTCATTTAAAGTTTTAAACCCTGGTAGAGTAGCTCCGGCCTGGAAAGAAGAAAATACAGAAGTAGGCAAAAAGACTGAATAGTTACTAAATAGTTTAAAAAATTTGGTTACTAGCCTCCGTACTCCTTTTACTTACCAACATGAAACCTACTCAACTAAGCATAAATAACATAGTGCTGCAACAGACAGCTTACTGCAATGAAACAAAGATCTCTATTCTCCCATTTTTCCCTTTTATTACTTAAAAAATAAAAGTACTAACTGAGCATATGGTATATAGAGAATTTCTAAAAACAAAACTAAAATGTAGGCCTGTATTAAACGAATTGAAAACCTAGTGAAGAAATTAAAGAGACACAAATACAAAACTAAACGTATACTGAGTTACGCAGAGCTGTATGGAGAGGGAGACAGGATTAAATGACTTTATAAGAGTTAAGAAATTAAATGTTCAAAACGTTACGGCTGACTTCTAAAACTTGTTCAACGGGCAGTTAATATCTATGCAGTAGCTGAAACAATCTTCTAAAACTCATAACAAAATGAAAAGTATGTGAACAAGCTGAATGAACTAGAGCCCCGACAGGGTCAAGCCAGATTTCCACGGGATTTAATAGCAACCCAATTTGCAGTGAGATTCCTCGATGCAGTTAAGAGGAAAAGCCCTTCCATTTCAGGACACACGTGGTCCCAGGGAAGAGAAAGGCGCCCCTGAAGGGCCCCTACCAACCCAAGAAGGGCAGACTCGCCCACGGCCCCTTCGCTCTTGCTTGAAAGAAAAAAATAAAAACTGGCGACCTCACCCCAACAGAAGGCAGCCCGTGCGGCTTCCCCTCCACTACCTGGCCCTGGTCACCTCCGCTCACACGCCCACACAGGCCGCACGGGCCGCCCCCTCTTGAGCTCGCGCGGCCAGCGCCTTAGTCGCTGTCCAGTAGGAGGTGAGAGCATCCGGGGCTACAGCCGTGCGCACCGCCTCCTCCATGGGGGAGCGCCGAAGGGAACCTGCCCCGGACGACCCGAGACCCCCGCCGCCGCAGCCACCGCCGCCGCCGCCGGGACCTAGAGCTGTCGCCGAGGAGAGCCTGGGCGCGGTCGAGTGACGCAAGAGGCGGCAGGCGCACGCGCAGTGCGGCGTAGCGAAGGCCTGCCCCCAACCCGCCTTTCTGTGGATTTCCGGTTTCTGTAGCTGGGCATGGGTAGTCGGGAGCAAAGAGAGTGGGGCGGTATGAAGGTAGGAGTGGAGGCGATATTTTGCAAAGTAGGTTCGACGAGCAGGTGATTGAAATCAAAGAACTGTGTGCTGCCTGCTTAAACTGCTAATTCCCTTGCGCGGTTACCGTGTAAAGCTGCATTTTAAGGCGTGTCCCTAGCAATCCCCTAGGGAAATGGTGCTCTGACAGGGCAAGGGGCAGAGTTAGAGCTGGGCCAGGAGGCTGGAGGCGGGTCCGGGAGCGTGGAGGTGCGGAACCGAGTGCTGGGGGCGGGGTGGGACTCAAAGAGGGGCTCTTTCTGACCCAGGGCTACCTAACCGAAACCCGGAAAGATGGCGTTCTTTCGGCAAGTTAGTGGTTTGGTAAAAGAGCCTCTTGAGACACTTGGAGCTGGTATGTATTTCTCATGAGATACATAGGCAACCCACTGTTAGGCTATCCCGCCTTGGCTTCCCCTAGAATGGAGAACTTCCTCAGAACCGACGATCATGGTTTTCTCTAAAATGGATAAGGAGGAGGGCTCATTCATAAGAGGCGGGGCGAGATTGGGTGCAACTAGCCAGGTCAGATTATAGGTGCCAAAGCCCTCTGGGTATGTTGTTCCTGTTTCTGAATAGATTAAAAACAACAACAGCAACACTAGTATTTGAAATGTAAATCATGTTGAATGGGATTTTTTTTTTAAGTTTATTTTGAGAGAGAGAGAGCACTAGCTGTGAGGGGCAGGGAGAGAGAGAGCGAGAGAGAATCTCAAGCAGTCTCTGCATTGTCAGCGCCGAGCCTAAGGTAGGACTTGAACCCATGAACCAGGGCTGAAATCAAGGGTCCCTTGACCACCAACTGACCCATCCAGGTGTCCGGGGTGGGAATGTTTTTTAAGTGAGTGCCTGTTGAACCAGAAAATGTCAAATATAATTTGCTCTTTTCAGACTAGTCCAATTGGACTACACATCCCCTGACCACTCTGGTTTTGTTATAAGTGACTATGCAGTCACTAATTTAAAAGCTTTTAATCTTTTGTGACCTTGGTAGCCAGCTAGTCGTGCCATTTTAAAACTGACTCAGAGGACCTTTTTTGCTTACTTCTTTGGTCTCAGCCAAATTCTAGCTAGATTATATAGCCAAATAAGGAATTACATTAAATATTGAAAGATGGTTGGCTTGTTGGTCTCTGACGGTGTGGTAGATTGATGAAAAATGGCTCCAATTCTCTATTTATCCATGTGCACAAACATTTTGCATAGTGACTTTGCAGCTCCACTCCATCCCCTGATTCTGCCTTGGGCTTGGAACTGGGGGTGGTTTGGGGCCAAGATAATGTGGTGGTTCCCAGTCTAAATTATGCTAAGAAACTTGGACTAGTTTGCTGGAAAAGGAGACCATGTGGAACAGAGCAACTTGCAAAGCTACCCAGATGAATCATACTATGTCCAGACTCCAGAGATTGAGCCAACAGACTGATCCAATTGGTTGAATGTGCTGTTGATCCAGACCTATGAAAAAGACTATATGATTGTTGTTTTAAGCCACCGGTTTTAACGTTTATTTATTTTTGAGAGACAGAGACAGAGCACGAGCAGGGGAAGGGCAGAGAGAGAGAGGCAGACACAGAATCCGAAGCAGGCTCCAGGCTCTGAGCTGTCAGCACAGAGCCCGACACGGGGCTCGAACTCACAGACCGTGAGATCTTGACCTGAGCCGAAGTCGCCCGCTCAACCGACTGAGCCACCCAGGCGCCCCTAAGCCACCAGTTTTAATGTGGATTGGTATGTAGCAATAACTAACAAATGCCAACAGATACCTGTAGTAGGCAGGTGATTTTAATGAAAGTAGTGGTTGGTTTGTATGAATGCTTAGAAATTGTGTTAATTTAACGTAAGGAATTTGTTTGTAGGTCTTTTCTGCCAGTAATCTAATCATCCCAGGAAAGTACTTCCTCATCTAATCAGCTTTTTCTCCTTGTCATAGTCCACAGACTCCTCTCACATTTATCCGGTCCTCTCATCTGACACTTAACAGTCACATTACACAATGCATTATTGCATAAGTGTATATAACATACTTTGCTAACATTATGCAGGCTCCTTCATTGCCCAGATCACTCACTTAATTGCACCAGATGCACATGATGCACATGATGTTGCATTTCTATATATAATGTGAATGTGTAAGCATTGATCACAAGGTATTTTTAAATTTTTAAAAATCCACTTCCTTTTCAAAAAAATTTTTTTAATGTTTACTTATTTTTGAGAGAGAGAGAGAGAGAATGCGAACAGTGGAGGGGCAGAGAGAGAGGGAGACACAGAATCCGAAGCAGGCTCCAGGCTCAGTTGTCAGCACAGAGCCTGATGTGGGGCTCGAACTCACAAACAGTGAGATCACGACCTGAGCTGAAGTCAGACGCTTAACCAACTGAGCCACCCAGGCACCCCTCCACTTCCTTTTCAAACACTGCTGGTGGGATTATAAAATGGTGCAACTTCCTTGGAAAACAGTTTGGCTGTTCCTTAAAAAGTTAAACATGTATCAACCATATGACCCAGGAGTTCTATTCCTAGGTATTTATCCAAGAGAAATATAAAACATATATCCATTAAAAGACTTGTAAACAAACATTAAACAGCAGCTTTATTTGTAATGGCCAAAACAATGGAAACAACTCAAATGTCCAACAACAAAGCAACTGTGGATATGCAACTGTGGTGTATCCATATAACAGAATACCACTGAACAATAAAAGGAAATGAACTATTGACACATGTTATAACATGGCTAATTCTCAAAATAATTTTGGTAAGTGAAAGAAGCCAGACCAAAAGAGTATATAATAAACATTTGTAATATATAGCAACAAAGTAGGTGGTTGACTGGGAGTGGAGGGAACAAGAAAGGCAGAGGGATTATAGTGGGGCAATAAGAAACTTTGGGGTGATGTATATGTTCACTGTTTTGCTCATGGTAATGCTTTCAATCTATAACATATGACATTAAAACCTACCAACTGTATATTTTATATATGTGCAGTTTACAGTATGTGAATTATACCTCAATAAAGCTGTGAAAATTTTTGTCAGTTATAGGAGAAAGTTATTTAAGCAAGACTTCTCTACTAAACAGTAGTTTTGAAAATCATGTATTAGTAAATCAATTAGTTTTCTCATGTCAAAATTGTTCTTATGTTGCTCTTCTGTGTTTTGGTTTTGTTACCACAGAGGTCATCCAAGAGCACGAGAACAGTATTAACAGATGATTATTTTGTCTTAAGCTCAACCCCTGTCATTAAATTTGCCTTTTATCTTTCCAAAGTGAATAGTGGCACTCTTAGCATTTTATTTATTTTTTTAATATTCAAATTCCAATTAGTTAACCTGCAGTATAATATTAGTTTCAGGTGTACAATGTAGTGATTCATCACTTCCATACAACACCATATGCTCATCTCAACAATTGCATCACCTATTTAACCTTAATCCCCATCACTTATTTAACCCATCCCCCCACCTATCTCCCCTCTGGTATCTCTAGCATTTTAAAGGTATTATATAAATGTTTTCCAATTAATATTATCAAGTTTACTCAAGACCATAGAAGACCTAAAAATGTAGTAGGGCATTTCCCAAAAACATTTGTTGGAGGGAGAGAGGAGAGCTCTCTGGAAAAGACTGTAATAACTTGAAGTAAATTTAGGTAGAACACTAGGATATTCATTAAAAGCCAGGAGTTGGCTTTTAGTAATAGCCTCATTTGATGAAATGGGGAATGGATATGGTAGGCAGAATAATGCCTGAAAAGATTTCCATAGTTCTAACCCTTAGAACCTGTTACTATGTTACGTTAGAGGCAAAAGGGACTTTGCACATATGATTGAATTATGGGTTTTGAGATGGGGAGATAATCCTGGATTGTCCAAGTGGGTAAAAAAAAGTTACAAGGGTTTTTGTGAGAAGAAGGCAGGGGCACCTGGGGGCTCAGTAGTTTAGGTGTCTGACTCTTGATTTCAGCTCAGGTCATGATCTTCTGGTTCGTGGGATTAAGCCCTGCGTCGGGTTCCAAACTAAGAGCATGGAGCCTGCTTGGGATTCTCTCCCTCTCTCTGTCTGCCTCTCCCCTGTGCATACATGTTCTCCCTCTTAAAAAAAAAAAAGGCATAAGTGTCAGAGTCAGAGAATGAGATATGATCATGGAAGAAGGGTCAGGGAGATGCAACATTGCTAGCTTTGAAGATGGAGAAAAGGAATGAGCCAAAAAATGTGCAAGACCTCTATGGAAAAAGGCAGGGAACAGATTCTCACCTAGAGCCTCCACGAGGAATATAATCCTAACAACACCTTTGATTTTAGACCAGTTAAATTCATGTTGGATTTCTGACCTCCAGAACTGTAAAATAATAAATTTGTGTTGTAAGCCAAAAAGTTTGTGGTAATTTGTTAGAGCAGCAATAGAAAACCACTACAGTGAATAAACACACCAAATTAGGGTAAGGAGGATACTAAGATTCCCCTAACATCATCACCAAAAATAAAAAGATTCCAACCACACTTTAACTTCTCCTCTATCTTCCATCCCTTTATTTCAGTTATTTTATATGGATTTGTTGTGTTTGTTACTTGATTAGCATCACTCCTATCCTGCTTGCCATGGTGCAATTCAAATCCCAACTTTTAAATTTCCTCACCCGCAATCCTTCTCTTCTGAACTTCTAATACAGATAGAAATATCTTTGCTTTTGTTTCCTGACTGCTTCAGCTCTCTAACACAAAAAACCTTTTTGAAACAACTATGTGAGATTTGAAATATGGTGTACCAGTGTGATTAACATTAAAACAAAGATGCCAACAATGCCATGCCTCAGGGTCATCAGAGAGGGACATGACTCAGGAACAGAGAAAATAGAGCATAAGCTCTTTGGAGGGCAAGTGGCATGCCTGATTTTATACAACCTTCAGAACAAGGTGCAGCACTACTAGCTACTACTGTGCTTAGCTAGAAGCTAAAACTTACAGTTCTATACTAGTAACCAACCAGGACAAGTTTTTGTAGAATTTGGCACTTACACGCTTCACAACCTCAAAAACCTGTGTGGAAAGGGGTATCCATAGAAACACTGGGTGGTTTTTAAAAATGTCTGTTCCTGGTTTCTAGATAGGTATAGTTTGATCAAAATGTGAGTAATTAGGGGTACCTGTCTGGCTTAGTCAGTGGAGCATGTGATTCTTGATTTTGGGGCTGTAAGTTCAAGACCCATGTTGGGTGTAGAGATTGCTTACAAATAAAATCTTTTTAAAAATGTAATTAAATCCTTTTGGACTGAGCCTAAACAATACACATTTTTGCTCAAATAAAATATTTTTCTGTTTAATAAAGTGACTTACAGGACACTAAAAAGATTGATAAGATTTCTGATGATACTTGTAGTTTTAAGATGTGTTATAATTCTCTCAATTTTTATGTGCTTAAAATATAATAAAATTGTTATGTTATATACTCCCAAAACATGTAAAAGATATAGACATATTAAAATATAGCTGTTTTTCTTTAATTGTATCAGAAGGTAATCACTGGATGGTTAATTCCTTCACACATCATGGATTTGTTCCCTAAGATATTCACAGGCACACATTTTTTATATCACGATGGGAACCAGGCTATTTGTTTCTACAAAGAAAGTGGGAAACATTTAATTGAGGAATTAGGATGATATGGAACCTGGGACTACATGGATTTTTCAAGTAGTGGGTAAAAACAAAACAAAACAAAACAAAAAACAAACGAGTGTTCAGCTAGAAATAAGTTATTTTATTTTAAAACACATACAGATTAATAAATATTATTGGAAAACTTAATAAATAGCCTTTTTTATTTACATAAGGCAATTACAACATGCTATGACTACTTCTATAAAGCAAAAGATAAGCAAGTCTTAGCCATTGACAAATGTGTGTATGTATGCTAATCGGAAGCTCCCCTGATACATTTACAGGAAAAAAACTTATGCAATCAATCAACATTTTACATTTTTTTATCTAGTCTTCTCTTTCACGATTATATTCCATTTTACAAGAAAGTAATAGTTATCATTTAAAAAGGCAAAAACACTCAGGAATGCTACTGGAAAACAGTACCTTTAAATTATTCCAAAGTGCAAAAACACTGACATAGAGGTGGGGGGGAAATTAGTACATTCTGACAAATAAAAGAAATAATCTGAACTTTTCAACGTGACCTTTTGGCACTAGTGGTTTGGGAGCTCCTGACATTTACCTGGTGTCAGGTAATTCATGGTCAAGGTTGAGCTGCTTGGAAGCAGGAAGTTCAGCATCATTCCTTACAAATTTAACACAACAGAATCAATCTGGTTCACAGGTCATTGAATCTTCTGCAGAACATAAACCTATGCAGAATGTCAGAAAACCTTATCACACTATCGGAATGTGATCTTTCAGTGCAGCTTTTCAAAGTCCCTATTTAACTTTCATGTTTTATAATAAAATATATAAAACACTTCCTTTAAAAAAAAAGAAAGAAAAATTAAAGCTTCATGGAATCGTGCAAACTTTATACCCAGCACTTCCTTTGCTTACTCAGTGCTTGAAGCTGCATGTCTAAAGCACAGTCCTGAGCAGACAGGCTGCCCAGTGCAAGCTGAGTTTCCACTGCACCACTCCAGAGTGATCCTGCACATAAAACTCTTGTCTGAGGCTACCAGCACACGCTAAAAGTGTGAGCACTCTAAAACAGGTGATTTGGAGAACCATCTCACCCCTTTAGAGGTAGAGAAACTGAGGCACAGAAAGGTTAAGTGACTCACCTATAGTTGCACAATTCAAGGAAAAATAGAGAAAAGAACAAATAAATCTTTCTCCCTGGCTCATGCTCTGGGTCCTAGACAATGCTTTTTATCACATTGGGTACATTTGAAATAGATTTATTTACATGATCATTGTTCTGAGTATCAACTTTTTACTACACAACATTTTTTTGATGTAACATAAAGTTACGTTTTCTTAAAATATAATTCTCTTGTTGCATTTAATAGCATGTGAGAAATGTGTATGAAAATAAACAAGTAGTGATAATGGGCCAAATTCTCGTTCTCATTCCTATAATTCTTAATCTTTTCAAGTATATGATGGAGGTATAAGAATCTGGCCAGATGTGAAAGATCACCAATAAACTAAAGGACAGACCCTTAAAATTCATCACCAGTACAACTGTGAGGTGGAAGTGAGGAATACAGAAAATTGAGGTATTTTATATGATAAACTGTTTTATGGTGTGACTGGTGTGCAACTTGATCTTTTCTCTTTCCAACTCAAGTTAACAGGGTTCTAGCTATGACTATGAGTAAAACATATGAAAAACTAACATGGACATGTCCTTGGGAAGAAGGTCGATACTAAATTGTTAATGTTACATTTTTGGTCCCTGAGAAGGCGGAACACCAAGATTCCATCTAATCCTGCTTGATGGGTGAACTACTTCCTTGGTTTCAAACTCAGTGAGAAGGATAACTCCTTCAGACCACTGGAGCCAATCAGACAGTCATGAACAGATCTAAACTGAAGAATTTTTCTCTTTCCAAGTTTCCTAGTTGGTCACAAGAGGGCTAAGTCGGGATCAGGTAGGCATCAAAAAAGAGCAATGGCCATGGCTCTGTAGACAATTGGAGCACTCTCTCCACTATTCTAGATTAGTTGAGCAGCTTGGAAAAGAGAGGTATCATCTCCCAACAAGAACTAGGCAGTCATCAATACCTTTGGTCTCCATGGACAAAAGTGTTTATCTACACCTAGGAGACACTGCATCTCAGTGCTTTACAACTGTCTAGGAACTAGCTTCTAGAAGTGAGCATAGTATTTACAAAGAGTGAAGCTGTCGAGGAAGAAGGAAGATGAGGGGTGACTGTACACATTAATACTGTTCTCTTCTAACAGACATGAAACCCAAAGAAAAAGAACAAAGACCAATCTACTACAGCTGGAATGAACTTCTGGAAATAATATTGAGTATAACAAACTGGCTTGAAAAGTAGGAATTGAAAGAATATTTCTTATTGCTGAACCAAGAGCAGCAAAGTGTATTTCACTAACATTCTAATGTGAAAATACTATAGTGACATCTGACTGAAGAATGAGTTATGAGCAGTTCTTACTCCATGTGTGGCAAGAAGCAGACTGCCCTTCCTCTCGAGAACCTTCTCTACAGAGATGGAATAGTCCTCTAGAAGAGCAAATTGCCCAGGGTGGTCTCAGAATCCTTAATAGGCCCTACACTTGATCAATGAGCAAAACAGAAAGCAATCTTTTTAAGTGCAAAGATTCAGGTGAGAAAACAAAGCATTGTCCAAGTAGTAGAAGAGAAAAATGGATTATTTAAGTATCTATCCAGAGTAAATTTGCAAATTATGACTAAAAATAAGTTTTTAGAGGAGGCTTGAAAACAAGTTGATGGTAGGTAATTTTTTTCTTTGTTTTATCAGACGTAAATCCCAAGGAATAGTATAATCATGAAAATGTTTCATATGTATTTACCTTTGGAGAGACCAATGAGACCCATTCCATTTTAGCCCATTCCAAACTCTCACTTTGTGGTCTTTTTTTTTTTTCTTTGCAATTCCAAATGAATTATGAAAACATGAATTTATAAAAAAGAATACCATTAAATCAGAAGTTATATGCTCTATGTCAAACTTGAAAATTGGGCTATTTAGACTGATGGTCATGTTGATTTGAGGCTAGAGTCACATGCTTGAAATATAATCATAAGAACTTTGTTCCACTGGAAGGAAAGCTGTGCATCCTACCAAAATAATCTGCTAAACCTGGGAGAGTCCAACTGCTTCAGAACAAGTCATCCTGAAGAGGAGACCAGTTATAACTACTTTCAGATTTTATTTTACTTTAAAAATATCACAGGGAAGATCATCCAGAAAATACCACCTCTGGGTATCCATGGTATAATTGTGAACTAAAATATAATGAGGATGAATTTAGATGAATTTAAGCTAAGTTTCAACTGTAAGCTGTAACAAAATAAACAAGATAATTTTCATAAGACACATGAACTTTCCCAGTATACTTTTCTGTACCACCTGTATTCTTTTAATATCTCAAACTCCTTAGGTAGGAAACTATTTTTTTGCCTAAAAGTATACTCACACTGCTACATGATATTTTCAGAAAGTTCAGTTCAATAAATTAAGGCTTGCAATCCTAAAAATACCTGATAATAAAAAAACAAACTTTTAGGAGCTGATAAAAAAAGTGAGGGACTTTTTGACTATGTAACTATCAGTTAAGATAAGATTAAAAATTTTTTTACAATTTTGTTGCTGCTCTTAGTTCACTAATCACTGATAACCCCTGACCATCATATGTACTTTTAATTCATAAAGGTGTTCTTCACTGTATGTTAAACTATCCTCATTTTATTTAGCCTCTTTGTTCAATGCTTCAGGGAACAATTTCTTTGGTCTTTAGAAATGTTCTTTTTGCCTGAAAAAATATATTTTCCCTTAGTGAATAACTTTAATTGGGTATTATTAAATGTGATATTCTAGTTCACTAATTCTGCCTTACCCAATCCCATTTTCCAGCTAGGCACAGTTCCCTATTTAGATAAAACATTACACAGGAAGTACATGATATCTTGATGAAATAGTTTGCATCACTTTGTGCTTTGCTCCCAATTTAATATACATAGGAGGTTACTATAAATAGACAAATGATCTCTTTGATCCAAATATTGGCATAATTAGTGGCTATTTTGCATTTCAGAAGCTTAATGAGAGGCTGGGTGAGGAATTGTAGGGTGCTCTGCCATCTCAAACACGAGGGAGATGGCTAAATTAATTGTTTTCATTTTTGCTAGAAATTGTTTTGAAAACTTACTAGGTATGTTCCAATTTTCAGAAACTTGCCTGAACTTGACTGTGTCCTTTAACCTGTTCCTATATTATTGGGAACTTGATATATGTGCTCTCATCTAACAACCTTACTATCAAGTTAAATTATTTCTTTGGAATGGCCACAATGGTCACTGAAAGATGTGGATATATTCAATACTGGGTCCCAGTTACATACATTAAATACAAATAAAATGCCTTATGCTACTTAAGTCAATTGTCTTTATTTGGATAATAACTACATGCTAAAAGGGTCAATTTGCTCTTATGTGTCTTTTGCCATGACTTTCTTCCAGCAAATTAATATACTGTTATTTCTAACTGCTCTACACATTAATATTTTAAATAGTGAAATATTAAAGTATAATCAAAAAGTTATTCTAAGAGAACATACACATAGTAATAGTCAAATTAAGTGAAGAGTTCAAGTGATAAAGGCACTGAAATTGATTTGAGCTATTGAAAGTCACCCTATAAATGGAACTCTGCATCATGTCTACTCATTCTCTCTCTATTTTCAATTAAAATGTCTTGGAGTATGAGGTGGGAGAGTCAGCTCATTAGAGGATTAAAAACAATTAATTGTATATACTTATTTGGATGAGGTACCTGAATGTTATACATGCTTAATGCAAAATAACACAACTACAGTCACATTTACTGTATAGTCAGACTATAAGACAACAATTTCTCCCATTTCCAAAGTAATCTTCCAAGTAACAATATCTGCTCCCCTGCAAAGACTAACCAGAAAGAGCCCATCTTTATTTTCTATTAAATAATGTTAAAATATTTTTAAAGGAAATAGTATTCATGAAAGCTTCCAGGTTAATGGCAATGAACATGAAATTCCTCTCATCAGAGAGAGATGATGCCCAGACAACCATTTAGCAACTTTTGACTGCAGAGGGCTGGGCCCCCACTCGGATGCTGAGCGATGCTCCCTACTGTCCACCAGACCACCCATTAATATGCAAGCAACTTTAACACCAGTGATTAGGGTCTCTTCTACTTCACATCAAATTAGGACCAGAAACCACATCCATTTCCTATTCCTTGAGCCACCCAACCCCCTGTTGCGTCCTAGTCTGTTTTCATATTAGATTTGTTCATCTCCCCAAGGTTGAAATTGAACTCTTTGAACACCTGTATAAGGACAATCCCAACAGAGACAGTGGTGAACCCACAGGCCATACCCAAAAAGTCCACCAGGCCCACATTGCTCCATTCCCGAAAGAGGATGGCCGAGGCTAACAGGACGAGGGTGGTGAACACGACGTAATAGATGGCCCCGAACACAGAGGAGTCGAAGCACTCAAGTGCCTTGTTGATGTACCTGAACTGGACGATGATGCTGCAACCAAGCACGGCCAGGAGCACCAGGCACAAGCAGAGGGCCCGTTGACTTGATGGGTTGTTGTGGAAGATGTCTTGGGCTGCCAGCCCGATGCCCTTGGTGGAAGGCACGGTGAAACTCCCCAGCAAAGAGCAGATACTGATATAGACCATGATGTTGGTAGGCCCATGGGCTGGTGCAATCCAAAAGATGAGCAGTAGCAGCATAAGGAGCACGATACACAAATAGCCAACAAACACTGGAAAACAGATGATTTTCTTACTTTAGAGTCAATTCAACAAACCCTAGGCAGAATATGGTCCTGTGTGTGTGGCCAGAGTGGGAGGGTTCTTCAGGAACATGTGAGAAAGCTGTGGGGGTAGTTGTGGCTGTTGCAGTGATCAAGGGCTGCATATAGTGGGCCAAGGCCAGGGGCCCTGAGATGTGGAGACAGTACCAGACAATCAAAAATTTCATTCTCCTTGGACTTGTAAGTGAAAAATATGCTTATAATGATCAGAGCCTAGAACCCAGTTATATATAAAACAAAGTAATTTTTGCAAATATTTAATATGCACTGAATTTTTCAGAACTTCATTAAGAACTTCATCCCATTGCTGACAGCAATATCCCCCGAATGTTTGAGTTAATAGCACGAGACCTCACATGAGTCTTCATTTACAGCTCCCAGGTTCTCAGCAATTTCACATGGCATGGGGTCTGCTGGCTTTAGCATGTCTTCTAAAGTTGTACCTGAGCATTCTATTTTATTATAAAGTACCATCCTGATATTTCTCCTTCAAGTTACAATTGAGGCATCATATTGAAAAATCTGCTTTGAGATTACATGTACAAAAGGAAGTTGTAATTTCTAATTCAATCTGAGATTATAAAGGAGGTGCTAGAATCTGGGCCTAACAGGGCTAGGAACAGCCTGGACATGCACCAGGGAGGCTGTGGGAATCTCCTCTTCCTCAAAGGTAAGAAAAAGAACTATGGAGTCCTGCTCTGGGAGAAGATTCAGGAAGATTACATTAAAATTTCTTCTGAGGCAATTATTTGACAAAAAAAATTCATATTTTTTTTAACCTTTAGAAAAAAAATTTAAAAACTTAGAAACCTCTTGGGGTGCCTACATTACTCAGTTGGTTAAGCATTCAACTGTTAATTTCAGCTTAGGTCATGGTCTCACAATTCATAAGATCAAGCCCTGCGTTGAGCTCTGCACTGACAGCATGGAGCCTACTTGGGATTTTCTCTTTGTCCTGCACATGTGAGCACCTCCTCTCTCTCACTCTTTCTCTTGAAATAAATAAATAAACAAACAAACAAACAATACATTTAAAAAAATTAGAAACCTCTTTAATTTATACGTGGCTAGCATAATATCATTTTATATTCCAGATTAAAACATGTTATTCATGTTAAAAAGAAAAATCTTCTTGGGGTGGTTCAGTCGGCCAAGTGTCCGCCTCTTGATTTCAACTCAGGTCATCATCTCACAGTAGTGAGATTGACCCCCACTGTGCTGACAGTGCAGAGCCTGCCTGGGATTCTTTCTTTTCCTTTCCCCTGCTTGAGCACATGGCTCTCTCTCTCAAAATAAATAAATAAACTATAATAATAATAAAAAAAGAAAAATCTTTTTGCTACCATCATATTTTCATACTAAATTATTATGGTAGTATTCAAATTAGACATGTTTTTTGTAAAAGTTAAGACCTGGTATCATCCACATTTATCAAAAAGTAAAAGGCCTTTGGATACATTTTTCTGAAAATCATATAAAGTAAATCTTTCAGGACATTCATATCCATTTTTCTGATTTTTTTTCATGTCCTTGTACTCTCATTTCTCACAGTTTTGGAAATATTTTGGCTTTTACAGAAGGAAATAAACAGAACAATGCTACATGTTTAGGAATAGAAAAATTACAGGAAAATACAGTCTTGACTAATTTCATTATGAATCCCTTTTCAAATTTTACAGATGTTTCCATTGCAATGTCATTTGCTGCCAATTAAGAGCTATAAAAGAGTGGTGAGATTCTTCTGTGGTGTAGAGATATCTGTATTTGGGATATTAGTGTGGATGCGGTTTGGTGCTGGCACCTGTCTAAAATTGTTGGTAAGCAATATAAGATGGACTACTGGGAGTAATTTAGAAGAATCTATACGTTAGGCCAGTACAATTATGTAGACTGTTGTTTTTTATGGCATTTGCCATGTCAAAAACATGTAGAAAAAATATAGAGATCTCTCTACGGGAAATACAAAGATAAACCAAATTGGGTCTCAGCTCTCAGTTTTCATGTTACAGGGAAGTGTAAAAGCTTGGGCACACAGTAGTCCTGAGGGGAGCATGGTCCAGAGCAGACCCCAGCAGGACTGACACAAAGGAGCAGAGACTCTAGGAATACAGGAAAGGAGGTGGGGTGGGAGTACTGGGAGGTGGCAAGAGGTGACAGGCTGTGGGAGGAGGCACGTAGGGGGTGGTCATAGGAGGTAGGGGCATGAGAAGGCCATGGTAAATGGGAGATGAGTGCTCATGGAAGGGAGGCCTGAGGAGATGATCCCATGTGGAAGGGGCCAGGTGATAAAGGTGCCCATGCACAAGGTCCCAGAGGTCCAGAAGAAAGCAGAAGCAGTACTGAACTCCAGGGAGCAGAGATGCAGGGTCCAGAACCACCAGACTTCCTCCTACTCCTGGGGCAGCAAGAGAGAAGGGGATGCTATAAAGTGTAGGGCGCAGCAATGGTCACTTATATGCAAAGTCTAACACAGGGTTTGTGAAAACAGACCATAGGTAGGCCAACTTGAGCCCAGGCCTGGAAGGATCACACTGGAGACAGGTGAGCTCTCTAGTAGCTTTGCTAGAAAGGAGTTACCTGGGTTAGTCAGCTTCTCTTCCAGCTCAGCCTGAGTAGTCACACTCTCAGACTTCGGTGAGTGGATAATCAGTACAACAGAACCTGCACAGCTTAGCAGACATCCTAACTTGCCCAAGATGTTAAGCTTTTCCTTCAGAAGATAAGAAGCTAAAATGGACCTTTGTATAAAAAAAAGAGAGAGAGATCATTAAAATTTAATACTATCTGACCTGTTTCTACTAACTATAGTTATTTTAGAAAAGCCATATTTTCTTGATAGCCATATTCATTTTTTAAGTTAGTTTTTAAAAACAGAAGATATTAGGAATTTATTGAAATTATTAAACACAAAGGATTTTCATACCAATACCATGCAGTCAATACATAGTTAATGACTCTTAACTCATACTGCTACATATTATTTCAGTAGATACAAAATATATCAGAATAGAAAAATAAGTTATCATTCATAAAATGAGGTTTTAAGGTTAAATAAAAATATTTCTTATTTTTTTTATGTTTATTTATTTTGAGAGAGAGAGTACATGTACAAGTGGGAAAGGGGCAGAGAGAAAGGGAGAGAGAGAGAATCCTTGCTGACAGTGCAGAGCCTGATGCGGACTCAATTGCATAAACTGCAGGACCATGACTTGAACCAAAACCAAGAGTCGGATGCCTAACTGACTGAGACACCCAGGCGCCCCATTTCCTTATTTTTAAAAGCAAATAACCAAAGAAACTATGTTAAGTGGGAAAGTAGGATATGAAAACTGTTAACATAATTACAAGTATTCATGATCAAAACATATCAGTTAAAATAAATGGAGAAAATGCACAAACAAGAAAAAAAAACAAATTGCTAATAGTAATTACATTATGGTAGGAGTATGAGTGATTGGTTATTTTTCGTTCTATAATACCCCAAACATTTTAAATATGGTCACATTACTTTTTGATGCAAAAAAAAAAAATGATTCCTCTTGAAACATCTATAATATGTTTTTAAAGGTTTTTTATTTTATTTTTTTAAAATTCTAATTAAATGTAGGCTACACATCCAACATGGGGCTTGAACTCATGACCCTGAGATCAAGAGTCGCATGCTCTCCCTACTGACTGGTCCAACCAGGCACCCTAAAATTTCTAAAATCTTTTTTTTTTAATTTTTTTAACATTTTAATTTATTTTGAGGGACATAGAGACAGAGTATGAGCAGGGGAAGCGCAGAAAGAGAGGGAGACACAGAATCCTAAGCAGGCTCCAGGCTCTGTGCCATTAGCACAGAGCCCGACGCGGGGCTCGAACTCACAGACCGTGAGATCATGACCTGAGCTGAAGTCGGCTGCTTAACCAACTGAGTCACCCGGGCGCCCCCAAAATCTCTAAAATCTTAAGGCTGATAATATATTTCCTTTTTTAATTTTTTTAAATTTACATCCAAGTTAGTTAGCATATAGTGCAATAATGATTTCAGGAGTAGAATCCAGTGATTCATCCCCTACATATAACACCCAGTGCTCGCCCCAATAAGTGTCCTCCTTAATGCCCCTTGCCCAGTTAGCCCATCCCTATATTTCTCTATATTTAAGAGTCTCTTATGTTTTGTCCCCCTTCCTGTTTTTATATTATTTTTGCTTCCACTCCCTTACGTTCATCTGTTTTGTAACTTAAATTCCACATATGAGTGAAGTCCCATGATATTTGCCTTTCTCTGACTGACTAATTTAGCTTAGCACAATAACCTCTAGTTCCATCTATGTTGTTGCAAATGGCAGGATTTCATTCTTTTTGGTTGCTGAATAAATACTCCATTGTATATATATACCACATCTTCTTTATCCATTCACCTGTTGATGGATATTTGGGCTCTTTCCATAGTTTGGCTATTGTCGATAGCACTGCTATAAACATTGCGGTGCATACACCCCTCTGAAACAGCAAACCTATATCCCTTGGATAAATACCTAGTAGTGCAATGGCTGGATCGTAGGGTATTTTTATTTTTAATTTTGAGGAGCCTCCATACTGTTTTCGAGAGTGGCTGCACCAGTTTGCATTCCCACCAGCAATCCAAAAGGATTCTTCTTTCTCTGCATCCTCTTCAGCATCTGTCCTTGTTTGAGTTGTTAATTTTAGCCATTCTGACTGGTGTGAGGTTGTATCTCATTGTGGTTTTGATTTGTAACTCTCTGATGATGAGTGATGTTGAGCATTTTTCATGGGTCTGTTAGCCACCAGGAGGTCTTCGTTAGAAAAGTGTCTATTCACAGGGGTGCCTGAGTGGTTTAGTCAGTTGAGTATTGGACTTTGGCTCAGGTCATGATCTCTGATGTGTGAGTCGGAGTCCTGCATTGAGCTCTGCACTGACGGCTTAGGGGCTGGAGATTGCTTTCAGATTCTGTGTCTCCCTCTCTCTCTGACCCTCCCCTGCTCACACTCTGTCTCTCTCTCTCTCCGAAACATAAAGAAATGTTAAAGAAAAGTGTCTATTCGTGTCTTTTGCCCATTTCTTCACTGGATTATTTGTTTTTTGTTTTTTTTTTTTAATAGGTTTTGGATACTACCCTTTTGTCCGGTATGTCATTTGCAAATATCTTCTCCCATTCCGTCAGTTGCCTTTTAGTTTTGCTGATTGTTTCCTTTGCCGTGCAGAAGCTTTTTTCTTGATGAGATCCCAACAGTAGTTCATTTTTGCCTTTGGAGACATGTTGAGTAAGAAGTTGCTGTGGTCAAGGTCAAAGAGGTTGCTGCCTGCTTTCTCCTCTAGGATTTTGATGGCTTCCTGTCTTACGTTTAGGTCTTTCATCCATTTTGGATTTATTTTTGTGTATAGTGTAAGAAAGTGATCCAGGCTCATTGTTCTTTATGTCGCTTTCCAGTTTTCCCAACACCATTTACTGAAGAGACTGTCTTTATTCCATTGGATATTCTTTCCTCCTTTGTCAAAGATTAGCTGGCCACACGTTAGTGGGCCCATTTCTGGGTTCTCTATTCTGTTCCATTGATCTAAGTGTCTGTTTTTGTGCCAGTATCATACTGTCTTGATTACAGCTCTGTACATCTTGAAGTCCGGAATTGTGATTCCTCTAGCTTTGGTTTTCTTTTTCAGGACTGCTTTAGCTATTTGGGGCCTTTTCTGGTTCCAAACAAATTTTAAGATTGTTTATTCTAGCTCTGTGAAGAATTCTGGTATTATTTTGATGGGGATTCATTGAATATATAGATTGCTTTGGGTAGTATCAATATTTTAACATTATTTGTTCCTCTAATCCATGAGCATGGAATATTTTTCCATTTTTTTGTGTCTTCTTCAATTTCTTTCATAAGTTTTTCACGTCTTTGGTTAGGTTTATTCCTATGTATTTTATGGCTTTTGGTGGATAATGTATTTCTTATTTCTCTGTATAATATCAGTATACACTTTGAATTGGGAAACCAAGACATTTAGTAATCATGGGACTAGTAATTGTCACTTTGTTGTTGTCTATGCCAAAGGCACTCAGGGAACACGAATATCCATGAGGAAGGCACACCAGACCCAGATACAGTGGATTATTTCCTTTTTAATCTGTTGGAGACCAGAAGACATTGGCCCTGGTGACATTACCTAAGGAGGAGGTTCAGGCCCATAAGGCAGTACCCTAGACTGGGGCACTCATCGATGGATGAGGGTGCCCTGAAGCATATGCCAGGTTATAATACAACAAGAACATAATTATGGCTGGACTCTGAAGGAGGACTGGTTAGCCAGAGACAGGTAAGATTCCTCAGGGAGAAACAACCTAAGACAGGAACAGTCACAGTAAGAGTCACCACAACACCTGGATATAGGGTCACTGGGCCTTTGTGCTGATTTGCGATTCATCGTAATATTTCCTGAAGAAGACGGGCCATAGAAAAATAGGAGTGCTCCACAGCTTCCTCCCCTATTAAACCAGCATATGCTGCTATACTTTATTAACAGTAAAATCATGTTGAGAATCACGGAAATAAAATCTTTAAGAAATCAATAGAGTTTAGAATGTATTATTGATCTATTTAGAGTAATGCCAGACTCTCAGGAATGTGATTATTGCTGTGAGTCTTGGGACAAAATTACAAAGGAAATAGAATTTAGAATAATGTTACAGAAAAATAATGATGTTTTTCTTTTCTTTTTTTTTTTTTTGATGTTTTTCACATAATCTTTCAACTGTAACCAACAATCTATGAATAAAACCTTTGTGCTTTGAACTTGCTCTTTCAACCTATACCACTTATTAGACTGTGCCCATTTGTTATACCTTGCCTGCATGTGAATTGTTTTTGATCTTTTAATTGAAAATGTTTTTGAACATTTCTATTGAATGTACCCATTTGTTATACCTTGCTTACGTGTGAACTGTTTAACTGAAACTGTTTTAGAACATTTGTATTGAATGTGTCCATTTGTTAGATCTTGCTTACGTGTAAACTGTATCTGACCTTTCAACCAAAATTGTTTCTGAACATTTCTATTGTAAATCATGGGAACAATCATGGAGGCTGAGATCATTTTGTTAATCATTACAAAATATACATCTGTACTGCTTCTAAAACTACATAAAAACCCAGAAAGAAAAATAAACTCTGAGCAGTCTGGATAAGATAAGACACTGTCTTCAGTGCAGTCCAGATGAAAGACTGTCTCCATGTCGTTTGTGTGTCTTTGTCTTGTTTTGTCTTTATGTTTCAGCCCTTACTTTGGGAGCCCTGGACCAGTCCTGATATGAGGCTGACTCCAAGAGACTGACTTCGCGTCTTCTCTCACGCCTAGACCAACCCTCACGCAGGTGAAACCCTGGACCAGCCGGAAGCCTTGAAGTAGGAGCTGGCCTCCTCTCAGAGCAGACCCCGGCATTAATCCTTGTTTACAGATAAAAAAACCCTGAACCTCATAAAGGATTAGCACTGTACCCAAGGCCACAGAAAACTAACAAGAGGTGAAATCATGGTGATGACATACACATAAAGCCAAAGCTCCAACTTTTTCCATTTACCACTTTGTGTCTTTATCCCTACACAGCCTGGTCCTCAAGGAAACCTTGGCAATGTACTTGGGGAAATAAACAATATCACAAAAAAAAAAACAAACCAACGAATGATGATAGAATACATAACTGGGTGTTAAACTGAGGGGCTCCTCATAGCTGCACACAGAGGTGGAAACCAGAGGACTGGGAAGCTCTCAGAGCAAGAGGTGAGCCTGGGATGATGAGCAGGTTATGCCACAGTGGAAAGTGGCTGTCATGCATGAAAGCAGAGAGGCAGCCATGAGCACAAGGCCAACTCATCTTTTAGTCCACTGCAAAATACAAGAGTACAAATTAAATAGTACTACAAAATAGTTTACTACTCAGTTTCCAAGGTGAGGGGTCATAGCAACCACTATAGAATATAGTAGGTAGAGGCACACAGGGAACCACTAGGGTTGGTCATGAGATGGGGGGAAAGGAAGGACCTATTGTGGTTTCTTTGAGAAGAAATAGGGAGGAAAGGTAAGCAGGTTTAGAATTGGCTAATGTGATTAATTTCAAGACTCTGGGGCATATGGACTCTCCCTAGTTGTCTCATACCAGGCCCTGGGGAGATGAGGCTCTGGATTAGTTGGTTTGCATTTGAAAAGCATGCCTCCCCCACCTAAAGGGTGATAAGTGGGGGAGAAGGCCAAGGAAAGTTGACTTGGGCTTATTATTGGACTGTCCAGAATTAGGTGTGTCTAGCACACGTATGTAGGGCAGATGTTAAAACATCAAGTTTAGAGAAGCTAGAAACATAGTCAATATAGTACTGTGTCATTTAAGGACACACAAAGAAAGGATCTCGGCAACCATTTACCTCTGTGTCTATTCCTCATTATGAACTAGTCCTTGCCCTCCCCACTGTGGCTAAGAATGAACAACCCCATGGTGGCTGCAATGGGGGCAGAGCATCTACCTAACAGGCCTCTCCAGCACGAAATCACCAACTATTTAATTCAAAACCTTTCTCTTATTGCTCTTCCTGGGCTGCAATCATTAGAGTCTACTGGTTTCTGAGCTGAGATTAAATGAAAGGCAATCAGGAGACAACAAACTGTCCCACAGGCCCAAACCAGCCTTCTGTCTGTTTTCGTAATTAATATCTTCCACAGCCATGTCCACATGTTTGGTCTGGTCCGTAGCGACCTTTCACTACAATATTAGAGTTGAGCAGTTGCAACAGAGCCCATATAGCCCAAAAAGCATAAAATATTTGCCATATAGCCCTTGAGAGAAAAAGTCTGCCACTCCCTAAGTTAAATGGTTAAATCGTCAGTGAAACTGATGGCATAGCTACCTGGAGAGCTGGCCTGAGATGTAGCTACAAGTTACTTGCTGGCATCAGGGCCACAACACAGAATAGCAGTGTCCCCACTGGTGAGGGTTGGGGAATAGGGTAGGGGTGGGAAGGTGGAGTGGGGAGCAGTGCGATAAAGAAACAGCAAGAGAAAGAGGAGGAAAGAAACTTAATTCTGAGAGAGTCAATAATTTGTCTCAATAAACATATAGCAATAGAAAACAAACAAAATGTGTTATTCACAATAGCTAAAACATGGAAGCAACCAAGTGTCCACTGATGGATGAAAGGATAGGCAAAATGTGGTCTATACATACAGCAGAATACTGCCAACATTAAAAAAGGAAGGAAGGGGCGCCTGGGTGGCTCAGTCGGTTGGGCGGCCGACTTCAGCTCAGGTCATGATCTCGCGCTCTATGAGTTCGAGCCCCGCGTCGGGCTCTGTGCTGACGGCTCGGAGCCTGGAGCCTGCTTCCGATTCTGTGTCTCCCTCTCTCTCTGCCCTCCCCCTGTTCACGCTGTGCCTCTATGTCTCTCAAAAAATAAATAAAACATTAAAAAAAATTTTTTAAAAAGGAAGGAAATCCTGACACATGCTACAACATGGAAAAACCTGGAAGAAATTATGATAAGTGAAATCAGCCAATCACAAAAGACAAATATTGTATGATTCCACTTAAAGGAGGTACCTGGAATAGTCAAATTCGTAGAGACAGAAAGTAAAAATGGTGGTTGCCAGGGTCTCGAGAAGGGGCAATGGGGAGCGAGTGTTTAATGGGTACAGAGTTTTCATTTTACAAGATAAAAAGAGCTATGGAGATGGATGGTGCTGATGACTGCACAATAGTATTATGTTATTTAGCAGCACTGAACGTTACGCTTAAAAATGGGCAAGATGGTAAATTTTATGTCTATTCAGTCATGATAAAAATAATTTTTTTAAGTGTTCAAAGAGCAGGAGAGTGTTCATGCTCACATGAGGGTGGACATTCGGAAAAATTTAGGTTATGAGAAGGAAACATACCATGGGAAGAGTCACTTACGCACAAAAAAAATGCTGTGGAATTAGGAGTTTGGGTTTAGGAAAACTCAGGTATTTACTAGATTGACTAGCTACTTTATTACTTATTATATTTACTATAATCTATCTATATATTATTAAAATAAAATCAAATTAACTTTTTAAAAGAGCAACTTATGACAGTTTATTTGGCAAAGTAGATAAAAGTCAGACTTTTTTTTTACTTAAGAGTGCATGTAAATATATTATCGTTGAATGATATAAACAACCATCTTTTCAGAGTATGTTCTCCTTTTACTTACCTATTTAAAAAAATCTTTTTTAAGTTTATTTTTGAGAGAGCTAGAGACAGCACAGGTAGGGGAGGAATAGAGAAAGAGGGAGACAGAGAATCCCAAGCAGGCTCCATGCTGCCAGCACAGGGCCTGATGCAGGGCTTGAACTCATGAAACTGCAAGATCATGACCTGAGCCGAAATCCAGTCTGACACTTAACCTACTAAAGCCACCGGAGTCCCTACTTACCTATTTACTTGGGGCAAGAAATGAATCTATGTATCTATATGATTCAAATTGTATTTTCTAAAACAAATGTTGGAAGAAACTGATGCTGCATTTCTTTCTTTTTTTTTTTTTTTTTTAATATTTATTTTTGAGACAGAGACAGAGCATGAGTCGGGGAGGGGCAGAGAGAGAGGGAGACACAGAATCCAAAGCAGACTCCAGGCTCCGAGCTGTCAGCCCAAGGTGGGGCTCGAACTCACGGACCGCGAGATCATGACCTGAGCCGAAGCCGGACGCTCAACCGACTGAGCCACCCAGGCGCCCCTGATGCTGCATTTCTAAGACAGTGGTAGCTACAAACATTTTTCAAACGACAGCATTAATAAGCACTTAGTGGATATTACTAGGAGGTTGTTTAAAAAAAAGATGAAGGTTAACTTTTTCAAATGATTTCTATCTTTCCTCTTCTGACAGTATCTTGTGTCATACTGAATGAGTACCAAATACTAAAATGCTGTTTTTGTCTTATTTGCCCCAATTTTATTATAAACAATGTTATAACATGAAAGGCAATTTAAAATTTTAAAAACGACAAAAATCTCTCCATGCTATCCAACACTTCTTTACTTTCTTTTTTTTTTTTTTTTATTATAATAGTTTATTTTCAAATTGGTTTACATATAACACCCAGTGTTCATCCCAACATGTGCCCTTTTTAATGCCCATCACCCCCTCTCCCCCCTCCCTCATCCCCCTCACCCTCAGTTTTTTCTTAGTCTTTGAGAGTCTCTTATGTTTTATCTCCCTCCCTCTCTGTGTCTTTTTTTTCTTTCCCCTCTTCCCCTCCCCCTGGTTTTTGCTTAGTTTCACAAAGTCCACCTATTCGTGGAAACATATGGTATCTGTCTTTTTCTGACTGACTTATTTCACTTAACATAATACCCTCCAGTTCCATCCATGTTGCTACACATGGCCAGATTTCATTTTTTCTCATTGCCACGTAGTAGTCCATTGTATATAAGTACCATAACTTCTTTATCCATTCGTCTGTTGATGGGCACTTGGTCTCTTTCCATGTTTTGGCTATTGTCGAAAGTGCTGCTATGAACATTGGGGTACACGTGCTCCTATGCATCAGCATTCCTGTGTCTCTTGGGTAGATTCCTAGCAGGGCTATTGCTGGGTCATAGGGTAGCTCTATTTTCATTTTTTTGAGGAACCTCCACACCGTTTTCCAGAGTGGCTGCACCAGTTTGCATTCCCACCAACAGTGTAGGAGGGTACCTACTTCTCCACATCCTCGCCAGCATCTATAGTTTCCTGATTTGTTCATTTTAGCCACTCTGACTGGTGCTGGTGGTATCTCAGTGTAGTTTTGATTTGTATTTCCCTGATGATGAGTGACATTGAGCATCGTTTCATGTGTCTGTTGGCCATCTGAATGTCCCCTTTGGAGAAGTGTCTATTCATATCTTCCGCCCATTTCTTCACTGGGTTGTTTGTTTTTCGGGTTTGGAGTTTGGTAAGTTCTTTATAAATTTTAGATATTAGTCCTTTATCCGATATGTCATTTGCGATGATCTTTTCCCATTCCGTTGGTTGCCTATTCGTTTTGTTGGTTGTTTCTTTTGCCGTGCAGAAGCTTTTTATCTTGATGAGGTCCCAATAGTTCATCTTTGCTTTTAATTCTCTTGCCTTTGGAGACGTGTCGAGTAAGAAATTTGTGCATCTTAGGTCAAAGAGGCTTTTTCCTGTTTTCTCCTCTAGGATTTTGACGGTTTCCTGTCTCACATTCAGATCTTTTATCCATTTAGAATTTATTTTTGTGAGTGGTGTAAGAAAGTGGTCTAGTTTCATTCTTTTGCATGTTGCTGTCCAATTCTCCCAGCACCATTTGTTAAAAAGGCTGTCTTTTTTCCATTGGATACATTTTCCCGCTTTGTCAAAGATTAGTTGGCCATATACTTGCGGGTCCATTTCTGAGTTTTCTATTCTATTCCATTGGTCTATGTGTCTGTTTTTGTGCCAATACCATACAGTCTTGATGACCACCGCTTTGTAGTAGAGGTTAAAGTCTGGGATTGTGATGCCTCCCACCTTGGTTTTATTCTTCAGTATTACTTTGGCTATTCGAGGTCTTTTGTGGTTCCATACAAATTTTAGGATTGTTTGCTCTAGCTTTGAGAAGAATGCTGGTGCAATTTTGATTGGGATTGCATTGAATGTGTAGATTGCTTTGGGTAGTATTGCCATTTTGACAATATTTATTCTTCCAATCCATGAGCATGGGATGTTTTTCCATTTCCTTGTGTCTTCCTCAATTTCCTTCATAAGTTTTTTATAGTTTTCAGTGTAGAGGTCTTTCACATCTTTGGTTAGGTTTATTCCTAAGTATTTTATGGTTTTTGGTGCAATTGTGAAAGGGATTAGCTTCTTTATTTCTCTTTCTGCTGCTTCATTGTTGGTGTATAGAAATGCCACCGATTTCTGTACATTGATTTTGTATCCTGCAACTTTGCTGAAATCATGAATCAGTTCTAGTAGGCTTTTGGTGGATTCTGTCGGGTTTTCCATGTAAAGTATCATGTCATCTGCAAAAAGTGAAAGTTTGACTTCCTCCTTGCCAATCTTGATGCCTTTTATTTTGTTTTGTTGTCTGATTGCTGATGCTAAGACTTCCAGCACTATGTTAAATAGCAGTGGCGAGAGTGGACACCCCTGTCGTGTTCCTGATCTCAGGGGGAAGTCTTTCAGTTTTTCCCCATTGAGGATGATATGAGCTGTGGGCTTTTCATATATGGCTTTTATGATGTTTAAGTATGTTCCTTCTATCCCGACTTTCTCGAGAGTTTTTATTAAGAAAGGATGCTGTATTTTGTCAAATGCTTTTTCTGCATCTATTGACAGGATCATATGGTTCTTATCTTTTCTTTTGTTGATGTGATGTATCACGTTGATTGATTTGCGAATATTGAACCAGCCCTGCAACCCAGGGATGAATCCTACTTGATCATGGTGGATAATTCTCTTTATATGCTGTTGGATTCGATTTGCTAGTATCTTGTTGAGAATTTTTGCATCCATATTCATCAGGGATATTGGCCTGTAATTTTCTTTCTTTGCTGGGTCTCTATCTGGTTTGGGAATCAAAGTGATGCTGGCTTCATAGAATGAGTCCGGGAGTTTTCCTTCCGTTTCAATTTTTTGGAACAGCTTGAGGAGGATAGGAATTAACTCTGTTTTAAATGTCTGGTAAAATTCCGCAGGAAAGCCATCTGGTCCAGGGCTTTTATTTGCTGGGAGGTTTTTAATAACGGATTCTATTTCTTCACTAGTTATGGGTCTGTTCAAATTTTCTATTTCTTCCCGTTTGAGTTTTGGTAGCGTGTGGCTATTTAGGAAGCTGTCCATTTCTTCCAGATTGCCAAGTTTGGTGGCATATAATTTTTCATAGTATTCTCTGATGATTGCTTGTATCTCTGAGGGATTGGTTGTAATTTCTCCCTTTTCATTCACGATTTTATTTATTTGAGTTCTCTCTCTTTTCTTTTTGAGAAGCCTGGCTAGAGGTTTGTCTATTTTGTTTATTTTTTCAAAGAACCAGCTTTTGGTTTCATTGATCTGTTCCACTACCTTTTCTGTCTCCATATGGTTAATTTGAGCTCTGATCTTTGTTATTTCTCTCTTTCTGCTGGGCTTGGGTTGTTTTAGTTGATCTGCTTCTAGTTCCTTTAGGCGTGCTGTTAGAATTTGTGTTATTGATTTTTCTTGTTTCTTGAGATGGGCCTGGATTGCAATATATTTCCCTCTCAGGACTGCCTTTGCTGCATCCCAGAGCGTTTGGATTGTTGTATTTTCATTTTCATTTGTTTCCATATATTTTTTAATTTCTTCTCTGATGGCTTGGTTGACCCAGTCATCTTTTAGTAGGTTATTTCTTAGCCGCCATGTTCTTGAATATTTTCCAGGCTTTCTCCTGTGGTTGATTTCAAGTTTCAAAGCATTGTGGTCTGACACTGTACACGGTATGATCTCAATTCTTTTATATTTATTCAGAGCTTCCCTGTGCCCCAGAATGTGGTCTATCTTGGAAAATGTGCCGTGTGCAGATGAGAAGAACGTAAATTCCTTTGCTTCTGGATGAAGGACCCTAAAGATGTCTGTGAGGCCCATCTGTCCTAATGTGTCATTCAGGGCTATTGTTTCTGCGGAGATTTTATGTTTTGTTGATCTATCCAATGCTGAGAGTGGAGTGTTGAGATCCCCTACTATTAGGACATTTTTATCGATGAGGTTGCTAATGTTTGTAATTAGTTGTTTTACAAATTTGGGTGCCCCTGAATTCGGTGCGTAGATATTTACAATTGTTAGCTCTTCCTGCTGGATGGTTCCTGAGATTATTATATAATGTCCTTCCTCATCTCTTATTACATCGTTCATTTTAAAGTCTAATTTGTCTGATATAAGTGTGGCTACTCCGGCTTTCTTCTGACTTCCAGTAGCATGGTAGATAGTTCTCCATCCCCTCACTTTCAATCTGAAGGTGTCTTCAGGTTTAAGATGAGTTTCTTGAAGACAGCAAATAGATGGGTCTTGTTTTTTAATCCATTCTGTTATCCTGTGTCTTTTGATTGGCGCATTTAGTCCATTTACATTCAGTGTTAATATTGAAAAATATGGGCTTACAGTCACTGTATTATCTGTAAGTTTCATGTTTGTAAGGCTGTCTCTGGTAGTTTGTGTTCTTTGCCTCCTTATTTTCATAGAATGCCCCTCAGGATCTCTTGCAGTGCTGGCTTATTTGTGATAAATTCTTTCAGTTTTTGTTTGTTGGGAAAAACCTTGATCTCTCCTTCTATTCTGAATGACAGGCTAGCCGGATACAGAATTCTTGGTTGCATGTCCTTCTTGCTCATCACATTGAAGATATCCTGCCATTCCTTTCTGGCTTGCCAAGTTTCCGTAGATAAGTCTGCTACTACCCTTATAGGTCTCCCTTTGTATGTTAGGGTTCTTTTGTCCCTAGCTGCTTTCAGGATTCTCTCCCTATCTTTGTATTTTGCCAGCTTCACTATGATGTGCCGTGCAGAAGGTCTATTCAAGTTACGTCTGAGGGGAGTTCTCTGTGCCTCTTGGATTTCCATGCCCGTTTCCTTTCTCATGTTGAGGAAGTTCTCAGCAATGATTTGTTCCAGAACCCCTTCGACTCCTTTCTCTCTCTCTTCTTCCTCTGGAACTCCTATGATACGGATATTGTTTCTTTTGAGTGCATCGCTCAGCTCTCGAATTCTCCTTTCCTGTTCCTGGATCAGCTTCTCTCTCTTTTTATCTGCTTCCTCTTTTTCAATGATTTTGTCTTCTAAGGCACTAACTCTTTCCTCTACCTCTTCAATCCGTGCTGTGGCTGCTTCCAGTTTCCCCTGTATTTCTTCCAATGTCTTCTTTAATTCTTCTTGACCGTTTTTAAGGTCTTTGAACTTTGCCTCGTGGGACTCCTTGCATTCATCTAAGCTTTTTTCAAGGCCAGCAATTAGTTTTATGATTAACATTCTATATTCAAGTTCTGTTATGTTGCTTATATCTGTTTTCATTAATTCTTGAGCTGTCACTACTTCTTGTAGACTCTTTTGAGGAGAATTCTTCCGTCTCGTCATTTTGGCTGGATGTGTTATGGGTTGTTTCTTGAAGTTGCCCTGGAAAGGAAAACTGACAGACACACAGAACACAGAAATACTCAAACGTACCGACAAATGGTCCAGACAAGCAGTTCACAACAGAAAAAAATAACAAGTGACCCTCTGAGGGCAATGTCCTGAAGTAACCGCTACACCTTAAGGACAGGGTATGTAGTGTGCTGGTGGCAGAGCATATATAGACAGAATAATGACTGGTGCAGGGAGAAGAAGGAAATGGACTTTGCCCAGGTAGAGCGACTAAAGGGTTTAATCCAGACTGATAGAAATCAGAATAAGGACAGGTGCGAGGGAAAAGGAATAAAGATCGATGTCGTCTAGATGAACTTATACGGCCTGGTTATTCCAGAAAAAGGGCTGAGGCACAGCCATTAGCTTTCGTGGTGTGAGCCATGCTGGCTGGAACCCAACGACAGATCCAGAAAGGAGTGAGGAATCATGCAAATTTTATGCATCAAGTTCCCAAATGCAATCAACCTCAATTACATAAGGCTGGAAAATTACTGCCATCAATATTTCAACTCCATGGACAATTCTCCTATAGTGTGGTCAAAAGATGGAGGCAATTCAATAGTTCAGCAGTCTGTCCAGGGCTGCCACAATCACTCTCCAGGCGCGCTTCCCAACCTGCGGCGCCCGGCGGGCCGCGGCCGCGGGACCTCGGAGGAGGGGGCGGGGCGCGGAGGGCCACTTCTTTACTTTCTAACATTCTCCTCAGTTCTATCCAGATCCACATATTTTTCCTTGAACTCACAATGGGCTCCATTACACTGTTTGTTCCCCCTCATCCACCTGCTTCCCTAGGAAATTTACTTTTGAAAATACTTAGGACAGTTTCCAGAACATGAAGCACAATAAAGGTGGTTCCCTTTCATTTATAAAACCATTTAAGTATGTTATAAAACTGAAATTTTCTTTGAATATTCAATATGACTTGACATTTATATTGGTACATATACATATAACAAATATTTCCCCCTAATCATTTTCTAAGATTAAGTTCCCCAAAACTGGAGTCTCGCTTAAAGATCAAAAACACTTGGATGACTCTGGATCTCCACTGCCATTATGCTTTCTGAAAGTCTATATTAGTTTAAATTGGATAAATACTTTTTCTGTTTTCTTTCTTTTTTACGGTTTTACAGAGATACAATTAACATAATATAAAATTCACCCATTTAAAGTGTATATTTAAAGCGTATGGAATAGAATTAAACATCTATCACCACAATCAATTTTAGAACAAGCTTTAGTATGCCAAAAGCAACTCCTTAGGACCCCTTAGCCATCACTCACCACACTACCCCATGCATCCATTCCTAAGCAACCACAAATCTACTTTTTCTTTATGTACATTTCCCAATTCAGAACATTTTATATAAATAGAATCACATAATGCATAAATGGCTGATTTCACCTAGAATAAAGCTTTCGAGGTTCATCTATGTTATAATATATATAAGCAATTCATTTATTTTATTTTATAATAATATTCCATTGTATGAACACACCATTATATATCCTTTAAAATTTTTTTACTGTTTATTTTTGAGAGAGAGAGAGAGAGAGAGAACACGTGAGCAGGGCAGGGGCAGATAGAGAGGGAGACACAAAATCCAAAGCAGGCTCCAGGTTCTGAGCTGTCAGCACAGAGCCCAATGTGGGGCTCGAACTCACGGCAAGATCATGACCTGAGCTGAAGTTGGATGCTTAACTGACTGAGCATCCAGGCACCCCTATTATATATCCTTTGTCGTTTGATGGACTTTTGAGTTGGTTCCACCTTTTGTCTGTAATGTATAATTCTACTATGGACGTTTGCATACAAATATTTCTACAGAGATATATTTTCATTTCTTTTGGGTAAATACCCAAGCAGTGGATTTGCTAGATCATATGGTCACTCTATGTTTAACTGTTTGAGGAACTGCCAAGTAATTTTCCTAAGTAGCTGCAACGGTTTGCATTCTCACCAGCATCGTAAAAGATTTCCATTCACTACAAGTTCTAGCCAACACTTGTTAATATCCTTCTTTTTGAATACAGTCATCCTAGCAGAGGTAATATCTCATTATGGTTTTGATTTGCATTTCCCTGTTGGCTAATGATGTACATTATTTAATAGGTTTATGAGTCATTTCTAGATCTTTGGAGAAAGGTGCACTCAGATCTTCTGCCCATTTTTAATTTGGGCTATTTGTCTTTTTATCAATGATTTGTTATGTAGTCTAAATACAAGTCCCCTATCAAATATATAACTTCAAAACTTTTTTAATATTCTGTCAGTCGACTTTTCACTTTCTTTCTTTTCCAGCCTTATTTATATACAATTAATAACAGTATATACGTTTACGGTATACAATGTGTTGATTCAATGCACTTAAACATTGCAAAATGGCTACCACCAGTGTTAGCTAACACCTCCATCATGTCACATAATTACCACTTTTTTTAATCTGTGTGTAGTGAGAACATTTAAGATCTCTTCTCTTAGTAACATTCAAGTATTTAATACAGTATTAACTATAATCACCAAGCTGTACACTGAATCTCAGAAGTTTTCATTTTCTACCTAGTAGTATACTTTGATCAACACATCCCATTCCCCCCATGTCCCATCCCTCATACCCACCAGTCTATTTTTCCTGTTTTTTAAGTTTAAAAAAATCCAGTTAGTTAATATACAGCGTAATATTAGTTTCATGTGTACAGTGTACTGATTCCACTCTTCCATACAACACCAGTTGCCCATTACAACTGGTGCACTCCTTAATCCCCATCACCTGTTTAATATATCCCCAGACCCACCTCCCCTCTGGTAACCATGTTTTTTCTCTACAGTTAAAACTCTTTTTCTTGGTTTGCCTCTCTCTTTTTTTCTCCCTTTGCTCATCTGCTTTGTTTCCTAAGTTCCACATACAAGTGAAAGTCATATGGTATTTGACTTTCTCCGATTTGATTTATTTTGCTTGGCATAATGCTCTCCTGCTCCAACCACATCTTGCAAATGGCAAGATTTCATTCTTTTTACAGCTGAGTGGCATATATCCCATTGTATACATATATACCACATCTTCCTTATCCATTGATCAGTCAACAGACACATGAGCTATTTCCATAATTTGGTTATTGTAGATAATCCTGTTCTAAACATTGGGGTGCATGCATCCCTTTGTATTCTTGGGTAAATACTTAGTAGAGAAATTGCTGGATCATAGGGTAGTTCTATTTTCAACTTTCTGAGGAACTTCCATACTGTTTTCCAGAGTGGTTGCACCACTTTGCGTTCCTGCCAATAGTGCACAAGTGTCCCTTTTTCTTGCCCATATATGTTGTTTCTTGTGTTGTTGATTTTAGCCATTCTGATAGGTGTGAGTTCTCATTGTAATTTTGATTTGTATTTCCCTGATGATGAATGATGTTGAGCATCTTTTTCTCTTGTTGGCTGGCCAGCTGTCTTCTTCAAAAAAAACGACTATTCATCTCATCTGCCTATTTCTTAACTGGGTTATTTGTTTTTTGGGTGTTGAGTTTTGTAAGTTGTTTATGTATTTTGGATTCTAACCCTTTATCAGATATATAATTTGTAGATATCTTCTTTCATCCCATAGGTTGCCTTTTAGTTTTGTGGATTGTTTCCTTCACTGTGCAGAAGCATTTTATTTTAATGAAGCCCCAGTAGTTTATTTTTGCTTTTGTTTACCTTGCCTTAGGAGACATATCTAGAAAGAAATTGCCATAGTTGATGGCAAACAGGTTACTGCCTGTGTTTTGTTCTAGTATTTTTATGGTTTCATATCTCACAGGTAGGTCTTTATTCAAAATTCCATTATGAATTTATTTTTGTGTTTGGGACAAGAAAGTGGTCAAATTTCATTCTTTTGCACCATTTTGTCCAGTTTTCCCAACACTGTTTCTTTAAGAGACTGTCTTTTTCTCACTGGATATTCTTTCCTGTTTTGTCAAAGATTTCCTGCTTTGGCAAAGACTAATTGACAACAATTAGTTGACAAGTTGTGGATCCATTTCTGGGTCTTCCATTCTGTTCTATTGATCTGTGAGTGGTTTTTGTGCCAGTAACATACTGTTTTGATCATTAACAGCTTTGTATTGTAATGTGACGTCTGGAATTGTGATGTCTCCAGTTTTGCTTTTCTTTCCAAGATTTTTTTGGTTATTCGGGGTCTCCTGTGGTTCCATACAAATTTCAGGATTGTTTGTTCTAGATCTGTGAAAAATGCTAGTGGTGTTTTAATGGAAATTGCACTGAATGTGTAGATTGCTTTGAATAGTATAGACATTTTAACACTATTCTTCTAGTGTATGAGCATGGAATGTTTTCCATTTCTTTGTGTCACCTTCAATTTCTTTCATCAATGTTTCATAGTTTCCAGAGAATAGATCTTTCACCTCTTTGGTTAGATTTATTCCTGGGTATCTTATGGCTTTTGGTACAATTGTAAATGGGAATGGTCCTTAATTGCTTTTTCTGCTGTTTCATTATAGTTGCATAGAAATGCATAAGATTTCTGTATGTTGCTTTTTTATTCTGCAACTTTACTCAATTTGTGTATTGGTTCTAGCAAATTTTGGTGGGGTTTCAAGTTTTCTATATACAGTATCATGTCATCCTCAAATAGTGAAAGTTTGACTTCTTCCTTGCCGATTTGGATGCCTTTTGTTTTTGTTGACTGATGGCTGTGGCTCGGTCTTCCAGTACTATGTTAAGTAACAGTAGTGAGAGTGGACATCTCTGTCTGGTTTCACACAATAAAGGAAAGTTCTCAGTTTTCCCCCATTGAAAATGATATTAGCTGTCAGTTTTTCATAGATGGCCCTTATTATGCTGAGGTACGTCCCCTCTACGTCTACTTTATTGAAGATTTTTCTCATAAATGGATGATGTACTTTGTCAAATGCTTTTTCTGCATCTATTGAGAGGATCATATGGTTCTTATTCTTTCTTTTATTAATGTGGTGTAACACACTGATTGATTTGCAAATATTGAACCAAACTTGCAGCCTAGGAATAAACCTCACTTAATCGTGCTCAGTGATTCTTTTAATGTATGGTTGGATTTGGTTTGCTAGTATTTATCCAGAAATTTTACAAACCTGTTCATTAGAAATACTAGCCTGTAGTTCTCTTTTTTAGTGGAATCTTTATCTGGTATCAGGGTAATGTTGGACTCCTAGAATGAGTGTGGAAGTTTTCCTTCCATTCCATTTCTATGTTTTGAAATAGTTTGAGAAGAATAGATATTAGCTCTTTAAATGTTGGGTAGAATTCTCCTGTGAAGCCATCAGGACCTGGACTTCTGTTTGTTGGGAGTTTTCTGCTTACTGATTCAATTTATTTGTGGTTAGTAGTCTATTCAAGTTTTCTATTTCTTCCTTTCGGTAGTTTGGTGTTTCTAGGAACTTAACCATTTCTTTTAGTTTGTCCAACTTGTTGGCATATTAATTTTTTTGGTTTTCAATTTTAATCTAAATTCTAGTTAGTTAACATAGAGTGCAGTATTGGTTTCAGGAGTAAAACTGTGATTCATCACTTACAACACCCAGTGCTCATCACAAATGTCACTCTTAATACCCATCTCCCATCTAGCCCATCTCCTACCCAAATCCCTACACCAACACTCAGTTTGTTTTCTATTTTTAAGAGTCTCTCATGGTTTGGTTCTCTCTCTATTTTTGCCCCTCCCATATGCTCATCTGTTGTATTTCTTCAATTACACATGAGTGAAATCATATATTTGTCTTTCTTTGGCTGTCTTATTTCCTCTAGCATAATACACTCTAGCTCTATCCACATTGTTGCATGTGTAAAGATTTCATTCTTTCTGATGGCTAAGTAATACTCCATTGTATATATATGTGTGTGTATGTATGTAACATATATATATACACACTACTTTCTTTATCCATTCATCAGTCAATGGACATTTGGGCTCTCTCCATAGTTTGGCTATTGTTGATAATGCTGCTATAAACATCGGGGTGCACGTACCCCTTTGAATCTGTATTTTTGTATACTCTGCATATGTACCTAACAGTGCAATTGCTGGATCATAGGGTAGGTCTTATTTAACTTTCTGAGGAACTTCCATACAGTTTTCCAGAGTGGCTGCACCAGTTTGCATTCTGACCAACAGTGCAAAAGTATTCTCCTTCCTTCATATCCTAGCCAACACCCATTTTTCTTCTGTTGCTAATTTTAGTGATTCTGACAGGTGTGAGGTGGTATCTCCCTGCGGTTTTGATTTGTCTTTCCCAGCTGATGAGTGATGCTGGGCATTTTTTCATGTGTCTGTTAGCCATCTGGAAAAGTATCTATTCATGTCTTTTGCCCATTTCTTAACTGGGTTGTTTATTTTAGGGGTATTGAGTTTGCTAAGTTTTTCATAGATTTTGGATACTAACCCTTTATCAGATCTGTCATTAGGAAATATCTTCTCCCATTCAGTAGGCTGCCTTCTAGTTTTGTTGATTGTTTCCTTCACTATGGAGAAGCTTTTTATCTTAATGAAGTCCCAATAATTCATTTGTGCTTTTGTTTCACTTGCCTCTGGCGATGTGTCTATTAAGAAGTTACTCTGGCTGAGGTCAAAGAGGTTGATGCCTGTGTTCTCCTCTAGGATTTTGATGGTTTCCTGTCTCACATTTAGGTCTTTTATCCATTTTGAATTTATTTCTGTGTATGGTGTAAGAAAGTGGTCCAGGTTCATTCTTCTGCATGTTGCTGTCCAGTTTTCCCAACACCATTTGTTGAAGAGACTGTCTTTTTTTTCCATTGGATACTCTTTCCTGCTTTGTTGAAGAGGAGCTCACCATAGAGTTGTGGGTCCATTTCTGGGTTTTCTATTCTTTTCCATTGATCTATGTGTCTGTTTTTGTGCCAGTACCATACTGTCTTGATGTCTACAGCTTTGCAATATAGTTTGAAGTCTGGAATAGTGATACCTCCAGCTTTGGTTTTGTTTTTCAGGATTGCTTTGTCTATTTGGGGTCTTCTATGGTTCCATACAAATTTTAGGATTGTTTACTCTAGCTCTGTGAAAAATGTTGGTGGTATTTTTATGGGGATCGTGTAGACTGCTTAGGGTAGTATAGACATTTTAAGAATATTTGCTCTTCGGATTTTGATCATAACGATTTCCAAAGCATTTGAACTGGAATTGTCCCAGCTGGGTTGGGCCGCCCCTGTGAACTCACACATCCCTTTCAGGGAGACCCAGCTTCAGGAGATTATGGCATTCGCTCCTGGAAGGAGCCTGCAATTGGTCATTATTTGCAGTTAGTGCTGTCCCTAGAAATCCAGGACAGTAAAGAGCTAAACAAAACCTGCTCTCTGAATGGGGGAACCTGCATGCTAGGGTCCTTCTGTGCCTGCCCCCACTCCTTCTATGGCCGGAACTGTGAGCATGATTCATGCAAAGAGAACTATGAATCTGGTGCCCCATGGCACCTGGGTGCCCAAGAGATGTTCCATGTGCAAATGCTGGCACAGCTGGCTTCACTGGCTTCCTCCGACATTTCTACTGGGGTGTGATGGCCATGTGATGGATGAGCACTTCTTGGTTTCCAGGACTTCAGAATTAATACTGTCTTCAGGCATCACTTTTTTGCGAGCTGGCATCAGCCTTGCTATACAAAGTTATTGTTACCGTACACTTGCATATGCAATATTTGCCATGCAAATTCCATAACCTGTAAAGGCTGTCACTATAATGTCCTAATTGGAAGATGACCATTTGCCTTGAAATAGTGGACAGATTTTCATCATGGTCCCTAACATTTTCTTAAAGTCCCAACTACCTTCCTTTGCCCTCTCCTCTCCAAAAAACTTCTTTAAAAGGTCAGCCATATTTACATTGTAGCCAAGTTCTATGTTTCTTGATACACTCTTCTCTACCAAGTGTTTCTTATTATTTTCCTTTAAATAATTGAATTCTATCTTCATATTATTAAAGGTGGAACTGAGGCTAACGCTTGGTGTAGAGTTGATCAAAATCAATCAAGACCTCATCTTTAGGGGTGCCTAGGTGGTTCGTCAGTTGAGCGTGCACTTCAGCTCAGGTCATGATCTCACAGTTCATGGGTTTGAGCCCCATGTCGGGGTCTGTGCTGACAGCTCAGAGCCTGGAGCCTGCTTCAGATTCGTGTCTCCCTCTCTCTCTGCCCCCTCCCCACTCATGCTCTGTCTCTATCTCTCAAAAATAAACATTAAAACATTTTTTTAATTATAAAAAAGGCCTCGCCTTTAAAAAGGAAAGGAAACGAAGCGTCCATAAAAGGGAGCAGATGAGAGGGCAAGGGGCAAACATTAGTGAGGCATAGGATGCTCAAGTATTGGAAGTATACCTATGCACCAGTGAGACTAGTTAGAAAAGAGGTAGCAAATGGGAGAGAGATGGGGAAAAACAAAATGGATTACTTGGTTGACTAGATGGGCCTGGAAAACAACTTAAAAAGTTAAGTTGAAAGGCAAGTTTCTCTCACTTATAGAAAGCTAGAGAAGACAAGGGCACCCCTTTTTCCCAATGCATTGTAAAGAGACTGAAGTCTCCTTGGAAAAAAATTCTATCTAAATTTCCCCAACATGGGGCACCCGGGTGGCTCAGTCAGTCAAACGTCTGACTTCAGCTCATGTTGTGATCTCATGGTTCGTGAGTTTGAGTCGTGATTCTCTCTCACCCTTCTCTCTGCCCCTCCCCGACCTGTGCACGCGCTCTCTCTCTCTCTTAAAAAATAAAAATAAAAACAACTTCCCCAACAAGGGGGCTTAATAAATTATGTTTTCGGGGCTCCTGAGTGGCTCAGTCAATTAAGCATCTGACCTTGGCTCAGGTCATGATCTCAGGGCTCATGAGTTCTAGCCCCGCACTGGGCTCTGTGCTGACAGCTCAGAGCCTGCAGCCCGATTCAGATTCTGTGTTCTCCTCGCTCTCTGCCCCTTCCCCACTCATGCTCTGTCTCTCTCTCAAAAACAAACATGATAAAATAATAAATTGTTTTCTCCATATCTTGCAAGTGTTTTAACTGTTGTAAAAAGGAAAATGTTCACAATATATGCATTTAAAGTTGTAAACCAGGTGATAAAACTATGTGTTATAAAACCCATTTTTAAAATACATTGTTTATGTGAGTATGCTCAGTGAAAATGAGAAATCTATGGACCCCCCCAAAAAAAGTTTGCTCTTCCAATCCATGAACATGGAATGTTTTTCCATTTATCTGTGTCCTCCTCAACTTCTTTCACGAGTTTTCTATAGTTTTCAGAATAGAGATCTTTTATCTCTTGGGTTAGTTTTATTCCTAGGTATCTAATTGTTTTTGGTGTAATTGCAAATAGGATCAATTCCTTGAGTTCTCTTTCTGCTGCCTTGTAATTAGTGTATAGAAATGCAACCGATTTCTGTATGTTGATTTTATATATCATGAGACTTAGCTGAATTCATGTATTAGTCTTAGTAATTTTTTGGTGGAGTCTTTTGGGTTTTCTACATAGAGTATCATGTTGTCCTCAAACAGAGTTTGACTTCCTCCTTGCTGATTTGGATGCCTTTTACTTCTTTTTGTTGTCTGATTGCTGAGGCTAAGACTTCCAGTAAAAGTCTCACCATTAAATAGTAATGGTGAGAGTGGACATCCTTTTCTTGTTCCTGACCAAAGGGGAAAGGCTCTCAGTTCTTCCCCATTGAGAATGATATTAGCTATGGGTCTTTCACATATGGCCTTGATAATCCTGAGGTATGTCCTTACTTTGTTGAGGGTTGTTTTTTTGTTTTTTTGTTTTTTGTTTTTTATCAGGAATGGATGCTGTGACATGGTGCCTGGTGGCTCATTGAGCATCTAACTGTTGGCTCAGCTCAGGTCATGATCTCCTGGTTGATTTGTGGGATTGGGCCCCACATTGGACACTTCACAGACAGCCCCAAGCCTGTTTGGGATTCTCTCCCTCCCTCTTTCTTTGCCCCTCCCCACTCACACACACACACTCTCTCTCAAATAAACATTAAAAAAAAGAATGGATGTTGTATTTTGTGATATGGTTTCTTCTGCATCTATTGACATGATCGTATGGTTCTTATCCTTCCTTTTATTAATGTGATATATCATGTTGATTGATTTGAGAATATTGAACCAGCTCTGCAGTCCCAGAATAAATCCCACTTGATCATGATGAATAATTCTTTTAATGTACTGTTGGATTCAGTTTGCTAGTATCTTGTTGAGAATTTTTACAACCATGTTCATCAGTGGGGTCTTTTTGGTTTTGAAATCAAGGTAATGTGGGCCTTGTAGAATGAGTCTGGAAGTTTTCCTTCCATTTCTATTTTTTGGAACATTTTGAGAAGAACAAGTAGTAACTCTCCTTTAAATGTTTGGTAAAGGGGCGCCTGGGTGGCTCAGTTGGTTAAGCGGCCGACTTCGGCTCAGGTCATGATCTCACGGTCTGTGAGTTCGAGCCCCGCGTCGGGCTCTGTGCTGACGGCTCAGAGCCTGGAGCCTGCTTCAGATTCTGTGTCTCTGCCCTTCCCCTGCTCATACTCTATCTCTATGTCTCTCAAAAATAAATAAACGTTTTAAAAAAAAATGTTTGGTAGAATTCCCCTGGGAAGCCATCAAGCCCTGGGCTTTTGTTTCTTGGTAGATTAAAAAAAAATTTTTTTTAATGTTTCTTTATTTTTGAGGGAGAGAGAGAGACAGAGCTTGAACTGGGGAGGGGCAGAGGGAGAGGGAAACACAGAATCTGAGCAGGCTCCAGGCTCTGAGTTGACAATAGAGAGTCTGACATGGGGGCTCAAACTCACAAACTATGAGATCATGATCTGAGCAAAAGTCAGAAGCTTAACCAACTGAGCCACCTCTCTTGGAGATTTTTGATTAATGTTTCAATTTCTTTGCTGGTTATAGGTGTTCCAATTTCTATTTCTTCTTGTTTCAGTTTTGGGAGTTTGTATGTTTCTACGAATTTATCCATTTCTTCCAAGTTGTCCAGGTTGTTGGCATATAATTTTCATAATATTCTCTTATAATTGTTTGTATTTCTGAGGTATTGGTTGTGATCTCTCCCTTTTTGTGATTTTAATTTCTTGGGGTCCTCTTTTCTTTTTGATAAGTCTGGCTAGAAGTTTATCAATTTTATTAATTCATTTGAAGAACCAGCTCTTAGTTTCATTGATCTGTTCTACTGTTTTTATTTTTTGTTTCTACATCATTTATTTCTACTCTAGTCTTTACCCTTCTTCTGCTGGCTTTGGCCTTTATTTTCTGTTCCTTTTCTAGCTCTTTTAAGTGTAGGGTTGAGTTGTATATTTGAGACCTTTCTTTCTTCTTGAGGTAGGCCTGTATTCCAATATGCTTCCCTGTTAGGACCACCTTTGCTGCATCCCAAAGGTTTATGACTGTCATGATTTCATTTGCTTCCATGTAATTTTTTAAGTCTTTAATTTCCTGGTTAACCCATTCATTCTGTAGTAGGATTTTCTTTAACCTCCATGTATTTGTGGTCTGCAAATACATACAGTATGATCTCAGTCCTTTTGTACTTGTGGGGGGTTGATTTTATCTTTTTTAAAAGTAGGTTTCATGTCCAATGCAGGGCTTGAACCCACAACACCAAGATCAAGACCTGAGCCGAGATCAAGAATCAGATGCTTAAGTGAATGAACCACCCAGGCACCCCATGTGGAGGGTTGATTTATGACCAAGTATGTGATCTATTCTGGAGATTGTTCCATGTGTACTCAAAAAGAATGTGTATTCTGCTGCTTAAGGATGGAATGTTCTGAATATATTTGTTGAGTCCAACCGGTCCAATGTGTCCTTCAAAGCCATTGTTTCCTTGCTGATTTTCTGCTTAGATGATCTGTCCATTGCTGTTAGTGGGATGTTAAAGTCCCTTACTATTATTGTAGCATCATCAATGAATTTCCCCGTTTGTTATTAATTGATTTACAGATTTGGGTTTTCCAAGTTGGGGGCATAAATATTTACAATTGTCGGGTGTTCTCGATGGACAGATCCCCATAATTATGATATAATGCCCTTCCTCATGTTGAGTCTCTGGTTTAAAATCTAGTTAAAATTGGATATAAATACGGCTACTCTGGCTTTCTTTTGCTACGCATAAGCATGATAGATGGTTTTCCATCCCTTCCCTTTCAATCTGCAAGTATTTTTAGGTCTAAAATGAGTCTTCTATAGGCATTGGGTAGATGGGTCTTGTTTTTTTTAATCCATTCTGATACCTATGTCTTTTGAGCATTTAGTCCATTTACATTCAGGATGATTACTGAAAGATAGAAGTTTTGCCATTGGTTTGCCTGTAAAGCTGGTGTTTCTAGTGATGTTCTCTGTTCTTATCTAGTCTTTGTTGCTTTTGGTCCCCACTACCCCACTCAAAGAATCCCCCTTAAAATTTCTTGCCTGACTGGTTTAGTGGTCACAAACTCCTTTAATTTTTGTCTGGGAAACTCTTTATCTCTCCTTCTATTCTGAATGACAGCCTTGATGGATAAAGGATTCTTGTTTGCATATTATCCTTTTCAGCATGTTGAATATATCCTGCCACTCCTTCCTGGCCAACCAAGTTTCTGCGGACATATCTGCTGCAAATCTGATCTGTCTTCCCTTGTAGGTTAATGATTTTTTTCCCCCTCTCCCCTTGCTGCTTCAAGATTCTTTCCTTGTCTATGTATTTTGGGAATTTGTCCATGATATGCTTTGGTGATGGCCAGCTTTTTTGTTGAATTTAATGGGAGGTCTCTGGGCTTCTTGGATTTTGATGTCTGTGCTCTTCCCCAGATGAGGGAAGGTTTCAGCTATAATTTGCTCACATAAATCTTCTGTCCCTTTCTCTCTCTCTTCATCTTTTGAGACTCTTATGATATAAAAATCTGCCTTCATGATCCATTGTCTTTGTTTCTGTCTTCTTTTCAGAATCATTATTTTCCATAATTTTATCTTCTGTATCACTAATTTGTTTCTCTGCCTCATGCATCCTTGCCGTTATGCCATCAGTTCGGGTCTGCATCTCAGTTATAGCGTTTTTATTCTTAGCCTAAATTTAATCTCTTTTATCTCTGCAGTAGGGATTCTCTAGTCTTCCATGATTTTTTAAATCCTACTTCAGATATCTTACTTATATCTGTATTGATTAAATCCCTGGCTGTCATTTCTTCATGTTGTTTCTTTTGGAGCAAATCCCTCTGTCTTATCATTTTGGAGGACAAAAACATAGTAATAAAATAAAATAAAAATTAGAAAATTAAAAAAATAAATAAAAGAGGCTAGATCCTAGGTGTGTTTTGGTCTGTTTGTTAAGAGAACCTTGAGAGAAAAGATTTAAAAAAAATTTTAAAATTTTGCATTTTCTATATTCAAGAAAAACAAAAACAAAAACAGAAAGAGAAACAAACAAAATGTTACCAAAAAGCCAGATCCCATTTCCCTTAGAGCTGACGCTGTGTAGCACTCTATGATGAGCAGACTTAGTGTATGGGAGGGGTTTGTGTTGGTCTTCTGGGAGAGAAGCCTGCTGCTCTGATTCTCAGGTGGATTTGTCCTAGTGGAGATGTGCCTGGAGGACCTGGGGCGGGGGGAGGTTCTTGACACGCTGTGTCTTGTGCCAGCTTTTCACAGAAAATAGTAGTGGCCTGAAGTTTATGGTAAACCACAAAACACAAGTGGCACTAGGGTTTGCTGCCTTCAGCTGGCATCTTTGTTCCTATACTAGTGAACTGTGCAATTCAATGACGCCCACAGGGTCTTTTGTGCATGAAGAGGCTCTATCACCTCTTCCAAATGCACTCCAATGCAGGGGGGACTCAGATTGTGATGGCTGCTCCTTGGGCTCTGCCCTTGCTTCCGTGCCAAAGCACCACCAGGCACTGAACTCCAAAATTTCAGATTCTGTGCCCTGTTGTTTATTTATTTTTATTTTTATTTGAGAGAGAGAGAGAGAGAGAAAGAGAGAGAGAGAGCAATGAAGCTGGGGAGAGAGGCAGAGGGAGAGAGAGAATCTTAAGCAGGTTCCATGCTCAGTGCACAACCAAACAGGGGACTCAACCCCACAACCCTGGGAACATGACCTGAGTCGAAATCAAGGGTTGGATACCCAACTGACTGAGCCACCCAGGCGCCCTTGCACTCCACCGTTTATGAAAAACTGGTGGTACGGAAACTCTCTTCCTTTTCCCTGTCAATGGTTTTGGGGAACAGTTTTATTGTGCAATCTCCTGTGGATGTTTTCATGCCCCCCCAATTTACCTCTCTGCAATCAAGGCTCCCTCCCCGCCTCATGCCTCTTTTCCTCCACAAATCACCTCTCTGCAGTTCCTACCTCGGTTGCTTGTTCTGCTTGTAGATTAACATATTTGTTTCCTAAGACTTCTGACTAATTTCTTGGATGTTCAGAATGATTTGATATTTATCTAGCAGTTGCAGGAAGAAGCAAGCTTAGTGTTGCCCTACTCCTCTGCCATATTAACCAGCACATAGATTTTCATAATATTCTCTTATGACTGTATTTCTGTGGTGTTGGTTGTTGTTCCTCCTCTATCATTTGTGATTTTATTTATTTGGGTCCTTTCTCTTTATTTTTTGATGTCTGGCTAGGGGTTTACCAATTGTAATTTTTTCAAAGAACTAGCTCCTGATTTCACTGATCTGTTCTGCTGGTTTTTTAGTTTATCATTTATTTCTGCTCTAATCTTTATTATTTCCTTTCTTCTGATGGCTTTACACTTTACTTGTTCTTTTTCTAGTGCCTTTAGGTGTAAGGTTAGGTTGTTTATTTGAGATTTTTCTTGCTTCTTGAGGTAGGCCTGTATTGCTACCTACTTACCTCGACCACTTTTGCTGCATCCCAAAGGTTTTGGGCCATTGTGTTGTTTGTTCATTTGTTTCCATGTAGTACTGTTTTATATCTTCCTTGATTTCCTGGTTGACCCACTGATTGTTTCCATGAGTTTTTTTTTTTTAAGATTCCACATATCAACGATATATAGTATTAGTCTTTCACTAACTTATTTCACTTAGTATAATGCCCTCAAGTTCATTTATGTTTTTACAAATAGCAGGATTTCCTGCTTTCTCATGATTTCTCTGTCTTTCTCAATAATATATCACATATTTTTTATCCATTCATTCATTGATGGACATTTAGGTTGTTTCCATACCTAACTATTGTGAACAATGCTGCAATGAACATAATAGTGCAGAAAGCTCTTTGAGATCTTGTATTCATTTCCTTTGGATACATACCCAGCAGTGGGACTGCTGCATCACGTGCTAGTTCTATTGTTAGTTTTTTGAGGAACCTCCACACTGTTTTCCATAGTGGCTATACTAATTTACATTACCACCAATAAAGCACCAGTGTTCTCTTTTTTTAATGACTTTCCTAATACTTGTTACCTTGTGGTTTTTTGGTTTTTGTTCTGTTTTGTTTGTTTGCTTGTTTGTTTTTGATAATAACATTTCTAACAGGAGGGCGGGGATATCTTACTATTGATTTGATTTACAATTCCTTGATGTTAATTTTGCCAAGCACAGTCTTGTAACTGTTGGCCATTTGTGTATCTTCTTTGGAAAAATGTCTATTCAGATTTTCTGCCAATTTTTAAATCACATTGTTTGTGTTTGCTATTGAGTTATAGGAGTTCTTTTACGTTTTGGATATTAACCCTTTATATGGATATATGATTTGCAAACATACTCTCCCATTCTATTGGCTGCCTTTTCATTTTGTTGTTCTTTTGCTGTGCAGAAGCTTTTTAGTTTCATGTAGTCCCACTTATTAAGTTTTGCTTTTGTTGTGTTTTTGGTTTGTATCCAAAAAATCATTGCTAAGACCAATGTCAAAGAGCTTTCCCCCTATGTTTACTTCTAGAAATTTTATGGTTTCAGGTCTTATGTTTAAGTCCTGAATATGTTTCAAATTAAATTTTGTGAGTGGTGTAAGACAGCAGTGCCAATTTCACACTTCTGCATGTGGTTATTTTGTTTTCTGAACACCATTAATGGAAGAAACTATCCTTTTCCCACTCCACTTGGTTCCCTTGTCAAACGTTAGTTGACCTTATATGTAAGGGCTTATTTTGGGGCTCTCATTTCTGTTCAACTGGTCTATGGAAATGCCCAACACCATATTGTTGTGATTACTATTTTAATGCCAATACCATACTGTTGTGATTACTAGCTCTATATTCTATTTTGCAATCTGCAAGTGTGATGCCTCCAGTGTTTTCCTTCATTCTCCAGGTTGTTTTGGCTGTTGCAGACCTTTGTAGTTCCATATACATTTTAGGATTATTTTTCTGTATCTGTGAAAAAAGCCATTAAAATTCTGATAAGGATTGCACTGAATCTATAGATGGTTTTGCATAGTATCAACATTTAAACAATATTAATTATTTCAATCCATGAACATGAGATATCTTTCCATTTGTAGGTGTCTTCAGTTTCTTTCATCAAAATCTTGTAGTTTTCAGAGGATTCAAGATGGTAACATAGAAAGACTCTGAACTCACATCCTCCCAGGGACACAGCAAATCTACACATACATTTAAAGCAATTCCTCCTGAAGAACTGAGGGTTGACTGAATAGCTTCTGCACAACAAACAAAGGGATCACCCAGCAACTGGCAAGAGAGGCAGAAATGTGGTAAACATGGAAACCCACCCCTGATGCTATAAACTATAGTGGAGAGGGATAGCACTAGGAGACCTGCATACATATTCACCTGCCCTGGGACACAGAAAAAAAGCTATGGTTTAAAGGGAAACTAGAATAGAAGTGAAATAGGCCTACAGCACTTGCCAAGTGGTAGGGAAACTGCTGGAACTCTTTCCAGGTTCAGAGGTACTTGTGAGCACCACTGTTTATGTTCACCCTCCACCCTGAAACCACGGATCGGAACAGGGTCGAGGTGCCTGAGCTGGCATGCCACCTCAGTGAGCACCAGACCTCTAGCCCACACCAACCTCAGCCATATGCCCAAGGTAGTCCCTAGAATGATGCCTATAAGGACTCTAGCTGTCTCCACAAGGAGGCCCCCATACTGATGCCTGCTCAAGCTCCAGCCATCCCGCTAACACTGCCCCAGTATGGTGGACACTGGGACTCCCCTGAACTGCTCCCACTATAACTCTAGCCTACTCACCAAGACAGCACAGGTACAAAGCTCCCAGAAAAACCCCAGCATGCAACTACTTCAGCTCTAGCCATTCTGCTAAGGTAGCCCTGATGCAGAACCCCCCCAGGACCACCAACCATCAGCCACTTCAACTCAAGCTGCCCCACTAAGGCATAGTGCTTGAACGCCCCAGGACAGCGAGGCCTGTGACTACTTCTGCACCCACTGTCCGTCACTGTATGTTAACTAACTTGAGAATAAAAAAATTATAAAATATATAAAAATAAATAAACAAATACATAAATAAAGATCAGGAGACATACTGTTTCACCTAATTCATAGAAATAAACACAGAAAGCCAAACAAAAAGAAGAGACATATAAACATGCTCCAAATAAAGAAATAAGAAAAATCTCATGAAAAGAATTAAATGAAATGGAGATAAACAATCTACCTGATAAGGAGTTCAAAGTGATGGTCATGATGATACTCAACGGACTTAAAGAAAAATGGATGGGGGCACCTGGGTGGCTTAGTCAGTTAAGTGTCTGACTTCGGTTCAGGTCACGATCTCACAGTCGGTGGGGTTAGGGCCCAGCGTTGGGCTCTGTGCTGATAGCTCAGAGCCTGCAGTCTGCTTCAGATTCTGTGTCTCCCTCTCTCTCTGCCCCTCCCCTGCTTGTGCTCTCACTCTTTCTCTCTCAAAAACTAAATGTTAAAAAAATTTTTTAAAATAAAAATAAAGTATTCTTCAGTATTTTGTTTGTTTTGGTACTATTTTAGAACTGAATTACTTCCTTAATTTTCAGTTTGGCTTGCCCACTGCCACTGTATACAGATACAACTAATGTTTTATATTGATTATATATATATATATAATCAACCTATAGCAACCTTGCTGAACTTATTAGTTCTAATAGTTTCTTAGCAGTTCCTTAGGATTTTCCATATATAAGATCATGTCCTCTGCTAACAGAGATAGTTTGACATCTTCCTTTCCAATCCAGATGTTTTTAATTCATTTTTATTCATTCGATATGTTTACCCAGTTACAGTGGCTAGAACCTTTAGTATAATGCTGAATAGAAGTTGCAAAAGTAGATGGCTTGTTCCTGATCTTAGGAGGGAAATCATCCAGTCTTTAACCATTATATATGATGTTAGCTGGGGAGCATTTCACAGAGGTCCTTTGCCAGGTTAGGAAGTTACCCTCTATTTCTAGCATATTCATTGTTTTCATCATGAAGGGGTGTTGAATTTTATAAAATGATCGTGCCATAGCTATTGAGATGTGTTTCTCCTTTAGTCTATTGATGAGGTATATTAACTAATTTATACTGATGCTAAATCCATCTTGCATTCTTGAGATAAATCCCAATTGGTCATGGTGTATAATTCTTTTTATATATTGCTGAATTTAATTGGCTAGTATTTTGTTGAGGATTTCTCCATCTACATTAATACAAGAATGATTTTTAGTTTTCTTTTCTGTTGATTTCTTTGGTTTTGTTACCAGGGTAATATTACCTCATAGACTGACTTGGGAAAGGTTCCCATCTCTCCTATTTTTTGGAAGAGTTTGTGAAGAATTCTATTAATTCTTCTCTAAATGCTTGAAAGTATTCACCTCAAGTGAAACCACCGTACCTGAATTTTTCTTTGTTAGAAGTTTCTATATTACTAATTCAATCTCTTTACCTGTTGTCAGTCTACTCAGATTTTCTACTCTTAAAACATTTTAGTACTTTGTATCTTTCTAGGAATATGTCCATTTCATCTAAGTTATCTAATTTGTTGACACACTGTTTTTCATCTTATTTGCTTATAATTCTTCTATTTCTGTACAGCTGGTGGCAATATCTCCTTTTTTGTTTCTGATTTTAGTAACTTCAGTCCTTTCTGTCAATATAGCTGAAGGGTTACCAATTTTGCTGATTTTTTTTAAAACAGCCTTTGGGGGTGCCTAGGTGGCTCAGTCGGTTAAGCGTCAGACTTTGGCTCAGGTCATGATCTCATAGCTCATGAGTTCAAGTCCCGTGTCAGGCTCTGTGCTGACAGCTCAGCACCTGGAGTCTGCTTTGGATTCTGCGTCTTTCTCTCTCTCTGCCCCTTCTCTGCTCATGCTTTCTCTCTCTCTCTCTCTCTCTCTCTCTCTCTCAAAAATAAACATTAAAAAAAAACCAAATTAAAAAAAAATAATAAAACCACCTTCGGATTTTGCTGCTTATCACTGTTGTAATTCTATTCTCTATTTCATTTATTTCAGTGATTTTGCTTTCTGATTTCATTCCATTGTAATCAGAGAAAGTACTTTGTGTGGTTTCAATACTTTCACATTTATTGATGATTATTTTTATGGCCTAGCATATAGTCTATCTGAGAAAATGTTCATATATACTTGGGAAAATGTGAATTCTACTACTGTTGGGTGGAGTGTTCTCTCTGCCCTTCCCCCACTCACACTTTCTCTCTCTCAAAAATAAACATTAAAAAAATTTTTAAAAATTCCTTATATCATATCTTTTATTACTGACATATTTAATTTAAATCTTTTTCCACTTTATTATTTTTGTTGTAGTTGGTTAAACTTTTCATTTTTATTACTTCAAACTTTAGAAATTTACTCTTTTAAGATCTGAAAGACATTCATTTTTTTTTTAATTTTTCATTATGTTTATTTATGTTGGAGAGAGAGAGAGACAGCATGAGCAGGGGCGGGGCAGAGAGAGGGAGACACAGAATGTGAAGCAGGCTCCAGGCTCTGAGCTGTCAGCAAAGAGCCCGATGTGGGGCTTAAACTCAGGAACATGAGATCATGACCTGAGCTGAAGTCAGACACTTAACCGACTGAGCTACCCAGGCGCCCCTGAAAGACATTCTTTTTTTCAAGTTGTAAAAATAAAATTTTTCTTATACATGGGCCATGGACCATGGAAATATAGCTAAACTTTTTTTTTTTCCTCCTCTTTTACAGATTAGACCTCCATCACACATACTATTGGTTGTGGTAAAGGAAAGATGCAAACTTATTCAGTAAAAATCAGAGATAGAAAACGTCTATAGCTATATGCAACAGATTATTAACTCACTAGGTTTGCTACAGCTTTACACCTAATGCTGAACTCTGCACTGCTGAGCAGGACAACATACTTCAATGTATCACGTAACATCATCACATGAGTCATGCGCTGCAATAGTATCAACAAACTAGTCAATGTTGTATTTGCCTCTATTTCCACACTTGATGGCCATTCAGTATATAATACTTTATTCACTTATTTTGATGGTGCTATGATTTAAATTGATGTTCCTACAAGTTGCTTACCAGCTTTCCCAACATAACTTAAAGAAAAAAAAAAAACCTCTCTCTTTTAGACTAGAGACATGACTATTAAATGCAGTTTCCAATACTAGACTAGATCCTGTACAGGAGAAAAAATGATGGCACAAAGGAAAAATTATGGTAAAAAAAACAATAGTATAAATGGTAAAAATAAAGGTATAAAGAATAATGGTATAAAATAAGGGTATAGTGGGTCAATTAACAAAACTGGAATATGGAAGGCAGATTAGATACATGTATTATAATGCTAAATATATTGAAAGTGCTCATTGTACTGTAGTTATTAAAAGAATATTTGTGAGGCACCTGGGTGGCTCAGTCAGTTAAGCTCCTGACTCTTGGTTTTGGCTCAGGTCATGATCTCGTGGTTTCGTAAGTTTAAGCCCCACATCTGGCTCCATGCTGACAATGCAGAGCCTGCTTGAGATTCTGTCTCCCTCTCTACCTGCCCCTCGTCCACTCACGGCATCGCTATCTCTCTCAAAATAAATAAATAAACTTAAAAAGAAAGAATATTTGTAGTGTTAAGAAATACAAATTGGGGCGCCTGGGTGGCTCAGTTGGTTCAGCGGCCGACTTCAGCTCAGGTCATGATCTCACCGTCTGTGGGTTCAAGCCCCACGTCGGGATCTGTGTTGACAGCTCATCAGAGCCTGGAGCCTGCTTCAGATTCTGTGTCCCCCTCTCTCTCTGCCCTTCCTCTGCTCACGCTTTGTCTCTATGTCTCTCAAAAATAAATAAACGTTAAAAAAAAATAAAAGAAAAAAGAAATACAAATTGATGTGTTTAAGGGTAAAGAATATTATGTATCCTAGTGATCAAAAAAACCCTAGAAAACAAACAAGCAAAAAACCAAAGAAACACCATATTCATATAGAACAATGGTTCTTAACGAGGGATGATTTGCTTCCCTCCAAGGACATTTGCAATGTCTGGATTTATTTTGTGGGGGTACTACTGGCATCGGATCGATGGAGTCCACGACATTGCTAATAAGCACCCTGCAATGCACAAAGCAGCCCTCACAACAAAGAATGATCTGGCCTCAAATGTCAACAATATTGAGGTTGAGAAACTTTGAGGAACTTTAATTCAGAGAAAGCAACTGGTGGAGCAAATGGGATAAAACAGCAACAATAGGTGTGTCTAGGTGAGGGTTATAAGAGTGTTCTTTTGATTATTCTTTTGTCTTAAAGTTTTAATTTAAATTCCAGTTATTTAACACACATTGTAATATTAGTTTCAGGTGTACAATATAGTGTCTCAACACTTACAGACTCCACCTGGTGCTCATGACAAGTGTACACCCATTTAACTTATCCCCTCTTTTATTCTTTTTTTTTCTTTTAAGTAGGCTCCACACCCAGCGTGGAGCCCAGCATGGAGCCCAGGGCAGAGCTTGAACCCACAACCCTGAGATCGAGACCTGAGCTAAGATCAAGAGTCAGATGCTCAACTGACTCAGCCACCCAGACACCACCCCCCCAATTTTGATTATTCTTAATCTTGTAACTTCTCTGTAATTTGGAAATTTTTTCCAAATAAAAAGTGTTTCTAAAATTCTTTTATAATTATTTTAACATTTATTTATTTTTAGAGGGGGGGGGCAGCGGCAGAGAGAAAGGGAGACACAGAACCTGAAGCAGACTCCAGGCTCTGAGCTGTCAGCACAGAGCCTGATGTGGGACTCGAACTCACGAGCTGAGAGATCACGACCTGAGCCGAAGTTGGACTCTTAACTGATTGAGACACCCAGGCACCTCTTGACTTCTTTTAAAAGTACTATGTGGCGATGACTGTCATATACTGAATCATTACAGAGAAAAGTGGACGTATTTGGGGTCTCTGTATTCTATTTCTAGTCTATTCTATTTCCCTCCTCTATTTCTAGTCTATGTCCTGAAGACTTGGGAAAGTGAACATTTCTGGTGAGGTGACTTAATAATTGCCAAAGTCCATAGAAACAGTTCTTTGGGTCTTAACTAGGCAGGGTATCTTAATATATGCATATTAAATGTGCAATGTGCAAAGACTCCAAGCTCAGATTATTTGCCTGATTTTTTTTTTTAGGAGAACAAATCAAAGAGTGAGGTTGGGCTCTAGGAAGGTGGAGCAGTGATTCCCCAAAGTGAGTACCACTCATGCAATCCAAGCTCTTCTGGGCCATCCAGACATAAATCAACATCAAGCCATATGTGATATTAGTCTTTTGTTTGGATAAGAACAACATCCTACAAACACACTTCCAAAGGTTAAGCTGTAGATAACACATTTGTGCTTTTAGGCTACAGAATTTTAAAGCCCAACTGACTTTAAAGTACAATTTAAATGTAATCATAGATACACTTCTCTGAAAGGATTTGGGAGTCTGTCTGGAATACAGCAGAATACCAATAAACAAATGAGTTAGAAACTTGGATTTTACTTCTCTTCTCTTATATATCTATTTATTAATAACTTCTCCAAAGGTTAAACAGAATATAAATAGGTTCACAGGAGGATATGTATTGAGCTGTTTAATAAATGTCTCCTAAAATCATTTTTGTAGGTAAGCCAAATGTAATAAAAGGACTCCACTTTTAATGCATAATGGCTGGCAGCTTTTAAAAGACCCCAGTACTACCTTTTTCCCTTTGCCCCACATCTGGGCAACCTGATAAGAAAGCCTGCTCATACCCTTAGACCTTTGGTGTCCTCGGTCCCTGGCACTGGCACTGGCAGAAATTTCAAACCACACAAACCCTACCTGAGTGTGGGAACCTCCACCATACTCACTTTCTAACTACAGTAAAAACCCAAAGCCTCATCTCCCTCATTTCCCTCCAGACCAAACAGAAACCCTTCTCCTGCATGTGGGGATCCATCCGCTGTTGACTGTTATGAGTCATGAGTCATATTTTACACCCATTGGTGCCCATGTGTCAATCTGTCCCAACACTATAATTTCCCAGGGTGCAGTGGGAGAATTGTCCAGTGTCTGGTAGAATGCTAGCCACCCAAATAAAATACTAACTGACTAGTTTTGCTTAATGATTTCTCAGAATCACTTGCCAAGGCACCAGGAAGACTCTAGTCTCTAAGAAGTCTTCCAGGGCAAAGACCAGAAGAATGATAGGCTCATACGTACTGATGTCCATGCATAAGTTAGGGTCTGAAATATACCAAAGCAAATTTCTATGAGAAAGGTTAATAATTCACAAAACAAAATTTGAAGGGATAAAATGACACCATATAGAGTAGAATACTGAAGTTAAAATTACAGTTACAATTTTGCTTTTACTATTACAGAGACGATTACAATGGAAAAATTTTTTTTTAAACTACATGTTAAAAACAAAAACAGACTCCCAGCTCTCACCCAAACGGCACTCCAAGGGCACCCAGTGGAGTCACCAGGACTGTGGGGACCGCCGTGTAAGCCAGGAAGTTTCCAATCTGGCCAACGGCCACTGTCAAGAGAATCACAAGGATATTACTTGCAATTGCAGCTCTCTTTCAGCAATGATCAGGGTTTAATTGGGCAAGGCGCTGTTCTGAAAGTGCTATTTCTTTTCCATTACTTGTAAGGAAGCAAAAGTGGGGCATTACTTGCATAATTAAGAGCCCTGAAGGCAGGGGAGAGCAGGCCCCAGAGTGTCACTGACCCAATCAGTTAGAAGACTGGTTTCCTCTGTGGAAATTCCCAAACTAATTGGCAATGATTGACAGTGGGTGCAACAGAGTATATTTCCACTTTCTCTTTAACAACACATCCTTGTTTTACAACTAATTGGATAGAATTTCCTGTGTTCCTTCAATGGCCTGGGACTTACTCCAGGATAGACCACTGGGCCACAGTGACATGCTGTTGGCATACCAGGTAGAAATATGACTGCCTACATTAAACTGCACCCAGGGTTATAGTAGGAAAGAGCTTAAAGACGAGCTCCTCAATGAAAGGAAACAACATCTGCTAGGTAACATCTTGCCTAAAAGACAATGTATGACAAATAAACCTTATCACATTGTTGAATTTTCTGGTATAATTTTTCTTTATATATTTATGGTTCTGAACTCTAATCTTATGAATTTTTATATGATAGCACAAAACCTCTGCACATGATGACCTCTTTCGTCAGGCTGAGTGAAGAAACTCTTCTTTGTAAAACCAATTATGTTCGACAAAACAAGAAGTTTCACCAAATGCCAACAGGCTGACTACAGATGAGTAAGCAGGAGCTATTTTAATTTCTTTGGGCCCAGGACAGTCTGACCTGGACTAAATTCAGGGCTTATTGCAGGCAGTACGACCCTCTACCTCCTTCCAATAGTGACTCCCACCCTGGTCCTCGGTCCAAAGAATGGAGCCACACTCATTCCAACCTCTGCGGTCCAACCTCTGCCAGAGGAATGACTGATCTTTTTATTTATTTATTTTTTATTTTAGGAATGACTGATCTTAAGAAAGAAGCAAATCAAGCTGTTCACCACACTGGGTACTTACTTGCAATCGTGCCTGCCCACCACACGATGTCTGTTAAATAGGAAGTACCTAGGAAAGAGTAAGATAAAAAGGTCAGAAAAATACAAACCAAGAGGTTTATGAACTATATATGTATACATACATATAGTTCATATATCTATGTATATAAAGTATATATATATATACACACACACTTTAAAAAGGAACTTTTAGGGGCCTCTGAGTGGCTCAGTCAGTTGAGCCACCGACTTTGGCTCAGGTCATGATCTCATGGTTCAATGGTTCGAGCCCCACGTCAGGCTCTGTGCTGACATCTCGGATTCTGGATTCTGTGTCTCCCTCCCCCATTCATGCTCTGTTTGTCTCTCAAAAATAAATAAAATGTTAAAAATAAATAAATAAATGAAAAGGAACTTTCACATGAAAATAAAATTGAAAAGAATACTGAATGCCATACTACTTAGTCACCATTTTAAGAAACTTTAAGTTAGTCTATAAATAGCAGCATGAGAAACTATTAAAAGTGGCAAATACAGATATTTTTTGCAATGAACACAACTAACCCAAACAAGTGAAGCCTTTATTAAAAAACATTTTGGGGCTCATCATCCCACCCAGAGACACAAATATTCTTTGGCATGAATTTTTATGTTGAAGTCCAGTTCTCTCATGCATTTACTGTAACCCATTTATTTATATGATAATTTTATAAGCATAGGATTCAATGACTTGGTGCTTAAACAGGTTAGTCAATTTTCATAATTTACAACCTTTCTGATACGGCTCTTTTTTCAACCATTTGGGCAGCAGACCTTTTCTGTCACTCAGTGATTTGACATTTTACACAGTTTCTTGTATTCTATTAGGTTACCCTCATATACCCCAAGTATAGTCAGACAGAAACATGAGCAGGTGCCCAGGCCTCCCCATCACATGGCTCCCTCCTTCCTGCCTGTAGTAGGAACCTGCAGCAAGACGGTTTCCCAACGTCTGAGACACAGATTTGTCTCACTTTAGATATGTCAAAATGCCTGTCTGACAGGTTTCTTCACTTCAGGTTAAAGTACCTAATTCTAGGGGTGCCTGGGTGGCTCAGTCGGTTGGGCGGCCGACTTCGGCTCGGGTCATGATCTCGCGGTCTGTGAGTTCGAGCCCCGCGTCGGGCTCTGTGCTGACGGCTCAGAGCCTGGAGCCTGTTTCCAATTCTGTGTCTCCCTCTCCCTCTGCCCTTCCCCTGTTCACACTGTGCCTCTATGTCTCTCAAAAATAAATAAACATTAAAAAAAAAAATAAAGTACCTAATTCTAGATTTTGGCCACTCTAATAGGTGTGAGGTAGTATCTTATTGTGGTTTTCATTTGCATTTCCCTGATGATGAGTGATGTTGAGAATCTTTTAATGTGTCTGTTGGCTATCTGTATGTCTTCTTTGGAAAAATGTCTATTCAGATCCTCTGTCCATTTTTTTTAACCATATATATATTATTTTTGGTCTTGAGTTGTGTAAGTTCTATAAAGATATCTTACATCTTAATATTTTGATATTAACCCTTAGCAATGTATCATTTGTAAATATATTCTATTTAGTAGTAAATGATGTTACAATAAGGATGTAATGGAACAGATGGTAGCTATACGTACGGTAAACATCGCGTAATGTATAAACTTGTCAAATCATTGAATGACAGAAAAGGTCTGCTGCCCAAATGGTTGAAAAAAGACCCATATCAGAAAGGTTGTAAATTATAAAAATTGACTAGTCTGTTTAAGCACCAAACTAAGTTATACACCTGAAACCAATATAACATTATGTGTCAGCTATACTCAAATAAAAAAGTAACTCTGTAGTGACTTTTGTAGGGAAATTACTTTTTTTTTAACGTTTTATTTATTTTTGAGAGACACAGAGACAGAGCGTGAGCAGAGGAAGGGCAGAGAGAGAGGGAGAGACAGAATCTGAAGCAGGCTCCAGGCTCTGAGCCATCAGCACAGAGCCCAATGCAGGGCTCGAACTCACAGACCATGAGATCATACCTGAGCTGAAGTCGGTCGCTTAACCAACTGAGCCACCCAGGTGCCCCAAAATTACTTTTTAAAAAATAAAGTACCTAATTCTAATTGGATGTTTTAGTTCTTAATAATTTAGTACAATGAACACAGGAAGTCAGGCTGATTCATATTCTAATACTACAGGTATTACAATATGTGCTTGAAAACAATGAAATGGGGCTAGTAAGTAATGACAGAGTAGGAAGAAAGGATGAGTTAGAATATCATCATTTGACAACATCACAATAAAAACCAATTTAGGCAAGAATCATTAATGGATACTAAAGCAAGTAGATAAAAGTTTGTTGAGGAATATAAGATTGTCACATAGTCTCCCTTAATCACCTCCATCAGTTTTTAATTAATTATGAAGAGAAAAACTTATCTTTACAGTACTCTATAGACCCTGAAAGACATCACTTTAACCAAGTGATCAAAGTTAACATCATCAACAATGGGACACACCAATATCACATGCCTCCTGACAGGATGCCCTAGGAAGGATACAACATATCTGGTATTCCTGCCAAAGTGCATCACTTGAATCTAAATGTGAGGCAACTGTGAAACAGGTTAGGAATTTGCTGGCTTGCACTCTTAAAAAGGCAAAGTCCTGGGGCGCCTGGGTGGGTCAGAAGGTTAAGAGTCCAACTTTGGCTCAGGTCATGATCGCACAGTTAGTGAATTCGTGAATTTGAGCCCCGCCTCGGGCTCTGTGCTGACAGCTCAGAGCCTGAAGCCTGCTTCAAATTCTGCATCTCCCTCTCTCTGCCTCTTCCCTCTTGTGCTCTCTCTGTCTCTCTCTCTCAAAAATAAATAAACATTAAAAAAATGTTTTAAAAGACAAGGTATTAAAAACAAAGAAAGGCTAAAGAACTGTTGCAGATAAAAGAAAACTAAGACACGGTAACTCAACACATAAGATGCTAAATGGAAAAAAAAAAAGGTTGCTATCAAGGACAGTATTAGGGCAATTGGCAAAATCTAAATATGGACTGTTGTCAGGAAAAGACTTATAAAACTTCTCTTTCTACATGAGAATCTGACTCGAGTTTCGCTTTCTGGCTCTAGGAAGCTGACAGCCATGTGGCCAGAGGATAGCACTTAGAAATGACCTCTGGTGGACAAATGGCACCTGACTGAAGGTCTGTGAACACCTGGTGGAGATCCCATTACTTGGACTCCTCTGAGTGCAATGCCTCTGGGAATAAGCATGTCTCCTGTGGGGCTTGGGAGCTCTTCCTCTGTGACTTTACCCTGGGGGGAACAGGACTCATAAGGCAGGGCTGCTGTGGCATTCATTGCCTACTGCAGCTCTGCCTCCAGGCCCCTCCAGCAGAAGAGGGCACAGCATTAGCTATGGCTCCTGTCCTGTGTTCCTGAGTGCGTCTGAGGCAAATGTGGACCATGTTGTCCTATCAGTATGAAGGTACAGCTGAGCCTAAGAAAGCCCCTACCAGTAAGTACTGTAGAATAGTTATCAGCTATTAGTATAGAATCCATGTTGAATTTCCTGAATGTGCTAATCACACTGTGTCTACTTAAAAGAATGTCTTGGGCTGCCTGGGTGGCTCAGTCTGTTAAGTGTCTGACTTCTGCTTAAGTCATGATCTTGTGGTTTGTAAGTTTGAGCCCTGCATCGAGCTCTGTGCTGACAGCTCATAGCCTGGAGCCTGCTTCAGATTGTGTGTCTCTCTTTCTGCCCCTCCCCCGCTCATGCTCTGTCTCTTTCTCCTTCAAAAATAAATAAACATTAAAAAAAGTTTTTAAAAAGAGAATGTCCCAGTATCCCAAAGTGCATACTATATTAAAAAAATTTTTTTTAGTTTTTATTTTAAGTAGGTTCCATGCCCAATGTGGGGCTTGACTCATGACAATCAAGAGTCACATACTCTACCAACTAAGCCAGCCAGGCACACCCCTGCATGCTGAATTTTAAGAATGATAGTTCATGAAGTCCACTTCCAGAATATTGGTGTGAGGAACCCCGTGAACCAGTTTCCCACTGAAACAACAATAACTGCCAAATAAAGTATTCAAAATGTTTTTCAAGTCTCTGAAATTGTCCTAAAAGCATATAGCAAATGAAGAAATGTGTACTCAACAAAAATCTGCTAAATCTCAATGAGAACAGTGTAAGCATTTAGCACACGTGCTAAGACCTATTCGTTCTCTCCCCCACTGCAATTCAGCTTCACAGAAGATCCACTCCAGACTGGTAACCAAGAAAATGAGGTCCCTTCTCCCTTTAGCTCACTATCACCAGGAAGAGCAGTCCTTTAACATGTCCCCTCCAAGTTGAAGGGCTAAATATCTGGTTGGTGTATCCAAGAGTTTGGGGACTTCTTTCCCCAACCCAGCTCCTACCCAGAGGCTCTATCCCAGGTACAAGACGCCCTGATCATCATCCGTCTCAAGCCTGAAGGTAGGGTGCAGGTCTCACGCTTGGAGAGGCAAGCAGATTACAGGCTACCGACTCCTCCCAATAACTAGTCTCAACAAATATACCTGCCTGAGATTAACTGGACAAGACTATGAAGAAATTTATACACCAGAACATTGTCAAAGTAACAAGCTAATTATCAAGCAATTAGTAGAACCTCACAGCTAGATATGATACTCAATGAGGCAGACAAGAGAAAAATTAGGGAAAGAAACAGTCAAAGATAGCCCAGCTAGTCATCTCAAGTAAAGGTTCACATACCCAAGACTGTAACCTCTGAGGTGTGTGTCATTACAGGCTTCACAATGCAAGGGAAATAGACTTTACCAAAATACTCCCGCTAGACAAATTTAGGTCACTAAACAAAAAACAAGCAAACAACAATCCACTGAGAGAGGGAAGGCAATCAAATTCCAGAGCTGCTATCATATATTACCTAAAACGTCCAGATATCAAGAAAATTCATGATATAACAACAACAAAACAACCCAATTTGAAAATGGACAAAAGACTTGAATAGACAGTTCTCCAAAAAGATACACGAATGGCTAATAAGCACATGAATAGATGCTCAACATCACTAATCATTAGGAAAACACAAATCAAGACCGTATCACTTCACACCCATTAAAATGACTACTATTCAAAAACACAAAACAACTGTTGGTAAGGATGTGGATAAACTGGAAACCATGTGCACTGCTGGTGAAAATGGAAAATGGTGCAGCCACAGTGGAAAAGGGAATAGCAGTTCCTCAAAGAGTTACATATACGATCACCATATGATCCAGCAATTCTACTTCTGGGTATATATCCAAAAGAATTGAAAGCAGGGACTTAAATATATATTTATTTGTACACCATGTTCATACCAGCATTATTCACAATAGACAAAAGATAGAGACAAGTATTCTACAGCAGATGAATGAACAAATGGACAGAAAATACAATGGACATGGTCTTTTCGTTACACACGAAAAAGGAGCAAACGGTACAAGACTATCATTCAGCCTTAAAGAGGAATGAAATTCTGATACATGCTACAACACAGATGAACCTGAGAGACAATATGCTAAGTGAAATAGTAAAAAATTAACAAATATTTTACAAGTGCACTTAACATAAGGTAGTTAGAGTAGTCACCTTCGTAGAGATAGATTGTGATAGGGGCTGGGAGTGAGAATAGGGAGTTACTGTTAAACGGATACAGTGTTCCAGAAAGAGATTATGAAAAAGTTCTAGAGATAGATTGTGATGATGTTTAACACCACATGAATGTACTTAACAAAACCAAATTGTACAATTAAAAATGGTTAAAATAGTAAATTTTATGGCATGCATATTTCACCACAATAAATTACTGAAACAACAAAAGCCTGAAAATGTTAAGCCCCATGACTCCCTATTATCTTGAAATATAAACTAAGTCAAGAGCTTCCAGCATTATGAATCATAAACCAGAACGCCCATGGCAGGAGTGCCTGGAGCCTCCACAATATCTGCAGTCCATCTTACAATGACACTATTGCCATCTAGTGGTCCCTGAGCCCTAGACCATTGGGGTCTCCTGTAACCTGCGTGCTATTCAACTTCAGGAGGAGATGCTTGGTAAGGCCCCATCTCTGATCAAGTCACTCTCCAGGCAGTGCTTCTTGATGTGAAAACTGTGTATTTCAAACTGTCCTTTTTTGGTGTTCAAATGTACTAAGAAGATGAGTATAGGGACCATTCTACAGAGATTCTGTGTCTTATTGTTCTTGATAATTTGTCTTCATCTTTTTCCTCGTAGGTCTCTTAGGGGTTAAGCAGTATCAGGAAGAAGTAAGGCAAAGTTTTCCTGCTTATTCTGCATGCTGGGAATGAGGAACATTTTATGTTCATGAATAACTTATTGTTTATTTATAATTATAGGTAAAATATTCTTGTTCCATTTGTTACACATGAAACAGAAGCAAAGAACACAAGGTAAACTAAAGCACTTGAATGATGTTGGTTTCTACTGTATTAGGTGTAAAAGTTCAAAGAAAAAAATGCTGGAGGATGGCATGATCATGTAATAATAAAAATAAGAAACCCCCCTTCCCAAATATAAGACATGAAAAAAAGCCAGGAGAGTGTGACCTATACCACATACACTATACAAACAGGGAAAGTGCAGGCAACAAAATCTGCCTGTAAGAGAAGCTAACTTCAGACTTCACAAAAATCTCAAACCATCCATTAAAAATATGTTCAAGTTACTAATGAAGTTAAAATAAACACTTAAAAAATATGTTTAAATAAGTAAAGAAACCATGCTTAAAGAAGCAAAGAAAGTATGTCTGAGTACAACTTCTCATCAAATAAAGACTACTGATAAAGAGATAGAAACGACTAAAAAGAAAAACAAAACAAAACAAAACAAAACCCCAAACTGAAATTCTGGAATTGAAAAGTACAATAACTGGAATGAAAAAAGAAATCAATAGAAAATTTGAATATTCTTGGCAAAAGAAAGATTTTGTGCATTTGAATATAGATTGATAAAGATTGTACATTCTGAAGAGGGGGAAAAGCATAAAGAAAAATGAATCTGACTTTGAAAATCAGCCCAGCCTAAGTATGGAAGAGCCAAATGGCTACAGGATATTAAGACTCCAATCTTAAAGGGTCAGAGTGCTATACCACTCACTCCATGACTCAGCATAGAGCCAGAAGTTTGAAAAGTAGTTGGCCCATGCATGAAGGAGATTATTTGACTAATTTTAGGGTATCTGCTAGAGGGGCAAGGATCTATAAGAACTTTCTCCAGGAATGGAAAAGGTGCTACAATTTTTATTATTCTCCTTCTAACTAGCTGACCTGGTGCTGGTGGGCACCATTTCTGATAACTTCCATCTACCTTGCTAGCACCACTCTCCCCACCCTGGGGACTCACCCTGCCTAGCCTGCCCACCTAAGCAAGCATACTTCCCAAGTGGCTTCCACTTAACTCCCATCCCCACAGCACCTGTGGGAAGCATCATCTGAATCCACGCCCTCCTCTAGGGGCTCCCACAGGTCAGAAGGGAAGAAGAAACATCCTTGCCCACCAAAACACCCACAACAGAAGTGGCCTGGTTTCATAGTCAGCCAGGCCAATCAAGCCCACCACTGTGTCCACAGCAGTCATGGCTCAGCCACGATAGGAGGGCATATGAAACTCACAGAGGTGACATCCCTGGAGCACCTGGTTCTGATAACCAGGGGGGATGGAGCTTCTGGGTCCCAAAGGAGACCCTGTATATAGGCCCCTCTTTCAAGAGCAGAAGACATAGTTCATCTGCTTAATGAACAGAAATAAACACAGAGAATTAGACAAAATGAGGAGACAGAGGAACATGGTCCAAATGAAAGAACAAGGCAAAATCTCAAAAAAGAACTAAATGAAATGTAGATAAACAAGTGACCTGACAAATGGTTCAAAATAATCATTATAAAGATGCTCACCAAACTAGGGAGAAGAGTGAATGAACTCCGTGACAACTTCAACAAATGACAGAAAATATTAAAAAGTCCAATCAGGGCTAAAGAATACAATAACTGAAATAAAAGACATACTAAACAGAATCAACACTAGATTACATAATACAGAACAAATCAGGAATCTGGAACAGAGGGTAGAGGAATTCAGCCAAGCATAACAGCAAAAAGAAAGGAAGGAAGGATTTTAAAAGATACTTTAGGGAACCCCTGGGAAAGCATCAAACACACTAACATTTGCATTACAAAGGTCCATAAAGGAGAAGAGACAGAAAAAAAGGCAGAAAAGTTATTTGAATAAAAACATAGCTGAAAACATTCCTAATCTGGGGAAAGAAACAAACAGGTCAAGGAAGTAAAGAGAGTCCCACAAAACATGAGCCCAAAGATATCCATATGAAGACACATATTAATTAAAATGTAAGAAATTAAAGATGAAATCTTAAAACCAGCAAGGAAAATGCAATTAGTTACATGCAAAGGAATCACCATAGGTCTGTCAGCTGATTTTCAGCAGAAACTTTGCAGACCAGAAAGGAGTACAATGATATATTCAAAGTGCTGAAAGAAAAAAAAACTCATTGAGAATACTCTACCTGGCAAGGTTATCATTCAGAATTGAAAAAGAAATACAGAGTTTTGGAATCAGGAGTTAAAGAAGTTCATTACCACTAAATCAGCCTTATCAGAAATGTTGAAGTAAATTCTTTAAGTGAGAAAGAAAAGGCCATAACTAGAAGAAAATTATGAAAGAAAAAATTTCACTGAGAAAAGGAAACATAGTAAAAGTGGTAGATCAACCACTTACAAAGCTATCACCAAGGTTAAAAGTCAATATTAGTAAAATCAGCTATGTCTAAAATAATTAGTTAAGAGACCCACAAAATTTAAAAATGTAAAATATGACATCGAAAAATTAAAATGTGAAGAAGTAAAAATGTAGGATTTTTTCATAGTGTTTGAACTTAAGTAACTATCAACTTAAAATAGACTGCCATATGTATAGAATGTTATATATGAACCTCAGAGTAACCTCAAACCATAAAACTAAAATATACAAAAATAAATAAAAAGGAATCCAACAGTAACACTAGATAAAGTCATTGATTTGCAAAGAAAGAGGGCAAGAGAAAAATACAAGGAACAGAGAACTACAAGAAACAACAGAAAACAATGAATAAAATGACAACATGTACATGTCTATCAATAATTACTTGAAACATAAATAGACTGAATGCTCCAATCAAAAGACATAGGTGGCTTAGTGGATTAAAAAAACAAAAAACAAAAAATAAGAGCCATCCATATGCTGCTTACAAGAGACTCACTTCAGATCAAAAGACAGGCACATATTGAAAATGAAAGGATGGAAAAAATAACCTATGCAAATAAAAATAAAAAGAAAGTTGGCATAGCGATACTTATATGAGACAAAATAGACTTTAAAACAGACTATGAGAACAAAGAAAGGTATTATATAACGATAAAGGGATAAATCCACAAGAAGATACAGGGATTTTAGGTATCTATGCACCCAATATAGGAGCATCTAAGTATATAAAGCAAATATTAACGGAAATTAAGAAATTTGCAGTAATGCATTAAGAGTAAATGATTTTAATATACAACCTACATCAACAAATAGGTCATCTGGATAGACAGTGGACAAAGAAACAGTGGACACAGATGACACATTAGACCAGATGGACTTAACAGATATATACAAAACCTTCCATCCGAAGACAGCAAAATACACATTCTTTTCAAATGTTCATGGAACATTCTCCAGGATAGATCACAAAATGAACCACAAAAAAAGTCACAATAAATTAAAGAATAGTGAAATCATATCAAGCATCTTTTCAGACAATTACAGTATGAAACTAGAAATCAGCTGCAAGAAAAAAACTAAAAAACAAAACAAAACGACACACAAACAAGTGGAGGCTAAGCAGCATACTACTAAACAACCAATGTAAAAATAAAATAGGAAATTTAAAAATACCTTAAGACAGATGCGCCTGGGTGGCTCAGTTGGTTAAAAGCATCCGACTTTGGCTCAGTTCATGATCTCACAGTTTTCGAGGTTGAGCCCTGCATTGGGCTCTCTGGTATCAATGTGGAGTCTGCTTCAGATCCTCTGTCCCCCCCTCTCTCTGTACCTCTCTTACTCATGCTCTCTCCTTCTCAAAAATAAACATTAAAAAAATAAATAAAAATAAAATACCTTAAGACAAAAGAAAACACAAACATAATATTCCAAAATCTATGGGACGCAGCAAAAGCAGTTTCTAAGAGGGATGTTTATGTCAATACAGAACTACCTCAAGCAACAAGAAATATCTCAAACCACCTATCTTTACACATAAAGGAAGTGGAAAAAGAACAATCAAAACTCCAAATTAATAGAAGGAAGAAAATAGTAAAGATCAGAGACTAAAAGAAACAATAGAAAACATAAGGAAACCAAAAGCTAGTTCTTTGAAAAAATAAACAAAATTGATAAGCTCTTGGCCACACTCATCAAGAAAAAGAGAGTGGGCCCAAATAAATAAAAGTAGAAATAAAGAAGATAACTTACAACTGAGAGGATAGAAATACAAATGATTTTCAGAGACTACTATGAACAATTACATGCAAGTAAACAGGATAACCTAGAAGAAATGGATAAATGCATACAAGCACACAATCTTCCCAGGCTCAATCGGGAAAAAGTAAAAAGTTGAACAAATCTACTACTAGTAATAAAATTGAATCAATAAAAAAAAATCCAAATTCATTCTATGAAGCCAGAATTATCTTTGATTCCAAAACCAGACAAAGATCCCACTAAAAAGAAGAATTACAGGCCAATATCCCTGATGAGACTGGATGCAAAAATTCTCGACAAGATACTAGCAAATCAAATTCAACAGTACATTAAAGAATTATTCACCATGATCGAATACCACTTGTACCTGCACTGCAGACTGCTTCAATATTCAAAAATCAATGTGATACACTATATTAATAAAAGAAATAAAATAATAAGAACCATAAAATCCTGTCAATCTACGCAGAAAAAGCATCTACAAAATACAGCATCCTTTCTTGATAAAAACCATCAAGAAAGGAGGGACAGAAGAACATACCTCAAAATTATAAAGGCCATATATGAAAGACCCACAGCTAATGTCATCCTCAATGGGGATGAGCCTTTCCCCTACTGTCAGGAACAAGACAAAGATGCCAGTACTATTTAACATAGTACCAGAAGTCTTAGCCTCAGCAATTAGATAACAAAAAGAAATAAAAGGCATCCAAATCAGCACAGAGGAAGTCAAACTTACATTCTCTACAGATTACATGAAATTCTATGAAGAAAATCAGAAAGAATCCACCAAAAAATTACTACACTAATACATGAATTCAACTAAGACACAGAATATAAAATCAATGTACAGATATCGGTTACATTTCTATATACCAATAGTGAATCAGCAGAAAGAGAAATCTAGGAATAGATCCTATTTGCAATTGCATCAAAAACAATTAGATACCTAGGAATAAATCAAACCAGAGCGGTAAAAGATCTACACTCCAAAAATTATATAAAACTTAAGAAAGAAATTGAAGAGGACACAAAGAAATGGAAAAACATTCCGTGCTTATGGATTGGAAGAATGTTGTTAAAATGTCTACACTACCCAAAGCAATCTACGTATTTAGTGCAAGCCCCATCAAAACACCAACCAACATTTTTCACACAGCTAGAACAAATAATCCTAAAATTTGTATGGAACCACAAAAGACCCTGAGTAGGCAAAACAATCCTGAAAAAGAAAAACAAAACTGGAGGTATCGCAATTCCAGAATTCAGTTACACTAACTTGAAAATTCAATTTGATGACTTTAAAGCTTTGGTCATCAAAATAGTTGGTACTGGCACAAAAACAGTAAATCAATGGAACAGAATAGAAAATCCAGAAACGGACCCACAAATGTATGGCCAATTTATGGTTGACAAAGCAGGAAAGAATATCCAATGGAAAAAGACAGTCTCTTCAACAAATGATGTTGGGAAAACTGGACAGCAACATGCAGAAGGATGAAACTGGACCACTTTCTTACACCATACACAAAAATAAATTCAAAATGGATGAAAGACCTAAATGTGAGACAGAAAACCATCAAAATGCTAGAGGACAATACAGGCAGCAACCTCTTTGACATCGGCTGTAGCAATTTCTTACTAAACAAGTTGCCAGAGGCAAGGGAAACAAAAGCAAAAATGAACTACCGGGACTTCATCAAAATTAAAAGCTTCTACACACCGAATCAAAGAATCAACAAAACTAAAAGGTAGCTTAGGGAAGAGGAGCAGATATTTGCAAATGACGGATCTGTTAAAGGGTGACTATCCCAAATCTATAAAGTTAGCAAACGCAACACCCAAAAAAAACAAATAATCCAGTTAAGAAATAGGCAGAAGATATGAATAGACACTTTTCCAAAGACATTCAGATGGCTAGCAGACACATGAAAAAATTCTCAACATCACTCATGATCAGGGAAATACAAATCAAAACCATGATGAGATATCACCTCACACCTGTTTGAATCCCTAAAATTAACAACACAAAAAACAATAGGTGTTGGCAAGGAGGTAGAGAAAGTGGAACCCTTTTACCCTGTTGGTGGGAATGAAAACTGGTATGCCACTCTGGAGAACAATATGAAGCTTTCTCAAAAAGTTCAAAATAGAACTACCCTACACCCAGCAATTGCACTACAAGGTATTTACCTAAAGGATACAAAAATACATATTTGAAGGGGTACATGCACCTCGATGTTTAAAAAAGCATTATCAACAATAGCCAAGTTATGGAGAGAGCCAAATGTGTATCAACTGATGAACAGATAAAGAAGATGTGATATAGTTATATAGGAATGTAACTCAGCGATCAAAAAGAATGAAAACTTGTCATTTGGAACAATGTGGATAGAGCTAGAACATATAATGTTAAGTGAAGTAAGTCAGAAAAAGAAAAGTACCATAAGATTTCATTCGTATGTAGAATTTAAGATACAAAACAGATGAACATATGGGGTGGGGGGAGAAGAGAGAGGAAATAAAGCACAAGAGACTCTTAATGACAGAGAACAAACTGAGGGTTGATGGAGGGAGATGGCCAAGAGATGGGCTAGATGAGTGCTAGGTATTAAGGTATTGTTAAAATGTGCATATTCAAAGCAATCTACAGATTCAATGCAATCTCTATCAAAATTATCTATGGCATTTTTTTTCACAGAAATATTACAAACAATCCTAAAATTTGTATAGAACCACAAAAGAACCAAAATACCAAATATTCTTGAGAAAGAGCTAAGCTGGAGTTATCATGCTCCCTGATTTCAAACTAGGCTACAAAGCTCTAGTAATCAAAATAGCACATTACTGACGTGCATGCACATATGTGCGTGCGCGCGCGCACACATACACACACACACACACACACATAGAGCAACAGAGTAGACAATAGAGTCAAGTTATAAACATATGCTTACATGGTCAATCTACAACAAAGGAGGCAAGAATATACAATGGTGAAAAAAGTCTTTCCAATAAATGGTGTTGAGAAAACTGCTCACTTATATGTGAAAGAATGAAACTAGATTACTTTCTTCCACCATATACAAAATTTAACTTAAAATGGGTTAAATCTAAATGTAAGACCTGAAACCATTAAACTCCTAAAAGAAAACATATGCAGTAATTTCTTGGACATCAGCTTCCACAGCATTGTTCTCAATATATCTCCTCAGGCAAGGGAAACAAAAGCAAAAATAAACTATTGGGACTATATCAAACTAAAAACCCTTAGCACAGCCAAGGAAACCATCAACAAAACAAAAAGGCAACATGATGAATGGGAGACAATATCTGCAACTTACATACCTGATAAGCAATTAACATCCAAAATATATTAAGAATCCATACAACTCAACACCAAAAAACCCCTAATAATCTGATTACAAAATGGACAGAGGACCTGAATAGATATTTATCCAAAGAGGACATACAGATGGTCAACACACACATGAAAAGATGCTCAACATCGCTAATCATCAAAAAGACAAGAAATAACTTATTGGTAAGGATATGGATAAACCCTCATGCATTGAACCCTTATGCACTGTTGGGGGGAACATAAATTGGTACAACAGCTAGGAAAAACTATATGAAATTTCCTCAAAAAATTAAAAACAAAACTACCATATGATTTAGTAACTCTATTTCTAGATATTTACCTAAAGAAAACAAAAATACTAATTGGAAAAGCAAGATTATTTACAATAGCCAAATTATGGAAGCAATCTAAGTACTCAGTAACAGATGAATGGATAAAGATGTGGGCTATGTATGTGCATACAGATACAGATACATGCACACCTATACACAGAGTGGAATATTAGTCATAAAAAGGAATGAAATCTTGCCATTGTGACAACGTGGGTGAACCAGACAGTATTATGCCAAATGAAGTAAGTCAGACAAAGAAAGACAAATATGGTGTGATCTCACTTACATGTGGAATCTAAAAAACAAAAAATAAAAAAAATGAACAAATAAAACAAAATAAAAACAGACTGATAAAAACAAAGAACAAACTGTTGCAGGAGGGGAGAAGTGGGGGGAGAGGGGGATGGGCAAAATAGGTGAAGAAGATTAAGAAGTACAAACTTCTAGTTATAAAATAAGGCATGGCGATACAAAGAACAGCAAAGGGAATATAGTCAGTTATACTTTAATAACTACATGTGGTGACAGGTGGTAACTAGACTTGTCATGGTGATCATTTTGTAATATATGTCAATGTCAAGTGTACTACTTGTACACTTGAAACTAATATAATGTTGTATATCAACTGTACTTCAAAAACAAAGTGAAAAATCACTAAAGGAATAAAATATCACACTAGAAAAATTCCCTTTATTCAAATAAAATGAGTACAAAAACAGAAAGTATGTGAGACATATACAACAAAGAGTAAAAGGCATACATAAATCCAATTATAATAATTACAGTATTTAATGTCAGTTGGTTTATAGTATCATTCAAGTCTCCTATTCCTTGTTGATCCTCTGCCTAGCTTTCTATAAAAAAATTTATTAGATTTTTTAAAGGAGGGTACCAAAGTCTCCAACTATTATTATTGAATTTTCTATTTTTTTACTATGTCAATTTTGTTTAATGTATTTTGAGACTGCTGTAAGGTACGTATTGATTTATGATTGCTACATCTTCCTCATAGGTGGATCATTTCACTGTTATAAAATGTCCTTTGTTTCTAATAACAATTTTTGTCTTAAAAAATCTACTTTGGGGGCACCTGGGTGGCTCAGTTGGTTGAGCATCTGACATCGGCTCACGTCATGCTCTCGCAATTCATGGGTTCGGGCCCCGCGTCGGGCTCTGTGCGGACAGCTCAGAGCCTGGAGCCTGCTTTGGATTCTGTCTCACTCTCTCTCTGCTCCTCCCCCACTCATGCTCTGTCTCTCAAAAATTAAATAAACATTAAAAAAAATTTTTTTTAAGTCTACTTTGTTTCATATTAGGATAATCTCCACCTCTCTTTTGTGTATATATAAATATTCTTTTTAGTTTTAAATAATTATAAATGTACATCATCCTACAACATCTTGAAGCTCATGTGTATGGCAGATATAATCTCAACTTTTTAAAAAAATCTCAATAATTTTTTAATTATCTCAACTTTTTAAAAAGTTCTGTACGATACAGAAAGATTTTAGAGACTTTAAAATTGAGGAATCACTCACAACGGTGGGGAAACAATGTTGGGGCAGAGAATGGTCAACTTTTATTGTAATGAATATAGTTTGGTCATTAGTGCTTAGGGAATCAGGGATTGCTGCCACAGCAGTATCTGGAATATGGGTGACCCTCTTGGGGCAAAAACTAGTCTAAGGATGCCAGTAGCCCACGCAATGAGACCCACTGGCCCTCCTCCTTCACTGGTACATTACCCAACACCATTAACCACGATACAGCACATGAATTTGGAGGTTTAGGAAAAAAAGTGTTACTAAAACGGGGAAAAACCTGGGACACAAGGTACCCAGGGATGGGGAAATGACAGGCTTTTGATCTCCCTTCTGTCAAAGGGTACAAATCAGCTCTAAGTGTCTCAGGCTCTTCCACTTAAGTGCGCCAGGAGGAGCTTGTATTTGCTGAAATCCAAAAGCTATTTAGATCACCATCACATTTTAGGCCAATATCAGGCAAAACTTTTCTGCTTCCATGGACATTTAATAAGTCAGACTTTCTCTCTGGATACCTGTCCCACACTCCTTACTATAAACCAAAGTGAAGCTCCTCCAGGTGGTCCCTAAGGGCCTCAAATGAGTAGCATCACTCAAATGAATGCTCTGCCTAAGGGTGGATGGCTTGCCCATCCACGTGTGCACAGCCTCCTCACTGAGCTGGCTGCTTCAGGTTCCTTCCTCCTTTTATAGCCATGAGCTCCCGGATGCCTGCATTCCATAACAGCCCTCAGCCTCTGTCATAAATAGATATTTTCCTCTTATTCTAAAACCAGTTGGTTTCTTCACTGTTTCATCTTCAAAGATGAAAGATTTTAAAGTCACTCAACTTACAACAGGAGGCACTCATTCAAGCTTATGCCCACATTCCTTTTCCCAGCTACTGCTTGGCCAAGACACTTCAAGTCCTCTGGGCTCAGCAAGAACAGAGAGCCAAAGAATTGTAGAACACTTAGGATTTTCTGTTTTTTTGACTACACTCACATGTCCTCCCCTCCACTCCTAGGTATGCATTGCAGCGATACCAATAGTTAAGTTGTAGAGGTATTTGTCTCACATTGGAACCCCTGGGTGCTGAGAGTTGAATGGCTGTTTATAACAGCAGAACTATAAAACAAAGAAATGTTGTGCGAATACAAAACAGACTTGTCAGGATGATAACATCAATGGGCAGTGACACTGTCCAACCATGGACTTGTGGCTTTTGAAATCTTCCATTAAGTTATATAAGTGCATCAGAAATATCTTTAAATATGACTTTTTGGCACGAAAATAGATAGCCATCTAGTTTATTTACCTTTTGGATTAGACCATGGAAAAATGGCTTCCAGTCATGCATCTTCCTAGAGCAACAATAGAAGCTGCAGCAAACAGCAAAGCTAGAGTAATTAATGTCTCAACTAATTAATTAATTAATGCCTCAACTTAAAAAAATGTGTAAAATGATGCTACAGTTTTCAGAGTTCTTTAAAAAGGACTAATAAAGAAATTTTCTTTCCAAACACTAACATAGCTAGATGGGGGTATTAATTAGAATCAATTTGAACACTGGTATTCACCAACTTATAAATGGATTTAGCATTTGAAGTTCTTTTGTACATCAAAATATTTATTATTAAATACGTAGAACCTATTTTCCTATAGAAATAGTTTGGCAGTCTTGAAAAAGAGGAACAAAGTTGTAAAGCTTATACTATCTGATTTAAGATTTACTATAAAACTACATAATCAAGACAGTGTGGTACTGGCATAAGGATAGATATATACAATGAAACACAAAAGGGTTCAGAAATAGAACCATACATGTACAGTCATATCATGGACTGAAGCAGCAGTATAATTCGATGAGGAAGTCACTTTAATAAACGGGCTGCATCAACTGGGTGCAGTAGGTAAAATACTAAACCTTGATTCATGCCTCAGCTATACCCAAAAGTTAACTCAATAGCTTATAGAACTAAAGGTAAAAGCTAAATCTACAAAATACTAGAGGAAAACACAGGACAAAGGCATCATGACCTGAGGAGAAACAAAGATTTCTTAGGCAGAAATCAAATAAAAAAGCACCAATCACATAGAACAAAAAAAGTTACAGAGTTTAGAAGATGGTAGCAGAGTAGGAGGACCCTAAGTTCCCCTTGTCCCACTAATACAACTAAATAACTATCAAATCATACTAAATAATCCCAGAAATTAACCTGAAGACTGGCAGAACAACTGCACAGCTAACAGTAGAGAAGAGGCCACATCAAAAGGTGCAGAGATGTGGTTCGGGAGGGAAACAGGCTGTGGCCATTGTGATGGGGAGACAGCTGTGGTTGCAGAGAAGGACAAGAGACAGACTAGCACACAGGAGAATCTGCATGGAAGACAAATCCCTATAGCAACTCCCTTAGAAAGTAAGAGGGGTCGATTTCACGAGTTCTGACAACCAGCCAGACTTAAGTTTTAAAGGTCAGTGGGCTTGGCTGGGATAGAGATTGGAGGGTATCATGCTGCTCTTGGACAGAGGCAGGCAACGACTCACAGACATATAATGTGGAAAGAGCAATCTGAAGAGCGCCAGGGGTACACAATGGAAAGGCTGTTCATTAATTTCAGAGTGCATCCTAGAGACAGTATTCACAGAAAGACCCCTCCAAGAACAAAGGAACTAGATAGTGCCATTTCCCTCTCCTACCTCTCATAAACACAGGACCACCTGCGGGAACCAGCACATGCTGACACTACTTAATTATACCAAACCTTGCCCTGCCCTCCCAACTCTGGTGTAACTATCCCCAGTCATCCTTACCTCAGTCCACATGCAGTAGGCCCCCACCCCTCGAAGATCAACCCAAACCACTGCTCACACTCACCTCCCCCAGGATTTTGCAGAGCCTTGATTCAGGTGGTGGTGGTGATAGGTCTCATTTCACAAACAGACCAGAGCACATCTAGTGAAAATAGGTCATGAACCCAAAACTGCCCCAAACAGACAAAGTGAGCATTTGCAGACAACTGGACTAAAGGAGAAAGCAGCCAGGACAAAAAAGAAGAGCACATGCAGCACCCGAGTGAGACCCTTAACACAGAAATAAGAAACAATATAGTAGAGATAAAGGGCTTGATGAATAAAATGAGAAACAAGCTTGATCAGCATGCTGGAAGAAGCAGAGGAACAAATTAATGACCTAGAAGATAGAGTAATGGAAAGTAATCAAACTTAAGAGAGAAAAAGGAATTATGCATGATGAGAATAGATTTAGGGAAATCAGTGACTCCATCAAATGTAACAACATTCATATTATATGAGTCCCAGAAGAAGAAAAGGCAGGAGGAAAATGTAATTGAAGAAAAAATAGATGAAACTTTCCCTAATCTGGGAGAAGAAACAGATATCCAGATCCAGGAGGCACAGAGAAATAGCAACAAAATCAACAAACCACACCAAGAAATACTGTAATTAAATTGGCAAAACATAGTGAAAAAGATAAATGTTTAAAGTGGAAAGAAAAAAAAAGACAATAACTTACATGGGAAAACACATAAGGATAGCAGGGGATTTTTCAGCAGAAACTGCAAAGCAGAAGAAAGCAGCATAATATATTCAAAGTATTAAATGAGAAAAGTCTGCAGCCAAGAATATTCTATCCAATCAGGCTATCATTCACAATAAGAAGAGATATAGATTTTCCCAGACAAACAAAAACTAAAGCAGTTCGTGACCACTAAACCAACTCTACAAGAAATATTATAAGGGGACACTTTGGAAAGGAGAGATCAAAAGTGAGTATACAGGTAGGAAACACAAATCGTTAAAACTGACCATTTCTGTAAAAAAATCGGTGAAGGAAGTATGGATAAAAAAAGGATATCCTAAAAAAAAGGATATAAATACAATAATATATAACTAAAATGTGAGTAGAGAAGAGTAAAGAATGGGTTCAAACTTAAACCACAATTAACTTAATATGGTAAGGGCATATATATATATACTCTTGGTTTCAGGTTAGGTCATGATCTCCGTGTTTTGTGAGTTCACGTCCCACTTTGGGCTCTGTGCTCACAGCCAGGAGCCTGCTTGGAACTCTCTCTCTCTCTCTCTCTCTCTCTCTCTCTCTCTGTATCTCTGCCTCTCCCTTGCTCATACTGTCTCTGTCTCTCTCAAAAAATAAATAAACTTTAAAAAAAAGTGAAGGAATGGAGAATCATCTATCATGTAAATGGATGTCAAAAGAAAGTGTGCGAAGTAATACTAATATCACACAAAATAGACTTAAAAACAAAAAGTGTAACAAGAGACAAGAAAGGACATTATATAACAATAATGAAGACAGCTGAAAAAAGAGTTAAGATGGTGGAGTAGGAGAGGGACCCTGGGCTTGCCTCATCCCTCAAACGCAGCTAGATTAACATCAAATCATTCTGAACACCTAGGAAATCGATCTGAGGATTAAGAGAACAATATGCACAATTAGAGGGAGAGAATGTGGCAGGTACAAGGTGCGGAGACATAAATTAGGGGGAGAGAAAAGCTGTGGTGCCACAGAGGAAAGGGAGACTTTCTGTGGAGAGATGAGAGAGAGAGAGAGAAAGGTGTGTCGGGTTCATGTAGCAAATGCACTTCCCCAAAACCACTGACTGGGGATCAAGAAGACATATCACAAGTTTTCACAAGCAGCAGAGCTCAAATTCTACACCATTTTAGAATTTAGAAGTTTTTAGAAGTCCACACCATTCACCAGAGTTGAGCTGGTGAGTGCAGTGGTGCTCCTGGGGAGAAGGAGGACAAAGGCCTCAGAGCAAAGAATATAGCATAGGGATCCCCTGGGTTTCACTGGGAGAGAAAATTCCCCTCCCTGGAATACATTTGGAAGAGGGTATACTGCCTCTCCAAAGACAGAAGACCTGCCGGTTGCCACTGATTAACTGTCCAACAGCAAGGGACAGAGCTCATACATAGAGTAGATAACTGTGCTTCACAATAAACTCTAAGCACCAGCACAGCCATGCAACTGGTTTGCTGGGACAAAACAGCGCAGCATGGCAAGTCTCTCCTCTGTGAGAGGAAAGCAGGTCCACGCCCTGCAGGGGTCCTTTAAGATTTGAATTTCAGAATCCCAGCCACAAAGACAGAGACAAAATACAGGAGAACTGTGGCCCTAGGCATGCCAAAAGCCTTGTCACTGACAAGGTGAGAGCAGGAATCTGACAGAAGCATGGGACACAAGAGGGAAATTTTTCACTTTTCTGTGAAGGATTCCTGAACAGCAGTGGGTGCCAGGTCTCCACTCCAGGGACGAGAGAGCAGGGTGATGCCATTTTGTCACTACAAACCAGCATGGACAGACTTCAGTGAGCAACACAGCACCCACAGTGGAGGCTGGAGCCACTTACCCCAAACCCTTACCCAACCCCCCACTCCTCCTGCGCCCTGCAGGTACATTTTTACTAGGGCAGGTCTGTCTGTCACCCGGTGTAGTGGATCTCTCCCCCAGGGGATGACCATAGGCCACCCACAGGCACAAACTCTACTGATCATAGAGTGCTCCAAAATGTCAGCTTCAGATCAGGTGGAAATAGGACCAGGCTTCCCCCCTCCTTTGGAATTGGACTTATAGTTGTTTGTTTTCATTTACTTTTCTTTTTTTTTAGACCAAGCTTTTTGTTTTTTCTGTTTCTTTGAAATCATGTTTATGGTGGAGGTGGGGGGTTTGTTTCTTTTTTTGTTTCTTTTCTTTTTCTGGATCAGACTTTTTTATTATTCAGGTTTATTTTAACAAACAAATCAAACCGCACCTAGTTAAAGGTCCAAACACTCCCCACTTCAAGCAAGGAGAAACTCTCCAGAGGACTCACATTTGGGAAAGAGCAGTCAAAACACAACAGCAAAGTGCACACAGCATACACTAGAAACACTTCTGAAGCACCTGGCCCTGGACAGTATATGACCTCTTCTTAATATAGCATTACTCTCAGAAGCAGGAAACATAACAAGCTTTCATAATATGCAAAAGACAGAAACTTAGCCAAAATGACAAGACAGAAGAATTCTCCCCAAAAGAATTATTGAGAAGAAATCACAGCCAGGGATTTACTGAAAACAGATATAAGCAAGATATCTGAACAAGAATTTAGAACAACAGTCATAAAAATACTAGCTGGGTAGTAGAAACTAGAGAGACCCTTGGTGCAGAGATCAAAGACCAAAAAACTAATTAGGCTGAAATTAAAAATGTTATAACTGAGATGCAAAACCAACTGGATACAGTCAGGATAAGGACTGAAGAAGCAGAGTAGAGAGTAGATGACATAGAAGATAAAAATTAAAGGGGTATCTGGGTAGCTCAGTCGGGTAAGCATCCAACTATTGATTTCAGCTCACGTCATAATCTCGCAGTTTGTGAGTCTGAGCCCTGCATCGGGCTCAGTGCTGACAGCGTGGAGCCTGCTTGGGATTTTCCATCTCCCTCTCTCTTCCCCTCTCTGCTCGTGCTCTCTTTCTCTCTCAAAAGCAAATGAACATTAAGAAATGAATGAATGAATGAATGAATGAATAAACAGAAGAGAAATTTATGGAAAATAATGAAGCTGAAAAGAAAAAAAAGAAAACCATCAGATCATGAAGGTAGATTTAGGGAACTCAATGACACCATAAAGTGCATCATATCGGTATCTTAGGATTTCCAGAAGAAGAAGAACAGGAAAAAGGGGCAGAAGGTTTATTTGAATGAATTATAGCTGAGAACTTCCCTAACCTGGGAAAGGAAACAGGCATTCAAGTCCAAGAGGCCCAGAGAACTCCCCTCAAAATCAACAAAAACAGATAAACACCAAGATACATCATGGTGACAGTTGCAAATACAAAGATAAGGGGCAACTGGGTGGTTCAGTTGGTTAAGCATCAGACTTCGGCTCAGGTCATAATCTTGTTGGTTCATGACTTTGAGCCCCACATCAGGGTCTGTGCTAACAACTCAGTGCCTGGAGCCTGCTTCAGATTCTGTGTCTCCCTCTCTCTCTGCCCTTCCTCACTTGTGCTCTCTCTCTCACACACACACAAATAAATAAACACCAAAATACAAAGATAAAGACAGAATTCTGAAAGCTGCTAGGGACAAAAGTCCTTAACCTATAAGGGTAAACACATAAGGTTAGCAGCAGAGCTGTCCACAGAACTTGGCAGGCCAGATGAGTGCCATGATATATTCAATGTGCTAAATGGGAAAAATATGCACCCAGGAATCCTTTATCCAGCAAGGCTGTCATTCAGAATAGAAGAGATAAAGAGTTGCCAAGATAACCAAAAAACGAGTTCAAGAATACTAAACCAGCTTTGCAAGAAATATTAAAGGGGATCCTTCCAGCAGGAAAGAGAGACCAACAACAACAAAGACTAGAAAAAAACAGAGACAGTCTACAGGAACAGTGACTTTACAGGCAATACAATAGCACTGTATTCATATTTATCAATAATTACTCTCAATGTAAATGGACTAAATGCTCCAATAAAAAGATAATGCACATCAGAATGGATAAAAAAAAAAAGACCCCTCAATGTACTTCTTACAAGAGACATATTTTATGAGACTGACGCGCTGCCTACTGCGCTAAGGAGGCAGGTAAGAGACATATTTTAGACCCAAAGAAACTTCCATATTCAAAGTGAGGGGATGGAAAACATTAATCATGCTAATAGACATCAAAAGAAAGCTGGAGTAGCCATACTTATATCAGACAAACTAGATTTTAAAACAAAGAACGTAACGAGAGATGAAGGGTACTAAATCATAATCAAGCAGTCTATCGAAAAAGATTTAACAATAATAAGTATTTATGCCCCAACTTGGAATAACCCAAATATACAAATTAATTATTCACAAACATAAAGAAACTCATTGATAATATAATAATAGTAGGGGACTTTACACCCACTTACAGCAATTGACAGACCATCTAAGCAAAAGATCAACAAGGAAACAATGGCTTTAAATGATATACTAAACCAGGTGGACTTAACAGATACATATAGAGCATTTCATCCTAAAGCAGTAGAATGCACATTCTTTTTGAACAGATATACCAGCAATTAGAAGAGAATATTATGAAAAACTATACGCTAACAGACTGGACAACTTGGAAGAAATGGGTAAGCTGTGAGAAACATATAAACTACCAAACTAAAACAGGAAGAAATAGAAAATTTGAACAGACCGATAACCAGCAAAGAAACTGAATCAGTAATCAAAAAACTCTCAACAAACAAAAGTTCTGGACCAGAAAGTTTCACAGGCCAATTCTATTAAACATTTAAAGAAAAGTTAATACCAATTCTTCTCAAACTATTCAAAAAAAAAAAAAAAAAAAGGAAAACTTTCAAACTTCTTCTTTGAGGCCAGTATTACCCTAATACCAAAACCAAATAAAGACACCACTGAAAAAGAGGCCAACATCCCAGATGAACACAGATGCAAAAATCCCCCCAAAATGCTAGCGAACCAAATCCAACAATACATTAAAAAAAGAATCCTTCAACACAATCAAGTGGGATTTATTCCTGGGCTGCAAAGGTGGTTTGATACTTGCAAATCAATCAATGTGATACATCACATTAATAAAAGAAAGGATAAGACCCATATGATCCTTTCAGAAGATGAAGAAAAAGCATTTGACAAAGAACAACAGCCATTCATGAGAAAAACTCTCAACAAAGTAGGTTTAGAGGGAACATACTTCAACATAATAAAGGCCATGTATGAAAAACTGACAGCTAATATCATCCTTAATGGGGGAAAATTGAGAGCTTTTTCTCTACAGTCAGGAATAAAATGGGGATGCCCACTCTCACCACTATTATTTAACACAGTACTGTAAGTCCTATCCACAGCAATAAGAGAAAGAAATAAAAGAGATCCAAATTATCAAGGAATAAGTGAAACTTGCATCATTTGAAGATGACATGGTACTCTATATAGAAAACCTGAAAGACTCCACCAAAAAATTGCTAGTAATGATACACAAATTCAGTAAAATTGTGGGATACAAAATCAACATACAGAAGTCTGTTGCATTTCTATACAGAAATAATGAAGTAGCAGAAAGAGATATTAAGGAACAATCTCATTTACAAACTGCACCAAATGATACCTAGGCATAAACCTAAGGCAAGAGGTTACCCAGACCTGTATTCTGAAAACTATAAAACACTGATGAAAGAAATTAAAGATGGCACAAAAGATGGATTGGAAGAAATATTGTTAAAATGTCTATACTACCCAAAGCAATCTACACCTAATGCAATTGCTATCAAAATATCACTAGCATTTCTCACAGAGCTGGAAGAAACAATCCTAAAATTTGTATGGAACTACAAAAGACCCCAAATAGCCAAAGCAATCCTGAAAAGGAAAAGCGAAGTGAAAGGTATCACGATTCCAGATTTCAAGTTATATTACAAAGCTTTATATTACCAAAATAGTATGGTACTGACAATAAGACATATAGATCAAGAGAACAGAATAGAAAACCCAGAGATGCACCCACAAATATATAGGCAATTAATCTTAAAGCATGAAGGAATATTGATGAGTAAAAGACAGTCCTGTCAACAAATGATGATGGGAAACTGGACAATTCATGCAAAAGAATGAAACTAGATCATTTTCTTATACCATACACAAAAATAAATTCAAAATGTATTAAAGATCTAGATGTGAGACCTGAAACCATAAAAACTCTAGTAGAGAACATAAAAATCTGAGAAGAGAACCTCAGATAGAAGTATCCTCTTTGACATAGGCCATAGTAACGTCTTCCTAGACATGTCTTCTGTAAAAGGGAAGCAAAAGCAAAAATAAACTATTAGGACTATATCAAAATAAAGTTTCCACACAGCAAATGAAACAATCAACAAAACTAAAAGGCAATCTATGGAATAGGAAAAGATATTTGCAAATGACATAACTAATAAAGAGTTATCCAAAATATATAAAGAGCTTATCAAATTCTGGGCACCTGGCTGGCTCAGTCAAATCATGTGACTCTTGATTTTGGGGTTTTGGGTTTGAGCCCCATATTGGGTGTAGAGATTACTTAAAAACAAAAATCTTAAAAAAAAAAAAAGTACTTAAAAAACTCAACACCCAGAAAGCAAGCAATCCAATTTAAAAATGAGCAGAAGTCATGAACAGACATTTCTCCAAAGACATACAGATTGACAACAGACACATGAAAAGATGTTCATCATCATTTACCATCAGGGAAAGGCAAATCAAATCTATAATGAGATATCACCTTACACTTGTCGGAATGGCTAAAATCAACAACAAAATACAAGAAACAACAAGTTTTGGTGAGGATGTGGAGAAAAAGGAACACCTGTGCACTATTGGTGACAATGCAAACAAGTGCAGCTACTCTAGAAGACAGTATGAAGGTTCCTCAAAAAGTCAGAACTACTCTATGATCCAGCAATCACACTACCAGGTATTTATCTAAAGAATACAGGGGTGCCTGGGTGGCTCAGTTGGTTAAGCGGCCAACTTCAGCTCAGGTCATGATCTCATGGTCTGTGAGTTCGAGCCCCATGTTGGGCTCTGTGCTGACAGCTCAGAGCCTGGAGCCTGCTTCAGATTCTGTATCTCTCTCTCTGCCCTTCCCTTGCTCACGCTCTGTCTCTATGTCTCTCAAAAACAAAAACCAAAACGAAAAACAAAAAACAAAAACAAAAAAACAAACAACAAAGAACACAAAAACACTAATTCAAAGTGGTACCTGCACCCCTATGTGTAGAGCAGCGCAGTTTACAATAATCAATATGTGGAAGAAGCCCAAGTGTTCATCAATAAATGAATGGATAAAGATGTGGAGTATTATTCAGCCATAAAAAGGAATGAAATCTTGCCATTTGCAATAAGAATGGAGCAAAAGAATATAATGTTAAGTGAAAGTCAGAGAAAGACAAATACCGTATGATTTCACTCATATGTGGAACATAAGAAACAAAACAAACAAGCAAAGTGGAAAAAAAGAGAAAGACAAAACAAGAAACAAACTCCCTTTTAAAAATTGTTTTTAATATCTATTTTTTAAATAATTTATTGTCAAATTGGTTTCCATACAACACCCAGGGCTCATCCCAACAAGTGCCCTCCTCTGTGCCCGTCGCCCACTCTCCCCCCTCCCACATCCCCCTCACCCCTCAGCTTGTTCTTAGTCTTTAAGTGTCTCTTATGTTTTGTCTCCCTCCCTCTCTGTGTCTCTTTTTCTTTCCCCTCCTCCTCTCCCCACTGGCCTTCAGCTATGTCTCTCAAAATCCACTTATGCATGGAAACATGGTATCTGTCTTTCTCTGACTTATTTCACTTAGCATAATACTCTCCAGTTCCATCCATGTTGCTATGCATGGCCATATTTCATTCTTCCTCATTGCTGCGTAGTATTTCATTGTATATATATACCACATCTTCTTTATCCATTCATCAGTTGATGGGCACTTAGTCTCTTTCCATGATTTGGCTTTTAATATTTATTTTCAAGAAAGACAGAGCATGAACAGGGTGGGGGCAGAGAAAGAGGGAGACACAGAATCCAAAGCAGACTCCCGGCTCTGAGCTATCAGCACAGAGCCCGATCCAGGGCTGAAACTCATGAACTGTGAGATCAAGTTGGACACTTAACCAACTGAGCTACGCAGGTGCCCCAAGAAACAGACTTTTAATTACAGAGAACAAACTGATGATGCTTATCAGAGAGGAGGCAGATGGGGGACAGGTAAATATCTGGTGGGGACTGAGGAATGCACTTGTTGTGACGAGCACCAAGTGATGCATGAAATTGTTCAATCACTGTATTGTACACCTGAAGCTAATATAACACTCTATGTTCAGTAACTGGAATTAAAATTAAAACTAAACACACACACACATACACAAAGCTAAACTTCATCAAAACTAAAATTTTCTGTTCTTCCAAAGGCACCCTTAAGAAAATGAAAAGACAACCCACAGAGAAAGATTTGCAATTCCAATATCTGACAAAGGACTTGTGTCCAAAATATACGTGCAAACTAACAATCGATAAGAAAAAGACACAATCCAATAAAACATAGGCAAAACTCTTTAAGACACCTCACTAAAAAACATACAAATGGACAATAAACTCATTAAATGATAAATGTCATATGGTATCAGGGAAAGGAAAATGAAAATCACAGGATAACATTGTACTCTTACCAGAAAGGTTAAAATTAAACAGATGACAACACCATATGTTGAAGAGGATGTGGAATACCTGAAACCCTCATATATTGCTAATGAGAATGTAAAATGTTACAATTAGAGTGGGAAAATGTTTAGTAATTTTAATTATATGCCTACTTTATGATCCAGCACTATTATTCAAAGGTATTTACATGAAAGAAATAAAAACATTATGTTTTAAAAAAGATTATGTAAAGGGGCACCTGGGTGGCTTAGTCAGTTGAGCATCCGAGTTCGGCTCAGGTTTGATCTCACCATTCGTGGGTTTGAGCCTTGTGTCGGACTCTGTTCGGATAGCTCAGAGCCTGGAGCTCACTTCAGATTCTGTGTCTTCCTCTCTCTCTGACCCTCTCCCACTCACGCTCTGTGTCTCTCTCTCAAAAATAAACATTAAAAAATTTTTTAAAAAAGAATTATATAAAAATGTCATTGCACCTTTATTCAAATTGCAAAAATTTGGAAACAACCAAAATGTTCCCCAATAGGAGAATGAGTGAGAAATTATGGTATATTCAAACAATGGAACACTATTCAGCAATATAAGAAATATACTATTGATACACACATCATGATGAATCTTCAAACCATGCTGAGCCAGAAAAAAAAAAGTAGACGTAAGAAAATACACACAGTATAATTCTATTTATATGAAATTCAAGAATAAGCAAAACTAACCCACTATGCAGATAGGTATCAGAAGATTGGGTACTCTGGTGTAGTGTGAGGAGCACAGAATAAAAAAGGACATGAGGGAAATTTCTAGGGTTACGGCAATAATCAATTTCTTTACTAGGGTGTTAGATACACACGTACATTTATTTGTCAAAACTCATCAGGGGCGCCTGGGTGGCTCAGTTGGTTAAGCCTCCGACTTCAGCTCGGGTCATGATCTCGTGGTTCGTGAGTTCAAGCCCCACATCGGGCTCTGTGCTGGTAGCTCGGAGCCTGAAGCCTGCTTCGGATTCTGTGTCTCCCTGTCTCTCTGCCCTTCCCCTGCTCATGCTCTGTCTCTCTCTCTCTTTCAAAAATAAACATTAAAAAAATTAAAAAAAAAACTCATCAAACTGTACCCTTAATATCTGTGCATCTTACTCTATATAATTATACTCTAATATTTTTTAAAAAGAGTTTATAAGCGATACTTAAATTTCTAGGTTAGCCCAAACAATGGTGACCATAAAGCAATAACTGCTATGGTAGTTTCTCAGTTTCTTCAGAAAATGACATTCTGTGTTTCAAAGGGAAAATGAATCTGGTATATATTAACACATTCTCCTTCCTCATCATACTCCCTCCAGAAAGTTCAATGCGATAGTTATATTCTATTTTCTTACTCTATCTGTCAAGTATTTACTAGAATCATCATGTACACAGTCCTTAGTGAATATAAAGACTTAAAAAGACTCCCAAGGCATGGTTTCTGCCCTTAAGGAGCATCCACTTCCTCCGTGCTGTAACTGCAGAGCTTTCTCTCCCAGTTTTTTCCTTACAGAGATGGAGGCTGCCCCCAACACACCCTGAGGGCAAAGAAGCCAAGGTGACTGATTCTTGCTTTCATGACAGGTAGATGTCAGATATTCACAGCTGTACTAGTGTACTCTGTTTATTTGAACAGAACAATCTATGATAATGAGCTCTCAGTCATGACTACGAGAATGGAACTATAGCAGAGAGAAGCCACAATTCCCAAATTTTGGGAATAATGTATATTTATATTTTCACTACATTTAAACATGAGCATGCCTCTCAAGCATTGCTGGTGAGAATGGAAATAGATATGATACTCCTGGAAATCATTTTGGCAATATATATATGAATGTATATATACCTATGTGTGTATATATACAGTTTATAAAAACATCACTTTTAGGGGCACCTGGGTGGCTCAGTCAGTTAAGTGACCAACTCTTATTTTGGCTCAGGTCATGATCTCATACACCACCCAGTGCTCATCACAAGTGCACTCCTTAATCCCCATCACCTATTTAATGTGAAAAGAGATCTTTTCTAGTCCCTCATGGTTAAAAAAAGTTTTTTTTAATGTTTACTTATTTATTTTGAGAGCTCACACGTATGCAAGAGTAGGGGAGGGGCAGAGAGAGGGAGATAGAGAATACCCAAGCAGTCTTCAGGCTGTCAACATGGGGCCCCATGCGGGGCTCAATCCCATGAACTGTGAGATCATGGCCTGAGGCAAAATTAAGAGTAAGAAGCTCAACTGACTGAGCTATCCAGGCACCCTCCCAAAAAATTTTTTTTAAGTTTATTTATTTATTTTGAGAGAGAGAGAGAGAAAGCGAGAGTGAATAGGTGAGGAGCAGAGAGAAGGAGAGAGAAAGAATCTCAAGTAGGCTCCGCAGTTAGCACGGAGCCCCATGCAAGGCTTGAACTCACAAACCGTAAGATCATGACCTGAGCTGAAATCAAGAGTTGGATGCTTAACCGACTGAGCCACCCATGCACCCCAAAAATTTTTAAAAAGGACTGTTTACTCATTATGGACTTAATTAAAAGACTGAAAATATAAGTAACATTTTATACTATACAAATATTTTTTTTTAATTTTTTTAACGTTTATTTATTTTTGAGACATAGAGACAGAGTGTGAGCAGGAGAAGGGCAGAGAGAGAGGGAGACACAGAATCCGAAGCAGGCTTCAGGCTCCGAGCCATAGGCACAGAGCCCGACACGGGGCTTGAACTCCCAGACCGCGAGATCATGATCTAAGCCGAAGATGGCCACTTAAACTGACTGAGCCACCCAGGCACCCCACTATACAAATATTTTTTTTTTTTTTAAATGTTTATTTATTTTTGAGACACAGAGAGACAGAGCATGAGCAGGGGAAGGGCAGAGAGAGAGGGAGACACAGAATCTGAAACAGGCTTCAGGCTCTGAGCTTTTTGAGAAAGAAATATATTCTGTTCAATAGTAACCCAATAAGACCAAGGGGTTATTTCACTTACATTGTATAAAAAATGAGAATAAATTCTTATTTGCCTAATGTCTTTGGGTATTATCCACACTTATAATAACCCAGTATCAGATTACAAAGTAAATTTCACATATAAGAAAAGCCTTATCTGTAGGTGAATTTGTCTACCTTCCCTCTTACCTTCCCTGCAGGGACCAGGGTAAAATAGATGATCTTCATAATGAGTATGAGCTGAGTTAAAATCCTGACAGCAGAAGTCCCATATCAGATACATGCCTCAAATTCCTCTTCTGAATCATGCCTCAGGGGATCCATGCCCTTATACATTCCCCTCCCAGACTGAACCTGGGTTGGCCCTAAGTAAGCCAATAAAATGTGGCAGAAGTGGCACTGCAAAACTGTCAAGATCAGGCCACAAATATCCACACAGCTTCCACCATGGTCCTTGGAAGGTTTGGTCTAGGGGAAGCTACCCACTATGTAAGGAGTCTGACTTCCCCCTGAGACTACCATGGAGTAAGGAAGCCCAAGGTAGCCACATGTGAAGAGACTATATGGAGAGACAGAGAAAGGAAGGGAAGGAGGAAGGCAGAAAAGGAGGGAGGAAAGACAGAAAGAAGAGAGGGGGGTTCAGCAAGCTGACAGATATATGAGTCTGGGACACCATGGGTTTTCTATTAGTAGCCTCCTTTATCTTCTCTTCTTATGGAAATAGCATCAGTTAAACTAGGTACAGGCTGCAGAGCTATTCTCACCATGTTCCTTATCAATGACAATCTCTCCTCAGGACTAGACAAAGATCAGATAGGTGTAGATGTTCAGATGTAGCAGTGACTCCGGATTCATTTCCGTAGTAGAGGCCACAGGTAAATGAGGTCAGCTTTAAGTACCTTGAAGAAAGCTCTGAAATCTTTTCATAAAATACAAGTTCAGTTTTACCTTCTTCACTCAAGTTATACATGGCCAGTTAGAAAGCATTACTGAGTATCTACCACATGCCCTCCAAGTGGACAGGGGCTATGCCCTGCCTTGATGAGCCAAGATCCAGGGGAACAGACAAGTAAATAGGCCATCATCCCATGGGTTTCAGAGGCAGAAGGGGGTTGAGGACCAGGGCCAAGGAAATGGATGGGAGAGGAAACTGATCCCGTCTGTCAGGGTCTGGAGGGAACTAACCACAGATCAAAGGGGGCTGCAGGGATGAAGACGTGTGTCTGTCTTGTCTGTGGATGTGGAGGCACATGCGCCTAAGTGTGTGCTTGGAGATGGCAGGAGAAGCAAGGAGAAAGAACACATACGTCCCACAGCCAGGTAATGCATGCGCTTCAGAAACAATGTACAGAAGGCTTGGGACAGCAGGTGGAATGCCTGAATCCCAGGTTCCACTCTCATAAGACAACAACTCGCTCACCTCCCCAGTGTTTTAACAGTGTGACTACATTTCTAGACTGTACTCCTCAGGAAGGAGACTATGAAACCTGAAAAGGATTTTTCTTTATTATGATAAAATAAACATAACCTAAAATTTACCACTTTAACACTTTTAAGTATACAATTCTATGCCACTAAGTACATTCACAACCATTACCATCCCCTGATCTCCAGGACTTTTTCATCTTCTCAAACAGAAACAGCATACCCATTAAACACTAGATCTCCAGTCCCTGCTTCTTGCAGTCCCTGCAACCATCATCCACTTTCTTTGTCTGTGAATTTGACTAGGTGCCTCATATGAGTGAAATCACACAGGGTTTATCCATGTTGTAGCATGTGTTAGAATTACCATCATAAAAAAGTTAAAAAGGCTAAATAACATTCCCTTAAATGTATATACCACAATTTGCTTATCTGTTCATCTGTCGATGGATATCTGGATTGCTTCCACCTTTTGTTTATGCTATGTCCTTTTGTTCTTGCTATAAACAGGGGTGTACAATATTTGTTCGAGACCCTGCTTTCTCTCCTTTTGGGTATTCCGGAGGAATACAGAGGAAGCTTGGCTCCAGAAGTGAAATTGCTGGATCATATAGTAAGTCTATGTTTAATTTTTTGAAGACTTGCCATACTGTTTTTCATAACTGGTGCACCATTTTACATTCCCATCAAAAGTGCAGAAGAGTTCCAATTTCTCCACACCCTCACCAATACCTGTTATGTTATGTTTTGTTTTTTGTTTATTTTTATAATAGCCATCCTAATGGGTGTAAGGTGGTATCTCCTGGTTTTGAAGAAAGGGATTTTAAAAAGATCTGCTGGTTCATCCTGGTCTAGGACATTCTATATAAAGTAACTTACTGTGCAATTTTCCAAAGCTTCCAGCAAATTCAAGCACATGACTTTCCTGAGACTGTTTCCACAAAGCCTGTCCCAGAGCAGGATATTGCCCCCATGCTATCAGACTCCCTAGCCATCACTGCTTATGTGTGCCAGAATTCTAAAGTTGTAACTGGCTTTCCACATATGCTTTTACACCCAACAATTACCTTGTTTCTCTCACTTAAATTCTGCTTTAACTGGACTCTAACACTAGACATACTATAAACGATCTGTGGCCCCTCATGCCCCCTGCCCTCTTCCCTCTTCCCATACAGAGTCCTTCAAAGGTGTCCCAAGAGTCAGGTAGTCCACCACAGTCTTGTGTTGTGGAAAGTGCTCCTAGACTATCCGGGTACTCCATTTATTGGGAAGGTCCTTTCAAGAGTGAGTGAAAGCCTGTAACAGAGGAAGCTTGGCTCCAAAACCCCCAGTAGAAGGGCTGTGACCAGAACTACCTTTCCTGAAGCTAAAACTCAAAAGAAATGCTCTCAGGTGGCACTTCGTTTAAAGTTGAAACTGCCCATTTCTTCACTGGATTATTTGTTTTCCAGATGTTGAGTTCTTTATAGATTTTGGATAGACCTTTTTCCAAAGACAATAGATGGCCAACAGACAGATGAAAAGATGCTCCACATCGCTCATCATCAGAGAAATATGAATCAAAACCACAATGAGATACCACCTCACACAGGTCAGAGTGGCTAAAATGAACAAATCAGCAAATTATAGATGCTGGCAAGGATGTGGAGAAACTGACACCCTCTTGCACTGTTGGTGGGAATGAAAACTGGTGCAGCCACTCTGGAGAACGGTGTGGAAGTTTATCAAAAAAATGAAAACAGAATTACCCTATGACCCAGCAATAGCACTGTTAGGAATCTGCCCAAGAGATACAAGACTGCTGATGCATAGGGGCACGTGTACCCCAATGTTCATAACAGCACTTTCGACAATAGCCAAATCATGGAAAGAGACTAAGTGTCCATCAACTGATGAATGGATAAAGAAGATGTGGTTTATACATACAATGAAATACTACTTGGCAATGAGAAAGAATGAAATCTTGCCATGGAACTGAAGGGTATTATGCTAAGTAAAGTCAGTCAGTCAGAGAAAGACAGATATCATGTTTTCGTTCATGTGGAATTTGAGAAACTTAACAGAAGACCATGGGGGAAGGAAGAGGAAAAAAATAGTTTCAAACAGAGATGGAGGCAAACCATAAGAGACTCGTAAACACAGAGAACAAATTGAGGGTTTATGGGAGAGCAGGGAAGAGGGGAAAATGGTTGATGGGCATTGAGGAAGGCACTTGTTGGGATGAACACTGGGTGTTATATGTAAGCGATGAATCATAGGAATCTACTCCTGAAGCCAAGAGCACACTGTATACACATATGTTAGCTAACCTGACAAAATTATATTTAGAATAATAATAATAAAGTTGAAACTTTCAGTGAGATAGTTTTTTACAGTGTAAGAAACTGGTCTCCCTTAATGCAAGAACTTGACTTCCTAGTTCTCAGCTACCTCCTCTTTCCTACTATCTCCTCCATTTCAGTCATTTCATAATGGTCAACTCTGCTGCTTGTTAGCAGAGGTGGGAAAAGATTTTAGGGAGAGTAGATTCTGAAACTGCATATCCTCAATACCTACAACAGTACCTGGCACACAATAAGAGTTTCAAGAATATCTATCGAACGAATCAAAACTATATCAAAACAAGACTATATGTCTGTCTTCCATCACTGTGAGCAACCCAGCTAACTTGAATCTGTAGCAGTGGGTTGTAAGTGGGAAAGTATGAAATTAGCAAATATCGCATTTTCAATTTATATTAATTTAAAGGCATAGTATGAAGTTTAAATAACAGTATCAATTATAGCGTGTTTTTTTCTGGTTGATTTGTGTTTTTTATTTTCTTATTCACTAATATCCTCAAACACATAAGCTGAGCTACATAACACATTTTATTTTTGCTTAGTTTTTTATGAACTGAAGTCTGTATTCAGGTTTCCTAAGATTTTACCTAATATTGTTATGTGTCCTTAGACTCCTCCTGTCTGTGATATCTCGGACTTTACAACCTTGGCAGAGGACTGGTTAGATATTTTGCAGGCTGTTCTTCAATTAATGTTTGTGAGATGTTTTTCTCATGGTGAGACTGGGGTTGTAGATTTTTGGAAGAACACCACAGAGGTGGAGTGCCCTTCTCACATATCTTATCAATGGGCACATGTGTTTCTGTTTGAGTTACGGCAAACACTTCACACATCCCTGAAACCTGTCAAACTGATAGGTATTTCCAGAAAAATATTCCATTGCCAGATGTGTTTTAGAGACATGTCTGCATCCCAAGGAAATCATACTTGGTTTTATTTAGATTTTATGTAAAGTTCAGTGTTTTCATTTCTAAGTTGAATTCTTTAAAGAAATATCCATGATTTTATATTTTCATCTGAGATTGCAGGCCTCTCTCCTTCTGAAGGGACTCTTGGCTCTTTTTATCCAGGACACTCTGAGAAAGTTTTGCCTGTGTTCTGGAATCAGCACTATTAAATAAGTTTACTTATTCTCAAACCCTTGACCTGGTGGTCTCATTTTCCTGAGAACTCTTAATACTATTCTTGTGAAAATAACAGCTAACAACCCACAAGATTCTCGATCCTTCTGAGAGCAGCATTACTTATGTCTCACAGCATGCTACATCTTGCATTCAGTAAACTGTCCCAGAGTTCTCTTAACACAGAGAGATACTGGCAAAGAACTGTGCTACATCTCTCACTTTCCACATTACTAAGGAGTGGGGTTTGGTGGCTTATCCACCAGGGGAATACTCGGTTGACCCATTTTTTGCTTTTTCAAAAAAATCTGCCTTCCACTTTCTTCACACTAAAGATCACTTGTAGTCAGATGGCTCAAGTCTAAACCACGGTAACTCAATTAAGGACCCTAGGATCAGAAGCTACAGAAAAGCACAGACCTCTTGCTTGACCCTGCGAGTTCTTGGCTTACCTGTCCCCCACTCCCCACCGCCCGGGGCTGCTTAGTGCACAGTCCTTTCTTCTGTACTGGCGTGGCCACTGCAGGGAGGTAGGGAAGGCTAATCAGTGGTCTCGCTCCCCCAAGTGCACCCTAGGCCGGAGCCACAGCCTAGGCAAGAGGTTGCTCCTTCTGGGCAAGCACTGCTCTCCAACTATTTCGGGATACAATAAACCGGAAGGTTTCCCTAGCTGCGGATGGGTGCGGGTGACAGGGACGCCTTGGCTCCAACCCGAGGGCAGGTTGGTGGGCTGCGTGGTTGCAGAGAGAGTGGGAGGGTCTGGGACGGAAGAAAGAAGTCAGCTGGTGAAACCCTATAAAATTGAACACGGCCTCTCCAGACGCTAGGAAAAGAGGAAAAGGGTGGGGGAGACACAACTACCATGGCTCGGGGCGCATCGGGTGATTCCGGGGCAGCTTCTGGAACTGCGGGAGGACAAGACGCGGCAGCGGCTGTTACGCTTCTGGGGCGCAGGGCCGCGGCCGTGCCTGCGCTTCAGGTGGGCGAGGAGGCTCCGGCCCGCGCAGACCGCCCTCCAAGATGCTCCGCCTTGTCCCTAGGCCAGGTCCGAGAAGCTACCCAAACATCCCCCAACTTGAGGCCGCTCCCCAGCTCATCGCCCGGCTGCTGCTCCCTCCACCCCCACCCCTTTACCGAGAGCACAGCTCCTGCGGCCCGCCCTACCTCGTCGCTTGGCGCGCACGATGCCCTTTTTTTGCAGCACAAACGTGGACCCATTCACCAGGCTCGACACGACGGCCACGCCCAGGCCGAGCGACACCGCGGCGGGGCTCGGGCTGCGCGCCCCCTCCCCGGCCGCTGCCGCTGCCGCCGCTGCAGTCCCCATTCCGCCCGCGCCCGCCCTCCGTGCCTGCGCCTGCGCGCTGCGCGCGCTGGGGCTGGAGGCGGTGGACCCGGGGATCTGCGGGGCTTGGACAGAGTAGAGGGTTGGGCTGGGAAGGGGTGTGGGTGTGGGGAGGACCGAGTTCTGTGGAGGCGGGAAAGGGGAGGAGTAGAACTTGGGCTCCGTGATGAGGTTGCGGTGGGGGAGTATGAGGTTCGTCCAGTGGGGGTGGAGCCCGGGATCCGCGGAGCCGGGTGTTGGAGTGGAGAGGAGGGGAGTGACAATGAGAAAGGAGTAGAGAGCGGCGAGTGGTAAGAGGGGGCGGTGTTGAGGAAAGGGATAAGGTGGTAGATGGGTGGGTGGAGGTAGGGTGCCCAGATTTGGCAGATGAAAATACCGAAAGCCCACTTAAGTTTTTATCCAAGATAAATAATTTTTAGTGTCCCACGCATTATTTGGGACCAGAAGCAGGACACAGCCTTTGCTAGGATCAGGATCCCTCCAAAACTGCTAGTCGGAAGCCATTAGGGAATCTCAAGTGGGGCCTGAAACCTGGACGACTCAGCTATAGACACTGAAATGCGACCACTAATGAAGTCCAGCGGCCTCCACAGTCTGTAACCATGGGAGTCTGTAACCATACCGTCTAACTTCCTAATTTATTTTCAATAAAATATATCAAAATTATGGAAAGCATGGAAAACAGGAAATAGTTATTTTCAAATTCCACAATCCCACGACACTATAGCCTAATTATTATTTAGGTATTTTCCCTTAGTGCACATACTTTTATATATTTCCAATTACAATATACAAAATATCCTTTTTATTTAAAGTTATAATTACCTTCCTTGTCGCTACACAATTATGATTATTTTAAGGACAGTATAATTTCCCATAAAGTTAATTGCCATAATTCGTCCAACTATTTAGCAGTTGTTGGTTGTATGGTTGTTTTGGCTACCAGTTTTTTTCTATTATAAATGATGCTGTGATAAACATCTTCATAAATTTTGAAAATACTAGGTTAAAGAGTATAAAACCTAAGCAGACAGCATTATTAGTTTGTGGAGGAATATGAATTAATATACTATTCTGTATGAAAACTTTAATACTGAATGAATCTAGCCCATTGTTTATTCTTTTGTGTTGTGGTAACATAGAGTTGACCCTTGAACAACATGTGTTTAAACTTCTTGGGTCCACTCACACTTTTTTTACAATATTTACTGTAAATGTATTTTTTCTTCTTTATGATTTTCTTGTTTTCTGTAGCTTTATTTATTATAAGACTACAGTATATAATACATACGTAAAATATGTGTTAATCTACTCTTTATGTTATTGGTAAGGCTTCCGGTCAACAGTAGGTTATTAGCAGTAGTTAAGTTTTTAGGGAATCGAAAGGTATACGTGGATTCTTCTGTGCAGAGAGGGGGTCAATGCCCCTAAACCCCAGATTGTCCAAGGGTCAGTTGTGTATAACATAATACTTGCCATTTTAACCATTTTTAAATGCACTATTCATTGACATTAATTATGTTGACAATATTTGGCATCCCTCACCACTATTTATTTCTAAAACTTTTCCATCATCTGAAACACAAACTCTGTAACCATTAAGCAGTCATCCCATTTCTTCTTCTCCCTACTTCCAATCTTCCAATCTACCTGCAGTCTCTATGAATTTTCCTATTCTAGATATTTCATGTAAATAGAATTATACAATATTCATCCTTCTGTGACCGGCTTGTTTCACTTAGCTTGGTTTTCAGTTTCATCCATGTTGTAGCATGTGTCAGAATTTGATTCCTTTTTATAGCTGAGTAATATTCTATTGTATACAACATTTTATTTACCTGTTCATCTGTTGATGCACACTTGGGGTGCATCTGCCTTTTGGCTTTTGTGACTAATATTGCAATGACCATGAGCATAAAAGTATCTGTTTGACTCCCTGACTTAAAATGTTTTGTATACAATATACCTAAGAATGGAGTTGCTGAGTCATATTGTAATTCTGTTTAGTTTTTTGAAGTACTGCCAAACCTTTCCTTAGTCTCTGCACCATTTTACATTTCCACCAGCAATACATAAGGATTCCAATTTCTCTACATTCGCACCAATACTTGTCATTTTCCAGTTGTCTTTTCTTTAATAGCCACTCTAGTAGATGTGAAGTGGTTGCTTATTCTTTTTAAATACACTTGTGAATATCAGTGGTATTTCCTGAAATAAGCAATAACTCCTATCATAACTCTTAGAATCAAGTGAAATCCCCAGCAGTAGCATTGCCAACATAATCATAATCATTTACTTCTCTAATAATGCCAGTATGTATGTAAATGTATAACTATACATGCAAATATACATAAATATACACACACAAACACACACACATACATATACCTTCAGTGCTTTTGGCAAAAAGAGTCATGCTTATTAAAAAAAAAAAAAAACCAACTCAGTGAATTCAGTAAATGCCAGAGAATATAAAGCCTCACCCCAAATTCCATCACCCTAAAGTAACTACTATTACCATTAAGAACTCCACTACAAACATTTTTCCAGATGAGTATATGAGTAAAAGATATTTATCAAAAGGGAAGGCACATATGGTATTTTAATTCAAAAGCTAAAACTGTGTATTACATGGATTTAACATTTTAAAAGCTGAAATAAAAATGGAGTGACTTCTGAAGCTGAGATAAATACTATTCTACCACAAGAGATATTAGTTCCTAAAAGATGCTTCTAAAATTAAAGTCAGTCAAAAATATTAAGAGGTGGGAGTAACTATGTTTCTCTTAACTCTTAACTTTTAGACAGTATCAGTTGACTCCTTGCAATGACAAATGAGGAAATCAGCTCACTTTCCAACTCATTGCAATTTCTTTTTGTACTTTGCCAAGGCTTATAACATTTAGAGACTACTCTGTATTCATAATTCTATACCTGTATAATTTTAAATATATGGTTAACTAGGTTCATTATTCACCTCACCCTTTTACCAAATTTTTTTCTATCTTTCAATTCACTAGAAATTTTTCAATGAACATGTATTGAAAATAAACTGCTGCTGTAAGGCAGTGATTCGGAGAAGAATGAGGCACAGACAAGTTAGCTGCAACAGAAATGAGGGATCAGGGGACGATCGCATTTGTGGCAATTGTGCTGAACTCTGAACTCCTCATGTATTTATTTTCAGGGATCAACAATCACAAGAAAGATAACAATCAGAAAGGGGTCTCTTCTGGTTGATGATTCTCCAAGACGCCCAGAAGTAGGCATATAGTCTAAGCTATAATCACATAAAGTATGTGAGTTATAGTCGAGCAAGCAAGGTTATTATTCTTATTTATAATTGTACGGACCCCGCAGGAATTTCATGAGAACAATCAATTCTTAGGTGCGGCATTCCAACCAGAGCATTTCCAGGCGTTCCCAGTTGCTTTCATGCTGATGTGCCCATTATTTCCAGCCGGGTTCATAAACATATTTTTCTATCATATTTTTAGCATGAACTCTTGATCAGGGATAACTGCAATAAACCAAAGGCAGTCTAATCTTAGAGGTTTTTTTTTTTTTTATGTTATGGAATGTTTACCTGAACCACAAAATGGACAGATTTAATATTTTCAGACTGTACTTCCTTTCCCTAAAACATTACAGAGACATCGTTTCATCTTTTGGCATTAAATGTTATTTTAAAAGTCTGAGGTCACATTGAACATAAACAGGGTATAAATAATGTTAAAGAGTATTAATTTTGTTGGTGTGTTAATAATAAAATTATGGTTTGTTATATTAATACCTTTATTTCAAACAACTACTTAGGTATTTACAGCTGAAATGATTATGTCGGAAATTTGCTTTTTATTTTTTTAACTTTTTTTAAATGTTTATTTATTTTTTAGAGAGAGAGAGACAGAGTCGGAGCACAGGAGGGTCAGAGAGAGGGAGGGAGGGAGACACAGAATCTGAGGCAGGCTCCAGGCTCCGAGCTGTCAGCACAGAGCCCGACATGGGGCTTGAACTCACGAACCATGAGATCATGACCTGAGCTAAAGTCAGATGCTTAACCGACTGAGCCACCCAGGCGCCCCGGAAATTTGCTTTTTAAAATGTTATAAGGATGGGTGCTTGGGCGGCTCAGTTGGTTAAGCATCCAACTCTTGATTTCAGCTCAGGTCATGATCTCATGGTTCATGAGATTGGCCCTTGTGTTGGGCTCTGCAGTGACATTGCAGAGCCTGTTTGGGATTCTTTCTCTCCTTGTCTCTACCTGTCCCTGGCTCAGGAGCACGTGCTTTCTCTCTCTCGCTCTCTCAAAATAAATAAGTATAAATTTTAAAAAATATAAAATTTCATAAGGAAATAAGATGAGCATGTAAGCATATGTGTAAATGGACTTATCAAGCAAGTGACACCTGTTACCATCTCTGGGCAAGGAAGAGTCCTACTGCATGGAGGATAGCAAAATGGGGAATGGATACCTGCCATCAAGAGCAGCAGTCACAGGATATCTACTCACTCCATGGTTTATAAATGTCAGGATCTCCAAAAGAGACAAGACTCACATAGGCACTGGGTAGAACAAACCTCTGCTGTCACACAGAGACAGAGTAAGACCAGCTTCAACAGTAAGTTTCAGTCTTGCATGGTCAACAGGTCCCAGTCTGCAGCCAATATGGGTAATGGTCTGCATGTACCCCTCTTTTGCTGCAAGCAAAAGATTCCATTCCCTGGATACAGTAGTGGGGTTGGCCAAGTGCCATATGATGCACCTGCTTAAGCAGAACAAAGGAGTACACAGACTCTGAAACAGGGGAAGATATTGTCATTCAGGGTGGGGATAAACCCAGCACAGGCTGCTAAGGCTCTTTACTTCTTGGTAAAGAAGTGTTCTGTGCCCTACACACATTCTCATGCAGCCAATTAGGGATCAGAAGACTGCACACAATGATTGCGTTTCTCACCAAGATTAAAAACTAAAAACAGGGGCACCTGGGTGGCTCAGTCACTTAAGTGACTCTTGATTTCGGCTCAGGTCATGATCTCTTGATTCGTGAGTTCAAATCCCTGCTCAGGATTCTCTGTCTGTCTCTCTCCTGCTTAAAAATAAACAAATAGGGGTGCCCGGGTGGCTCAGTTGGTTGAGCGTCCGACTTCGGCTCAGGTCATGATCTCACTGTTCCCGAGTTCAAGCCCCGCATCAGGCTCTGTGCTGACAGCTCAGAGCCTGGAGCCTGTTTCAGATTCTGTGTCTCCCTCCCTCTCTGTGCCTCCCCTGCTCATATTCTGTCTCTCTCTCTCAAAAGTAAATAAACATTAAAAAAAACAAATAAACATTTTTAAAAAAGTAAGAATAGCAGAAAGTTGCTAATTGATTAAGTTGGGTAATAAATATAAGGTATACGAGGATCGCATGCTATTCTCTATGTGTTTGAAAACATTCTCCTTTTAAAGTTTATTTTATAAGAGAGAGAGCATGCAAGCAGGGGAGGGGCAGAGAGAGAGGGAGAGAGAGAATCCCAAGCGAGCTCCATGCTGTCAGCACAGAGCTCAACACGGGGCTTGATCCCATGAACCTGGAGATCATGACTTGAGCCGAAGTCAAGAGTCAGCAGCTTGACTGACTGAGCCACCCAGGTGCCCTGAAACCATTCTTTTTTTTTTTTTTTAATATTTATTTATTTTTGAAGGAGAGAGAGAGGCAGAGGGCAGGCATGGAACGGGGAGAGAGAGAAAGAGACACAGAATCTGAACAGGCTCCAGGCTCTGAGCTGTCAGCACAGAGCCCGATGCAGGGCTCGAACCCACAAACCATGAGATCATGACCCGAGCCGAAGTCAGATGCTTAACCAACTGAGCCACCCAGGTGCCCCTGAAACCATTCTTAATAAAAGTATTCATGGATTTTTTTTTTTACCTCTGAAGACTGATTTTTAAAAATATATTTTTTATTTCTACTTTTGAGAAGAGTTTAAATACAAATAAAGAATCAAGAAAGATGGGAAAATCTGTTTTTTTACTTTATTATAAAATATCTCAAGTATATATGAAAGTGCAGAAAATAAAATTTTAAAAAATCCATGTGCTCATGCCTCCAAATCTGTCTAATAGTAATATTTTTATAGAAAATATATAATAGCAGAGGCCCTCTTCTATTCCATCTCTCTTACTTCTCAGCATCTGCAGAATTATTCTCCTTGAAGCTCAATAACTCAGTCAGGATATAACACAATTGCTCAATCTGTACCATTTCTCCTAATACATAGTATATCCTTTCTTTTGTAAATTGTCTTTCCTTGTTTCAGCAATTTTCTATCACTATGTTTTTATTTTTTATCTATTTTTAAAAGACTTGTTTATTTTGAGAGAGAGAGAATGTGTGCGCGATTGGGGGAAGGGCAGAGAGAGAGAGAGAGAGAGAGAGAGAGAGCCAAGCAGGCTCCATGCTGTCATCGCAGAGCTCAACATGGGGCTGGATCTCACGAACCGAACCGTGAGATCATGACCTGAGCTGAGATCAAGAGTCAGACACTTAACCAACTTAGCCACTCAGGCACTACCCCCACTGTGTTTTTAAATATCTCCAAGCTACCCCTCCTCATCTTCCATTCTATCAGGTGAGTTCTCTATTTTATGTTATGTTTGTTTTCTTCTGAATTATCTCGATATTTATCCTCTATGTCTATAACTACTAATAGAATAATAGTGCTATTCTGTTTACTTTGTTAGCTCTGAAATTTTGTTTTTCTTCAAATCTGTTGTTTGTTATATAGTCTTTGAGTTCTTCTTTTATTTATTTTATGTTCTTATTTAGTATCTGTGTCAGGGGGTCCCAAGACCACCCAGAAGTTAGATGATTCACTTAGGTAGACTCACAGGACCTAGCATATATAGTCATATTAATGACTATGATTTATTACAATGAAAGGATGCAAAGAAAAATCAGCTAGGGAAAAAAGTCCATGAGATGAGGTCTGGAGGAAACAAGGAGTTTCCAAGAGTTCTCTTCAAAAGAAGTAACACACATGTGCTTAATTCCTCCAACAGGTTATGGTGATATGTCTGAAACATTATCTGCCAAGTAAACTTGCCTAGGAGTGCAGGGATTTTATCAGTCAAAATCCAAGAGTCTCTAAAGGAGAGCAGGTGTTCAGCATAAACCATATTGTTTGTACAAACAGTTTAGGCACAGTGAGCCACTCTAATCCATTAGGGAAATAGATAATAATTTAGTGGTAAGAGGACTCTCCAAATTCAGATTCCCAGATGCCAGCCCAAGGCAAACTTTGAAAGCAGGCCTAAAGGCAGTAGTCTCACATCTGCTATGCTCTCTTCAGAACAGCATCCTAGAGTAAAATTCTTATCATAGAGTTTACTCTTATTCCTTGGGTAATGTTGTCTTCCAGACTTGTTTCTTCATTTATTTATGTATATCTATGTATTTATCTGTATGTCTTTCTTTTTCTTTTCTTGTCTTTCTTTCTTTCTTTCTTTTTGCTATTTTATATTTGCATTATTAGCCTCTCCAATACAGAAGTCAACTAAAGCCAAGGAAGTATGCCCAAAAAAGGTATTTGAATAAATAAACTATTATCATAAAGGCAACAGATTGATTCTATTAATTTTAAAAGCAGGTGAAACTCTGAAGTCTCACTCAGAAAAGCTATCTACTCTTATGTAACACACTAAACTAGTAAGATTTTTTTTAATTTTTTTCTTTTTTTAACATTTATTTATTTTTAAGAGACATAGAGACAGAGTGTGAGCAGGGGAAGGGCAGAGAGAGAGGGAGACACAGAATCCGAAGCAGGCTCCAGGCTCTGATGAGCCATCAGCACAGAGCCCGACGTGGGGCCCAAACTCACAGATGTGAGATCATGACCTGAGCTGAAGTCGGCCGCTCAACCGACTGAGCCACCCAGGCACCCCCTAAACTAGTAAGATTTAAATTTCGTTAGGACTTCCAAAATTATTATCTGGTGAAAAAATATTGATAGGCTGTGAACAACTGCGCAACCGTATAAAAAAATTAAACCGAATCCATTCATTATAACTTAAAGAAAGATAAATTCAAAGTAGGTGAGTTTTTTTCAATGTTTATAAGAGCCTCATTTGTTTTCTTTTGTTTTTTAGATTCTGTATATAAGTGAAATTATATTGTATTTGTCTTTCTCTGTCTGACTTATTTCACTTAGCATAATACTCTCTAGATCCATAGGTCCATCCATGTTGTCACAAATGGCAAGATCTCATCCTTTTTATGGCTGAGTAATATTCCATTATATGTATATATGCGTGTGTGTGTATTCTTTATTCATTTATCTATTGATGGACACTTGGATTGCTTCCATATCTTGGTCATTGAAAAAAATGTTGCAATAAATATAGAGGTGCATATATCCCATCAAATTAGTGTTTTCATTTCCTTAAGGTAAATAACCAGTAGGGAAATTATTGGGTCATATGGTATGTATGTGTGTATGTATGTATTTTGGTATTCCTATTTTTAGTTTTTTGAGGAACCTCTATACTGTTTTCCACAGTAGCTGCACCAATTTACATTCTTACCAAAAATGGATGAGGATGAGTCCACATCCTCACCAACACTTGTTATTTCTTTTTGTTCTAGCCAGACTGACAGGTGTTAGATGATATCTCATTAAGGTTTTAATTTGCATCTCCTTGATAATTAGTGATGTTGAGCATCTTTTCATCTATCTGTTGGCCTTCTGTATGTCTTCTTTCAAAACGAAGAAAACTCAGGGGCACCTGGGTGACTCAGTCAGTTAAGCATCTGACTCTTGATTTTAGCTTTGGTCATGATCTCATGGTTCATGAGTTCAAGCCCCACACTGGGTTCCTGCTGCCAGTGCAGAGCCTGCTTGGAATTCTCTCTCTCTCTCTCTGTCTCCCTCTCCCTCCTCTCTCTCTCTCCCCCTCTCCACCTCTCTCTCTCAAAAAATAAATAAACCCTAAAAATTTTAAAAAAACAACAACAAAAAAAAGCAGAAAGAGACCCATAAATACAGAAAACAAACTGATTGCCAGAGGGGAGGGAGTGAGGAAAAGAGCAAAATAGGTAAGGGGGAGTGAGAGATACAGGCTTTCAGTTACGGAATGAATTAAGTCATGGAGATAAAAGGTACAACATAGGGAATATAGTCAATGGTATTGTAATAACATTGTATGGTGATGGATGGTAGCTACATTTGTGGTGAGCATAATAACATATAAACTTGTCAAATCACTATGTTGTACACCCGAAACTAATGTAACATTGTATATCAATTATATTTAAATTTAAAAAAATTAAGTACACTTAAATTTAAGTACAATTAAAATTTAAATATACTTTAAATATACTTAAATTTTTAAATATTAAAATTAAAAAATAAATTTAAAAAAGAACTTCTGTCATCATCATGATTGCAGCCTTTTAAGACGCCAGGCGAAGGATCACGCTAAGCCTTACTGACTCTTTACCCCCAGAAACTGTGAGAAAATAAATATTTTTTCAAGACTTAAAGTTTGTGGTAATTTGTTATGTAGCCATAGATAACTAATGCAATTGCTAGTTTCTTTGAAGCATAATTTAATTGTTTCCTCTATCCTCTGTATTTTCTATAAACTTGATGTCACTTCTAGTTGTTTGATTATATTACAGTTCTACTTTTTACTATTAAAAATATGACATAAATGTGCTAGTGATTTCTATTGCATCAGATCTGGAGGCATCCAATGCCTGATAAGGTCAGTGGGTTCAGGCAGTGAGAACCTGTTCCTTCCACTGTAAACTTCCCACTAAAAGTTTCATCCATGAAACTTTGCCTGATGATCTTTGCCTGATCAAATAAATTAGTTTAATATGGTAAAAAAAATGATGTTTAAAATTCAATCACTTACTGACTGGAATCTTCCTTAAGTGTGCAGCTTGGTCTATCTTTATCTGTATCTATCTACATCTATCTATATATCTTTATATCTATATCTCTGTCTATATCTATACCTATATCATCTGTATCTATATCTATACCTATCATCCCCCCTACTCAGATCAAAATATAGAGGATTTCTAGGACCCCAGAAGTTCCTTCTGGATCTGTACCTTCCCTCAAGAAAATCACTCTTCTGACTTCAATCATTATTGTCTTGTTTTTCCTTCTTGAAGTTAATATAAATGAAATACAACACATTCTCTCTTGTAATTGGTTTCTTTCACTCAACCTAATGTGTGAAATTCACCCATGTTGTTGAATGTTCCACTACTTCATTCTTTGTGTGAATGTGTGTGTGTGGGGGGGGATTAATAGTATTCCATTAGGTAAATAAAGCACAATTTATCCTTTCTCTTTTTGATAGACATTTAGGTTATATCCAGTTGGAGACTATCATGAATAAAAATGGCTCTGAACATTCTTATACAAGTCTCTCTGTGGACATATGCACTCATTTCTCTTGTGTACATACTTAGGAGTGGAATTTCAGAAGATAAGCATATGTTAAGCCTTAATAGAAAACACCAAACAGTTTTCCAATGTGATTATACCATTCTATACTCCCATCAGCATTGTTGACAGGTCTAGTGCCACCACACCTTTTTGATACTCACATTTAATCTGTTAACTTTTAGCAGAGATAAAATAATGGAAAGATCCAAAGTAGTGTGCATGTTCCTAAGGAACACTCAGTAAAGCAATGTTCACTTAATTCTGTACTGAAAACTATGATGTGACCAGACTGAGGAAAGAAGCCTGGCAGAACCCTCCCTATGAGGTGTATGTCCCTTTGGATGAGCTATGCATTCCATACACTCAAGTCCCAGGAGGAAAGAAGAGATCAAGAAGGTTCCTTCTCGGCATGCTAATCTCTTCTGGACTTTTTCACCCATGGGTCTCTGCAACAGAAAGGGAGAGAGAGAGAGCATAAGCGAAAGAGAGAGCTCTGACACTCAGTGTCAGAGAATAGTGTCTCCTGCCTCACCTTCCATGAGAGGCCAACCTTTTGGCTTCTCTTTCAGGAATTCTGAAATCCATAGTTCCTTGGTATGCTCATTTATTAAACATAGTTTATTTTTTTTCATGATTAAAAATTTAAATCCAAATTTTAACATATAGTGTAATAACGATTTCAGGATTAGAATCTAGTGATTCATCACTTCCATGTAACACTGAGTGCTCATCCCAACAAGTGCCCTCTTTAATGCCCATCACCTATTTAGCCAATCCCCCGACCCAACATCCCACCAGCAACCCTGTTTGTTCTCTGTACTTAGGAGTCTCTCATGGTTTGTCTTCCTCACTGTTTTTGTCTTATTTTTGCTTCCTTTCCCCTATGTTCATCTGTTTTTTTCTTAAATTCCACATATGGGGGCACCTGGGTGGCTCAGTCGGTTGAGCGTCCGACCTCGGCTCAGGTCATGATCTCCCAGTCTGTGAGTTCGAGCCCCGCGTTGGGCTCTGTGCTGACAGCTCAGAGCCTGGAGCCTGCTTCACATTCTGTGTCTCCCTCTCTCTCTGCCCCTCCCCCACTCGTGCTCTGTCTCTCTCCGTCTCAAAAATAAACATTAAAAAAATTTTTAAAAATTCCACATATGACTGAAATCATATGATATTTGTCTTTCTCTGACTGACTTATTTCAATTAGCATAATACACTCTAGTTCTATCCATGTTCTTGCAAATGGTAATATTTCATTCTTTTTGATTGCCGAGTAACCCATTGTATATATATGGATGCCAAGTCCGTTGTATATGTATAGCACCTCTTCTTTATCCATTCATCAGTTGGTGGGCATTTGGACTTTTTTCATACTTTGGCTATTGTTGATAGTGCTGCTATAAACATTGGGGTGCATGTATCCCTTTGAATCAGCATTTTTGTATCCTTCAGATAAATACTTAGTAGTGCAATTGCTGGGTCATGGGATAGTTCTATTTTTAATTTTTTTAGGTTTATTTATTTATTTAGAGAACCAGTGGGGGAAGGACAGAGAGAGAGAGGGGATAGAGGAGCCAAAGTAAGCTCTGTGCTGACAGCAGAGAGCCCAATGTGGGGCTTGGACCCATAAACTGTGAGATCACAACCTGAGCTGAAGTTGGATGCTTAACTGACTGAGCCACCCAGGTGCCCTTATTTTTAATTTTTTGAGGAACTATTAAACATGTTTTAAAGCAATGTCTCCCAGCTCTGTTAGATGAGTCCCCATGAGGAGCCAGGGTCAACAGGGGTCCTTTCCTAAAGGTCCTTTTCTTTTTTAAAAATTTTTAAAAGTTTATTTTTGAGAGACAGAGAAAGAGAGAGAAAGAGCAGGGGAAGGGGCAAAGAGAGAGAGACAGAATCTGAAGTAGGCTCCAGGCTCTGAGCTGTTAGCACAGAGCCCAATGCAGGGCTCGAACTCAGGAACTGCGAGATCATGACCTGAGCTGAAGTCAGACATTCAACCAACTGAGCCATCCAAGCGCCCTCAAGGTCCTTTTTTGAAGACAGCCCTTTGGTTAGAGTCTTTGGGCCTCCAGGTCTTGTTATTAGGATGAGAATCCCCAGAAAAAGCCTTCCAAGCATGTAGTAGAGCCAAGTGACCTTGAGAAGGCAGTGTTTGTCCCCATCCTAAAGAAGCCTGTTTGAGAGGAGAGCTTGGGGATGACAACTCTGGGCTGAGTCAACTATTTATGAGTAGGACTGAATGGAGCAGAAGTCCAGCAGGTCTGACCTTGAAAGGAATAAAGCCTTTCCAGGTGCAGGTCTAGGTCAGTCTTGGACACCTAGTCTATAATTTCCAACCACACTCAAAAATACTGGCTCACAAACCAACTAGTGAATAATAGATTTCTAGAGCTAAAAAGGGCCTTGGGAATATATATTCTAAATCAACACATTCGTTATGCATTTTATACAAATGGAGGCTCCATAAATGCTAGCAACAGCCTGTTTGGAGGTCACGGCAAGCAGATTAGATTTTAAGTGCAATGTGAGTCATGGAGGGTGGGCTTTAAGGTTTTAGAAACAGAAAGATAAATATATTTTGGGTATAATGGGTAAATTGAAAATGAGGTTTTAAGTTAGATCCAGTTTTTTTTGGAAAAATCTCTCACCTCCAAAATTTTCTCAGCATTTCCACAGAGGTAACTAAGTGAGGAAAAGAAAGAACGTGGGAAATGAAATTTAAAAATCTTTGTACATAACTATCAGTTATTTTTGTTTTTATATTTTTTTATTGTGAAATATAACACATTTAGAAAAGTACATAAAGCAAATGCACAGTGGAACAACATATTATAAAGTCAATTCCCAGGTAAGCACCAACCAGTTCAAGACCTACCAACATGATTGGCAAAACCCCAGAAGAACCTGCCTGCTCCTGTCTCAGAACCACCTCCTCCCACACAAGGGGAACTACTCTTTTGGTTTCTTGCTTTTCTTTAGAGCTTTATATCCTAGGGGTAGTGAAATCATTGGAAAACTACAGCCTGCAGGCCAAATCTGGCACCCATTCTGTTTTCAAATTAAGTTTTGATGGAATATAATCACACCCATTCCTTTATGTACTGTACTGTTTGTAACTACTTTCTACAAGAGTAAAGTTGAGTAGTTGTTGCAGAGACCCAGATGGCCAGCTAAGCCTAAAATATTTCCTATCTGACTCTTCAGAAAAAAATTGGGGGCTCCCAGGTGTATTGTATGATTTACCAAACTTGCAGTTTGCTGCCCCCTGGTGTAGTGAATGCTCTACCAATTTCCCATAGTTGTTGGGACCGTTGGTTGCTGAGAACTCATTACTGCCTACTTCTCTGGCAGTTCTGGGGGGGAAACCAGGCCAGAGAGTGTCTTGGTGCAACCCTCAGTCAACTGATGCTATTATAAATGTAATTGTCTTTTCATTTCACTTTTGAATTGTTTATAACTAATTTATAGAAATGCAATTGGTTATCAATATCGGTCTTATGTCCTGCACGCTCAATGAACTGGTTTCTTCCCTCTAATAAATTTTTAGTAGACGCCATAAGGTTTTCTACATAAAACTCATGTCATCCGCAAAAAAGTTTTACTTCTTCCTTTTTAATCAAGTTGCCTCTCATTCCTTTTTCATGCCTAACTGCTCTATCTAGAAGCTCATGTTGAATTTGTTAAACAGTTGTTGCAAGAGCAGACATCCTTATCTTATTCTTGATCCTAGGAAGAAAGCTTTCAGTCTTTCAATTAAGTATGTTGGTGAATTTTTTTGTAGATGCCCTTTATCGGATTGAGGAAGTTTCCTTATATTTCTAACTTGTTGAGAGATTTAAAAAAAATCATGAATGGGTGTTAGGTTTTATAAAATTCTTTTTCTGACTACTGAGATAATTATGCATTTCCTTCTTTTCCTTTTAATATGATTTTTACATGGATTGAATATCATATGTCGAAACAACCTTGAATAGCTGGGATAAACACCACTTGGTCACAATGTATAGTCCTCTTTATGTATAGCTGGATTTGGTTTGCTGGTATTTTGTTGAGAATTTTTGCAACTATATTTATAAGGGATACTGGTTTGTAGTTTTCTTATGATGTCTTTGTCTGGTTTTGGTATTGGAATAATACTGAACTCATAGAATGAATTGGGAAATGTTCCCTCTTTTATTTTGTGAAAGAATTTGTGAAGAGTTGGTGTTAATTTTTCAAATGTTTGGTAGCATTCACCAATGAAGCCATCTGGTTTGGATCTTATCTCTGTAGGAAGTTTTTTGAATATTAATCAGTCCTCTTTTTATAGACTTATTCAGATTTTCTATTTCCTCTTGAGTCAGTTTTGGTATTTTTGTCTTTCTAGGAATTTCTCCATTCCATCTAGGTTATCTAATTTGTTGATAAGTAATTATTCATTGTATTCCCATATAATCCCTTTTATTTCTGTAAGATTGGTAAATTAATATCTTCAGATATATTCCTGATTTTAGTAAGTTGAGTCCTCTCTCTCTTTTGTGTTGGTCTAACAAAAGGCTTGCCAATTTTGTTGATCCTTTCAAAGACCAAACTTTTAGTTTTGTGACTTTTTGAATTGATATTCTATTCTCTATTTAACTTTTTTTCCATTCTAATCTTTATTATTCATTTCTTCTGCTTGCTTTGGGTTTAGTTTGGTCTTCTTTAGTTTGTCCTTTTTCTAGTGTTTAAGTTGGAAACTTACATTATTTATTTGAGGCCTTTCTTCTTTTTTATTTATTTTTAAAATTTTTAATGTTTATTTTTGAGAGAGAGAGAGAGAGAGAGAGAAACAGAGTGCAAGTGGGGGAGGGGCAGAGAGAGAGAGAGAGAGAGAGAGAGAGAGAGAGAGACAGATTCTGAAACAAGCTCCAGGCTCTGAGCTGTCAGCACAGAGCCCAATGTGGGGCTAGATGTCACAGAATAGTGAGATCATGCCCTAAGCCAAAGTCAGGAAGTTAACTGACTGAGCAACCCAGATGTCCTTCTTCTTTTTTAAATGTAGACATTTACAATGGTAAATTTCCCTATAAGCATTGCTTTTTCCAAATGCCATAAATTTTGGTATTTTGTGTTTTCATTTTCATTTTTCTCTAAAGTATTTTATAGTTTTCCTTCTGATTTCTTCTTTGACTCATTTATTGAGAGTGTGTTTTTAAATTTCCACATATTTTTGACTTATCAAATTTCCTTCTATTATTTCGTAATTTCAATCCTTTTCACTTTATTGGTGCTTGTTTAATGACCTAATATGGTCTATCCAGAGGAATGTGTCGTGTGGACCGAGGAAGAATATTTGTGTTGCTATTATTGTTGGGTGGAATGTTCAATAGATGCCTGTTAAGTCTATTTGTTTGTAGTGCTGTCAAGTCTCCCATTTCCTTGTTGATCTTCTGCCTAGTTGTTCTATCCTTTATTGAAAGTGGTATATTGAAGTCTTCAATGATTAGTTTGAATTGTCTATTTTTTATTTCATTCTGTTCATTTTTGCTTCATATATTTTGATGATCTGTTATTAGGTACATAATGTTTATAACTATGTAATATCTTTTTACCATATTGAACATTTTATTAATATGTAATGTCGTTTATCTCTTAGAAACTTTTTGATTTAAAGTTTATTTTGTCTGATATTGAATAGTGACTTCAGCTCTTTTTGGTTACTATTTGCATGGTATATCTTTTTGCTTCTTTTTACTTTTGACCTATTTTTTTTTTTTAAATTGGAAGTGTGTCTCTTACAGATAGTATATTGCTGGATCATGTGGGGTTTTTTTCCCTTTTAAATCCATTCAGCCAGTGTTTACCTTTAAATTGGAGAGTTTAATCTGTTTGTATTTAGTGTAATTATTGATAAAGTAGGAGTTATGTCTTCGATTTTACTATTTTTGACATGCCTTATGTCCTTTTGTTTTTCTATTCCTCAATTATTGGCATTTTGTGTTAAATAAACAACTTTAAATGTGCCATTATAATTCTATTGTCATTTCTTTTACCATATCATTTTCAGTTAATTTTTAGTTGATTCTTTGGGGGGTCACAGTTAAGCTTGTGCTATTTCAGCTCTCTAGGTTTCAGTAAGGGCAATTACTCCCATGACATAAAGGCCTTGTTTCCTCTATTTGTTGAATCCCAAGTTATAGGTTCTGAGTATAAACAAGTATTCCTAGGTACCAAGTGTTGTCGCCTTTGCTTGTTATTTCTCTGGTGTCTGGGATCTGACTATTGGAAACTCTTCATTGGACAACAAGGCCTTGTCAACTTTGTTGTTAGATTCAATGTTTCTAGGAACTAAGGAAAAGCAATATGTCATAGCAGCATGGCCTTGTTGCCTTTGCTTCTTGGATACAAAATTTGTAGGTTCTGAATATGAGCAACAAAAGTGTCTTAGTTTGTTTGGATCACTGTAACAAAAAAATATCTGCTTGTATAAACTGTATGGCTTATAGATAACAGAAATTTATTTTTCATATTCTAGAAGCTAGAAGTTGAAGACCAAGGTACTGGAAAATTCAATGTTTGGTGAGGGCCCATTTCCTCACGGTTGGCTGCCTTTTCACTATGTCTTCACATGGTGGAAGGGCCTAGGGAGATCTGTGGGGTCTCTTTTATTAGACTACTAATCTCATTCATGAGGGATCCAACCTTACAACCTAAGCAACTCCCAAAGGCCCCATGTCCTAATACCATCACATTTGGTAATGAGAATACTTGGCTCATACTTAGAACCTATAACTTGCTTCAGCACACAGAGAAACAAGGCCTTTATATTCTGGGAGTAATTGTTCTTACTAAAAACCTAGAGATTGAATTAATTTCAACATAAGAATTTGAGGGGACATCAACATTTAATCTATAGTAAACATGGAGGGCTTCTTTTACTCTTTTACTCTTCTTGCAAATCTCTGTGTCTAGGGTCTAATTCTGGACACATATTCTTTAGGTAAGAAAACCTTATCTCCTCTTTGTGTTAGATCCAGAATATCTAGGTTCTGAGGATAGGCAACTATACCCACGACATAAAGACATTAAATCCTCTGTTCGGTAGAAAACAGATACACTATATATATTGTGATAATGAACAACTACTTCTAGTTACTCTGGCCTTTTCCTCATTGCTTCATCACTCAAAGGTCCCCAGAACATGAATAAGTGGAACTACTCTTGGGGGCAACAGGCCTTACCCTCTTTACTTTTTACATCTCAGATCCCTAGATTCCAAGTATGGGCAACAACTCCCACTACGATTAGGCCTTGTTCCCTCTTTGTTGGCTTATACATCTCTAGGTTCTGAAAATGTACACACGGGGGCATCTGGCTGGCTCAGTTAATTGAGCATCTGACTTCAGCTCAGGTCATGATCTTACAGTTCGTGGGTTACTGTGGGTGCTGACAGCTCAGAGCCTGAAGCCTGCTTTGGATTCTGTGTCTCCCTTTCTCTCTGTCCCTACCCTGCTCACAGTCTCTCACTCTCTCTCCCTCAAAAATAAACATTAAACAATTTTTTAAAAAACGAATATGTGCACCTGTTTAAAGAGTTCCAAAGTCATGTCTTCACAGTTTGTTAAATCCCAAATTGGTAGGATTCGATTATGGGTACTAACACTTCAGGGCACTAAGACCTCATTTCCTATAACTGTTAGACACAAAGGAGGCTAACCACTTTCAGGGCAACAAGGCTTTGTCCCTTCTATTTGTTATACAACATTCTTTGTGTTCCAAGTGTGTCCAAATTCTCGTCTCCTCTGCTTGTTGGATCCCAGGTCTTGGTTCCAAATATGGGAAATGACTTCCAGGTCAGAAGGCCACTGCTTGTTGGATCAAACACCTCTAGGTTTCCAATATGTACATCTATTTCCAAGACTTTAAAACTTGTTTCCACTGGTCATTAGGTCCCAGATGTGTAGTGTAAGTGCCTGACAATTAGCTTTTTTTTTTTTTAATTTTTTTTTTGGCATTTATCTTTTTGAGAGAGAGAGACAGAGACAGAGCATGAGCAGGGGAAGGGCAGAGAGAGAGGGAGACACAGAATTTGAAGCAGGCTCCAGGCTCTGAGCTGTCAGCACAGAGCCTGACGCGGGGCCCGAACTCATGAGCGAGATCACGACCTGAGCCAAAGTCGGACACTCAACTGACTGAGCGCGCCCCAGCTTTTTTTTTTTTAATTGTAAGTACCTGACATTAAGATTTTGACTGCTGAGGCATCCATTTCAAAACATATTGCTAACTGTGTGACAAAACAGCTATACAACTAGATAAAGAGCCAGGCTGCCCTATTCATGAAGTTCCCCTTTTAAAAAACTCATGGTGACCTGGATAATTGACTGACTGAGTGACACTGCTTTTCCTTTCCCATGCTGTAATTCCTGCTCTTATGTTTTATATTCACCAGTAAAGAATGAACTTGTGAAACCTAGGCAACCTACCCTTGATCCCCAGATCTGCATATACACACACACACTTTCTCTCTACCTGTGAACTCACTTTAAAGCCCTGGGCATGCAGTGTACCCTCTAGGACCCATGAATAATAAACCTTGCTTTAACAAAGTTCCCTGATTTTTGTTGCTGAAGTATGTTTTGCGATCGTAATGAACACCACAAGGGTCTATCCAGCCACAACACTGGCTGCAGTTGGAGAAATCTCTGTGGTGTCTACCACAAGTAATATGGGCCCAGGTGAGAGCCCCAAATATTCCTAGCTAACAGTATTACTACACATAGGCTGAGACCAAACATAAAACAGAATGTCTAGGATTCAAGTATAAGTGCATGCTTGCTAGGCACCTAGACCTTGTACTATATACTTATTGGATCCAAAGTCTCTAGGTTCAAAGTATAGAGAGCTATTCACAGGGTATCCAGGGCTGGGCTGACCTCCTCTCTTGTTGGTACCAAAATCTAGGTTCACAGCAGAGGTACGAACCACAGTATGCAAAGAGCTGGTCTCCTCTGCTTGTTAGATCTTAGGCTTCTGGGTTACAAATATTGGCCATAATTTTACTCTAAAGCCTTGTGTGTTTTTGTGTAGCAGGACTTTAGATTCCTAATATGGGCTACTACTCTCAGCTTAACAAGGCCTATTCTATTTTGCTTGTTGGATCTCTAGTGTCTAGGCACCAATTTGAGCAGCAAGGCCTTGTGTCCTTTGTGTTGTATTCCAGGTCTCTATTCAAGTTTGAGAAAAATACTCCCAGGTCCAATTTCTTTGCTAAAAATGAGCCTCAAGTTTCTGACTATGAACCACAAACATTAAAACTGAAAAAAAAATCTGCTTATTGGATGCAAAGTCTCCAGAGTTTGAGTAAGAGAAACCATGTCTTCGTGTGAAAGTGTGTTTTCTTCTTGCTGGATCTCAGGTCTCTAGGTTCTGGGTATAGGCAGTGACCTTGAGGACATCACGCCTTTTCTCCTCAGTTTATTGGATCCCAGGTAACTATGTCTTGAACATGGGCAGCTGCACTCAGGATATCAGGAACTCATCTCCTTTCTTGATGGATTCTGGATATTTATGTTTGGAGTATGGGCTATATTCTCAGTTTACCACCTCTCCTCTGCTTGTTGGAATTCTGGTCTCTAAGTTCGGTTTTTTGAAGAACTATTCCCAGAGCACCAGAAAGGTGCCTCCTTTGCTATTTGTTTTCCAGGTCTCTAAGTCTTGAGTACATATACCTTCTAAGGCAGAAAACCTTGTCTCCTTGCTTGATTGTTCCCAGTTTTCCAGGAAGCAGCCAAGGAACTACTCCCAAGGCAGAAAAATCTTGTGTCTCCCACTTGTTGGATTCCAACTTCTTCCCAGGAAAAAGGTATCACATATTTTGCTTTTGGGACTATAGGTCTCTAGATTCCAAAAATTGTTACATGCTCTTAGGGCACTAGATCAATTTTCCTCTGCTTGTTGGATATCATATCTTTAAATTCTGATTATGGGCAAATAATCTGCAGGCACAGAGGCATAGTTTCCTTTGTTTGTTGGAGTCTCAGTCTCTAGGATCTTAGAATGAGCAACAACACCAAGGGCACCCATGACTGTCTTTTATCCTTAACAGACTCAATCTCAATGATCTGAGCATAAGCAATTCTTCCCAGGGCACAAAGCCCCTGGCAACTCTGCTTGAAGGAATTTAGGCATCCAGGTTCAGATTATGAGCAATGATTCCCAGGGCACCAAATACTATATCCTCTATGTGTTCTCTAATTTCTTCTAAGAATGAGAACCTACTCCTGGGTATTAAATTCTTGTCACTTCTTCTTGATGGATCTCACTTTTATGATTTAGAAAACTCTTTCAAGGGCATCAAGCTGTCTCCTTTGTTTGCCACACTGTGGATCTCTGAGCTGAGCATGGACAATGATACCAGGGTACCCTGGACCCTGTTGGGGTTCCAGGTTTGTATATTTTTAATATTTCCTCCCCAGGCAAGGAAGTCTCATATATTCTGTTTTGTGGATCCCAGATCTCTAGAATCTGAGAGTTGGTAAGTACACCTAGGGCACAAAGTTCTCTGCTTGTTAGATCTTAGGTTCTGATTATGGGAAAACACCCTGGTAGAGGCATAGACCCCTCTGACTTTTGGATTTCCAGTATATATTCTGGGGGTTGTCCACTACTCTTAGGTCTCTGAATCTTTGTCTCCACTGTTTGATTTTATGAGCTAAATTTCCAAATATGGGCACCTATTTTCAGGGAATGCAGACCTTGTCTCCTCTGGTTATTGGAAACCAGTCCACAGGTTCTGAGTATGGTCTACTAACCCTAGGCACAAAGGTTATGTCTCCCATCTTGGTTGGATCTCAGGTTCCTGTTCCAAGTAGGGATAACTATTACCAGATCATTAAAGGTGTCTAAACTACTTGTCTAAATCTAGTTATTCAGGTTCAGATTATGAGAATCCTATGTGTTCCATAAAGGGATACCTACCCCCAGGTGTCAAGGCCCTGTCTCTTCTGCTTGTTGCATCCCTGGCCTCTTAAGTTCTAGGAATGAGCCTCTACTCCACCGGCAACAAGGCCATATTTCTTCTTCTTGGTAGATCTCAGACATCTAGGTTCTGAGTATGGCTAACTTCTTTAGGGTTCACAACCTTGTCTGACTGTTGAGCTAGATTTAGGCTCCCAGCATAAGCAATTATTCTCTGTGCTCCAAGTCTTGTGTCTTAGATTTGGGTTCCCAGGTGTCTAGATTTCAAATATGGGGAACTACTTTCATGTCATAAACACTTTGTCACTCTATCATTGCTTTAGCTCTCATTCCTAAATATTCATGACATTTTTCAACTTGGCTATATTTAAAATGTAATATCATTTCCTTATGTCTAGGTGTTTTTAATGGTAGGGTATTTTTTTTCTCAGAAAATCTATTCCATCATATTTTCAGTAATCAATTTTGCTAGTTAACTAAAATAAATGTTTACATTCCAATTTTTGTTCTGAAGTTTTATTAATTTTTCAGAATATAATTTTGTTTCTGTGTTTAGAAAATCAGAAAATACAGACAAGCATTACTAAGGGTATAATAACATTTTCCACTGTGCAAAGTTTATCATTATTAATCCCTTAGAATTACATTTCCAGATCTTTTCCTACACATGCACACACATATACAGATACTCTTTTGCTAAAATGTTTTCATCCTCTCCATTGTTTTGCAGCTTGTTTTTTCTCCATCAGTGACATCCACCTATTCAATATCAGTATATATTCACATTATTTATTTATTATATTTAAAAAATGTTTATTTACTTCTGAGAGAGAGGGGGAGAGAGAGAGAGAGAGAGGGCATGAGATGGGAAGGGGCATAGAAAGGGAGAGAGAGAGAGAGAGGGGGAGAGGAAGACAGAGAATCCCAAGCAGCCTCTGAGCTGCCAGCACACAGCCTGATTGGAGGCTCGAACTCATGAACAGCGAGATATGATCTGAGCCCAAATCAAGAGTCAGAGAAGCATGCAACCGAGTCACCCAGGTGCTCCTCACATAATTTAAAGTCCAGATTTTATTCAGATTTCTCCCATTGTCCTTCAAACAGTCTTTACATACAAATTGTCAAAAATATCCCAAGCCAAGACTCTGCATTTATATTTGGTCTCTTAAATTGCTTAACTAGATCTTAATTCTCCTTTCATTTAACTGAGACCCTTTCTTCACACCAGTGACTTGTAAATGAGACTAGGTCAAGTTATTTTCTTTGGATGACTTTAGCAAGAGTCTCAATTCCCTGTGTTTCTGATAACTCAAAGGTTATAAGATCCCAAAGATTTGGCTTAACGAAAACACTTAAAAAAAAACCTAGAATATATGATGGTGATATTGTGCATTTAATATTGTGTCAGAAGACTAAAAATATCTAGTTGACCCTTCACAAGTGGTGCTGAGTGGCCACTGCATTAGGATGATGTCAGTAGGAATGTCCCGTTCCTCATTAATCATTTACATAATGGTTTAGCAGGAGTTGCTTGAGTCAATGTAATTAGGGCTTATAAAACACTGATTCCTTAAGTATGCCATTACTTCTACATTTATTACCTGGCTTATTATGTAAAGTATATAATCAGAATAGGTGGGGATATGCTACAGTAACAAATGATTCTTGAATCCCAATGACTAAAACAAAAAGTTTTCTCTTGGTCAAGTTACATGTCAAATATGGGTTGGTAGTGAGACCTCTGCTCTCACAATCACTGAGGGACTCAGACTGATGGAGGCTCAAACTCAACACCCGCTCCCACGATTGTCATGAAGAAGAGAAAGCTAGAAGGTTTCACATTAGCAACTTACTGCTCCAGCCTGGAAGTGATACACATTACTTCCATCCACAATCCACTGGCACTATCGCACTTCAAGGAGAAATACAATCTTCCCGTGTGCTTGGAAAAAGGGGAGCTATTGCTAGCACTACTGCTGGTTATTGAGCACTTACTCTTTGCCTGCCACCTAGTATACATTGTCTTCCAATGGCTGTACATTCCAGGAGGTAAGTAGTTATATCCCTACTCCATAGACAAAGTGAGGTTAAAAGATTTCTACAAGGTCACCTGGAAAGTATCAAAGTCATAATTCAAATCCAGGTCTTTGTGACTCTACAGCTTATGGAGGAATCTTTTGGTGGGGTAGTAGGATGAAAGTATCTTCTTTTCTCTTGTCTTGGAGTTTAGGGTCTTCTTAGGCTCTGGTTGACCCTAAGGATAACTTAGGAGCTAGGTGAGGCCAAGGAAAATGACGATGATGTTGATGACAATGACAACGATGCCGATAATGATGATGGTGATGATGATTATGACATACATTGAGATATTACCAGGCATTTATTAAGTGTGTTGCATCAATCACTTCAATCTTCAAAGTAGCTCTGTGAGGTAAATGCTTTTATTATCTTCATTTTAGAATGAGGCTAAATAACTTGCCAAAACTCACATAGCTAGCAAGTGTCAGAAATGAGACTTGAGAGGGCACCTGAGTGGCTCAGTTGGTTAAGTGGCTGACTTCAGCTCAGGTCATGATCTCATGGTCTGTGGGCTCGAGCCTCACGTCGGGCTCTGTGTTGATGGTTCATTAAAGCCAGGAGCCCGCTTCAGTTTCTATGTCTCCCTCTCTCTCTGCCCTTCCCCTGCTCACGCTCTGTCTCTATGTCTCTCAAAAAAAAAAATAAATAAACGTTAAAAAAAAAAAAAGAAATGAGACTTGACACAGGCAATCTGTGAAGTTTTTTTCTCTTAATGACTGCAAACCTAATCAGTCAGGCCTGGTCTTGCCTTAGACTTTATTAAGAGAGATAAAGAAATTTTAACAGCTGTGTTATAGGTGCTTACCCAGCTCATACATTTTATTTGAAAATGTATCAAACCTACAGCTTCTGCTGAAGCCCTGGGTCCAAAGAGGTATTTTGTACTACATGACTCACCTCCTGGCTCTGCTGACTGACCCAAAGATGGAGAATTTCTTCAATAAAGAAGGACCCTCCATAGCCTGGGAATAGCCAAGGAGAGTTCTTCTCTTGGGAATCAGGAGTTGGGGTATGGAGTCAGGTAGATAGTGGTGGGCTTTTGAGCCAGGTACAAACAAATGAAAGTCAGACAGATTTCTGAGGAAAGATCATTCCAAGTAGAGAGAATGGCAAGTACAAGGTCCTGAGACAGAAACATGTTAGGCATGTTGGAGAAGTAGCAAGAAGACCAATTTATTTGGAGTGAAGTCGGTGAAGAGGGAAGAAGTAACTAAGATCAAAGAAGAAGCCAGGAATAGATCAGAGAGAACCTGTAGTAATGACCTTGGATATTATTTAAAGTATATGAGAAGCCATTAGAAAATTTTGGTATATATAGAGAGATAATCTGAAACATATTTGAAAAGTATCATATTGGTTACTGGGTGGAGAATGGATGATAGAACACAATAATGGAAGCAGGGGGTGCAGTTAGAAGGCTCGTGCATAGATCCACGTGAGAGATGAAGGTGTTTTGGTTCACAGTATTGTAGAGGTGATGGGAAGTGGTCTAATTCAAGGTAGAGTCAGTAGAGTATTCTTGAATTGGATACTGGATGTAAGACAAAGAAAGGAGTCCAGGATGATTACGAAGGTTTTGGCCTACTAACTGGGTGCATGGTGGTCTATTTATGGAGAGGAATAGGGGATCCTAAATTCAGCTTTGGACATGTTAAATTTGAGATAAATATTGTTCTTCCAAGTTGGATGTAAGACTATGGAATTTAGAACTGGAGATCTATATATCTTATCACAAGTGGCATTTGTGATTTAGCTATGACATCTTCTTTTGACACCTGTTAGTAAGATCAAGAAAATAATGGCATCAATGCATCTTTGATTTAATGAAAGATGTCAAACCTGGGAGTTATTAGCATATTTCAAGTCATGAGATTAGATGACACTATGCAGGAAGCATTGATAAAAAAGAGAGCTGAGGAATAAGCTTGGGTCATTCCAATATAGCAAGGTAGGAAAATAAGGAGCCTGATGAGGGATTTCCAGTCACACAGAGGAAACTGGGAAATTTTAAAGAAAATATTTCAGTTATGAAGTCATGAGCAAATGGGAACAAACTACTGGAAGTTTACCTATGGAGGACTAATTACATGAGATTTGGCCAAGTGAAGACCATTGGTAACTTCTGCAAGAGTATTCTGGTGGAGTGGTAGGTACAAAGCCTGACTGTTGTAGATTAAGTAAAAGTGAGATGAAGTAGAAGTATAGAGACCATATGAAAAGGAATTTTGCTGTAAAAAGAAAGAAAAATGGGATATCTTCTGGAAGGATATGTGGAATTGAAAGGAAGATCTTTTTTATTTTTTTGAGACGGGGGGGAGAGGCAGAGGGAGAGGAAGAGAGAAAATCTTAAGCAGGCTCTATACCCAGTGTGAAGCCCAAAATGGGGCTCTACCTCACAACTCTGAGATCATGACCTGAGCTGAAATCAAGATTGGATGCTTAACTGAGCCACGCAGGCACCAGCAAAGGAAGGTCTTTAAAGCTAGGATCCTGTGCATATTTATATGTTAATAGGACAGATGCAGCAGAGAAGGAGACATTCATGGAAGGGTGGAGGGTAGGTGAGGCAGTGACTAATACCTGCGTGGAGTCACTGATAGGTGAGGGGGTGGACTGAGAGTACTAGTAGGGGGATTGTCTACCCACAAGATGGGAAGCTTTATCTAAAGTAATAGAATGAAAAGGAAAAACTGCATAGTTATGGTGACAATTTTCATGGTGAGAACAGTTGTATTAGGGTGCTTCTGGCTTTAATAATATCTGCTTGTTAATTATTTCTAATTTTAATAAGACTGGAGGTGGATGGATACAAGACTGGACCAATCAATGGTGCATGTATGATTCCCAGGTCCTCCTTCCATCCTTCCACTCTGTTATCCCCAGCTGCCTGGCTTTTCTTCTTTAGGCCTGTTGTATCCTTGATACCAGGTGGCTGTGCAGGACTAGGAAAAGGGAAAGGTCTGTGGAGTAGATATTCTATTGTGTGCCTCAGAAGTTCAGCCACATAGTAACTATGTGAAGTGGCTTCACCCAGCATTCAGGTTTGCCAGGCAAGTACAATGGAGAGAAAAAGGAATAAATGATTAGAGATTATGGCAAGCAATATCATGGACTGCAAAATCGAACTTGGCAAAAAAGGAAAGTAAGGATGTGAGTCAAGACTTCTAGAGGGGCTGAAGACTGTATAATTACTAGAGGAAGTGAACTGGAAAGATAAGATGCAGTGATCAAAGAGTCGGAGGCTTACAACTGTGATCTTCAAAGTGATTTCATGAATGGAACAGATCGTGGTGGTGAGTGGCTCAGGGGGAGCAGGAAGCAGGATGGTTAAAAATAAGGCCATGAGGAAGTACAGGCAGGAGCACTGAGTGGGTGACTCCTTTGCTAGGAAAATCCCTGAGAAAGGGTACCTAGGTGGCTCAGTCAGTTAAGCGTCCAACTTTGACACAGGTCATGACCTTGTGGTTTGTGAGTTTGAGCCCCGTGTCGAGCTCTGTGCTGACAGCTCGGAGCCTGGAGCCTGCTCCAGATTCTGTGTCTTCCTCTTCTCTCTGGCTCTCCCCTGCTCACACTCCATCTCTCCGTCACACAAAAATAAATACATATATAAAAAAAATTAAAAAAAAAAAAAAGGAAAAGTCCTGAGAATAGGGCTAGTGGTAGCAGTGGTAAAATTGGTCATGAGTGGAATGCTTCAATGAACATGAAAAGGGATGGATTGTACCATGGACTGTTGCAATCAAGATCTGAGGGTGGTATAATCTGGTATCAAGTGTTTCAAGAAGTTCAGTTTTGTTTTGTTTTTAAGTGAAGCAGAAGGAATGATGATCTAAAAGTGTCAGGCATCCACTTCTTGCCCTAAGATGTATGAATGCGGAAGAGTAAAAAGCCACTGCTTTCCACAGCGACTATAGGTTTTTTATTAGAACAGTAATATGATGAGAATATGCCTCTAAGTTCCACAGGGTTAGGGGTACGGGTGTGGGAATAGATGAGAAATAGGTACCTAAAGATAAAGGTAAGACTATGGTAAGAAATGAGATTAGGAATATACAAAGTTTAAATTTACTCATCTTTTTTTTCGGGTTGTTGTCTGTGCTTTTGGTGCCATAATTAAGAAATCATTGCTAAATCCAATGTCATAAAACTTTCCCTCTATGTATTCTTCTAAGAGTTTTATACTTGTAGGTCATACATTTAAGTTTGATTCATTTTGAGTTAACTTTTATATATGGTGTAAGGTAAGGGTCCAGCTTCATTCTTTTGCATATGGAAATCCAGTTTCCCCAGCACCATTTATTAAAAAGACCACCCTTTCACCATTGAATTGTCTTGGCACCCTTGTCAGAAATCAATTAACAAGATATGTGAGTGTTTATTTCTGGGTTCTGTGTTTTATTTCATTGATCTACATGTCTATCCTTGGGGAAGTACCACACTAATTTGTTTACTGTAGTTTTGTATAAGTTTTGTTATCAGGAAATATGAGTCCTCCAACTTTGTTCTTTTTCAAGATTATTTTGATTTGTATGTAAATTTTCATAGATGTTCATTAGCAGGTTGAGGAGTTCCCGTCTCTTCCTAGTTTGCCCAGAGTTTTTATGAGATGTTGATTTTTGTCAAAAGCACTTTCTGCATCTATTGAGATCTCTTGATGAATTACACTTAGCTTTGAATGTCAAACCAACCTTAAATTCATGGAATAAACCCCAGTTACGATGTATTATCCTTCCTAATGTTGTTGGAATCCATTTACAAAAAACTTGGCTACAAATTATTATATATAATGTTCACGAAGAATATTGGTTTTAAGTTTTCTTCCAATGTCTTTTTCTGGTATTGTTATCATGGTAATGCTGGCTATAGAATGAAAATTTTTCCTTCGTTCCAATTTTTTGGGAGAGTCTATGTAGAACTCTGTGTCTACTTCTTTATTAAATATCTGGCAGAACCAAAATCTATCAATGAAACAATCTGGGCCTGGAGACTTTGTATTTTGGAAGGTTTTAAACTGTGACCTCAATGTTGAAATAGGTATAGTCCTATTCAGGTTATTTATTGTGTTTTGGTAGTGTATAACTTTCATGGAATTAGTCCATTTCATATAAATTGTCAAATTTGTATGTATAGAATTTTCCTAGTATTCTCTTACTTTCCTTTTTGAAGATTTTATTTTTTAAGAAATCTCTACACTCAAAGTGGGGCTCAAACTTACAAACCTAAGATCAAGAGTCACATGCTCTACTGACTGTGCCAACTAGGGGCCCCTACCTTACTCTCCTTTTGACTTCTGTGGGATCTTTACTGGTATCTTCTCTTATATTCCTGATATTGGTAACCTGTATGTTCTCTCTTTCTCTCTCTCTCTCTTTTTTGTTTTTTTGGCAGTCTTATCAGATATCTTTTATCTTTTCAAAGGAACAGCTTTTAGTTTCTTTATTGAATTACTTTCTTCATTGTTTTTCCATTTTTCAATTTCATTTATTTCTGCTCCTGTATTATTTCCTCCTTCCTCCTGTTTTGGATGTATATTGCTTTTCTTTTTTTAGTTTTTTGAAATGTAAGTTTAGATCCTTGATTTTAGACCTTTATTCTTTTCTAAGAAAAGCAATTAATGTTATAAATTTCACATTCATCACTGTTTTTAGCTGCATCCCACAAATTGTGATGTTATATTTAATTTTTGTTCAATTCAAACAGTTCTATTTTCCTCGAAATGTCTTCTTTGACCTGTGGATTACTTAAAAATACATTCTTTAATTCCCAAGTATTTGGAGATCGTCCTGTTACCTTTTATCGATATACAGCTTATTCCATTATGGTCAGAGATCATACTTTGTAGGACTTCAATTATTTAAAATTTTGAAAGGTATGTTTCATGGTCGCTGGTTCGGTGGTACTGATTCCCTTTTCCGATTACATGAATTCTGCCTAGGATTTGACTCGAGACAGCTTCACGCGGTGTGTTCTCACCTGTACCGGATGCCCAAGGCAGCTCGGTTCACCCGGGACTCCGTAGGTCCTATCCCACCCCGCAGGTTGTCCGTGAACGCTGTGCTGAGCCGGGGACAGGAGTGTGTGCGTGCAGCGGAAATCCCGCCCCCCGGCGCCTGCGGTTGGCCCTGACCGCAAAGGGGTGAACCCCTAGGAGGAAGAAGAGCAGGATTGAAGGAAGCAGAAGAGTTGAGAGGAAGGGCGAGAGGGCTCATGTTTCCATTGGCTGGGCCAGCCTCGTAGCCTCTTTGTGATTGGCTGGGCGCGGGGGCGGTAGTCCCGCGTCGGCCCGCCCCTCCGGTCGCAGGAGGTACAGGGATCACCAGCGCCGGCGGAGCTAGCGGCTGCTTGGAGGCTGTGTTCGCACGCCGCCGAAGTGTGGCGGCAGGGCCTTTGGGCGTCAGGTCCTCGTCCCCCGGGGCGGCGAGGGCGGCCAGCCGCTGGGGCGGCGCGGGTCGGGACCCAGGGCACGGTCGAGCTAGGGCGCGGCGGGCGTTGGCACGGCTGCCGGACCTGGGCCTGCGCGGATCGCCCGCGGCGCGCGTCTCGGGCTGTCTTTCCATTTCAAAGTGATTATTGTTTTGGATTTTTCTGCAGACGTGACTTTTGATTAATTTGTTTCACGCACCACTTACTGGTACGGGATAAAGCGGCCGATGCATGCTACTGTCATTTGTCGTTGAAATGTGGGCTTCCTGTCGTTTGTGTGTTTACCTTTTGGATTTAAGGGAAGGGGATGACATTGTGATTTAGTCTCCTGTGACCGTCCATTCTCAAGGTCTCGCCGACGTAGTACAGAAACTAGGCGAATCCCGTGTGTGGCTTTTACCTATATTGGAAGTAGGCTTTTTCGTTCCTGCTCCTCCTCCTCCCTGTCTCTCCATCTTTCTCTTCCTTTCCTCCCCCTCCCCCAACTGTTCTCCTCTTCCATCTTTCTGTCCTTTTTGCCGCATTAAACCTTGCGGGAGGGTCTTTGTACAATTCTGAAAAGCTTTAGGCCTTCCAACATTTATGGTTTACTTGCAGGACTGACAACTGGGAGGAAGCTGGAGGAAAGATGCCCTCTGATTCTTTCTGTTTGGCCGCGCAGACTCGACTTGACTCCAAATGGTTGAAAACAGATATACAGGTGGGGTTTCGACATGCTTTTTCTTAGTGTGTTTCTGCCTCCATATTTAATTTTCTGGTTAAAGCTTTATATGGGATAAGTAAGAGGATGCAGATCAGACCTTGCCATATTAGAGGAGCAGGTTTATTTTCTACAATTTAAAATGTACTTTTATTGTATCAGTTTTTATAGATCGTGTATGGCTACGTTTTAATTGCAGTTATGTGTAAGTGCAAGAAACTTGAGATCTGATTATGCAAACATTTTTCCTATTACTATTTTTAAGAGGTCTGTGTTATTCTTAACTATACCTTGGTTATGTTTAGTGATAGTTTTTGAGATGTTCAGATAGTTATGAGGGGAAGTGACATGTAGTAATTTATTATGTCCTGCAGAAACTCACAAGACCCTGCGTTTGTGTTCCTGGAGAGGCAAGAGTTCAGTTGAGCTGTTTGTTTTGTATTTGTGACTGGTCTTATTAAGAGGAGTGCTCAGTTTTCACATAAAGAATGTGTGGAAACAAAATGTTGGCCTTAGACTTTCTAATATTTTGATTTAATAATGTAATTGCAAGCTTGTCCAGAAATTATCAAATAAATAATAGCAGTAATGTTTCTGTAGATTTTTTTTTTTTGCCCCAAGTTAGTTTTCTTTGCAAATGGTTTGGAAAAGCTACTTTTGTTAACTCCATATTAACAGCAAAAAGAAGTGTCTGAAATATTTATAGTATATATGGGTTTTCTTTCTCTTTCCTGAGGTTAATCATTTTAAGTATTTCTCAAGTAATCTACCTTTTTCAGTACAATCTTACATAGTTTATCAAGACTCATGTATTCTGTAAGCACTTGATAATAGGTACTTGAAGTGGAGTATTATTGCCCGCCCTTTTTTTTCTTTAAAAATTTTTATTTAAACTCTAATTAGTTAACATACAGTGCAGTATTGGTTTCAGGAGTAGAATTCAGTGATTTATCACTTACATACAACATCCAGTGCTTATCATAACAATGTTGTCCTTAGTACCCAGCACCCATCTACCCATTCCCCTGACCTCCCTCCATCAACCCTCAGTTCTCCAAGAGTCTTATGGTTTGTTTCCTCTTTTTTCTCTTCCCGCCACCCCACATATGTTCATCTGTTTTGTTTTTTAAACTCCACATATGAGTGAAATCATGTTTGTTTTTCTCTGACAGACCTATTTTGCTTAACATAATAACACTCTACCTTGATCCATGTCGTTGTGCAAGATTTCTTTCTTTATGATGGGTTAATAGTATTCCATTGTATATAATGTATTCGTATGTATACATATATACACACACACATCTTCTTTATTTATGTATTCATCAGGGTCATAGGGCTGTCTCTATAGTGTGGCTATTGTTGATAATGCTGCTATAAACAACAGGGTGCCTGTACCCCTTAGAGTCTGTATTTTTGTATCCTTTGGGTCAATACCTACTAGTGCAATTGCTGGATTGTAGGGCAGTTCTATTTTTAACATTTTGAGGAGCCTCCATGCTTTTTTCCAGAGTGGGTGCATCAGTTTGCATTCCCTCCATTACTCCATTGTTCTTCCTTAATTTTTTTTTTTCTTAAGTGTTGAGTCCCAGGTCATGATCTCATGGGTCATGGAACTGAGCCTGGTGCTGGGCTCTGCCTTGACAGCACAGAGCCTGCTTGGGGTTCTTTCTTTCCCTCTCTCTCAGCCCTTCTCCTGCTCACATTTGCGTGCGCTCTCTTCTGTCTCAAAAATAAATAAATACATTAAAAAAAAAAAGAAGTGTTGAATCCCAGTAGGTATGAGAGCCAAGTGCTTAGAACTATCTTGTGGATTTTGGGATTGTTATTAATGGTGTAATGTTAGATTAAAGCCCAAAGAATTGGGTTAAGAATTGGCATAGTAGTGACTCTTTTGGTTTGTTATTGTTTAAACATTGCCTTTTATTTGGGACTTACTGTTCATTTTCCTTTGTTTTCTTTCTTTTTTTTAAAAGCAGGGTTGGGGGAGGTAAGATGAGTAATTTCTTATTTCTGAAATCTTGAGATTCAGGCAAACTGATTTTAAGGTTTGTTTAAATTAGTGTTTGTGTATTTTGCAAAACTTGTTGAAGTAAAGAACTTTATCTCATGAAGTATTTCTTTTCTTTTTAGTCATTATTGAATAACTGCTTAATATGAGTTTTAGCGCCTTGATCTAAAACCAGTTTAATGCTGAGTTTAGTGCCTATAGATTCAGGCAGATATAAAAAGAACCACCACTTATGCCCTAAAGTGCTTAGTATATCCTTTTGATATAGTGTAATATCCAGTGCTTGGACCATCATAGACATTTCAAATATTAGTCAAAAGTCATCCAAACTTATCCTAGGAATAAGTGAAGAAATCTAGGTTTTGGAGAGTGCACCAGAGGGAAAATGTGTTTTAGGTATTGAAGCCACTTAATATCATGAAAAAAGTGATTGTGGACCTTGGTTTTATATAGTTTCTCCAGCATTGCTTATTATATGTGAGGAATAAATGTCATTTTACCCTAAGAAATGATTTAGACATAGTTTCACTCTTTGGAATCCTTCCTGCACACGCATAACGCAGATGCAAGCCTTACACCGACAGGTTTTACCTTCTCTACCAACTGGAGTGGGAGGTGCCACATTCCTTAGGTAGAGCTTTTGTATTGGGAACAGAATTGATAACTGGTTAATTAATATTATGTGAGGTAGAAACATGTTTCTTAGCTATAGGATTTAGCAAATCTGTTTACTATAGCTATTTTTGTTTGAAATGTCCTTGAAGTTTTTTAGCAACCTTAGAAAAGAAAAATTTTTAAAGGCTGTGAAAACTTTTAATATGTGTATATTATGAAAAACGTGGACACTGATCCTAGACTTTCTTGTTTGGAGATGTTTAAATCTGTCAGCCTAGGATGTTGCAACGAGCTGCCCCTAATTGAGTGACAGTTGTATGGCAGGCATGTATCTGGTTTTTACATATATAATGCTTTTTACTTTTTAAAAATTTATTTTAACAGTTATTTATTTTTGAGAGAGAGAGACACAAAGTGTGAGCAGGGGAGAGGTAGAGAGAGGGAGACACAGAATTCAAAGCAGGCTCCAGGCTCTGAGCTGTCAATACAGAGCCGGACACGGGCCTGAACTCACCAACCACGAGATCATGACCTGAGCCAAAGTCAGACCCTTAACTGACTGAGCCACCCAGGCGCCGCTGCTTTTTACCTTTTCAATACTCTTCTTGTTTTTTTTGTTGTTGTTTAGAATTGAAAAATTTTTTTTTAACATTTTATTTATTTTTGGGACTGAGCCGAGTAGGTGAAAGGCAGAGAGAGACACACACACACACAGAATCCGAAGCAGGCTCCAGACTCTGAGCTATCAGCACAGAGCCTGATGTGGAGCTTGAACCAATGAACTAAGCTGAAGTTGGATGCTTAACCAACTGAGCCACCTAGGTGCCCCTTCAATACTCTTTTCTGATTGTTGTGTAGAGTACTTTGAATAGGCAGTTCCTTCACAACTCTCTTGAAGAGGCACTAAAGTACAGAGCTAAGAGATGTTAGCTACATAATCACTACAGTTACCATTTTTATATTTATTTACTTATTTTTTAAATGTTTGTTTATTTTTGAGAGAGAGACAGACAGAGCATGAGCGGGGGAGGGGCACAGACAGAGAGGGAGACACAGAATCCCAAACAAGCTCCAGGCTCTGAGCTGTCAGCATAGAGCCTGACTCGAGGCTCGAACTCACAGACCATGAGATCATGACCTGAGCCGAAGTCGGACGCTTAACCAACTGAGCCACCCAGGCGCCCCCCCCAGTTTTATATTTAAAGTAAAAGTCCTGTTTGATGTGATTGGTAGTTTCTTGGTGAACCAAAAAGTCAATTAAGCAAAGGAACTATAAAAAATAGTTTTTTTTAAAGGTAAATTGATACCTTAAAAGCTTTTTATTCTTTTTTTTTTTTCTTAAATTTGTTTCAAGAGATAGAGAGCAAGTCGGGGAGGGACAGCGAGAGTCAGAGGGAGAGAGAGAGAATCTGAAGCAGGCTCCACACTGTCAGTGCAGAGTCCTAGGTGGGGCTCCATCACACGAACCCAGAGATAATGACCTGAGCTGAGATCAAGAGTCAGATGCCTGACTGAGCCACCCAGGTGCTCCAAGAGCTTTTTATTCTTAAATCATATATGCACATTTATTTCTTAGTCTTGCTGAAAGGCGGAGGGTGTGTCTTTGAGCATGGTCCAAGAATGGTGTTATCCTTTTCTTGCATAATCTGTATTCAGATTAATCTCCTTACAGTGTCTGTTTTTGGGTTCTTTGAAGTAGAGCATGAAATTAGATATGTATGATGCAATTTTTTTTAACTTTTTATTTTGAAATAATTATGGACTCATAGGGAGTTGCAAAGAAAGTAGAGAGGTCACTGTATACTCTTCACCCAGACTTCCCCAGTGGTTACATCTTATGTAACTATAGTACAGTATCAAAACCAGGAAATTGACATTGGTACAATGTGTATATAGTTCTCTGTCAATCATGTAATTATACCAGAAAGATCTCTGCCTCTTGCCCCTCTATAGTCACTCCCTCCTTCCCCCACCATCTCTGATCCCTGGCAATCACTAATCTGTTTTCCATCTTTTTAATTTTGTCATTTTGAGAATGTCATATGGTATGTTTGAGTTTGGTTTTGTTCATGATGTAATGCCCTTGAGGTTCATCAAAGTTGTTGAGTATATTAATAACTAAACTCGAATCATTTGTCTCTTCTAATTGCCAATTTAAAATGAGTAAAGATAAGTTAAATTTTAAAATTAAACTTAAAATTATTAAATGTACATATTGTCACTTTATGCTTGGAAATATCAGCACATTAGGGAGCATAAAAGTGATCATCTTGGTAAATTCTATTCTCAGTTTTTCCAGTTGACAGACGAGATATAGGAATAAAAGAATTTTGTAAATACAAGTAACTTAATATTCATAATGGCATCTTCTGATTAACTTGTCTGTAGGATAGGTAGCATAGCTCACTTTTTTATTGATGATTTTAATTATTTGTCTTTTTCTCTATATTTTGGATCAATTTTATCAGGGCTTTATACATATAGTTAGTTTTTAAAAAAATAACTGTTCATTTTTAGAAAAGATTAATAATATTTGTAAGGAGAAAATAATGAGATTGCCATCAGACATTGACCACAAGACTTTTTTGCAGAAGGTTGAGTAACACTTTCCCTCTAAGAAAAGAAAATGTGAGCCAAGGATGTTATGTTGTAGTAAAACTGACTTTTCAGGTGAAAAAGGCACAACTTTATGAATGAACAAATACTGTTCCCATGAGCTCTTTCTGAGGAAGTGAGTAGGGAAGGATCTTTAGATGACTGAATGACTATATATTGTCATGAAGACTCTTGGTTATGTGTGGAGCCTAGAGTAAATGAGTTCTAAAAGGGAGAGAGCATATTATGTAATTGCTGTAAGCTTAGACGTGGTACATTATGGTGTAACTGTTCTGCCAGTATCTATTAATGAGATGCATTGAAATTTTCACATTAGATGTTGTATTTTTCATCTGGGGTTCCATTCAGGTCCTTTTTATATCTCCATTTCACTCGTTATCAGGTTCATATTTTCATATTTGTGAAGCCTATGGACATATCTGTATAATAAAGATTTTAACATTCTTCTCTGCTAATTCTATCACCTCTATCATATCTGGATTTATTTCTCTTGATTGCTTCTGTTGTTTCCATTGATTGATTGCCGATTATGGAGCATGTTTGTATGCCAGGACATTAGAAATATTATGTTGTTCTGCGCTGGATGTTGTTTTATTTTTTTTTAAGAGCATTAGTTTTGTCTGGCGTGCATGTAAGTTAGTTGGGATCAACTTAACTTTTTCAAAGCTTGATCCTCAGGTTCGTTTAGGCTGATTGATGTAGCACAGCCTCTAGTCATGTGCTAATTTATTTGCCTTATGGCAGTACCCTCCTTAGCACTCCTCCTAATGCTGGTTGTGTTGGGAGGTTTTTTCACTCTGTTTGGTGGAAACATAGGCTTCTCTCAGACTGGAAATCATGGGAATTCTGCTCTCTTCTTTCTAGTGCTTCTTTCCCCAGCCTTGATGGTTTTTTCAGCTATCGGTATTCAGCCCAAGACTCAAAGTGTCCCCTCTGCCGATCACTAGGGATCACTCTTTCTCTGCAGCTCCCCCTTCATCTGTATTCTTGTCATTTTAACCTACTTATAGCTGATCTTTCTCCTCAACTCAGCCAGACCTCTGGGCTCTATGTGGGTTACCCTTTCCTGCGCTGCATCCTGGAAGCTGGTTCTAGGCGGTAAGCTTGGGCAGTTGTAGGGCTTCATTTGTTGCCCTTCTCGGGGTCATAGCTCTGGGCCGTCTGTTGTCGGTGTTTGAAAACAGCTGTTTGATGTATTTTGTCTGGTTTTCTAGTTGATTACAGCAGAGAGGTATTTCCTAAACAAGTTAATCTTTCACAGGCAGAAGCAGCACAAGCCTTCCTAATCTGCTTTTAATCTCATTCAGAGTTCTTAATTATCGATAATGTATTTTTTGGTTCTAGAATTTCCATGTTTCTGTTTAAATGGATTTTATTGAGTACAGTTATACTTAGTAAGATACATCTATTTTAAATGTTTAGTTTCATGTGTTTTGGTGTTTTTTTTTTTTTTTTGTTTTTTTTTTACCTTCCTTTATAGTTTCTTTGACTGCATCTTCCCTTTCCTGTGGGTTGGTACCCCACATGCTCATGGGTTGCCCTTCCCTGCAGTCTTGGATGTAATGTCACCAATAGCATGTAGGTTATGGCTTCCCAACTGCCTACCATGGAGCCAATGACACAGCCTACAAGGTGGTTGGAGAGCAGGAGCTAGCTCCCCATGGACTGAACGTTCATCTCTTGGTAAGGAGAGATAAAGGAACTGGTATTTTAATTTCTTTTTTTTTCTTCCCTCTTTGAATTGTTTATTTATTTATTTTTTTAATGTTTATTTTTGAGAGAGAGAGAGAGAGAGTGAGAGAGCATGAGCTGGGGAGGGTCAGAGAGAGAGGGAGACACAGAATCCAAAGCAGGCTCCAGGCTCTGAGCTGTCAGCACAGAGCCTGATGTGGGGCTTGAACTCACAGACTGTGAGTTCATGACCTGAGCCGAAGTTGGACACTCAACCGACTGAGCCACCCAGGCGCCCCCCGCCTCCTTGGATTGTTGATGGTTTCTTTTTGCAAACCCAGTAGAAGAGCCTACATGCCTAGTGAATGTGCCTAGTCGACAACCTGATGTATCTGCTGCTCACTGTGGAGTAGGGCCTTTTTTCTGTAAAGGGCTAGATGGTAAATATTTCTGTGAGCCATACGTTCTTTTTAACAACTACTTACATCTGCCATTGTCATGCCCTACGTAAAATATAACAAGTGTGTCTGTGTTCCATTAAAGCTTTATTGATACTGAAGTTTGAGTGTCATAATTCTCATTTGTCACAAAATGTTTTCCTTGATTATATTTCAAACCATCGACAAATGTAAGAACCGTTGTTAGTTTGTGGGCCATATGAAATCAGGTAGTGGGCCAGACTTGGCCTGTGGGTTAGGCCTTAGTTTGCTTACCCCTGTGGTAACATGCTATGTCCTGTGCTTTATGTACTCTTGTCCCCCTTTCCCCTGCCTCTCACTGCCCTGGGCTGACATCTGCTAAGTAAAGTGTCTGGATTTTAATCTGTTGCTCAGGCTCTCCTTTTTAGGACAGTGTGTGTCTATATTCTATCTTCTGCATCTGCCCTTGATCTGTTTCTGTTATCTTCTATACATTTTTTTTCATTTTTCTGTCACATTATCTTGCCTTATCCATTATTATATTTGTTTGAGTTCCAGATACCATATGTGAAAAATTATTGTGAAGATTTGAGGCTCTGGGCAATGATTTCCTCCTCTGGAGGGGATCTACCAGTCCAGTAGACTGCACTAGCAGTCCCAGGTCACTGCAGAGCAGTTGGGAATTGAGATGAATCAAAACCGGGCTTCTTCCCTAGGAAGACCATCTGCTTCCACCTCACCCCTGCTTCTGGTGTGTGTCGCCCTTCGAGGTTTCACTCAGAGCATGGTGTATTTACCAGGCGTTTCCCCCATGAGGACCCTGGCTCCAGCCTGTCTCTCAGCGGTTCTGCTCAGCTATTGGCTTCCTCCAGCTCACAGAATTGGCAAGTGCCTTTTGGGGTAACAGCTTAGGTTCTTTGGGCTGTGCTTCTCTCTTGGGTCTCAGGCCTCCTATTCCTAGCTGCCCGATGTCTTAAAACAGATGTACTTCATGTTTCTGTCTGACCTCCCCAGTTGATTTAGAAATTTGTTCTTAAAATTTTTTTGAAGTTGATATGTTGTCCTGTGTCTAACAGGTGCTTAGTAAGTATTTTTCTGCAAGACTAGGAAAAAAAAAGCCAGATACCTTTACTTTAGTATCTGCAAGTATTTGAACAGTTTACATTTTAGGCATGATTTAAAGATAGTTTAACATTTACTAACCTATAAGTTAAGCAAAATATCATTTATCCATTTGGCATATTCCGTTTTGAATTCTATTACATAGTTACACAGTCTGAAGAAGTCATTTTATTTTTTTATTTCTTAAAAAAATTTTATTTTTAAGTAATCTCTATACCCAACATGGGGCTTGAACTTACAGCTCTGAGATCAAGAGTCACACACTCTCCCAACTGAGCCAGCCAGGCGCCCCCTGAAGTTGTCATTTTAATAGATGCTTTAAGGTTTGGCTTGCCCAGTTCTGTGTGGTGGTCAAGTGTTGGTAGTACCAGTGTGAGGGACTTAGTGGCTCTCCCAGCCCTCTTAACTGCATGTGTGGGTGCATGTCGTGGTGTTGTTTAGAAGAGCACAAGCTTGGGAGTTAGGCTTCTTCTCAAATCCCACCTCTCATAGCCTCAGATTGTGTGATCCTGGTCAAATAATTGAGCTTCCGTTTCAGTTTACTGTCTCTCAGAGCGGGGCGTGTTAATACCCCTCTTGCTGTCTGCTTTTCAGGGTGAAAATGCCTTTAACCTGCTGTGTCATTTTAGAGGTATGAAGAATGTAAGAACAAATCAGAAAAAGAACCTAAGACCAAGTAATACTAATTAGAAGCATCTGGATTTGTACGAAATCAGTTAAGGAAAATTTAAAACCTATATCGGCACCCATTGGGTACTTTTTTATGTAAGTTAGCTATTAATGGACAGTTGTATACTCTTTTTGTTTTAATGTTTGTTTATTTTTGAAGGAGAGACAGAGTGTGAGCAGGGGATGGGCAGAGAGAGAGGGAGATACAGAATCTGAAGCAGGCTCTGTTAGCACAGAGCCCAATGTGGGGCTTGAACACACGAGCCGTGAGATCATGACCTGTGCTGAAGTTGGAAGCTTAACCAACTGAGCCACCCAGGCACCCCTGTACACATACTCAAATTGACAAATTGGTGATTTTTATTTCTGTACAGATTGTTCTTACAATGCTGTGATTATTTTCTAGTTTTCCTCTCATTCTGTTAAGGATCCAATGCTTTCCTTCCAGTCCTCTGGAATGCCCTCCCCTGGGCTTTACCTGTGCTTTCCACAGCCTAGTTCTTTCATGCCTTCTTCCAGAGAGCTGGCTTTGTTGCCTTAGTGATATTTCTCCTTCTTCACATCCTTTAAGGTGCCCAAATTTTGTGCTCTAAATGGTGGCTACTCAAATCCATGGCTCATTTACATCTTTGTGTCCTCAGTTCCTGTGGGGCTTGTACAGTATGTGTTCCTCCGGGTACCCAGTCTCCACCTTCCACACAGTTTCTGCCCTACCTTTTTCCCTCTTGACAGGGTAGTAGCAATTCTCATTTCCACATAAACTGGGCTTCTTCCTTGGCTTACTTTTTAAGTTCTTTGTCTCTCTCTCTCTCTCTCTCCCTTTTTTTTTTCTTTTTTGGTAGCTCTAAACACCAAACACCAATGTTATTCAACTGGGACTGCATCCAAAGACACTGATGCAGTGTGTGCAGTCGGGATTGAGAATGTTGGTCACTCTCTCTCGTTGGGCGTTGGCATTTCCTCCAGGTTCTGGTCTGTATCCCACTTGCTGATGATTCTCAGATTTGGATCTCCAGTCCTGAACACCCTGTTAAGATCTGGATTTCTGTTTGTGGTGTGTGTGTGTGTGTGCGTGTGTGCGTGTGTGTCTGAATGTGCATATGAGTGTATGTATGCGTACATGGGGAGAGGATCTCGGTGTTCATGTTCATAATGCAAATCTCAATGGTTAACACTGAGCCAGTTCTCTCTCATTCTGATTCTATCCCTACCTTTTTTTCCACTTTTCACATCCAATCTGTCTCATTTAATCTGAAATGTCTTAAGTACTTTCCTTTCCTTGTCTTGGCTTAGGCTGTCCATTTTTTGGGGAGACTCTTGGCAAAAGGCTCCAAAATTATTTTCTGTGTTTCTAGTTTCTTCTTCTGTCTCTATCCATTGCACTGAAAGTGAGTTATGCCGTAAATGATGATCATTTATTCCCTGGACCACCTAAAGATGGTGTGTAACTGCTGGAGCACAGCACACATGGGGCTGGTTAGTCTGGGTCCTGTTTGCCTCCCATGCTTATGTGGCTGTTTGGGAGCTGGACTGAACCCTGGCAGTGTTAGCTGCCCTCCTCTTACCTTAACGAGCAGATGGGCCAGGCTTTTTCATTCCCTTATTAAAACATCAGGGGCACTGAATGTTTGTGACTCACTCTTTAGAAAGGAGTTTCCTTTTCTCCTTGCTAGTTGATACTTTTATCTTTTCTTTTTCTTTTAATTTTTTTAAGTGTTTATTTTTTTGAGAGAGAGAGTGTGAGCAGGGAGGGGCAGAGAGAGAGAGGGAGACACAGAATCTGAAGCAGCTCCAGGCTCTGAGCTGTCAAGACAGAGCCCGATGCGGTGCGTGAACTCACAAACTGCGAGATCATGACCCAAGCTGAAGTCGGATACTTAACCGACTGAGCCATCAAAGAGTCATATATTTTCAGTCTAAGTGTGTTTATGGCAGTTGTCTTGTTAGTGAGGTGAACAAATAAAATATGAGTGCTGAAAGAAAGCTGTTGCTTCTATGAAAACTAAGTTGGATGTTGAATTAGGTTTTCTGTTGCTATATAACAAGTCATTGGCCACAAATTTAGCACCTTAAAACAACTGAGTTTATTCTTTAAGTTTCTGTGGGTCAGGAGTCTGACCACAGCTTAGCTGGGCCCTCTGCTTTGGGTCTAATAGGCTGCATGGAGTCAGGGTGTGGGCCATACTGTGCCCTCATTGGGGTCCTCTTTGGCAGAATTTAGTTCCATGCAGTAGGGGACTGAGTCATGGGCTCCTAGATGCTGCCCCTTTGCATGGCAGCTCATGGCAGTTTGCCTCTTCATGGCTGTAGAGAATGTCTCTTCTGGATGGCCCCACAATCTTAAGGGCTTACACCTGATCAAGTAGGGCCTCTAGGGTAATCTTCTTTTTGATTAACTAGAAATCAACAAGTGTGGGACTTAAATTATGTGTGAAAAGTTCTTCACCTTTGCCATAGAAGGAAACAAAACCTGGTCACAGGTGTGATGTCCCATCTTATTCATGGGTACCCACCCATCAGAGGGGATTACACAGGGTATGTGTGTATCAGGGGAAGAGGATCTTGAGAGCTATTTTAGACTTTTGCTTGCTACACATGCTTCGGATAAAAGTGAGATGCTGAAAATATTACTTGTACAGGTTAGGTAAAAGAGAACTCTAAAGGATTAGGGAAAAGGTCTTGAAAGTCTGTAAGAATTCTATACTGAGATTGCTCACAAAATGCCCTTTAATTCTTGCTTCATTTAAAGAAATGGAGACTGGAAATAGTGGATGCTTCCTGAGGGTGGTGCATGCTGGAATGATGACAAGGAATGAGTTAGTGCAGTTGTAAAAAAGGCCCTGGTTTTTCTTTGAAAAATGGCCAAACAAATGTGTCTGTTTTAGTGTAGAGTGTCTTGTGTGTATGATATGAGGGTTTCTCTGGGTGTCCACCCCTGTCCCTCATTGGCTGCTTACTCTGGGAAACCTTTTCTGACTCCTAAGTACTGACAAGTGAGAGTATTTTTGTTTTTTGGTTTTTTCCTTTGTTTATCACTGTGGACTTGTGTTTTATTTACTTTTGCAGTCCACTGTAGTTATGTATTTTGATGCTCAAAATTGTTTTAAATTCAGACAGTAGATTCCCCATAAGGCCTTAAACAGCTTTTTTGGTGCAAACACAAAATATTCCAGGCTTCTCTCGTTTGCCCTGACCCTTGAATCAGCCTTTTCCCCAAGAGTCCAGATTTTGTTTAGTGGGAAGTGAGACTTAAAAACTGATATGTGGGTGCTGGGGGTACTCATTGCTCTCAGTGTTATTGATTCTAGGTCCCTTCCAAAACAAAGCACATATATTCAAAAATAAATTCATATTGAGATTTCCAGTTCAGTTCTTAAAAATGTCCTTGATTTTTATCTCTTTTATACTTAAAACATTCATTTCTAGTAAAACAAACATAACTGTTATAGATATATGTTTTATTATGTTAACATTGCTATATCATACAATATATATGAGATAGTTTTAAGATTTTAATGTCAATATTATGATTATCGATAAGACCAATGAGTAGAGTTTAATATATTTGACTAATAATGTATAATTGAAAAGACCCCTGAGATGCTTTTCTTTGTGATAAACATAGGTTAATTTACTTGTTTACAAGTAAAAATATATAAGGTTTACTCAAAATATTGCTTTCATTCATCTCTACTGCCCATGTTCCCCTCCTTGTCTCCCTGTAGGTAATTATTATTGTTTCTGGTTTATCTTTCCAGAGCACATATGTGTGTCTTTTTTCTTATGTCTTATGTAAAAGTTAGCATGGTATGTATACTATTATGCACTGTGCCTTTTTCACTTAACTATTTATGTTGGGATAACTTTTATTAAATGTTGATGATTTAAAAAACTCTCATTTCCTCTTTTTATTCAATCATCTAATACTTTAAGAATTGTATTGTGAGTATGATCATTCTGTAAGTTTATTATTTATCATTACCAGCTTGCTTTCACAAGAGATGGGCTCTGTGGCCTGTGGAATGAAATGGTTAAAGATGGAGAAATTGTATATACTGGGACAGAATTAAACCAGAATGGAGAGTTTCCTTCTAGAAAAGGTAAGGACCTTTCACTAGTAGTTTTCATTTTGTAAAGATCTTTATAAATTGTATTTATATAGAAATTTTGGAATGTGCTATGGGAATAGGAGTACCTGAGCATAACTCTGAAATTTTGTTTTCACTTTGGTGATTGTTGTCTAAATTATAGTTAATATTATGAGCTACCTGGATTTCATTGTTCTTTGCAAATGAAGGTCATTTCAGTGCAAAGCTACCTTGCTCTGGTGTCCTTCTCTAGTTAATATTTCTTCTTTTAAGTTTTACAATATATCCTGCCTTGTCAAACTATAAATAGTGCTTATTATAAGATTGAGGGGAAATAATTATTCCTGAAATTTTTCCTATATGACTCTCCTGTGAGAATATATAAAACACTTTTTGGAAGCCTTTGGCCCATGGACTGGACTTGGCCCCTTGTTTCATTGTATCTTGTATTTTTTGCAGGGAAATACCAGCAAACACTCTTGTTTAGGCCTGTTGTTATGAAAAATCAACAAGATTCTGTCATTTAGTGTTTCTTGACTTTAGCCGTGGCTCAGAAACTGTTGAGTCTCTGAAAAGAAATGGATGCCTGTACCCACCCCAGACCTGTAGAATCTCAAAAACCCACTTGAGATCTACTATTGAAGTTTGTTAGTTCCACTATTTGAAAGCCATCAAGGTGGATAAAAATATTACTGTGGAAAGTAGTTCTTATTCTCTTTGCAGAACGAATTATGATAGTGTCTATTTGAAAATACACTGGAAAACATTGGTATATTTTTTTGGTTACATCAGCTAGTAGAATTTTCTCTTTTTTTCTTGCTATTTCATTGTGAAAATTTCCATACACCTGGAACAACAAATATCTACACAGTGAGCAGTTGTAAACCCACCCCATGGATCCTACCATAAGTGATTCTCTTCACTTGTTTATCTCAGGGATCCGTGCATTTCCATTCTTTTGTCCATAGATACATCTTACCGGGCTACCTTACTTCATGCATATCATTTACTTGATTGAGTTCAGTTTAGCTTTTTGTCTTTCAGTAAAATTTATGCATAATGAAATGCATATATTTTAAGTTTATTATTCCACAAGTTTTGACAAATGTAACTTGTGTAACCTAAACCTCTCTAAACATTACTTCTCACTCAGAAAATTCCCTTGTGCCCCTTCCCGGCCCCTCCCAGATCCCACTTTCTGGATGCAACCACTGGTCCGATCTTTCTTTCTTTCTTTTTTTTTTTTTTTTTAATTTTTATTTATTTTGAGAGACATAGAGACAGAGTATGAGCAGGGGAAGGGCAGAGAGAGAGGGAGACACAGAATCTGAAGCAGGCTCCAGGCTCTGAGCTGTCAGCACAGAGCCTGACGCGGGGCTCGAACTCACAGACCGTGAGATCATGACCTGAGCCAAAGTCGGCCGCCCAACCAACTGAGCCACCCAGGCGCCCCCGATCTTTCTATTGATTAGTTTTGCCTGTTCTAGAACTTCATGTAAATGGAATGATGTAGTAGTTTGCTCTTTCGTGTCTGGCCTCTTTCATGCTGTAATTTATTAGTAGTTTCAGTGGTTCATTATGTATGTTTTAAGAAAAGTTTTCCATCTCTTCTTCCCAGCCCTCCGGTATTTGCTAATGAATTAAACATTGTTTCCAAAAATGTTTTTCATGAAACACTTGTTCTAAGAAAAATTATTTACATAGAAAAATTCAAAGTAATTTTCTTATTATATTTGATGAAAATGTTTTCTTCTTTTGAAAGTCATATGATTAGAAAGTAAAGCATAATTTTTTTTTTTTTATGTAGGTCCCAGTTGAATAGTTTTTTGGGGATCATTTTTTTGGTATTCAATAAAAATTTCTATTTTAGGTGTGACATGATGTGTGCTTTTTATTGTTAGAAAATACTTTTTTCACGTAAAGGTTTATATATACCAAATTCCATTTAGAAGACCTATGTATGTTGGTAGTATTGTAGCTAATTATGAGGAAAATACAGAGAAGTTCTTTAGATACACAGCATTCTTTGTTGTATTTTCAGAGATTACTTTCTTTGGAAAAGGATCGGTTTCTTTCTTCCACAAACAGCCATGGTAGGATGGGTTTTTATTGTTGTCAAGCTCAGTTCTTTCATGGTTTATTTCTGGGAAATAGTGGCTTCCAATAATTTCTACTTACTTTCTTACTTTTTTTTGCAATCATACAAAAAATTTGTTGGTACTACTGTTGAGGAGAGAAAGCTGCCTCCCATGTGGTACAATTTTGTGTTTGTTTTTGGGGATCTTCCCCACAAAAGACAGGCTGGATTACAGTCTCATACTTTTTCAAATGAATGTGTCTAATACCCTATTTAGGGTTGTTTGTATTTATTATTTTGAGGGAAAGTAGAGAATGGAATAGGATATTAAACAAAGAAGTTAAAAGGCTATTAAAAAGGTAGGCTAAGCTTATTTTTTATATTTGTTTAGGACTGGCCTTGTATGAAGAATTTAAGCATGATCTCTGTATTGTAAACCTTTTTAGTCTATGCAGGTAGTAGAAATGTTACCCAGTACTTTGCTTAGCTGCTATATTTTTTCTTGGAAGTATTTTCTCATTATTTCTTTTAATCTTCAACTCCACCATAAACAAATGGAAGCCACAGTTTGCACAACTAACAGGGGCAGAGCTGGAAATTGAAGCCAGGCCTCTTGAGAAAGTTTCACTGTATTTCTTTTATACTACAAATGTCATTTATTGATACCAGGATCAACTTCTTGTCGTTCCATGGAGCTGATGAGTTCATATTGTATATAAGTGTGACAATTGTTTTGAGGTTTGTGTGTATGTGGTGTCTAGTCAGTACTCTTTATATGTTTTTAAGAGCTCAGAGATAAGTTATTTATTTATTTGAACATGAATGTTTCCAACATATCCTATACTAATTGGCAGCTTTCCTGCTGTTTTTATAGCTTTTCTTTGGAGTTGTAAAAAAACCATTAAGTGTGGACTTTCTCCCACAATAACTCATGATTGTTTGGGCAAAAAAAAAAGGCATCCATATACCAAGGTTTTTAACAGAGGACAAAGACCCTGTGGTGTCACCCACATGCAGGGTGTGAGCAGTTCAGGTGTAGAGTGTTGGATGAAGTTTGAGCAACAGTTATGAAGGGGTTCAAGGGATGGTGGTATGCGTGGTTACGCAGGAGAAGTGGGCACTGGCCTCCTGGTGGAGGACTGTGGAAAGCAGGACTGACAGTGGATGTGCAGGGGCAACAGGGAGCAGTGAGTAGGAAGCAGCAGAAGTGTGTTGTGCCAGACTAGTGAAATGTACTCTTTCAGGTGCCCTGCTGCATCTAAATCCTGGGAAGTATGCCTGTTGATGCAGTGGACACATTTCCCAGGTGACATGTTTCTATTTTGAAGTTCGAAAGCCCCTGCGCAGAGGGCCATGAATGTTAGGAAAATTAATGAAGGAAAATAACTGTCTTCCTGCAGTGGGAACTCAAAGAACTAAATCCTGACTTACTAGCCCAAGGGGTCTGAACCTCTGTTGCTCTTTAGAATCATCTGGAGGGCTTGGTTAGACACTCATAGCTGGCCCTTCCTCCCAAGTCTCAAATTCCTTAGAGTTGGGATGGGGCCTGGGAATTTGCATTGCTAACATGTTTCCAAAGTCCCGCTCATGATGCTTGCTTTTCATGTTTGTTTTTACAGGCACGGTCTGTTGCTTTGGGGGTTAGAGACGCAGAGGAAAGGAAAAGAGCTTCCTCACGTGCTGCTTAGGAAATAAGAATATTACAGAATACCAACCATATTCCAAAGCAAATGACCACAATTAGATTTCCCTCATATACTTATTCTGTCCTCCATAATTAATTCTTGTTGCTTTGGATCTTGAGTCCTTTATGGAAAGTGTAACCCACCTCTGGGAGTCTGCCTAGTGTCTACTGGCAGGGGTGATGTCAGCTTTGCTGGAGTCTGTTCCCTACAGGATTGGTAGTTCCACTGAGGCTCTGTGTTTGTTCTCATTTGTTGAAGAACCGTTTCTGGCCTTCATCTTAGGAAGGAAGCAGATGAGACATAAAGCTCCGGTTAATTGATTATACTTAGCAACAGTACCAGAATGGACAGGAGTAAAATTCTTGGGGTGGGCTTCATGGCTGTGTGAGGATTTCTTTGTTGTCCACCCTGGGGCTAGAACATAGGAAGGACAGATGCATCTCTGCATGGATGCATCTCTAGGGTCTCTCACCGTCCTGGGAACTGCAGTGTTTGTTTATATAACATTCTAGTTGTACGAAATTAATCTAGGCACCTTAATTTTCTTTTTTTGATTTGCTAGCTTTTCCCATATTGTGGGCCTAGAGCACAGGGAAACTCTAATGATAGTGGTGAGCTAATAAAGAAATAAGGAACATCCCAACTCTACCTAATTTTATGTTCATCCTTCCTCTTGCTTGTGAGCAAGCATCATGAATTCTGTGATGTGGGAGCCCATGTTTGTTATTCTGGTCGTCTGGAAAGTGCCAAAGACCATTGTGATGTAAAAACACCTTGATAATTTTTTAGTTCAGAATTTTGAGTCTGATCCTGGGAAGATGGTATCAAACAGCTTCCACAGGAGTCTGACCTATGCTCGAGAGAGTAATGGCTATGCTCTGACTTTTCCCAGCTGGCATGGAGAAGTGGTTACAGAGTGGAAGGCCAGTCCAATAGTAAAGGCCTCACACTTTTGTTTATTGATAAACTTGGAAAATTCTGACATATTTTTACAGATTTTATACACCAAGGCAGATAAAGTTCACTTTCCCTGGAATCTTGTACAGTTTACTGTATCTGCTCACTTGCTCCTTCCCATCTTCTTTCATGTTCTGGCATAAATAGACATTTTTCTGTAAGACAAAAATAACTATCTTTTTTCCTTGATAAAAACATTCATCGTCTTACATACATATTTATATTTCCCTGCCACTATGTTTTTCTGGTTTAACCTCAACCATCCATATTATTTTATCCAAATTAAGTAGCTTCTGTTTTTAAAGTTTTTTTTTTTTTTTTAATTTTTAAAATTCATTTTTGAGAGAGAGAGGGAACTGGGGAGTGAGGGGGGGGAGACAGAGAGAGAGAGAGAGAGAGAGAGAATCCCAAGCAGGCTTTGCTCTGCCAGTGTAAAGCTGGATGCAGGGCTTGAACTCACGAACTGTGAAATTATGACCTGAGCTGAAATCAGGAGTTGAATGCTTAACTGACTGAGCCATCTAGGTGCCCCCAAATGAAAAGTTAACTTCTAATTCAGATAGTGTGTGTGTTTTCCTGCGTCAAATACATGTTTTTCCACATTAATTCAACACCAGCTGGGTGTTTAGCAGTTCAGCCCAATTCTGACACTTAACTATTGAGTTAGCTCAGACCTTACAGATTAAGATCTCAGTCCTATAGGACTCCCTTCACTTTAGATGCCAGCCGCAAATTGGATTCCCAGACTTCCCACAGTTTTGCTTGGCTGACTACAAATTCAGGAGTTCCATGTCTCCCCTCAGGTTCAATAATTCTCTAGAATCACTAACAGAATGTAGGAAAACATTTTACATATGTTTTTTGGTTTATTATAAAGGATACAATTCAGGACAAGCAAATAGAAGAGATGCATAGAGCCAGGTGTGGGGGAAGGGTCTTGGAGCTTTTATGTGCCCTCTATTGGACCCTCTACCCTCCTAGCACATCTGAGTGTGCACCATCTTGGAAACGCCCCAATTTTATAGTTTAAGAGTATTTATAACTTAATTTTCAGTTACCCCTCCCCTCCTGGAGATCAGGAGGTAGGGCCGATGGTTCTTACTCTCTAATCATTGTTTGATCCTTTCGGTGACCAGTCTACATTGAGGCTATCTACAAGCCCTACCCTGAGTCGACTCATTAGCATAAACTGTGGTGTGGTGGAAAGGGGTTTGTTAAGAATAACAAAAGATGTGCCTGTCCTCAGTAAATTCCAAGGGTTTTAGGAGCTCTGAAACCAGATATATATTTTTTTATACCACAAATAAAAAGTGGGAAGTAGGTATTAGAGCACTTTAGCAGAGCTCAGGAATCCACATTACAAGAGCCCCATTTTGCATTTTTATGTATATATACACACACACACACGTATATGTGTCTATATATATGTGTGTGCGTGTGTGTATAAATATATATATATTCAAGTTAGTTAACATACTGTGTAGTATTGGTTTCTGGAGTAGAACCCAGTGTTTCATTGCTTACATATAATACCTAGTGTTCATCCCAACAGGTGCCCTCCTTAATACCCATCACCTACTTAGCCCATCGTCCCACCCACCTCCTCCCCTCCAGCAACCCACAGTTTGTTCTTTATATTTTAGAGTCTATTATGGTTTGCCTCCCTCTCTGTTTTTATCTTATTTTTGCTTCCCTTCCCCTAGGTTCATCTGTTGTGTATCTTAAATTCCATGTATGAGTGAAATCATATATTTGCCTTTCTCTGACTTATTTTGCTTAGCATAACACATTGTAGTTCCATCCATGTTGAAAAGATTCCATTCATTTTGATCGCTGAGTAGTAGTCCATTCTATTGATTCATTCAGTTGATGGGCATTTGGGCTCTTTCCATACTTTGGCTATTGTCAGTAGTGCTGCTATAAACATTGGGGTGCAATTGCTGGGCTGTAGTGGAGTTCTGTTTTTAATTTTTTGAGGAACCTCTGTACTGTTTTCCAGAGTGTTGTGGGAATGCAAACTGGTGCACCCATTTTGCGTGTTTAATGAACAAAAAGAACATAATCATTAAGAGTTGCAAAATGCTTTTTGCAGCCTGCCATTGTAGTAGCAATAAGAGAGAAAGGCATGTGTGCTTGTGTTTATTAACCTGTGCTTGGTGACCGATGACTTAGAATTCTCTCTTGGCTTTTGTTCAGCGGTTCGTAGACCAGCTATTGATTAAATCAATTTAATATTGGGGTCAGTGTCTTTAATATATTGTTTTTAAGCTAATACACTATGGAACAATATAATTTTTGTTGTTATAAAAAAGTTTGTCAGAATTTTATAATTCAATGAGAGTGAATCTGTAATCTTACATTTTCACAGTCTTAACCATGTAGAAGTTATGTCAGGTTACCTGATGAGTAAAACTCATGTCGGAGGCTTAGAAAAGTCAGATTAACTAGGCTCTTCTTGAGAAAACATATCCACTGTTTAGAAAACATGCATGCTCTGTTGTATGCCATAGTGGTAGCACATCAAAGAATGGACGTAGAGCTGTTTTTGACCAGAATTATTCTGTCAGTCTGATTTCTGCAGGGGATTATGTGAATTTGAATTCTGTGTGTAAAAGTTCTACTTATTTAGTAGTAGAGATTTTTTTCTTTGGAACAGCCAATAAAAAACAAAGTGGTAGCAGAAAGCAAACAGATATGAAGAAAACAGAATAGGGTGATTCAAAAAGCTTCCAGAGAAGGTGTCTGAGATCAGGTGCCAAGGCCCTGTGCCTTGTCACATCCCCTTCACATTCACATCTCTCACCCTGCCTGTAACAACTCTGTAATGGCTATGACCCGTGGGGACAAGCTCTGTGTTTTCACCATGGTACCCCCAGCACCGAGCAAGAGTGCTGGCACACAAGAGGGATCCCGTAAGTAAGTAATCTGTGTTGTCAATTAGTGAGTACTCTCAGCTTCAGGCCGACAAGGGGTGTACAAATTCCCCTAAGAAGGATGAGACACAGAAGATAAGTGACTTTTTATGTGTCATTCAAGTGAATGCTTTGAGCTTTTTGCTCTGCTATCTAGCCTTCTGAGTATTCTTCCTTAATTTTATTTCTCTTTTAAAATCTAATTATTGATTTGATAGATCACTTTTTTACTTGAGAATTAAATTTTCCTGTTAAATGAACACAGGTATCTTTTTATTTATTCTGCTGAAGTCTTTAAATTGTAAGGTTGCCATGTTATGTGTATTATATTGCTAATAATGAGCTAGAACATAAGAGATAATTGCACTGTATCTTTATGATGCAAAAGAATATCAAGGAAAATTTGCCACTTCTGTGTTTGTGTTCTTTTATTTTTATTTTTATTTATTTTTAATTTACATCCAAGTTAGTATATAGTGCAATAATGATTTCAGAAGTAGATTCCAGTGATTCATCCCAGCAAGTGTCTTCCTTAATGCCCCTTACCCATGTAGCCCATCCCCCCACCCAGAGTCCCTCAATGCATTCATGTTCTATTAGAAAGTTTTCACATCTAATCTCTCTTACAATTGTACTTCTTTGCAATTAGAAAAAAATTTCGGTGTCATACAAAAACATACATTGTATCTCTTTTTAACTAGAATTTGATTAGTTGGGACCCTTAGTGTGATAGTTACATTATGTATCAACCTTGCTGGGCCATGGTGGCCAGGTATTTGGTCAAATACTATTCTGGATATTTCTGTGAAGGTGTTTTTTGGATGAGATTCACATGTAAATCCATGGACTTTGACTAAAGCAGATTACCCTATAATGTGGGTGGGCTTTATCCCAACCAGTTGAAGAGTCTGAATAGAAAAAAGATTGACCTCAGGCAAGAATGAATTCTGTCTCCACATTTCCTTTGGACTCAAACTACCATAACTGTTTCCTGGGTGTCCAGTCTGCCAGCCTGCCCTGCAGATTTGGGGCTTGCACTTCTATAATTGTATGAGCCAATTCCTTAAAATAAACACCTTTTCCCTCCCTCTTTCCCAGGCTCCCCTCCTACAATCTATATTTCAGAAGCAATTGATAGTGAACAAGCTTTCTTAAAGGTAGTGATTAAGGTAAAAACAAAACACAAGTGAACCTTCTTTGATGGTGAAATGCTGATCTTCTTGATGGTGGCCCAAGGCTGTTACAGGTATACCCCTACTGCTGTGTCCCCCATAGAAGTGCCTGCTGCCTCTAGACTGCTGCTGCCCCTGGATGCCAAGCCTTCACACCTCGGCGCTCCTTCTGTAGGTCCTGGATACAGCGAGTTGAATGGAAATCACTTTGGATGGTTTGTAAAAACCTCCTCACTGGACAGGAATGTCTTAAAGTCTTGAGGTCATCCAGTCCTAGTTCCTCTTTCTTTCTTTCTTTTTTTTTTTTTTAACTCTTTTTTAAAAATGTTTATTTTTGAGAGAGAGAGAGAGCTCACGCGAGCAGGGGAGGGGCAGAAAGAGAGTAAGACACAGAATACAAAGAAGGCTCCAGGTTCTGAGCAGTCAGCCCATAGCCTGACACAGGGCTTGACTCACTGACTATGAGATCAAGACCTGAGCTGAAGTCAGATGCTTACCTGACTAAGCCACCCAGGCACTCCCCTAATTCCATTTTCAGGGACCACGTGGCAGAGACCCTTCAGTGTCCCCTCAGGGTATATGGCCTTAGGTCCTTAGGAAGGTCAGCTACCCCAATTTCCCCTTCTTCCCAGCTTTCCTGATTTGTGATGTGTTTAGGCAGTTTGTGTTCTGTTTATATTCTCTCTGTAAACTTTGAACCCTGCATCCATAAAAAGGAGAGCAGACAAATACTGAAGCTAATGTGATGTTGTCTTTGAACTGGTCATGCTAATTCTTCTTATTGTTTTAATTATTTTTAATTATTCTTCTCTGTTGTTTTCTTAACCTCCAGTGACTTCATTCTGCCTTTGCTGTTGTAAATGTTCTCATTTATGCTCCTGAGAATAAAACTTGAGGTATGCTTAGTGATAACTTCTTGTCTGCTTCTTGGTCACTGTCAAAGCTTTTCATCCTGGACAAGAGATTATATGACCAGTATACCAAGTTTAAAATGATCATTTTGTATTCTTACTGTAAAATTTGTTGGATGGTATAGGTCAGGGGTTGGCAAATTTTCTGTAAAGGGTCAGATAGTAAATATTTTAAGCCTTGTGGACCATAACTATGTGGCTAGTATGAGACCCTGCAGTTGTTGTGCCAAAGCACCCAAGGACAAAACTAAGCAAGCCAATAAAAGTTTATTAACAGACCAAAATGTGAAGTTCATATAATGTTCGTATCACAAAATATTATTCTTTTGATTATTTTTTAATCATTTAAAAACATAAAATCTTGGGGCACCTAGGTGGCTCAGTCAGTTGAATGTCAGACTCTTGGTTTCGGTTCAGATCATGATCCCAGGGTCGTGGTATCGAGCCCTGCATTGGGCTCAGGGCAGAGCCCCGAGTGTGGAGCCTGCTTGGGATTCTCTCTCTCCCTCTCCCTCTCCCTCTCCCCCTCCCTCTCCTCCTCTCCCTCTCTCTCTCCCTCTCCCTCTCCCTCCCTCTCCCTCTCTCTCTCCCTCTCTCTCTCTCTCTCTCTCTCTCTCCATTCTGGTCCTCTCTCCTAACCTCTCTCTTTCTCTAAAAAGAAAAAGTAAAATCTTTTCTTAGCTTTTGGGTCAAACACAAATTGGACTTGGGCTAGATTTGGCCTCTGGCTTTGTCAGTGGACCCCACAGTGGACTCCAGGGCCTAGCAGTTAGAACCAACCCTGTGTTCTAGCCCCAGCTCTGTTTCCCTGGCTAGGACCTAGTCTGTGAAGCACAGTTTCTACATCTGTGATTGAGAGACAGCAAAGCCTGCCTCCTTGAAAGATCATTTGTAAAGATTAAAAAGGATAATATTGTTTGGCTAGATGCCAAAGTATGTAGTACACATTAGTTTATTTATATTTTTCATTAGCTGTTCCCCCCCCCCCCCCCCCGCCAATAACCTGCTATTTGGGATATGATTTCTAAATTAAATGTGTCTTGATTCTACTTTGTTCTCACACTTTCTGTGTTATTAGGTTTAAATAAGAGGCTAAATAAATCACTTATTTAAATTAGTGTTTAGTTTCCCAGGTCAATGTAGAGGGTTATCTACTGCAGATGCAAACTGTTTTCCCCTCATCTTTAATACATTTCCTCATGTCTTACTGCCCCAAGGCCATGTGCTGCTTCAGCTTTTCAGCTCATTGCCTGAAAATCCTTCTTCTAGACTCTCTTCTAGCTGTCTTTCCTGGTCCTTGATAAGTCACTCAGGACCCTTGCCAAAGCCTGATTTGTATTAATTAGTTATGTATGTGATATATATTTTCTAGAAGTTCTTTAGGGCTATAGCAAGTATCATTTACTTTTGTATAAAAGTGTTTTTACCATGGTACTTTGATGTGCTGGGTGGTAAATACATGTTTGTTGAACTTAACTGAAATTTTACTGTAATTTTAGGGAAAACATTTAAACAATTTTTATTTTTAAAATTAATGTACAATTTATTCCTTTTAGATACTAATTTCAATGAATTTTAAAGACATATATAGATTTATGTAACCATCATTGTGATCACGATTCAGAACAGTTTCATCGTCCTTAGAAAAACTCTCTTGTATTGTTCCTTGTGTCACACATTCCCTGAACCCCTGATCCCTGGCAGCCACTCGTCTGTTGTCCATCACTTAGTTTTGCCTTTTTGAGACTTTTCATATAAATGGAATTATATGTAATATAACATTTAATCACTAGTTATATAAGATTCATCCTTACGTGTAGCAATAGTTCTTTGTATTAGAGTAATATTCCATAAGTTGTGCCACAGTATTTATCCATTTTGGTTGTTTCTATTTTTTTTTTGTAATTATAATCTGCTATGAGCAGTTGTATACAATTTTTGCATGAATATAGTTCCATTTTTCTAGGATAAATACCTAGTAGTATGACTGTTGGGCTATATGGTAAGTGTATGTTTCACTTCATACAAAACTGCCAACTTTTTTTTTCAAAGTGGCTTTTTTATTTTGCCTTCCCTTCAGCACTGTGTGTTAGTGACTGTTGTTCTGTATCCTTGTCAGCACTTGGTGTTACCAGTACTTTTAATTTTAGCTATTCTTATAATTATGTAGTAAGAACTCATCTTGGTTTTATTTGGCATTTCCTTAATGGGACATAATGTTAAATACCCTTTTATTGTGCTTATTTGTCATCCTTACATCCTATTTGATGAAGTTTCTGTTTATAATTTTTGTTAATCAGTTAATTAGGTTGTGTTCTTTTTATTCAGTTTTGAGAATTTTTTTATGGTTTGTATTCTCATTACAGGTCCTTTCTCTGATACAGGATTTGTAAATATTTTCTCTCAGTCTGTAATTTGTTTTTTCATTCTCTTAATAGTGTATTTTATAATTTTTTCTTTTATGGATTGTGCTTTTGGTATCATGTCTAAGAATGTTTTTGCCTACTGTCTGGTAACAAAGATTTTCTCCTGTGTTTTCTTCTAAGAATTTTATAGTTTTTCATTTTATTATTAGACTTTCGGTCCATTTTGAGTTAATTTTTGTATAAAGTGCAAGGTTTGGGTTGAAGTCATTTTTTATTTATGCACATGGATATCCCGTTTTTCTAATAGTATTTTTTTCTATTGAATTGCTTTTGTACTTTATAAAAAATGAATTGACTTAATTTGTATGTGATTATTCCTGGACTATTCAGTCTGTTACATTGATATGTATCTATGCCTTTGCTAATGCCACACTGTTTGGTTACTGTGGCTTTATAGTATTAAAATTGGTTTTAGTGCTTGTGGCTTTCTAGTATTAAAATTGATTCTCCCAACTTTCTTGTTCCTTTTCATAATTGTTTTATTTATCCTAGTGTTTTGCTCTTATATATAAATTTTAGAATCAGTTTCTTTAATATCTACAAAAACTTGCTGTGCTTTTGATTAAGTATTGTGTTAAATCTAGAGATCAGTTTGGGGAGAATTAACATTATTACTGTGTTTTGTCTTTCAATTCATCAACATAGTATATCTCCATTTATTTAGATAGTGTTTTATTTCTTTCATCAGGATTGTGTGCTTTTCTACATACATTTCCTATACATATTTTGTTAGTCTGTCCCTAAGTATGTACTTTTTCTGGAGTAAATGTTTTAAAATTTTTTTGCTTTCCAACTGTATGTTGATATTATATACTATGCCTTCTATGTTACGTCTGTTATGTAGAAAATATTATGTAGATGATACTATATATTACATTTTTGCATGCTGGCTTTGTGTCCTACGACCTTGCTAATAAATTCACTAGGCAGTGCTTGTAGAACATTTCTTGGGATTTTCATGAAGGCTATCATGTTATTCGTGAATAGGAACGGTTTTTATCTTTTTTTCCATTTTTTCTTGCCTTACTAGATTAACTAGGACTTCTAGTACAGTATCAAATATGGGTGAAGAGAGTGGACATCATTGCCTTGTTCCTGATCTTAAGGGAAAAGCATTCCATTTTTTACCATAAAGTGTGATAAACTGTAGGGTATTGTAAATGCCCTTTATAGGCTGAGGAAGTTCTCTTCTGTTCCTAATTTGTTGAGAACTTTTATCCTGAATGGATAATGTATATTACCAAAAATTTTTTATATATTAATTCATAGTTTCAAGTAATTCTTATTTCTACGGGGAGTTACTTGATTGATTTACAAATATTGAACCAGCATTGTATTCCTGGGATAAACTCCTCTTGGTTTTGGTGTATTATTCTTTATATGTATTACTGGATTCAGTTTACTGATATTCTGTTGAGAATTTTGCATCTATGTTCATGAGGGGTATTTATATATAGCTGTTATTTTTTGTATGATTGACCCTTGAACAACATGGATTCAAACTGTGCGGGTCTGCTTATATGCAGATAGTTTACAGCATAATACGGTAAATGTATTTTCTCTTCCTTATGGTTTTCCTAGTATTTTTTTTCTGTAGCTTACTTTATTGTAAGGATATAGTATATAATACATGTAACATACAAAACGTGTGTTAATTGACTGTTTATATTATCAGTAAAACTTCTGGTCAACAGTAGGCTATTATTAGTGGGTAAGTTTTGGGGGAGTCAAAAAGTTATATGCAGATTTTCATCTGGCAGGGAGTTGGCACCCCTAACCCCCATGTTGTTCAAGGGTCAGCTGTACTTTTTTTGTCTGGTTTTGGTAAATGAGCTGGGAAATGTTCCTCCTCCCATTTTCTGGAAGAGATTGTAGAATTGGTATAAATTTCTTCTGTAAATATTTAGTAGAATTCTCCATTTAAACCTTCTAGGTCCTCAGATTTCTATTTTGGAAGGCTTTAAAGTCTGAACTAAATTTCTTGAATAGTTAACACATTATTTAGCTTACCCAGTTCTTTCTGGGTGAGTTTTGGTAGTTTATGGTCTTTGAGGAACTGGTGTATATCCTCTAAATTGTTGAATTTGTGTGTTTAAAGTTGATGTAGTATTCCCTTATCCTTTAAATATCTCTACTGGCTCTATAGAGATATCCTTCTTTCATTCCTGATATTTGTAATTACTGTCTTTGCTCTGTTTTCCTTTTCCCAACAGTCTTGTGCATAGTTTATCAATTTTATTTATCTTTTCAACAAATCAGCTCTTAGTTTCATTGGTTTTTCTGTTTTTCTCTTCTCAGTTTTGATTTCTGCTCTTCATTATTCGCCTCTTTCTGCTTGCTTTAGGTTTATTTTGCTTTTCTTTTTCTAGTTTCTTAAGGTGGAAATTTAGATTGTTGACTTCAGACCTTGTTTTCTTTGCTAATGTAAGCATTTAATGTTATAAATTTCACTGTAAGCACTGTTTTAACTGCACCCCACAAATTTTGATGTATTTTCATTTGATTCAAAACATTTTTACATTTCCCTGGAGACTACTTTGACTGGTGGATTACTTTGAAATGTGTTGTTTGATTTCTAAGTCTTTTGACATTGTCTTGTTATCTTTCTGTTACTGATTTCTGATTTAATGCCATATAGACAGGATATATATATATATATGTAGTATAATTGATTTCAACTCACTTACATTTTTTAAGATTTGTTTTATGACCCAAGATGTGATCTATCTTGGTGACTATTCAATGCATACTTTAAAAAGAATGATTTCTGCTATAGTGATCAGTGTGTAAAATATTGATTATGTACTTTTGGTTGAGGTCATGATGTTTAGTACTTTATTATTGCTGATTTTCTTTCTACTTGTTCTATTACTGAGAGGGTAGTTTGATATCTCTAATATAATTGTAAATTTGTCCATTTTTCCTTGCAGTTCTCATTTTGTATTTTGAGGGCTTATTGTTAACTTCACACATATGTAAGATTGTTATGTTTTTTTGACAAATTTACCCCTTTATTATTATTCCTCTTCATCTCTGGTAATTTTCTTTGCTGTGGAGTCTGTTTTGTCTCATATTAATGAAGTCATTTCAACTTTCTTTCGATTAGTGTTTCTTGGTATATATTTTTTCCACCCATTTACTTATTTTTTTTTTAAGTTTATTTATTTGAGAGAGAGAGAGTGCACACATGCAAGCATGCAAATAGAGGAGGGGCAGAGAGAGAGGGAGTGAGAAAATCCCAAGCAGGCTCTATGCTGTGAGAGCAGAGCCCGATGTGGGGCTCAAACTCATGAACCATGAGATCATGATCCAAGTGGAAATCAAGAGACAGAAGCTTAAGTGACTGAGCCATGCAGGCACCCCTCCACTCATTTACTTTTAGTTGCTTTGTATCATTATATTAAATGAATTTTTAGAGATGGCATATAGTTGAGTCACTTAAAAAATCCATTGACATTCTGCCTTTTGTGTTCAGACTGTTTATATTTATTATAATTAATGGTATGTTTGGGTTTAAGAATATCATTTTATTGTTTGTTTTTTCTTGTTTTCTGCTTTTTGTCCCTATTTATCTTACCTGCCTCTTTTAGGGTATTTGAACATTTTGTTAGTATTCCATTTCAATTTATTTATTGTGATTTTTGAGTATATTTGTTTATAGTTTTTTTAATGGTTGCTATAAGGAGTTACAAAATGTGTAAACATTTCAGTTTATTTAGAATCAGTATTTTAACACTTTAATTGAATGTAGAAACTTTACCACCTATATGTATCTTTACTCTTCTCCTTTTATGTTATAGTTGTATTATTTATATATTATATCTACATGCTTTGAAAACCTTATTGGACAATGTTGTAATTTTTGCTTTCAGTCTTCAAATGAACGTAAACCTAAGAGAAGAATAATTTATTTACTGTTACATATACCATTGCTATTGCTTATTCTTCAGTCCTGATGTTCCAAATTCCTCTCTACTATTGTTTCCCTTGTTCTTAAGATCTTTTTAAGAATTCTATTCGAATAGGTCTGCTGATGACAAACTCCTTTAGCTTTTCTTCATTTGAATATGATAGATCTATTTGATACATGTAGAATTTTAGTTAATAGTTGTTTTTTTCCAGCACTTTAAACATGTAGAACCTTGGGGCGCCTGGGTGGCTCAGTCCGTTAAGCTTCTGACTTAAGCGCAAATTATAATCTTGCAGTTCGTGGATTTGAGCCCCACGTCGGGCTCTGTCCTGACAGCTCGGAGTGTAGAACCTTAATTTCAGGCCTTATACCATAATTGGCCTTTCGATGACATGATATCAGTTTAAACCTTGGTGATGACTGAGACTTTTAGGGGGAAAAGTGCTTCCTAGGAGGTGAGTTGGTACTTGATTGGGAGGGAGAAGACCACATGGTGAGGTAGATATCAAAAACATGAACTTTACAAGTATCCTCTATTATGGAAATATAGTTCATCAAGTGACCCCTGTGGTATTGGTGTGGGGAGTATGTGTCCCCAGGGGGCGTTCATTTAGGTTAATCATTGCCTGTGGCAATGGTGACAAAAATTCCATTTACCACATTGTGAGTAACTTAAATAGAAGTTCTCTGAGGAGTCTATTGTGCCTCTCAAGTAAACTGGATGACTCCCCTTGTAGCGGAGGTGGAAGTGTCATTGAATGTCTTCTATAGGAGCTCAGCATAGTGTATTCTGAGAAGTAGAATGAGTTCTTTGGTCGACTCCAGAGGGTTGTAAGAAGTAACAATGGTCCTTGTCCTTACAAGGATAAGACAAAGACAAGTGAGGCCTCATATGGTGGCCTTAGTATATGTAGGGATGTATCACCTAATTGCTAATTGTACTGATCTTTGGGTCCTATCCTTTCTTAGGGACACCCTTGCTGAAGGATGAAAGCAGCAGCATTCCATTGAGCTCCACATACGATGGTGGAGATCTGTCCATAAAGTGTGTGAACTCCCAGTTTTGTTCAGTCATTTGATCTAAGGGGCTCTCCCAGTAGCCATGGAGTCTAGGAGAGGGGTGACTTTCAGCACTGTGGCATTAGACACAGGACTGAGAAAGGGGAGACCACGCCCTTGTACAAGTGGGCAAGGGGGCCCAGGTTTGGTTCCATGTTATAGCTGTGACAAGCTTGCAGGGAGGTTGCTTCCATGACCCAAAGCATAGTGGGGAGCTGAGGGTGTGTGTGTGGGGGGGCACAGGCTCAGGGTCTTTGGGAGCCTCTATTTCCTGGAAAGCTCAGTATATGGCCAGCAGTTTCCACTCTAATGATGTATAATTAGGGCTGGTAAGGGGACTTTCTCGCATCTGAAGCCCATGGGCAACATGTTGTCGTTATAGGTGGTTCAGAGACTCCAGGGGGCCTAAGTAAGTTCCTATAGCCTCTTTAGTGAAAAAGTCTGAGAGTGTGAAGGAGTATTTGTAATTAATTTCCTAGGGCTGCTGTAACAATACTACACATTAGGAAGCTTAAACAACAGAAACATATTGTCTCACAGTTCTTGGGTCTACAAGTCTGAAATCAAGGTGTCAGCAGGGTTGTATCCTTTTGAGGGCTAAGAGAAAAGGGTCTTCCAAGCCTTTCTCCTTGACTTCTAGATGGCATCGTTCTCCCTGTGTCTTCACGTTGTCTTTCTTCTGTGTATATTTGTGTTCTGTGTTCAAATTTCCTCTTTTTGTGAGGATAACAGTCATACTGGATTAGGGCCCACCCTAATGATTTCATCACTAAAATGTTTTTTTAATGTTCATTTATTTATTTTGAGAGAGAGAGTGAGCAGGGAAGGGTCAGAGAGGGGAGAAAGAGAGAATCTCAAGCAGACTCCGCACTGCCAGTGCAGAGCCCGATGTGGGACTTGACCCCACAAACAGATCATGACCTCAGCCTAAATCAAGAGTTGTACACTTAACCAACTGAGCCACCTAGGTGTGCTCCTAATGGCTTCGTCTTAACTTGTTCATATACAAAGACCATATTTTGCAAATAAGTTCACGTTCATAGGTACTTGAGGTTAGAACTAAAACATCTTTTTGGGGGACAAAGTTCATTGCATAACAGGTCCCATATTTGTTAAGCCAATGTGTAATTGCTAAATACTTAATTTTAATTAATTACTCATTGTGTCAGAGCATCTGTGCTCATGATGGGATATTTTAGGGTAGTGGTTGCTATGACCAGGGGGAATTTAGGCAAGACAATAGTTCTGATGGTTAAGGCATACCTGTTGTCCTCTAGATTATATGTAGTAATTTTCCTAAGATTACAAGGGACACTTTGTTTACATTTAGTGGGATCTCCAGGTATTAGAGCCCCAGTATTGATTAAAATTCATAAAAGTTTGCCAGTTGGTGCATTTTAGCAGATACTAAAGTTAATTCAGAACCTGTAACATATGTAAAACTTCTCAGCAAGATACTAGCAAATAGAATTCAACAGTCTCTTAAAAGAATTATTCATCATGATTAACTGGAATTTATTCTTGGGCCGCAAGACTGGTTCAGTATTTGTACACCACATTCCTGAAATAAAGGATAAGAACCAGATGATACTGTCAGTAGATGCAGAAAAAGCATTTGATGAAATGCATTCCTGATAAAAACCCTCAACAAAATAGGGATAGATGAAACAACCTCAACATCATATGTTAAAGACCTGCAGCTAATATCAGCCTCAGTAGGGAGAAACCGAGAGCCTTTCCCCTACAGTCAGGTACAAGACAAAGATGCCCACTCTCACCTTTACTGTTTCACATAGTGCTGGAAGTCTTAGCCTAAGCAATCAGACAACAAAAGGAAATAAAGGGCATACAGATCAGCAAGTAAGAAGTCAAACTTTGCTATTTTCAGATGACATGATACTCTATGTAGAAAACCTGAAGACTCCATCGAACAATTGCTAGAACTAATCCTTGAATTCAGCGAAGTTGTAGGATATAAAACCAATGTACAGAAATCTGTTACATTTCTACACACCAATAATGAAGCAGTAGAAAAAGAAATAAAGGAATCAGTCCCATTTATAATTGTACCAAAGCCAGTAAGATACCTAGAAATAAACCTACCTAAAGAGGTAAAAGATTTGTACTCTGAAAACTATAGAAGACTTAAGAAAGGAATTGAAGAAGGCACAAAGAAATGGAAAAACATTCCATGCTTATGGATTGGAAGAACAAACATTGTTAAAATATCCATACTACCCAAAACAGTCTACACATTTAATGCAGTCCCCATCAAAATATCACCAGCATTCTTCTCAGAGCGAAAACAAACAACCCTAAAATTTGTACGGAACCGCAAGAGACCTGGAATAGCCAAGCAATTCTGAAAACAAACAAACAAACAAAAACAAACAAACAAAACAAAACAAAACAAAAAAACCCAAAAGTGGAGGCATCATGTTTCTGGATTTCAGGCTATATTACAAAACTGTAGTCATCAAGACAGTATGGTACTGGCACAAACACAGACACATAGATCAATGGAACAGAATGGAAAACCCATAAATGGACCCACAACTATATGGTCAACTCATCTTCGACAAAACAGGAAAGAATATTCAATGGAAAAAAGACAGTCTCTTCAACAAATGGTGTTGTTTGACGGTGACATGCAGAAGAATGAACCTGCATGATTCTCTAACACCTTACACAAAAATAAACTCAAAATGGATGAAAGACCTGAATGTGAGACAGGAAATCATCAAAATCCTAGAGGAGAACACAGGCAGGAACTTCTTTGACTTTGACCAGAGAACTTTTTATTAGACATGTTGCCAGAAGCAAGGGAAACAGAAGCAAACACAAACTACTGGGACTTCATCAAGATAAAAAATCTTCTGCACACAGTGAAGGAAGTAATCAACAAAACTAAAAGGTAGCCTACAGAATGGGAGAAGATATTTGCAAATAACATATCTGATAATGGGTTAGTATCCAAAATCTATAAAGAATTTATCAAACTCAGCACCCAAAAAACAAACAACCCTGTTAAGAAATGGGCAGAAGAATGAATAGACACTTTCCCAAAGAAGACATCCGGTGACTAACAGATGCATGAAAAGATGCTCAACATCACTCATGTTCAGGGAAATACAAATCAAAACCATCATGAGATATAATCTCACATCTGTCAGAATGGCTAAAATCAACAACACAAGAAACAACAGATGTTGGCGAGGATGTGGAGAGAGGGGAGCCCTCTTGCACTGTTGGTGGGAATGCAAACTGGTGCAGCTACTTTGGAAAACAGTATGGAGGTTTCTAAAGAAACTAAAAATACAACTGGTCTAAAGTCTAGCAATTGAACTATTTGGTATTTACCTGAAGGATAAAAAAATACAGATTTGAAGGGGTACAGTGTTTATAGCAGCATTATCAACAATAGCCAAACTGTGGAAAGAGCTCAAATGTCCATTGACTGATGAATGTTTAGGGAAGATGGGGTGTGTTTCATCAAGAGAATGAAATCTTGCTATTTGAAACAACATGGATGGAGCTAGAATGTATTATGCTAAGTGAAATAAGTCAATCAGAGAAAGACAAATACCATATGATTTCATTTAAGTGGAATTTAAGAAACAAAACAGATGAACACATGGGAAGTTGGGAGAAAAAGAGAAGAGAGGGAAACAAACCACAGAGACTCTTAATGACAGAAACAAACTTAGAGTTGATGGAGGGATGTGAGTAGGAGATGTGGTAGATGGGTGATGGGTATTAAAGAGGGCCCTTGTTATGATGAGGACTGGGTGTTGTATGTAAGTAATGAATCACTGAATCCTCCTGAAACCAATATTGCATTGTATGTTAACTAAGATTTAAAGAAAAAATGAAAAAGTAGATTTAGACATTTTAAATAATTTTTTAAAGTTTTATTTTTGAGAGAGAGAGTGTGCGCACAAGCAGGGGGAGGGGCAGAGAGAGAGGAGAGAGAATTCTAAGCAGGCTCCATGCTGTCAGTGCAGAGCCAGACACGGCTCCACGAATTGTGAGATCATGACCTGAGCAGAGATCAAAGGTCAGATGCTTAACTGACTGAGCCACACAGGCGCCCCCAGACATTTTAAATTAATGGAATGATAATGCTTATTGTAAACAAGTTTAATTAATATAGCAAAGTATGAATAAAAAAAAACACCTGTATCATAGAGTCACAAAAGCTCATTTATCTTTTTGTTGTAGTTCTTTCAGTAAACTTTGGGGTTCCAGTTGTGTCAAATTGTGGACCTTTGTTTCAATTTAATTTTTTTTTTCCCTCCCAAGAGCTTCAAATCAGTATTGTCAGGGCTGGGGGCCTCCCCCGTGGCACTGGTTGCTTTATAGGGCTTAAGGACCCTGGCGTACAGTGGCCTTGAATGAAACCCTTTGCTGTGTCCACTGCTGTCCTGGATGTTTTCTCTACAAACTTGGGGTTCAGGATCTTTGTTGTTATAGAGGCATGGGCAGTGGAGTGGCAGATGCAGTGGACAAGGGCAGGGCCCACAACCCAGAGTTGCTTTGAAACCATTTTCTGCTTCAACCTTGCCTTTTCTTCCTCTCTGGGCCTCCAATTCTCTCTCTGTCTTCGTCTCTATTTCCTCCCCTTCTCCCTTTCCTCTCTCCCTCTCCAAATTTTCTCAGTATTTTGGCATTTTCTGTTTCTGTCCAGTAACTCATAGTGATGATCTTCTGAGTTGTTACAGGAAAGATTTGGAGTTCTGGTAACCTGCCTCTTCCTCTACAGAATGCCAGTCAGTCTCCATGGGGTTGGGGTCTAGATATCTAGTAAGGTTATTTTATCTGTGCCTGGCGAGGAGCAAATATGGCAACACATGGGGCCAAGTCTTCCATGCAGATGCTGGTGTTCCTCTGTCACGTAGCAGGCTGGAGGTAGGCTTCTGAGCTTTCACTGATGACAGAACTGAAGATTAGAGATGTTGCCTGATCTTATGCTTAACTGCTTTTAAAGGATTGAATTTGGAGAATCAGGTTTTCATTTCAGGACACTTCTCTCAACTTGTGCAAAAAAACAAAATTTAGCAAACCCCTGTTCTTAATTAGAAAACTCAGTAACAATTATTTCATTATTCAGTTTTTAGCAAAAAACCAGTAACTTGTAAAAGACACAAGTGCCAAAGTTATTTGGCCTTTCTTCTCATTTGTTTTAATAAAAAAAAAAATTTATTCTGTGTGGCCTTAGTTTGTTACATTAGGAGTGACTGTGGTATCTAAAACTGCCATTGTTGCCTGAAAAACAATCCAGTGTAGAAAAGGGCAGGAGACATGAATAGACAATTTTCCAAAGAAGACATCTAGATGGCCAGCAGACACATGAAAAGATGCTGAAAATCACTCATCATCAGGAAAATACAAATCAAAACCACACTGATTTACCACCTCACACCAGTCAGAGTTGCTAAAATGAACAACTCAGGAAACAACAGATGCTGGTGAGGATGTGGAGAAATGGGAACCGGGGCACCTGGCTGGCTCAGTCGGTTAACATCCAACTTCAGCTCAGGTCATGATCTTGCAGTTTGTGAGTTAAAGCTCCGCGTTGGGCTCTGTGCTGACAGCCTGGAGCCTGCTTCAGATTCTGTGCCTCCATCTCTCTCTGCCCCTCCCTGCTCATGCTCGGTCTCTCTCTCTCAAAAATAAATAAACATCAAAAAAAAAATGGGAACCCTCTTGCACTGTTGGTGGAAGTGCAAACTAGTGCAGCTGCTCTGGAAACAGTGTGGAAGTTCCTCAAAAAAATTAAAAATAGAATTACCCTATGACCCAGCAATAGCACTACTAGAAATTTATCCAAAGGATACAGGAGTGCTGATTCCTAGGGGCATTTGTACTCTAATGTTTATAGCAGTGCTTTCAACAATAGCCAAATTATGGAAAGAGTCTAAATACCCATCAGCTGATGAAGGGATAAAGAAGATATAGTTTATATATACAATGGGATACTACTTGGCAAAGAGAAAGAGTGAAATCCTGCCATTTGCAGCAACATGGATGGAACTAGAAAGTATTATGCTGAGTAAAATAACTTAGAGAAAGACAGATATATGTTTTCACTCATATGTGGACCTTGAGAAACGTAACAGAAGACCATGGGGGAAGGGAAGAGGGAAAAATAGTTACAAACAGGGAGGTAGGGAGGGAAACCATAAGAGACTCTTAAATACAGAAAACAAACTGAAGGTTGATGGGGGAAGTGGAGGAGAGGGGAAAATGGGTAATGGGCATTTAGGAGGATACTTGTTGGGATGAGTACTGGACGTTGTATGTAAGTGATGAACCACGGAAATCTACCCCCAGAATCAAGAGCATACTGTACACACTGTATATTAGCCAGTTTGACAATAAATTATATTAAAAAGCCAAAAACCAAAAAACTATCATGTTGTTTGGTCAGTTGCATTTACATTGAGTTAGTGAAATTATATCTTCTGTGCCAGTGATCCTTAATACTGGCTGAATATTAGAAATACTTAGGAACTTAAAAATGCTACTGCCCAGGTCCTATCTCCGACCAACTGAATCAGAATCTAAGGTACAGAACTCAGGTGTGGTATCAAAGATATGTGTGCGGATGTGTATATATGTATTTGTATGCATACCCCTCACCCTGTGCTTCTAATATACAGTGAGGGCTGAGAACCTCATTCCAGGCCTGAGTTTTTCTATGACTTAAGCAAACATGTAGTGTTTAATTTAGAGGTGCTATGTGACTTTACATTTGCCATGTATACAAATGTACATATTACAAAAAACATCTGTCCACCCTTGGGCCAGCTGTGCCTCCAGCCCCACATTTCCACTGACATGACATTATTTATCTAACAGATCATTGAAGGCTTACTTCCTGGCATGCATTGTTCTAGGTACTTGAGATAACCAAGTACCAGATGAAAAGGGAAAGAATCCTGTCTTGGAGCTTATATTTTAGCTTATGAACAATTGCCAATTTGATGAATGTAAAGTAGTATTTTATTTTTTTAGTTTATATTTTTATAAACATGAGTTTGAGTAACTCTTCATAGCATTAGTCGTTTGGGATTTCTTCTGTTTGATACCTAGTATTTTTCTTACAGAATACAGGAGTTTCTTGAATATTTGTCACTTGTTGGTTTTAGTTATTTTTAGATACTCCTTATGTTTGTAATATGATATAATCTCTTTCACAGCTTTATATGTATATTTTTTATTATGTTATATAGAAAATAATTCATTTAGTATTTGCCCTCATGGATGGGACACATTTATGCTTCAAGATTTAGGTGAGTTCTGTCTTTATTTGCTATGTAAGGAGTTTCATGACATTTGTTATTGACTGAAACCTATATTGTCAGTGGTCTAAAATGGTTTTCAGCTTTTGGGTCCCAAAGCTCCTGAATTATACTCTGTCAATGGTGGTGGTCCCATGTAGTAGTGGTTCTCAGTTGGTGGAGTAGGGCAACATATAGAGTTAGAAATGATTTTCGAATCAAGCTCCCATTACACATCCTTCCTTCTTTTGGATGCAGCAGTTGGGGATCACTGGATAAAAGATTTCACATGAAATTCAGTTAGGTAATACCAAAGCTGAGTTTCTGGGGGGCACCTAGCTGGGTTAGTGGGTAGAACACATGACTGGTTGATCTTGGGGACATGAGTTTGAGCCCCAAGTTGGGTGTTGAGATTATTTAAGGAAATTTAAAAAAAAAAGGACTAAGTTTCATAATTGTGAAATGTAGGGAATTGATGGAATACTTTAGAAGACATGCTTCAAAGAAGAATTTGAGTCATATATTCATTTCTTTACTAAAAGGGTTACTGGGCCATTTATTACTTCATAAATCACACTATATTTTTATGATGATGATTCATATAATTTTCTTTTAATCCTAAAACTTTCAGCTAATGATGTATATATTGTAACAGACTTTCCATTCCTGGGAGGGACATTTGCAAAGAGACTGACAAGTGGATGCTACATTTTGAAAAGGGGCTTACAGATTTTTTTTTAATTTTTAATTTTCCAGATGATGGTGTTGATACTCAAAGTGGAACAAAGAAAGAAGATCTGAATGACAAAGAGAAAAAAGATGAAGAAGAAACTCCTGCACCTGCATGTAGGGCCAAATCAATCCTAGAGAGCTGGGTATGGGGCAAGCAACCAGGTATGTATTATGAACTTCTAAGATTCTGGTACTTTGGAAAACTTGATCTGGCATTTATTTTCTAGATACCATAGATGGACATTTGTTTTTTGGTAATGGAATTCTTTTTTTAAAATTTATTTTAGAGTGTGAGGGAGAGGGGCAGAGGGAGAGAGAAAGAGAATCTTAAGCAGGTGTCATGCTCAGCACACAGCCTGATGTGGGGCTTGATCGCATGACCCTGTGATCATGGCCTGAGTCGAAATCAAGAGTTGGATGCTCAACCGACTGAACCATCCAGGCGTCCTAGTTATGGAATTCTTTTTAATTTTTTTTTAGTGTTTATTTTTTTTTATTTTTTTTTAATGTTTATTTATTTTTGAGGGCATAGAGACAGAGTGTGAGCAGGGGAAAGGCAGAGAGAGTGGAAGACACAGAATCTGAAGCAGGCTCCAGGCTCTGAGCCATCAGTAGAGAGCCTGACGCGGGGCTCGAACTCACAGACCGTGGGATCATGACCTGAACTGAAGTTGGCCGCTCAACCGACTGAGCCACCCAGGCGCCCCAGTGTTTATTTTTGAGAGAGAGAGAGAGAGAGACAGAGAGACAGAGCGTGAATGGGGAAGGGGCAGAAAGGGAGGGAGACACAGAGGTCTGAGTCTTTAGGGTCTGAGCTGTCAGCACAGAGCCTGATGCAGGGCTTGAACTCATGGACTGGAAGATCATGACCTGAACCAAACAAAGTCAGATGCTTAACTGACTGAGCCACTCAAGCGCCCCCAGTTATGGAATTCTTAAAAATTTAACTTAAAAATTTATTAGATTATGGTAAACTATAATATACAATTGACCGTTTCAACCATATTTAAGTATACGGTTCAGTGACATTAAATATGTTCACAGTGTTTTGTAATCATCACCACAATCCATTTCCAGAACCTTTTCATATTCCCAAACTGAATGAAACTTTATACTTATTAAATGGTAACTCCTGTTTCTTCCCTACCCTCAGCCCCTGAAAACACAATTCTATTTTCTGTCTTTAGGATTTTAACTAGTCTGGTTACCTTGTGTAAGTGGAATCATAAAGTATTTGTCCTTTTATGTCTAGCTTATTTCATTATTTAACATAATGTCTTCAAGGTTCATCCATGTTGTAATATGTGGGAGAATTTCCTTCCTTTTAAAGGTTGAGTAGTAGTCCATTATATGTATATATCACATTTTGTTTATCCTTTCATCCATGGATGGGCATTTATATTGCTTCCACCTTTTAGCTATTGTGAATAATGCTGCTATGAGCTATGTATACAGAAGGCCTGCT